>OY986046.1:16045127-16705127 GCA_963920215.1 Nineta flava | reverse complement strand
ACAGAGTGGCGCATAAGTAACATTATGATTTATTTAATGAAGAACTTTTTTCTTTCTGATTTTATTTAACTTTGGCATTTATTAAAATTTAGATTACAGTTTGGAAATATGTTCACATTATATTTGGAAGATAATATCTTTCAAATGGTGCCCATTGTTTACTTCGACCTGACGTGCTCTTTCCAAAGCATTTTCCATAACTTGTCTTAGAATTTCAGATTTCAGTGCCCTCACTTCTTCTCGGATATTGGCCTTAAGCTCTTGGATAGTTATTGACTTATTGGCATACACCTTAACCTTTAGGTTGCCCCAAAGAAAAAAATCGAGAAAATCGCGATATTATTCAATCGCCAAAAATTTCGCACAAAAGAGCCATAGTTCGACGAGCTGTGGCTCGTTCCCATCTTGTTGGAACCACAATTCTGAATTGTTCTCTACCTCTGGCTTTAAAAAATTTTCAACCATTGCCCGGTATTGAATGCCATTCACATTAACCGCAACTTGTTTGTCGTTTACGAAAAAATATGGTCCGAATTATAAGTTTTCCTGCCACACGTCCAAATTATAGCTTGCAATATACAAATTTATAAAATTTCAAGCTAAGATTTTTCATGACGAGTAGACGGAACAATTTGATTTGAATTTTTTATTCTCGTACAATAAGTGCTCTTGATATCTGAGAACAATTAGCTTTTTACACTCAATAAGCACGGGAGCCGTAGTAAGTTGAAAATCACTAAAAATCATTGAAATGTAGACATATTTTCAATATTACTTTATTTTGTATAGATATCTCTAAAAGAAAATTTTTTACAGCTGAAACCGTAAACCCCAAAAATACGACTTTTTAATTGCTTTATTTTGTGTGGACGTGAAGTGGTGCATGCAAAAATTAAATCACCGTAGGCTTTCGTCTTTGGGACCCTAAAGAACATATCCGCAAAATTTAAGCAACATCTGAAATATGCCAGCTTTGCCGATTTGATGATTTCATATTGAATGACTCATATATAATTTGAAGGAGCCAAGTGTGGTATGAATTCACAGTAAAACTCATAAAAAAACGTCACTAGATATTTGTAGAAAAGTGTTTTGAGCTGTTCATAAAAACTAATTTTCAAACCACGGGCTATATAAAAGGAGATCGATCGAAATATTTCTGCTGTTTTCGCGAAATTCGTACAGATAATAGTTTTTTAATGTCCAACAGATGGCAGTTGTGTTACGGAGATCCTCTTACTGCGCATGACAATTTCAAATCCTTATAAATAAAAATTTATTTATGGAGATTATAATAAAATTTATAATAAAAAATTTAATTAATTTTTTTTTAATTTTAATTAAATTTATAATATTTTTAATAAAATACATTTTTTAAACAATATTAACTGGTTTATGATTTCGTACTGATGTTATTTAACAAAAAAAATTGTGAAGTGTTGTGCAGTTATAGGTTGTAAGAGTGGTAGAAAATCAGAACGAAAAAAATTAATAGTTATTAATAATAAATTAAATAAAGACCAATTTTTATGTGATGTATGTTTACAATTATACAATATCTACATTATGTTTTATTTATATTTTTTAATTCGAGGGGATCTTCACGACAATGACGCCGTCTACAGTCTGTATCCAGTTTTCATGCCACGAGTTGAACATTACGATCGGTCTCCTTTTATATAGTCTCGTATCTCAAACAATGAATACTGACATAATGATACTGAATTTTCATCTACGGATCCAACAAAAATAAGATCGAATCTACGAATATTATGGACTGTTTAGTATTCAATACACCTGTTCAGTACGGAAATGTTTTTCAAACATACGCTGCCACTGGTTGACGATCAGAAACGACACTAAACCCCTCTATATTTGATTTTTTTTTATCAGTAACAATTTGTAAATCACTACGACCTGTCATTAATTATAACAAACTAACGTAAATTTTGTATGAAAATATTTTGAAAATTAATGAAAAATTATCAAGACTTTATGAACGTAAGTCTATTATTTTTTTATCTACAATCGCATCTCAATTGATCGTAAATAATTTCATTATAATTAATTGTAATAAATGGTTAGATTTCAATTAAAATTAATGAAAATCATTTGACGAAATGTATATCAAAACCTATTTACGGACATTATTTTTGACATATTTTTATAAAATTCAACAACAATTTGACTTATAAACATCAAGTTCAAATCAAAATCATGTTTGTTTCAACCAAATATGGTTGAATTCATCATTTTGACCAAATTTGGTAGTAGTTTTTACTTTTCATTTGCAACAACGATTTCAGAACGTTTTAAAACATTTTCGAAAATTTGCTAACAAGTGTGTGCTTTTTTTTTTTAAATTCAACTAAAAATTAAATTGTGATTATAATTACAGTGAAATCTGTTTGGAAAATTTTTAGATAAGATGTAAGTGATGTTTGTTTTTGTTTTATCGCGTGAGTTCACGTGAAAATTTGGTGACAATTCATTTGTGGTTTTATTAAAGAAAAAATTAAAAATTACAGTGACAACTATCATTAATAATATTGTGGTTTTTAGCTTGGATGTTCAGATCAAATTTCAACAATATTCGGTGAAATTTTTTTTACTTAATTACTTTCTTCTGATATTAGAGAGAAAGTATATGATCATTTTTATTAAAATTTTTATGTAATTTATGATCGATATAATTAAAATAGAAACACTAAATTTATTCGTGATTTCATGCGGTTTGATTTTGTATTTATCATGGATTAACGAACAGTTTTAACACAGTGGAATTAGTTTATACAACATTCAAGGAATCTGGGGCAATTCAGATCGCTATAGTCGAATTTCGCTGCGTCAACTTAGCGTTAATTAATAGAAGGGCCGTGCTATTCGGTCACAGGCGGGTCTCCAGCGTGAGTTAAAATTTAGATTGAACTAACGTTCAGATATTGTGGCAAAAACTATTGAAATTAAATAAGGTAACTATTTCAAACTACATAGTACTTTAGATTTTGCCACAATATGTGAAATATATAGAACGCCTTTTAGTGCCGGGGCCCAAAAACACGCAAACCCGGCCAACTCGGGGTATGACCTGTATGAAAAATATATTATAATAGGTCTTAAACGCTTCACACTGAAGACACGCAAGAGACCCGCTTGTGTCCGAATAGCCATATCGTTAATAGAATCGGTTAAGAGGAGGAAGAGGAAGACACAAAATATAGAATATCTTTCTTAATATACGAAAAATTGAAAAAAGTATAAGAAGTAAAGTTGTAGAATATGAACTTTACTTTACAATTCATTACATGATCGTTTTTTCGAAAACTTTTTATCTAAAAATACCTGGAAAAATATTATAAATAATTTTTTCATAATTATTATTAATCTTTGTGTGAAATTGCTGCTGCCAATTATTAAAATTCCAAATTTTGAGTAAACAGTAAGAGTAATCGACTTTTATATAAAGAGCGTAGAATTTGAGGGGGGTTGAATTTTCAAAATCCCCACGTTCTACACCCAAAAATATAATCAAAGTTTTCATATGAGTTGTTTTATATGATAAAACAGTATCACCATACCAAATTTTATCAAAATTCGTTCTAATTTTTCTTTAAATCGAATTAAAAACTGCAACTTCAAGAGCGTACAGCGCCCAAACGGTGCAACGTTTATTGGGGCAAATTTAGCTCAACCGTCTTGTTTTAAGCCATAGTGTATGTGGTAAAGCGTTGTAAAGACCTTTTAGGCTGTATATAATATATTTCTATTGGATATACAAATTTTAAGTGAAAAATTCGTATTTGAAGGTGTAGTCCGAATAATTAACCCTTGTGTAATTCATTTATAGTGTTTTTGTTGTTGTTGATGTAATTTGATCTGATCATCCTTATGAATGAATCATTTGAATCTGTTTCTGTGTTTAAAACATAATTAATATGTTGAATGCATATAATTAACTTTATGACATAACTTCATGACTCATCATTTAAAAAAAAGGGCAATATGACAAACTATATAACAATGTTTTTTGTTTCAGATCGAGAACTGAAATTAAAAATTAAAAATATAGAAATTAATAATCCAACAAAAATACAGGTAATTTAAAACAGAAATTATTTATTTAGTTTTTAAGATAGTCGATAGATGTTGTTCTTGTTGTCACAGTACTACCAATACCCGCATTTCTGAGGGCGAAATTCGTTTTGGGCGTTTATACGCTTTCGGAGCTCAGCTTTTCAGCGCAATTTATTGGCCTTCGTGTTGGCTTGTGAATGCTTACTCTACTCTTGAAAGTGCCGTTCGTTTAAGGCATTATAAGTACGTGTAAGCGTTAGTTGTGGCATCAATATTCAATATGGCGGATTCAAATATTGTAACTGTTTTTCAAGCAATAGAATGTTTATTTGAGTGACTTTAAAAGCCCCTAAAATCAAAACAAAACTCCCTAAACTGACAATTTGATGAAGTATGTCGGTAATGTAGGCAGTGGCGTAGCATGGGTGTCAGCCGCCCGAGGCGGAAGAAAATTTTGCCGCCCTCTTATTTAGGTATTTCAATTTAAAAGACTAATATACAGTAATTCTAAAGAACTTTTCGGCAAGAACAGTTATCATTATTGTGTATTGTAGAGGTTACATATAAAGAAGTCATGTATATATATATATATATATATATATATATATATATATATATATATATATATATATATATATATATATATATATATATGTCCATAGATATATAACATACAAAAATTTCAGGCAAATCAAAAGGACTCGGGTTCAAAATGCTCTATATACTGGGTGTCTCTAAAAGGTCTTTACAACGCTTTACCACATACACTATGGCTTAAAACAAGACGGTTGAGCTAAATTTGCCCCAATAAAATTTGCACCGTTTGGGCGCTGTATGCTCTTGAAGTTGCAGTTTTTTAATCGTTTTTTTAAAGAAAAATTAGAACGGATTGCGCGGTTTTGATAAAATTTGGTATAGTGATACTGTTTTATCATATAAAACAATCCATGTGAAAATTTTGGTCATATCAATTTATGGGTGTAGAACGTGGGGATTTTGAAAATTCAACCCCCCTCAAATTCTACGCTCATGGAAACAAAGGATTTTAGGTGCAAAATTTAGATGAAGTATGTTGTTTACTACCAAAAAGATTTATAAAAGTCGATTACTCTTACGGTTTACTCAAAATTTGGAATTTTAATCATTAGCAGCAGCAATTTCGACACACATTAAGTTACGAAAAAAATTTTTCTAATATGTTCCAGCGTTCTAAAGACCTTTTAGGACATCCTGTATATACATGATTCTGATTTAATTGGATAGAAAACTTTTCATTAATAAGTACATGAAAATTGAATAAATTTTGTAATTGAATTAGGATTAAAATGTCTAAATAGATTTTTTAAATTATTTTTAACTAATGATTTAACATTGATGACATAACTGATAATTCGGAAAATTGATGATTAAGTGACTAGCAGCTCATCATTTTTAATTGAAAATATATAAAATTGAGCCTGTCTACAATTTCATTATAAATATGGATTTATATTTCACTAACACTATTGTAACGTAGTGGGCTCTTTTGATTCAACCCACCAGTAACCATTTTAAAGTTATTTCCCTCGAGTTCGAACAATCGATGGAAAATATTGACAGAATGTTTAGGTGCGCATAAAGTTCTGAAACCAGATGGTGTATACGCGATTAAACAAAATACATTTTGATGTTTACATTCAAGTTTTTGTTGGTTTTCTAAAAGGGTCCTCAAACTGTGCGTGCTTAAGAGTCCTTACTTGGTCTAGGACGGCCCTGGATACCAATAACTGGATACTTTTTGCAAAATTTATATTTAATTAGTATACTAAAACGAATTGCGTGAATACCGTCACTGATTTTTGGCTATCGAATATTGGCTGCAAAAGTCGCGCTCTTATTTCAAAATTTTATAATTGATTTGCGCCTTATTTATGCGGTTTCAGAATGTGAATTCCGGTCTCCTCCTCCTCAATCTGCAGAGATCATTCCCTGTGAGATTGATTTTGTGCAGATGTTTATTGAGTTTTCAATGACCAGTAGATAGATACATCTTGGGGTATAAAAAGTATTGCACTTCAACCTTATGACCCCCTTGATTGTGCTCCCCCTTCTAATTCTTGCTGATCAGGTTTTCCTGAAGGTTCATGTATTCGGGATGAGATGCACCGAATATCTTGTATCTGCTGTAATCTAGATATTTGCAGTTAAAGATAATGTGTTTTTTTATAAACTCATTATATACCAGGTATTTAACCAATTCACTCAGTTAGTTGATATTTTCACTTGTTTTATTTAAAAATAGTTTTGATTATGGTTACTCAAATTAAACGATTTTAACCGAATTTCGGTTCTGTTAACGAATCCGTGATTATGAGGGATTCGTTTTTTTTTGCTATTTGGCTACGGAACCATAAAAAATGAATAATGATAAATATTCAATTACTTTTTGTAGAACGTGACTTTGAATAAAAATTAGAATTCATAAAAGGGGATTTGAAAAAAGCCGCAAATAGATGAGTACTTATAAAACTAACTGTAATATTATATTTACCATATGTCTACATTGCAATCTCTTTCAAAGTAATTACATACAATAAATCAATTATTAGTTAATCATTAAGTAAATGTGTCTCGCATCCTTGCACGCATATATTTAAGATTCCGTAGCCAAATGATCAAAAAATTTGATACGCAGGAGATGCGCCAACTTAGCGAATTTCTTTAGAATACATAAATTACTCTCTAGTGGTCACAATTTTAGCCTGATAAAAATTAAATGTTGTATCTCATATAATTTTGGTATTTGCAAGGCCAATTTTTGTAATAAATGGCATCGGTCAAGGGAAAAAGGGGGCATAGAGAAAGGAGAAAACACAAAATATAAAATATCTTTACCTAATATTAGAAAAATCGAAAAATGTATAAGTAGTAAAGTTGTAGAAAATCATGTTTGCTATACAATTTATTATCTGATCATTTTTTCTCAATCTGTAAATATTAGTATAGCAAATAAAAATGATAAGTGACAAAATTATGGAAAAATCAAATTTTCTACAACTTTACTTCTTATGTCTTTTTCGATTTTTCCAATATTAAGGGAGGAATAACAAATTTTGTGTGTTCCCCCTCTCTCTAAACCCTCCTTTCACGTTGTCTGATTTTGATTTCAAATACCAAAAGCACCTCAAATATCGATTAAAATGGTGACCGCTAGAGTGGCTACAGACACATATATCACATCTGTAAAAAAATATATATATATATATATATATATATATAATAATCCATCCCAATATTTTTTTGGCATTTTTCCATTGATAATTGACATCACCTGATGAGGGCTAAAATTATTAGCCGAAACGTTGAATTAATTTATTAATAAAATAATGTCAAATTAAGTATTGTGATGGCTTAATCATTTTTTATTATATAAAATTACCAATCTTGCGATCATTACTTTATAAATATATATATATATATTTATATATATATACAGAGATGGTGATTTTCGACATCTACGTGGTAGGATCTTTGAATTTTTCTTCTATCTCTTACGGTTTCAAAGATAGATATTTACCTCCTCCCGCTTTGAACCCTAAATATTTCCGGGATAATAAGTAGATTATTTTTTGATAAGTCCTCGGTTCAGCCGTTTCGGAGATTAGCCTGAACAAACAAACAGACAAATATTTAAAAAAACGCGTGTTTGGGTTTTGGTAACGTGAAAATAACCATATGAGCTTAAGAGAAAGCTTTTATTTCGAAATGACAGACAGGCACTTCAATTTTATTTATTTGTAGTATAGATTTTGTACTATTTCATAAACCTATTATATCATATCAGTGCCTTAATATCTCATCTAGAATATTTGGGGTATTATGTACGCGTGGAGCTTTATTCCCCAATATAGAATGAGTCATGTCAGTGTAGACACAATAAAACAATAAAATTAGTGTTCAGTGTCGTCTTTAGATAGATAAATTGTAACGGCTGCCCTGGGCGGGCTACACTTCGACCATAAGGTCCATTGTGATGCCTAAAGATGTGAGTGGAATGGAAGGAATTTTTGTGTATAGACTAGGAATTGGTAGGATATACGGCTGCAGCCGACTATGATAGGAACTATGCCGATATTCATCTGGAGTTCGTGAAGGAAACTGCAGAAAACCTTCTGAAGCATAGCCGGTTACTTCGTTCTTGTCCATACGCCGACAGTTTAGTTAATTAACCGCCCCTTTTTTTCTTCTTAATAATTGACAAACTGCCGATGTCGGGATTCGAACACATAACATCCCAATTTCCAAGTAGGCATACTGCGCGGACATAACGCCTTAGACCACTCGACCACTTGGACTGGTGCGCTACGTCTTTACAGGAGCTGCCACTGTGAGGAGAAAGGAGAGACAATGGCTCACCTTCTCTTACACTGCCCAGCTCTTATGAAGAGACTCACTCTTTTGGGTCGACCATTCTTTGACGACATCTCTGAGCTAATATCTACCGGCGCCAAACCCCTATTGCTGCTCTGAACAGCTCAAAATGGTTTAAGGAGTAGTAGCAAGGATGGGTCAGCCCCATTTCGGTATCACAATGGGCCTCACAGTCTAAATGTAACTCATCCAGGACAGCTGTTACAATCAAATCTAGCCTAATATTAAAAAATATATTCAAAACTTGTGCTAAATCGCCCCCCCCCCCCAAAGCTTCCCTTACCCATTTGGCCCATTTATTGTAATTTTTTCATCGATACAACCACAATAGCTAAATTTTCTTATGTACAAAAATCTGCTAACAGGAAAATTGCCTCATAAAAAGAGAAATAACAATGACAAATTTTTTTCCCGAAAACCGAATAGGTTCGGCACAAATCAACTGTAAAATTTTGTAAAAAGAACGCAACTTAAACCATATCGATATAATGATTAGCGTGTTAAGTTAGTTCATTTAAAATGAATCGTACTGTACTTGTATAAGCGTATAACACATTTGCGACGCTAGGCGTCCGTCCTCGGCAGTTACAGTTAAAACATAGCCGATCGGGTGCGTCGAACTTATCCGGACAAGACCGGCATACACGATATACATTTTGACGTATACCACTGACGAAGTTTGTGATTAACCCTTAAAGATAAAATAAGCATAGGGTATATATGTGTACAAGGGTACTACACAACGGAATATATACTACATGAACGTAATCGTGAACCACCGGCCGACCCCCAACGGTAAATTGACAACGGATATATTTGTTATTAATCATATTTCGTACAACTCACACAATATTCAAAAAAATATTGTCCCTTTGGATAATTCGTGACCAATTCACACACACAAAACACATAAAAGAATATTGCTGTTGGCCAGAAAATTTCAACCATTTTTTTCTACGAATTTATTGATTTTGTGTGTAGAGTTGTCTCACTTAACTGAATTGTTTAATATATAGTTGTGTCCTTTTCTAATTTGTGAAAATTATATTCTTTAGTGTATGTTAGAAAATTGATTGTTGCATTTTTATCTAAAAAAAAATTTTGTGTGTGATTTCTAATTTATGCCTTTTTCTAAAATGTATGTGAGAAGAAAATTTTTTTTTTTAAATATTGTGATGTGAATATTTTTTTTAATTTATAGGCAATATTACATTCATGTAAAGTTTATTGTCTCTAATGTCAAACAAAAATTAAAATTTTTTCGTTCATTCAATAGTTATGTAAAACTGTTTGCCTAAACAGCAGTGTCTTTTTTCGTGCAACTACATTACAATAATGTCATATCTATTGCCTAACATTCAATCGAAAATTGATAAATTTGTAAAAATAGTTTTTTTTATTTAGTTTAGTGAATTTTCGTGTGAAGTGTTTGTGGTAGTTTGTCTTGAAAAATTTCTAAATTTTTATATCGCTTTAATATTTAGTGTATTAGTATAGTGAAATCAGGTTTAAAACCGCTTTTTATTATAAATAAAGATCATAGAAAATATTGAACCTCCGACATGCTATAACAAATTGGAATGACTAATAGATCAAAGCACAGCTTAAATCATTGGATAAAAATACGATATGCAACCTTTACGAGGTGAAACTTTTTTACAACGATGTATCAGAAAATATCAGTATAAATAAAAGCTGGAGTTCCGAAAATACCACTTTCTGAGTTATGTACAATTGCTCTCTGAACGCAGATTTTTGTCGCATTTGACGATTAGAGGTATCGCACTTTTTTGCTAATTTTAGTCAGGTCAAAGTTCCGATTAGGATTCAGTTTGGTAGATCTACTAAAGGATTATTGAATAATTTGAAAACTTTTCGGGATATCAAAATTCATAAAAAGTAAGTTTTCCTGTTGTTATTAAAATACGAGTGTTTTTATGGCTGGGGTGTCACTAGTGATACTTCTTTACAAGAATTTTTTTGTGCCATCCAGTGGTTTGCGTCTTAAATAAGTGTAAAGTAAGTTACTTTATTATATTAGCTTTTATCCAAAAGTGGCCATGTATCGACCTGACGCACTTCTTTCAATCATAAATGTTGTTATGATCCCCGTAGGCTCAGCCCGACACTGATTCCTCTTACCTGTAAATGTAAACAGAAGCAGGTGGTTAAAAGGAAGCTAAATCCCGAAGGTATTAAAGTTTTTTTGATGGCCAATCCTAATGGTCTTCCCCTCGATTTGTATTTGAAACCCCAGAAGCAAATTATGCAATACCGAGACTTCGAAATAAAAATACGAGAGTCATTAAGTCCAAGAATCACCTGCAGAAGAAGAGCTCTTTCCCAAGTCTTAAACTTGGAAACACAGACTCGTGGAACCCAATCCTAAAGCGGCTAAAAGGCTAATGGAGGCAAAAGATTGACCAGTTTGTGTTAAGAGTGGCCAAACAGATCAAAGTGTCGCTTGAAGGACCCTAGCCAGCTGACATTCATGAAATGCGCTACATATAATATTTTTTTCTGTATAAATATTAATCGGAACTGTTTCTACAATTTCCATTCATCAAAAAATAGACTGCTGAATAAATAGGAACAAATTTTGTTTAATTCCGACCCATAGTATCATCTCTGATACCTCCTATTTTGGCACCTTGGGTGGGGTGGGAAAACAGTAGTAAAATTTTGCATACCCTGGGTAAGAATATTTTCATTGTGTCTAGAAACGTGGCTTTAAAAGGTTTTTTGTTTTCTAGACGAAGATAAAATTACTTTGAGGTTAGTAGCAGTAGTAATCAAAGCCAGGCAAGTAGGCCTTTTTTACCGACCCCTAAAGGACAAGGAATTTGTGTATAGACTAGGAATTGGTTGGGTATGCGATTGCAGCCGACTTTGATAGGAACTATGCCGATATTCATCTGGAGTTTGTGAAAGGAAACGGCAGAAAACCTTCACAAGCATAGTCGGTTACTTTTGTTTTTGTCCATATGCCGACAGTTTAGTCAATTAACTGCCCCATTAATTTTTTATTTAAATTAATTTAATTGACAAACTGCCAGTGTTGGGATTCGAACTAGCAACCTCCCAGTTCCGAGTAGAGCGCCTTTAACAACTGGACCACACGGACTGGTTAGTTTGACTTGACTGGTTAGAAATGTAATCACAACTTTATATTACTTGTAATATGTAGCTTCTCTGGGGAGATGCTCCCGGTGGGAATTCCCGTGATTCTTTTTGTTCAGCCACTAGGAAACAAAAAAATTCAGCCATGTTTAGATACAAATAAAATATGCTTATAAAATTTAAGAAGCTAAAAATCTATATTTTAACACACAAATTTTTTACTTCGAAAAGTATTTCAATGGTTTCATTTTTTTTTTGAATATTTTTGCATCTTGTTAAAAATTTCGCAGTGGGATATCGCTTCAAATGCGGCACAAATACATTTGGGATATTTTAACCTGACGTAACAGAGAGTATATATACAAAACTTGGGGGGATGGCTCTTTACAGAACTGTTATTTCGAAATAATCAAAATCATTCCAGTTTTATTAATCTTTATTTTTAGCGAATTTCCTGAAAGGAAATAGAGCTGGTCTCGTACCGACTTCAAAACTTCTTCAAAAATTTCTTCAAATGTCCATCGATCCTACCTAGTAGATGTTGAAAATCACCGTCTGTAAAATTTATATATATATATATATATATATATATGTCCATAGATATATAAATAGATATATAAATTTTACAGATGGTGATTTTCGGTAGGATCGATGGACATTTTAAGAAAATTTTGAAGTCGGTACGAGACCAATAGCTCTATTTAAGACTTTTTATTTCCTTTCAAGAAATTCGCTAAAAATTGATATAGTTTTGTGACGTTTAAGTATACACAAGAATAATATGTTGGAATAATAAGTTAGTAATTACGCGATATACAGAGGTCCTGGGCTCGTTTCCTGGCGGATTAAAAAGTTATTTTTTCATATATTTAATTAATAACAATTATTATTATTATTTTTTTGAATTATTATTATTTTTCGTTGGGAGATTTACCTTTGAAATCGAGAGAAACAGTACGATTTCGGGAGTCTCCCGACGAAATCTGGAGAGGTGACAACCCTACCTAGAACGCTAATACAACTGACTTTTATTTATAAACAGAAGCCTAAACACCAACTTCCATATTTCTAACTTCAAAAATAACGAACTTTCATAGAAAACTTTCGTCCCTGATTTTACCTCCTTAGAAGATTAATTTCCAGAAACAAAATATGTATATATAAACTAACCTAATTTTTTGTCCAGTGACATATAAAAAATAAATAAATAAAAAGACATATAAACAAAATAGGTAGTTGTGATTATGCAAAAAAAAACGTATAAAAATCAAAACCGGATGTAACTGATATAAAAATTTGTATATAATATTGACAAAAAAAGGGAATTGGAGAGGAGGGAGAGGTTCGTTCGATACATGACACATAGTATCATGTGTCATCAAAAATAACACCAATTTGATATGATTCCCCTTCAAACACGTGTACACTTCAAGATGATGTCATCACATGTATGTATGTATTTAGGGGGAAGATTTATATAAAAAATGGTATGAACAAAACTTTTGTTACTTTTGATGGGAGTAATTGATCCCATGAATCGATGTAATTTAATATGTCAAATAGATTCGATGATATCCTATATGTGAGCTATCTGTCTGCGGTCATTCACAATATTATTAAAAAAAGTTGTTACAGAGTCTTACATTGGTCGTGTTCAGATTAACAAAGTCCTTAGTAACTAAGTAAATTATTAAATACTAGCCGTGGAATAGCCCATCGGACCAAGGGCGTAGTCAGAATTTTTTCCAGAGTAGGGCAAAACAGAAATACGTAATATAAAGTACCCATTAAAAAATGGTTTTATTTAAACGTTTGGAAACTTTAAAACTAATTGGTTGCAATGCTATGTAAATCAATCGAAATCTTATTTTAGCACTAGTCTTTCGTGAATTTTGACTAAACTTTGATAAAACTTCTTTTTCAAATTTGATGCAAAACGCTTTTTCTGTGTACACTCATCATTCAAAAACCGACAAGCTGATTTGAAGGCGGCATATGGAAATCTATCCCAAGATCTTCATCAAGTGCTTCTGCCACAATACTTTGGTTTCCAACATCGGCATGTCCAGGTTGTTCTTTCATAATATTTATGATTCTTTTTATATGGTTGGTACATTGAAGTAAGTTTATACTTTTTGACTGTAGAGCATTTAAGACAGGTTACACAGAAGTGCATATTGTAGCTTCTCTTGTTGCCGTCTTTAGACAGTTTTTCAAGGGCTATGACGATTTGCACATAATTTTCTTTGAATATGAAGATACTTTTATATTTTTGAGACCAACGGGTTTCACAGAGCATTGGTAAATTTTGTATGCATTTTCGACGAGAGGAAGTTTATTATCGCTTATTGTGGAAACCGTTTTATGTATCACTGCTATTACTATTTAAAAAAATTATTATTATTTTTTAAATGTAATCGTCAGTTGGGGGATTTTTAAATAATTCGTTTTGCCCGGCGCATCAATTAAAAAAATATTTTTGCTTCATTAAACAAGCCAGGGGTGGGCAGGCGCCCCAGTCTGCCCACCATAGCTACGCCCTTGCATCGGACACATCTCAGGAACCATCCGATTTTTCATAGATAAAAATTCGAAAATGATTTTTGTTCAGTTAGAATGGTCAAACAAATTTCTGTACGGCAAAGCAAAGCGCTTACAATTATAATAAATAATTTATGACTAGATAGAGCTAATAGGGAATATGCATGAAAATTTTTTTTCACTTGAATTGAAGCATGTTTACTTGACAAATATCAAAGTAAAATTACTTTTTAAATAACTTTAAAAATAAGCGAGATATGAATGATTGAAATTCCCGATTAGACAAAGAGGGTGATAGCCCTCTTGATATGTTATGTGACGTCATATTACACTTTCACCATTTAAAATACACGTAAAACTCCGTTTTTAGTATTTTTGCAAGAGACAGATAATAATCTTTAAAAGCTTATAGCTTCCTTGATATTTGTCGGATTTTAATTTCGTTTTGAAATATTATTACAGTATTAACAGTATTTTCATATTCTGAAAATAAATGTGAAAAAAAATTTTCATGCATATTCCCTATTGCAATTACATTATTACAGCACCGTAAATACTTTCGGCACTTTAAATTCACTGATGATGATCCCGCTTGTGGTATTCTATACTTTTTCGTTTTTTTTTTAATTAACAAATTGAGCGAAATTCTCGACAAGATCGTGCACGCGAATGTCATCGATTTGGTAGCCAAATTTTTTGTCGAAATTGCCAATTTTTTTAGTCATTTCCAGAAGTCTGTATCTCCGTCTATGAACAACCTAGAAACTTGAAACAAACGAAATGCAGGAAGACCTATCAGCAAGTTCCTAGCCATTGCCAACATATGGGAGAAGCGAATCTCGCCGGACTGAGGTAGACGGGGGAGCACAATGGACCATATGGTCGAAGTGCAATACTTTTTAGACCCCAAGATGTATCTATCTATGGTTACTTAATTTTTTTATTATATATTTAAACGAATTTTCGGGAAAGCACGACTGAAATTTTGAAATATTGTATCCAAATTACGATCAAAAAATGATTAGTGGTATTATTTATTAAGTGATATTTTTATTCCAAATTTCTAAGGAAATTCGCTTAATTGAAGCAATGTTGTTTAATTTGTTACAAATAAGTTTAAAAATCTATGTTGACATTAATTCATTAATCCTATAATTCCATTACAAACTTTACTCAATTTTTATGTACTCATTAATGACAAGTTTTTTATCCAATTAACAAAATCTTGTATATCAAGACGTGTAATTGAATTGTAGACAAGGTCAGCTCTGTACATGGAAAATCAAACTCAATTTAAAAAATAATACTCAATTTGGTTGATGATACAGAGTACTGCAAAAGTAGGTATCCCATTTAAAACTGAAACCAAAGATGATAACGAAAGCTAATAATTTGATACTTGTTAATTAAATTACATCAGAGTTTATTTTATATATCAAACTTGAAACCACAGATTCCCGATCCGATTTTATGGATGTACGAGCACTAAATATAGTCCATTTTTAAAATTCTTCAAAATCTTATAAAGTACACTCCCGTGCAATAAAATTGAACAAATCTAAACCAGTCTCTCATAATTTTGATTATTCTTGTAGTAAATGTTGTTGTTTACATAAATTGTTGACATAAATAAAAAATGTAAAACTTCCATTTCTTTTTTCACATTTAAAAAATATACTACTTATCTTTGTTTATAATTAAATAATATACAAAGAGTTAAAAAAGTGAGGAGTTTTATGAAATGTAAGCAAATAAACATTTCAGGTCTGTTCATTTTTTTAAACGGGGGTGTACATTCATAAAAGTCCACAATAATGTTTATTATTTTTTGTTGTAAGTTAAAATTAAAATTTAATTTAGGCCCGTCATACCGGGCCTAACAAAAATGATATTTAAGAAAAAAACCTGAGATTTCGGGTAATTAAGCTACCGCCGACAGAAATAAAATTTACCCGAAATCTCAGTTGTTTTCATAAATATCCTTTTTTTTAGACCCGTCATACCGGAATTTTATTGGATCAATCTCTTTATTAATATTTCTATTCTCTATTGCGTAGTTTTTTTTTATTCGTCTTATTTTATTCCAAGTGAAAATTATCAAAATATGTGTAAAAATATGGGTTTCTCCATAAGAGCAATGCATTAAAACTTGAACTTTAACAACTAAATAATTAATTCTAGACCGAAAAATTCTAGACTGAAAATTGATATTTAGCATATTAAGGTTAACCGGACAGTACAGTACATTTCATAATTAACAGAAACGCTATTTTTAACAGAAATTACAAATTTTAATCTGTAAATTAACTATTTAAATTTAGATAGCATCTAACATCACTAGTAATCGGATTTATGTATTTATTTAATTACTAAAAATAGTAAATAATCATCTTTTGACTCTATTCAAGTATGGCGGACGAAAATTTTCGTGCAATTTTTATCTTTTTAATTAAGATATTTACAAAATTCTTCGTCAGACTATTTAAAAAAAAATAATTTTAACGTAATGTACGAGATTTAATTTATAATAGTAGAAGTTTGTTTTACTTTTTAATCTATAGAAGGTGGAGCAACATTATCAAAAATGTATGCGTTCGTTCAACATTTGCTATTCACAACATGTTAAAATTCCAATTTTTAATGATTAATTACTTGAAAACTCTTCGTCAGATTTTTTTCCAAAAATTATTTTATACTTTATATTATATTATCATATACTTTCCTTGTTTGTTACGTTGAATATTGCAATAGTCTTTCTCTCTCTACAAGGTATTTTTTTTAAATTTCTATTTTTTAAAATTTTTCTTATATAGGCTGCACTTGATTGTAATGGATTTTAAGATGGCTGCCAGTTATGGATGTATTCTAATTATTCTGAACTTTTAAATTAGCAAAAAAATTTCAATTAACATATGAGGGAAGTAACCTAAGTTTACTTTAAGTTTGAACACCTGGCTGCAGGTAACCGTAGCAGTAATAAGCAGCGCTGCCTGCTATTACAAGATTTGTCGTATCGTATACTATGTTATTAACAAGCAAAATTTAATTAACACGTGGGGGATTTAATTATAAAAAAATCAATTATTAATTAATTAATGTTAATTGCAGCAGAACTATCCTGGCAGACATTACATTGCCAAATTGTTTATATTGCAATAAGCGTTTTCAATAATATTTCAATCAATTAACAGATGAGGGAAGGTTTTCTACTGTCGGATCTTAGACCATACGTATATGAGATGACTACATGTGTACTGACTGACTTCGCACAGTAACCAGACGGCCTGCCAGTAATGAATAATATTTAACATTGTGATTCTGTATTGGAAAAGCATTCCAACACAGTCTGTATATACAGTCTTTACAAAATATCTACAAGTATTTGACCTTTTCTGAAATGATCTTGGATAAATGTTAATAACCTCTAATTATTTTATCAATTAAATATCATATTTTCACATTTTCATGAACAATAGAAAATGCATTAAAATTTTATTTTGTTATATTTCCACACACTGGAGAATTGTATGAATGAAAAATCGAATAGAATTATTTAGAGCGGAGAGTACTTAAATCATTTGATGAAAGGTCATTTTTAAAGTTTAAATGTCAACAGTTGACTTTTATAAACAATAAAACAATTTGATTATAGAGCAGAGGTGGGCAAGAGTTGACTCGGCCAAGCTCTGAGTGAGAGGTAGGGAAGAGAGATAGAGTTAATACAGGGTAACCTACAAATTATTAATATTTTCTTTTTTTAATTAAAACATTTTCTGAAAAAATATAATAATACCAAATCTTTTTTATGGTCACTATTATACAAAGTAAATAATACATACAATCATTCAATACATACTCTGGAATTTTGGGCTGGTAATTTGCGTCATAAAATGTACCTTTTTAGTATATATCATATTTGTGTATGAATAAAATAAAAATATATAAAAAATATATATATAAATCATTTGAACCTTTAAGTTTACCGCTGGACCATTGTAATAAAAGAGGGAAATTTTTGCAAAGGATAATTTAAATAGAATTATAGTTTTGGAAATTCCAAATAATTTGTCTAAATATTTTACTATTCATATCCGAGAACTAATAAAGAATTATTTACCTGATTTAATTATTTTTTCTTCGTATGGAGTATGCTCAGTATAGTGTCATGGGAATTTGATGAATTAAGTTAAATTTTACATAAAGTGGGAATTTGAGTTCTTCGAGTTAGTCTACTTTGAATTGAAAAAGTGAAAAGTAATATTTGTAGTAGTGGAAATTATTTTTCGCATAATTTGTTTTTCAAAAAAAATAAAAGTAATAAATTATTGAATAAATTATTGGGCAATAATCGGTAGGGACAACCTGTATTGAAACATCGTTCCGTCTTGCTTCAAAACATACCTTCTTTACTTACTCTCACCCAGCTTATGGAGAGCCCGTAAGGCTCAGACGAGCTGTCTGCGCCCACCTCTGTTATAGAGAACCTATATACAGACGGGTGGCGCCTCTATCGGTAATTTTATAAGTTTATAAGTGAGGCTGTCAACACAAGCTGTTATTTTACGTTCATGCGCTATGCTAGAGTCAAATGAGTAATATCTTTAATAAAATTTATTTAGGATTTGAAAACAGTTGTAAAGAATATCAATAATCTTACAGCTGAGTAAATAATCTTAAATATTTTAAAAGTATTTATTTTAAAATATCAGTAAATGTAAATTCGAAATTGATTTGACAGATCGGACAATAACCTAGGTTTTATTATGACGTTCACAGTGTGTATGTGTATATTTTTTTACTGTGCGCTGTCGCCAGTTTTTAAAATATGGTGGCAAAAACAAACCTAACAAAACAGTTTTAATTTTATTAAATAATTCATTTTATCGTTCGTCCCCCTTAATATTAGAAAAATCGAAAAATTTATAAGAAGTAAAATTGTAGGTACTAAGTTTTACTATAATTTTGTTTATCATTTTTTCTGTTACACTAATATTTACAGAAATATTGACGGTTTAAGATTGAAAATTAAATTCCTTAATATCTCTGTACACATTAGAGTTTGAGCAAAAGTGATAAGGTGATGAATTATAGCAAACATGATTTTCTACAATTTTATTTCTTACGCATTTTTCGATTGTTCTAATATTAAGAGATATATTTTGTGTTTTCTTCTATCTTTATGTCCCTCTTTTCCCCTTAATAAAATTAGACTTGCAAATACTAAAATCATATACAACATTTCATTTTGATCAGACTAAAATTGTGACTGCTAGATAGTGATTTATGTATTCTAAGGAAATTCGCTAAGTTGAAGCAGCTCCTGCGTAACGAATTTTTTTCTTTTCAGTTGATGTATGTGGTAAACAGATGTTTTTCCAATAATAACCATGATTGAACGGATATGTTGGTAGACACCAGACGTATATCAAATGAATGTTTGGGTGTATACCCATTGATATTGGTATGAATAATCAAATAGTCGGTATCACTTACGCAAGTGTAAACAACATCTGGTGTTGTCACAGAGTACAGTTTACGGAAAATGACCAGCGTAAGTTTACAACAACTTGACAATGGAGATGTATACACCTCCAACGGAACAACTGGAAATAATACTTCTACTGGAACGGTTCGTATATATATATATATTCATGTTTTAACTATTACTAACTTTGAGATCATCCGAGTGGTCGAGCTGTTAAATGCGCTCTACTCGGAATTAAGATGTTGCTGGATCGATTCCCAATGGCGACAGTTTGCCAATTAAATTAATTTAAAAAAGAAAATTAATGGGGCGGTTATTTAACTAAACGTATGGACAAGAACGAAAGTAACCGGCTACGCTTGTGAAGGTTTTCTGCAGTTTTCTTTCACAAATTCCAGGTGAATATTATCGGCATAGTTTTATCAAAGTCGGTTGCAGTCCTACAACCTACCAATTTTTAGGACTCCAGGATCTTAGCACCCCATCCATGGAATTGCGAAAAACCAATTATACCATCTAATAGGTCATAAAAGGTCAGCTAGCCCCATTAATTGGTCAGCGATAGAAAATTTTTTATCAATGTTTTAAATTTTAACACCCCATATTACATAAAGAGAAAAAATAAAGGCACTAATCGATTGAGAATAATCCACTGATAATTGGTCAGTTAAAATAAATAATTGGTTGGTCAGACCCATTTCTTGGGAAAAATCTATATCCTGGGGGGTCTCCCAGGATATATCCGTCGCTGCCTGGTAGAGCAGCTTTTTAAGGCACGTCTAAACCTTAAAAAGGCGATTTTAAGCTTATATTTTTCGCGTTTATTTCTCAGCTCCTATAATAGATATTATAATATAGTTTGTTTTTTTTTTTTTTTAATATATATTTATACGTATATGGTTTAGAAAGAAAAAGGATATATGTTTTTGTTGATTTAAATTAAAGATACATTCACTGCCAAAAGTTACTTAAAAATTTGTTCATATTATTTGTTATATCTTATTTAATTCAACATTACTGGTAAAATATCCTATTTGATTTTAGTAGATATTTACGAATTTCTAATTTTCAGCAAATTTTACCTTCGATTTTCTCTCCAAAACATCCTTAAAGCTAGTATGAAATAGATTAATAGAAATACTAAAATGAATTTCAGATAAATGTAACGGGATGCGACACTGCTGAAATAACAAAATTATTTCCAAAATGTCGGCCTAGAGCTGATGTGAACCTAAATCCGTTAGTGGTAGTTCGGTCCACATCATCTTCCAATAATGAACACGATGATATGAATACATCACCGTCCACAATGTTGTCACCAGATACTCCGGAACCATTAATTAGTATTCAAGATTTAAATGAAGCAGATCGGTAAGTTTTCACTTTCATATTGATTTGAATTAACGAATTATTATATTTCAAATAAATAGCCTTGAGCTTTCATCCAGCTGGGCAAGGCTAAAGTAGGCTATATCGTTGATTTAAACAAAATTTATTACGCGTAATCATGCTTGTGCAAACATTTGGCCGATTACATTATTTTAGGGGATCCAATTATCTTCATCTTATTTTGCAAAAATTTTTATTTCTATTGCAATTATTTCAATCCGTAAAATACAAATTCTTTCAATATCAAACCGATAAAATCATCTTAGATTTTCGCAGAAATTTCATGAACAGAGTATCTAGTCACCGAAAATTCAGGAAAAACTTTGTACAGGGAATCATTGTAAAGCCCAAAAAAAACACGCTCCCGTAAACTGAAAAGGAGCATTTGTTCAGAAGACTTTTGTCAAAAATTGGATTGATAAAAAGCATAAATTTCCAATTAGACATTTTTGTGGTTTACTGATATGATCATTTATTTGAATTCAGTCACGGATATGGTCATTTATTTGAACCCCGTTATTGAAATGATCATTATTTCGCCCCAGTTACTTCTATGGTCCTTATTTGAAACCGGTTACTTATATGATCATTATTTGAATCCAGTTCCTGATATGGTAATTTATTTAAACATAGTAACTGATATGGTCATTTATTTGAACCCAATTACTTATACAGACATTTTTTTGAACCCAGTTACTAGTATGGTCATGTAATTAAACTACTGCTATAGTCATTATTTGAACCCAGTAATTTATATAATCATTTTTTTGAACCAATTACTTATATGGATATATATTTGAGCCCAGTATGGTCATTATTTGAAACAAATTATTTATATGGTCATTACTTGAACCAAATTACTAATATGGTCATTTATTTGAACTCAGTTACTGATATGGTCATTATTTGAACCCAGTAACTTATATGGTCATTTATTTGAACCAATTACTTATATGGATATTTGTTTAAACCCAGTAACTTATATGGTCATTGTCAGAAATAAATTATTTATATGGTCATTATTTGAACCAAATTACTTATATGGTCATTTATTTGAACTCAGTTACTGATATGGTCATTATTTGAACCCAGTAACTTATATGATCATTTTTTTGAATCTATTACTTATATGGAAATATATTTGAGCCCAGTAACTTATATGGTCATTGTTTGAGCCCAGTTATTTATATGGTCATTATTTGAACCCAGTTACTAATATGGTCATTATTTGAACCCAGTAACTTATATACTGATACGGTCATTACTTGAAACCAGTAACTTATATGATTATTTTTTTTAACCTATTACTTATATGGAAATATATTTGAGCCCAGTAACTTATATGGTCATTGATTAAACTCAGCTACTGATATGGTCATTATTTAAACCCAGTAACTTATATGATCATTTTTTTGAACCTATTACTTATATGGAAATATATTTGAGCCCAGTAACTTATATGGTCATTGATTGAACTCAGCTACTGATATGGTCATTATTTGAACCCAATTACTAATATGGTCATTATTTGAACCCAGTAACTTATATACTGTTGTGGTCATTATTTGAACCCAGTAACTTATATGATAAATTTTTTGAACCTAAAACTTATATGGAAATATATTTGAGCCCAGTAACTTACATGGTCATTGTTTGAACTCAGCTACTGTAATGGTCATTATTTGAACCCAGTTACTACTAATATGGTCAGTATTGGATACCAGTAACTTATATGATCATTTTTTTGAACCTATAACTTATATGGATATATATTTGAGCCCAGTAACTTATATGGTCATTGTTTGAACCCAGTTACTAATATGGTCATTATTTGAACCCAGTAACTTACATGGCCATTTTTTGAACCAATTACTTACATGGACATATATTTGAGCTCAGTAATTTATATTGTCATTGTTTGAAACAAATTACTTAAATGTTCATTTATTTGAACTTAGTTACTGATATGGTCATTATTTGAACCCAGTAACTTATATAGTCATTTTTTACATGGACATATATTTGAGCTCAGTAATTTATATGGTCATTATTTGAACCAAATTACTTAAATGTTCATTTATTTGAACTTAGTTACTGTTATGGTCATTGTTTGAACCCAGTTACTAATATGGTCATTATTTGAACCCTGTAACTTATATACTGATATGGTCATTATTTTAACCCAGTAACTTATATGATCATTTTTTTGAACCTATTACTTATATGGAAATATATTTGAGCCCAGTAACTTATATGGTCATTGATTGAACACAGCTACTGATATGGTCATTATTTGAACCCAGTAACTTATCTGATCATTTTTTTGAACCTATTACTTATATGGAAATATATTTGAGCCCAGTAACTTATATGGTCATTGATTGAACACAGCTACTGATATGGTCATTATTTGAACCCAGTAACTTATATACTGATATGGTCATTATTTGAACCCAGTAACTTATATGATCATTTTTTTGAACCTATTACATATATGGAAATATATTTGAGCCCAGTAACTTATATGGTCATTGATTGAACACAGCTACTGATATGGTCATTATTTGAACCCAGTAACTTATATACTGATATGGTCATTATTTGAACCCAGTAACTTATATGATCATTTTTTTGAACCTATAACTTATGTGGAAATATATTTGAGCCCAGTAATATATATGGTCATTGTTTGAACCCAGTTACTAATATGGTCATTATTTGAACCCAGTAACTTATATGGCCATTTTTTTTAACCAATTACATACATGGACATATATTTGAGCTCAGTAATTTATATGGTCATTATTTGAACCAAATTACTTAAATGTTCATTTATTTGAACTTAGTTACTGTTATGGTCATTATTTGAACCCAGTTACTAATATGGTCATTATTTGAACCCAGTAACTTATATGGTCATTTTTTTGAACTAGTTACTTACATGGATATATATATATATGAGCTAGCTAATTTATATGGTTATTATTTGAACCAAATTACTTAAATGTTCATTTATTTGAACTTAGTTACTGTTGTGGTCATTATTTGAACCCAGTTACTAATATGGTCATTATTTGAACCCAGTAACTTATATACTGATACGGTCAGAATTTGAAACCAGAAACTTATATGATCATTTTTTTAAACCTATTACTTATATGGAAATATATTTGAGCCCAGTAACTTATATGGTCATTGATTGAACTCAGCTACTGATATGGTCATTATTTGAACCCAGTTACTAATATGGTCATTATTTGAACCAAGTAACTTATATACTGTTACGGTCATTATTTGAACCCAGTAACTTATATGGTCATTTTTTACATGGACATATATTTAAGCTCAGTAATTTATATGGTCATTGTTTGAACCAAATTACTTAAATGTTCATTTATTTGAACTTAGTTACTGATATGGTCATTATTTGAACCAAGTAACTTATATACTGTTACGGTCATTATTTGAACCCAGTAACTTATATGGTCATTTTTACATGGACATATATTTAAGCTCAGTAATTTATATGGTCATTATTTGAACCAAATTACTTAAATGTTCATTTATTTGAACTTAGTTACTGACATGGTCATTATTTGAACCAAATTACTTATATGGTCATTTATTTGAATCCAGTTACTAATATGGTCATTATTTGCACCAAATTACTTATATGGTCATTTATTTGAACAAAGTTACTTATATAGTCATTATTTGAACCCAGTAACTTAATGGTCATTTATATGAACCAAATACTTAAGGGCATTTATTTTAACCCAGTAACTTATATGGTCATTGCCAGAAACAAATAATTTATATGGTCATTATTTGAACCAAATTACTGATATGGTCATTTATTTGAACTCAGCTACTGGTATGGCCATTATTTGATCCCAGTTACTGATATGGTCATTATTTGAAAGATATTAAGGAGAGATATTAAGGTTGTACGCGCATTAAAGCAATGTAATGATAACGAGCTGAATTTTTAATATGTTAGTAATCAATAGTTGAATAATTATTATTAAGAGTGACCTGTTGTCCAGTTTCTTAAGAATTATTTTTCAAAAATTGGTTTTTAACGCGTAGTAAATGGAGAATATCTGGTTAATCTTACATTTATCATGAAATTGAACTATAACTGTTAAAGAAAAAAACTATCGTAGATTATGTTAATAATATTCTTCTGACGTGCAGTTTTGAGCATATTCTG
Source organism: Nineta flava (assembly GCA_963920215.1). Lineage (NCBI taxonomy): Eukaryota > Metazoa > Arthropoda > Insecta > Neuroptera > Chrysopidae > Nineta > Nineta flava. The sequence continues at coordinate 16,679,895 of OY986046.1, read as the reverse complement.
ATATAAACAACGAAAATTGTCTGTCTATATCGATCTATCTTTTATATGGAATAGATAGTTATCTTTGTTAATAAATATATTCATATTACCTTTATTTAATTCGCTTTATCTTTATCGAACCTACGCATACAACCTTTAAAAAAAACATGTAGTGATCTTTAGCCGATAGAAAATTTTGCAGACAATGAGATCGAATTAGAAAACGTGGTAAAGTAATTTTTTTGGACCCAGTTACTGAGCTATTTGATCCATACCATAACTACAGAAGTTCGACTTAAGCCAAAAATATTGCATCCGTGAGAACCTACGTAGAGGCTACATAAACCAGAACGTATATATTCTCTGGGACAGTAAAGCTGCTCTAAAAGCCTTGTCTGGAACTGAGGTCACCTCAGGGGTAGTCAAGGATTGTCTGTAGGAACTGTTGGAGCTGGCAAAACCGAACAATGTTAAATAGAACTGGGTGCCGGGTCACAGTGGTTTCGAAGGAAACGAAAGAGCAGATGACTTAGCAAAGAAGGGAATCGGAATGCCCTTCATAGACCCAAAGCCTATTTTAGGAATTCCAAGGACTGCATGTAAACAGGTGATCAACGAGTGGTGAAGTGCTAAACACCGTGATCATTGGGAAAAAGTACCGCGACAGGAGCTCGGGAAAATACTGCTTCAGAGATACGAGGGCCATTACGGGTCCATTGCGTGCAGATTGTGTGGCGAGAAGGAAGTAACATCCAGCCACATTATCTTTGACTGCGAAGCTCTAGGTTACAGCAGATACAGGATCTTTGGTGCATCTCACCCCGAATATATGAACCTGCAGAAAGACCTGATAAGCAAGCTCCTGGCTATTGCCAACATATGGGAGAAGCGAATCTCGTCGGACTGAAGTAGAAGGGGGAGCACAATGGACCATAAGGTCGAAGTGCAATACTTTTTAGACCCTAAGATGTTTCTATCTATCTATCTAAGCCAAAAATATGTTAAAAGAAATGCAATAAGTTATAAATTTTTGTTAAGAGAATATAATTGGATACTCTAATCAGTGATGAATGCCTGCCTCTCTGGGCTATGTCTGACTAGTGCCTATAATCCGCTAGATCTGAAACATGGAACAAGAGCACTGAAACCCATGTGCAGCCAGAAGATGATCTTGATTTAGATGACGATGATGATGAGGTAGATATTGATAATGATGAAGGTATGCAAGAAGATGATGGTCTAGTAGACGAGTTGGGTCTCGGCCCTGAGGAGCTCTCGTCTGAAGATGGTGATCTAGATAGCACTGATGTTATTGTCCTTACCAATAATAAAGGAGGAGCGTATAAGATGCGTGACTCCAGGTACCATCACACTCTTCTGTTTGATGATTTCTCCTATAGTGATGTGCGCATGGTGCATGTGCATACTCATACATCATGCCGGCTCGTTCGCCTCCATTAGTTTACCAAAACACAATTGTAGCTCCTCTTTCTATATTTGCCCTTTAATTTAGATTAACAATACATAACCTAAAAGTATTCAATGCATGTGATATCAATGTTTTTTTTTTGTTGAAAAAAACGGAGTAAGCGAGTTGTTTAATTTTTTAAATTAGCACTACCGCATAATAGTTTATATCCGTATGCTAATTTGTCAGAGCTTGCTTGCTCCGGTTTATATACATTAAATGAGCTCGACGCTCCTATAAAACACCTAGTATTTTCCTCTTAGAATTATTTATGCAAATTTTACTTAAAATGATATGTGAAAAATCTTACCACATTTCGGGAAATATAGAAATACTATGCAATAAAAAGTGTTTGAATTAGTCAGAAATTTGTTAAGAAAATAAAGTTTATTTCATTAAACTTGGTGTCCACTACGAAGTTGTTTCAAAAACAAGGCGAAAAATTGCTGACCATTAACGAATTACATAGATTCGTCTAAACAGATTATTTCTGAAAAACAAAATCATTTTTCGTTCTGTATCTTCGAAACTAAACAATTTGCTGAAACTCTATTCAAATTTTTCGCATGTCATTCAGGAATATCTTGTGTACGTAATGTCCAAAGTACCGGATATTCAGTCTGACTGAACATTCGGTCTTGAGTAAAACTGTACAGTAGTAAAGTGTTTTGGGGATTTGAAGTGCGAAACGCTCGGAACACGATTGTTGCCAATGGGTTTGTCCGACTTACAGTTTAGTAAAGATTTTACTTTCAACTGTTAATGCCGTCTGATAATGAACTAGCGTGATTAATAGATTAGCTCAGTCAACTGAAGCAAAACTTACGGAATTTGTTGTGCCGTAAACCTTCTGTAATGTAGACATTCACTTGAAGAAATTTTTCTAAATTTAACCCCTAAGATGTTTTGAATTATTTTAAAAGAATAAAAAAAAAAAAACATAAAATGGCATCTGTCAAATCTCTCGTGTTTTATTCATAGAGATAATATATAAAGAGAGATAATATATACTCTATGATAAATAATATAGTAATTATATATCATAGAGAATATAGTATCTCTAGGCCCGTTTTTACACGTGAAAGTTTTCAATCACAGAAAATTTGGCATATAACTTTTAATATTAGAATAATCGAAAATTTTATAAGATAAAAAGTTGTAGGTAATTAGTTTTACTATAATTTTGTTTCTTATCATTTTTTCTGTTACACTAATATTTACAATTCAATATTGAAAGTTAAAATTGTAAATATCTCCGTACACATTAGAGTTTGAGCAAAAATGATAAGGTAATGAATTGTAGCAAACATGATTTTCCACAACTTTGTTTCTTATACATTTTTCGATTGTTCTAATATTAAAAGAGATATTTTATATTTTGTGTTTTCTTCCTTCTCTATGCCCCCTTTCTCCTTGACCTATGTCATTTATTAATATAATTGGCCTTGCAAATACCAAAAAATCATATCAGATACGACATGTCATTTTGATTGGACTATAATTGTAGCCGTTATAGACTAATTTATGTATTCTAAGGAAATTCGCTAAGTTGACACAGCTCCTGCGTAACGAATTTTATTTGTATTTGAGTTATCCTGTTTACAGTCAGGCAGACAGTAATGCGGAAAATCTGTCCCAAATTTCATTTTTCTTAACTAGTCTCAAAGCCATTGACAATAACCGAACTCCGAGTCACTGTAAAACTGGTAGTTAAATTACTTTTTCATGTATAATCTCAATTTCTGTTAGTAAATCTTGTTTTTCCATTGTATTTAGTAAAAAACGATAAACAAATATTGTATACACATGCGCAATACAAAAATTTCGCACATCACAACATATTTTGTTTCAAGGAAAAAAAAAAACATTAGATTTTTTCTAGTAATATATCAATAATTTTTCCTACAAATCTATCTCTATTAGAATTTCTGTTATTTAGAATTTGAAATCACTTCTAGATTAGTTATGTTTTTTAATTTTAATTTATAATTTAAAAAAAAAAAAAAAAACAGCATGTGTTTTTTTTTTCTAAATATCATTCTCATCTTCTTATATTGTCTCGTATATTTGGAAAGTTTTCTAAACAGTGTTTTCATAGTTATTCAATATTCATTTACAAAGATCATCATGGTCGTATAGATAGGTCTGGAATAGAAAATTGATTAATAAAAATGTGTCGCTTACTGAAATCATTTTTGGTATACATATATAAAATAATAAAAAAATGGACAATCAAAATTTTGTAAATTATCCAATGTGGATCTGTTTTAAATCCTTCAAAGAATAGCTTCCAGAAGTAACAAAAATTCCAGACTTTAAAAATTATCGGGGTTATCCAGATTGGAAAAATTTTTTAATTAACAAAAGCATAGTTAATGGAAAAATAGGGGTAAAAATTTTTTTCCGACGGATTATTGTTTGTTTAAGTATCCAGTAAGTACCTGAATTTTTTCTTTCCTTAATATTCATATTTAATGGATAAAACAAAGTGTCGGAATCAAGCGGAGCCGAATCACCCGTTTTCAAGCCCTATTTTTATCTCTCAATTAAAATTATAAATATTAGTGGTACAGTTCCGGAAGGTTAAACTTTTTTTTAGGAAATTTTCTGCTCTTTAAGAATCTTTTTTTCGATTTCCGATATCTACAATAGTTTTTGAGATATTTGCAAAAAACGAAACCCCCTTCTTTTTTTTTACTAAATTGTTTATTACTTTGCAATTTTTTTATGCGGAGCTTCAATTTTTTCAAAAACTTTCTATATGCAACTACGAATCGAATGTTACCTTGGTCATAATTTTCTGAGAAGGTTGAAGGGGAATTCGAAAAAAGACACATGTTTACTTGTCTAACAGAGCCATAAAATTAGCGATTTAAAATTGGTTTGTGCCATTCGGTTTTTGAAAAAATGTTTCGGATAAAAGTTGTTAGTGTATTTATAATGAACAACTTTTATCCGAAGCATTCTTTCGAAAACCGAATGAATATGGCACAAATCAAGTATACCGAGTATAAAAACCTGTTGACATGAGCATACGACCAGAGTATTTTTGCCACTATTTCTCGAGACTATATTTCGAAAACACATCATTTTGGGATCATTCTTAACGTGCACTTTTTTCTCGTTTCATATGAGTCATAAAACATAATTTTACATCAGCTATAATGTTACTCTTCTCGATAACAGCGCCATTGTAGTATTAAACTTGACTTCAATAAGCGAATCATATTTTCTACACAGTTTTCAGACATGTGTATACGATCTTGGCAAAGATATGTGTATTTTGAAAAGTAATTGACAAAGTTTTTAATCGCAGTATACGAAAAGCCTTTCGGTTATATTATACTAACGGAGGTGACTAGCGTTTACATACTTTGACATTTACGTAATATGTCAGAACATTCTTCAATGGGAATCGAATCCATGACTTCAGGTATTCTAGATCAGTGCTCTGGCTCTGAGGTAGATTGCCAAAAGTTATGAATTCGATTCCCATCCTATAATATACTCAAACTAAAGAGTCAATCGATGTCAACAAATACATGCACTGAACACGTGGACATATGTCATAACAGACCAACTACGTTCTATTGTTTTCGTTTTTTCTTCATATTATTTTATTATAAATATGAAGATAACGAATGGAAACAATAAAAATAATAACAAGAACAAATATATCAATAAAAACTAAAAATAAATATTTATGAAAAATTCAAACAACCGAAATGATGGATCACTAAAATGGTAGCAGTAAACAATAGTTCGTTCGCATACGAATGAACTAAGACTTGCATTAATTCAGATATTCAGGTCCACGTTATCAAAAGAACCAATCATAATACACCATGTGCTATGATCACGTGATTTTGTGTGTTTATGTGGATGGAGACTCTCTAGTCTGAGTGTACTATAGATGTGTATTATTTTTCATATCAACCCTGGTAGAAATAATTCTCTTCAAAAACTGAGAATAATTCTTGTAAAACTCTGAATAAAACATCTGAAAGTCTTATTTTTTTCTGAAAAAGCCTGAAGACAAAAGACATACTAATATTTGGACCCTTCCAGAAGAGTTATTCAGACTTTTTTAGAGAACTAATTAAATTAAATATAACAACTCGCCCCGGCGAGATTCGAACTCACGATCTCCTGTTTACTAGACAGACGCTTTAACTAACTAAGCCACGACACCGTTATGTTTTCAACACTTTATACATAACAAATACTATTTTGATAATAAAAAGCTCTCATAATAAATTTTTATGTATTTTTTCATTTATATGATGAATGTACTAATCTCATGAATGTACTAATTAAATAAAAGCTCGAATTATTCGGCCATGAACTTGAGGTTATACAGTATCCAAAAATGTCATAGCATAATATGAATACATTACTTTGCATGAAAATTGTTTTTTCAGAGATTTTGCAGATAAATAAGACTTTCAGAGTTTTAAATGAATTATTCTTTGTTTTTGAAGAGAATAATTTCCAGCAGAGAAGCATTTGATATGTCAAAGAATGTTACCAAAGGACTAAATGCTTCTTAAAATACATGCATCATAGCTTGTACTTCGATAATCTAATCAAACTTGAAAATTTTTATTAAACTTCACATTGTTTTTTGTAGGGTTATTGAAATAGCGGGTGGCCGTGAAATATATTCACAAAGTCGTACAAAAGCAGCACGTAAATCACGTTATATTGGTGATTATGCGGATAAGAAAAAAGGTGTGTGGGATGTACGAACACGTTGTAGTGATTCATTAAAACATAATAATCCACGTGAAGTTACTGAAACTGTATTTTCAACAGAGGTGTGCTCAGTTCGACATCAACGACCTAACGTTCACTCAAACAATGTATATACAAAAGCGAATAGTGTTGTTCCAACAACGGATACAACAGTTGTCACTCCATCCAGAAACATGACGGTTGTATCGTGCGGTGAAGTTGTTGTGTTCGATGATATCGGTGATAATTGGCAAAGTTTACGACTTGATCTATGTCAAGATAAACAACAGCAGCAGCAGCAACAACAACAACAACAGACGTCACAGCAAATTGTGAAACTAGCATCGCCGGAGAGTAATGATCGAGGAGCGGAACAGTCAAGTAGGGAGGACTCACCGAACGAAGCGTCACAGTATCATCGAACTACGACAGACTTTTTTAAAATTGTTACATCAGTGTCTGATTTTGATGCTGATTCCCTATCACCAGAACCAAATAATAAAGTTGCTCAAATGATTGGTATGTAATGAAAATAAATACTTTTAAATACGCCGGTCAAATTAGGATTGTCGTACGGATAATAAATCCTAGCTACCTGGATTCTTGATTTCACGAGTGAATTCGTGAACGCTCAAAGACGTCACGAATTTTATTGTAAAAAAAATAATCAAATGTAATTTTTACCAACGAGTAACCGTTTGCGAAATAAATAACTGTAAACTTTCGCTGTAAAGTGCCTCGTTTAAACTGTTAAATGGATGTGTACACAACGGGTTAAGTACCGAACTGAACTCTTTTATCATCAGCTCGAAAATACAACCTAGTCATTTTCCTCCAAGATATGTATGAATAAAGTGAAATGGTAGACAGTCCGACAAGAAAAGAGGCATCAACACTCCTCATAAGATCAGAGCGTGTCTGAAGCTTAGAAAATCATTAGCAGTTCAAAGGAAGGAAGGAGTCAACAGATCCACAATCTGTTGGAATCTTCCAGCCGGAACATGTCAACCGTAAAAGGTTCAAAATGTGCATTCATCTGAGCTAAAATAGACGAGTGTTGACTGGGTTTCTCATAAACCATTGTAGATTTTCTCATGACAAGCTGAGCCTGGAAAATAAGGAGGATAGTCACAGGATCTGTAGAAAAATAGAGGAGATTCTGACACACTTCAAAATATGTGATATTCTTATATAAGAGAGGTAAAATTACCATCTCTAGATTCAATCCAAATCCTTTTTTTTTTCTAAAGAAAATTGGCCTGGGTGAGATTCTCTAAGCTGTGAATGTTTAGTAGTTATCACACTTTTAGTAATAATAACAAATATTGACGCTGGAGAAAAATTTAGCCATCTATTGACTAGATTCTAAAAGAACATTTTGTTGTAGGTAATCTACCAATTGCTGTATATGAAGGATCACCGCGACGATATGGACCACGACAAGCTGAAACCAATACCCAATCGAATCATCCAACATTACCTAGTGCGCATAGTTTATTGGCATCACCATCCGTGTACCCACCACGACCTGGTTTCCCACAACGTGTGGTCACCACACCTAGTGAAAATGAGCCACCCCAAATGAATTCACCTACCTCAGATGCTGATAACACAGTACATCCAGTAAATTCGACATTTGATTATTTGTATGAGTTTTCTGAGACGCGTAAAGTGTTGGAAGAATTTTTTAAATGTCCACCCGAAAGTGAGAACTCTTTGTTAGAGGAGACATCATTCCAAGATTTAGATTATGAATTACATAGGCAAGCTGGATCTGGAGAATCTGGTAGTTCCTATGTTGGTCAACGGCTAGCCAAAGTTCGTGCTGATCAAAATGAATTCTTATCACATTTGGATTCACCAAGGAAACCTAATACTGTATCTGATTATCCAAGAATACAGGTCAGTACCATCTTTTGATAGTACCTAAATCCATTGTAACTAACTGTATAATAAATTTGAATTACAGGATCATGAAGTGTTAGAACACGAAAACAATTTTCTGGATCTATCAGTGGGTACAGGTTCCAGTGGTGATTTAGGTGAAACAGAAGTAGGTTTACAAGTGGGTCATAGTCGTAATTTTACTTTATCTCCAGAGACAACGGATTGTGATTCAAATTGTGGCGATTTAGACAGTGAAATGTCATTGATGTTGATGGAGAATGAATTGGGTCCATCTGCTGTCGGACTATTAGGTTCTAGTGGTGATTTAGTTGCTCCAACCGATTCATTAAGACTATATTCGAGTATGCCTGTCCTAGAGGATGGTTTATCATCAGGACATGCCAGTGATACAGATAATAATAATCCAACGGTAATATTAATGAAACGACAAATAACCGAAATTGAACGTGAAATAATACAAAGAAGTCATTTAAACGATAATAATATATCCTCAACTTCGAAACTAATTGAAAATAATTCTAAAGAAAATGGATCGTTAGATCGAAGTTCACCTGTTGAAATACTCATTGGTAATGAAACTTCGATCAATTCTTTCCAAGAAAATGAGACTGAATTACATAATATTGATCCCCTTGGTAAGTTACATTTACTTATTATATACACCACTGACCTCTATATAACTAGCAAGAATATCGCATGTTACCCTATTAGCCAGAATGAAAGGTTTAATCAACACCGCTTCAACTACCCACTGAATTTTTCTTCAGTGCTCGCAAACGCATTGAAGAAAAATTTAGTTATTTCACGTTTAGGTCCAAGGACACTCTGTGACCGGCCAAGTAACCGCGCTTGTTAAGGCGTTGTGTGTACTTGGAACTGGGAGATTATGAGTTCGAATCTCGACATCGGCAGTTTATCAATTATTATTTTTGAGATTATTGTTGTTTTACATATATATATATATATATATATATATATATATATATTATATTGCATATTATTGTTTTTATTGCTTATTATAGAGTTTATTATTTGTTACTACTGAGCCAGTCTGTATGTTTTAAATTTAATTTATTGTGTTTTCATTAGTATTAATTGTTAAAATCGATGTACGATTAGAAACAATAAACCTTACTTACTTAATTATTTTAAAAAAAAAGGGGGGGCGGTTAATTGACTAAACTGTCGGCGTATGGACAAGAACGAAGTAACCGGTTATGCTTGTGAAGGTTTTCTGCAGTTTCCTTCACGAACTGCAGATGACTATCGTCATAGTTCCTATCAGAGTCGGCTGCAGCCGCACAACTTACCATTTCCTAGTCTACATACAAAATTCCATCCACTCCGCGCACATCCTCACATCCTTAGGCATCATAATGAAACTAATGGAACTTATGAAGTGTGTTCCGCCCAGGACAGCCGTTGCAATCTATCTATCTAAGGACACTCTGTCCAGTTATATAGAGGTCATCCAAAATTTAGAAATTGTTGAACGCTGAACAATATTCTTTTATCAAAAATATATTTGATAAAACATTAATATGTTTTAGTATCAGAAGTAACTCCTCCTCCACCTGCACCAGCGCCACATAGGCGACCAAGTGATGTAGCAATTACCGAAATTGAAGAGAGTCCTCCCGACCGTGTTGAAGCCGCAATACAAGATATACGTCTTGCACTTCAACGTACCAAAACACTGCCTTTCTCATTAACAAATGTTGCACCTCAAGTAAGTCCGACTGAACAAGATTCATCGAGTCCTGTATGGGTACCTAGACAACGGGGTATGTCTGGTGCAAGTCGTGATTCAGATTCTGTTGAGCGAAAAGCTCAGAGTGGTGAAGAAGCTGGTGATGAAGGTATGCATGATTATATTTCAATTGTAGTTCTAGAACGAATTCACAGTCAGTTTTATTTCAAAGTTAATAATAAGTTTCATTTTCGTCTGTATTTTAAGCATTTCGGGATCTTAAAGACGTTCATAAAGGATACAAATTTTTTTTTCGTGAATTGAATATCTCAATTCTGTAGTTATCCTCTCTCAAAAATTTAAAACATGTTGACTTTTAACACAGCGTCTTATGGAGAACAGATTTTTTTTGTACTTAAAATTATAATAACTATATTATTAAAGTAGCCACCATAATAAATAATTATTATAAATATTCTTTGAAATATACAGTTTATATAATTGCATTAAATAAATGGTGTTGACGAACATTTGAATTAATTATTTAATAAAATTAAAACTGTTTTGTTAGGTTTGTTTTTGCCACCATATTTTGAAAACTGGCGACCACGCACACTAAAATAATATACACATACACACAAATATACAACATAGTTTACTGTTAAATCTGTCACATTTTTCCTGATATTTGACAGTAAATACTTTTAAAATATTTAGGATATATAAAAAAAAGGTTATAAATCGTTGTAAGATTATTCAAATATTTTACAACTTTTTTAAAATCTTAAATAAATTTTATGAAAGTTAGTACTTATTGGCGTAGCAAATGAACGTCCTAAAATAACGTGAACAATGATTACTTCGACAGCGTCAATACACAAGGGTCAACGTTGCTCTAATTAGCAATTAATTAATTAATTTCCTTGGTGATTTAGACGCGATTAAGTTTGGGTGCAATAAACGCTGGCCAGACACGGCCCTGCCCGCGGGCTTGTAAAAGACCAAAATAATTCAGAGTTCTAGAATTACAAATGAAATTGACTCTCGTAGTCTTAGATCCATAATTATTGTATACAAATAAGGAAATATTTATTTCTAGAAGAAGCGGATACAGATTTAGAAACTGATCGACTATTAGGACAACATCGAACTGACGACCAAGGATTCTATGACGATAAATTGGTGAGTTTAAAGACATTTAGACATTTTTTTTCTATAACGTTTTTGATTTGATTTTTGTATTATTATTTTTTTTAATTGGGAGTGGAACACACTAATCATTACGCTAATTTGCAATATTTAGCTTTGGTATTATACAATTTTTAGCCAGGTGTTAGAATTTTTTGGCCAATAGCAATTCATCTAAGATATGTATAAAATTTTGGAAACAAATTTTTAACAATTTCATATTATTTATTATAGGTTATATCTCTCTTGAAATTTTCTTTGTTTTTGTATAATAATTGAATTAAAATTAAAATACGATATGTAACCCTGTATAAACCATGTTTACTGTTTAGTTTACTTATAAACACGCATAAGTGTATGGAAACGTGATTTGTGTATAATACACCTAGTTGCTATATATTTATGTATATTCATACGCATGCTTCTCCAATCTATAAATAATAACAGATGTTTGAGCTGAATTTGTCGATTCAATGTCACTTTTTAGCTTTTGATTACGTTCAAGAAATTCCAACGCCTTATTAACTTCTCATTTGGGAAGTTATTGTAATGGGTTCGATTTTTCGACATATCTCCACGTTTCGAGGTCTATAGAGTCCGAATCCATCGTTTTTAGAGAGATGCTTGAGTGTGCGTGTCTCGTAATTGGTATAGAAACCCCTTGTCGGATCAGGTTCTCGCAGGGTTGTCTAGGCAACTGATTTAACAGGGTGTCTAGTTGTCTGGAAAACCTGGAAATGTCAGGGAATTTTGAGTTTCTGAAATTGTCAGGGAATTTCGTAAAATTCCATTGAATTTCATGGAATTTCGTATAATCGTATTTAAAATAACTTATTTCTAAAAAATTATTACTAATAATTATCTGTTTTGAGGTTATTGAAATTTTAATGTATGTTACGGATGAAAAAGAATGTATGGGTTTTATCATATTATCCATAAAAAATGAATATAAATGAACAAATCTATACTTTTCTTAATTTTCCTATCAATAACAAAATATTATATGAAAAAATGGTCTGGAAAAATTCGAATTCAAGTCTGGAAACCCTGGAAAAGTCAGGGAATTTTTTGCCAAAATAGTACCAGACACCCTGTTTAAGTCAATATGTATACTACCTTTTCTAAAAGGTTCATCCTCTAATTAAATGGGCACCGCTTATTTTACGTCGCCGCTCCTACTATTACTTTTTGTCGAGTTTACATCATCACACCAATGTCTTATAAGTTGCCTACTTTAATAAAAAGTTTCACGCTATTCCTTTGTTCGTGAAAACCCGAAAAAAAACTATTATATATTTTTTTTGTAATCGCGTAGCAAATAAATAGCATGAAACTTTTTGAAATGAAGGCAACTTGTTAGACATTGGTGTGATGATGTAAACTCAGAAAAATGCAATTACTTACTGGATGTTTTTTTAGATCCAATGTATAAATTTTGGGCTAAAAAATAGATCTAGCTGAACGTTTTACATATGTCCGGAGCAGAGACAAATATACGTAGAGTAAGCAAGCCGAGTCAAAAGTTGTCCTTCAAATAGCTGAAGATAGTGAATCATTATATATTAGTCATTTAGAAATAGATAGCTCTACCTCAGGGATGTCTGACCTCTCTTTCTATTGAGGAGACGTTTCCACTTTCACGCGTGCCTATGACTTGCCTACTCTATATATATTATCTCTATGCACCCTACGCGGTACTGGACTTAGCTCCGTGTGCAACACGTACTTGGTCGGTTTTTTTTTCATAGAAGAAATTTCATGAATGTGAGGAACTACTTAAATAAAAATTTGCGTATTAAAAATTCTATACATATCTTAAATTTTACATACATTTTTTGGGTGAACAAAAAACAAAACACATATTATTTTCAGAAACCGAAAAACAAAACTACATAAAGTATTTTCTTCACAGACAAAAAAAAAATTTTTTTTAAAAAACTACAACACAAAAAATTTTATTTCTTACACGCTTTAAAAAACAAACAAACAAAAGAAAAACTAACTTCTTACAACTTGTTGTAAAAATAATCTATATATATTCTTTTTTTGGTATTTCAATTTGGTAAATAGGAATGGCGAAAACCGAAATCCAGGACCATAATGCCTTCATCCACAACAAAATCAACCCCTCCAAAACCTATATTAGCACTATCACCAACTCAACAACAACAAACGGTGGGGGGTGGTTCCGCTGGTACAAATGGTTGTGACGATAGTAGCAATGTGATACCATTGAATTGTACCGCAATTGTTACAAATAATAATCCATTAATTCCCACAACCATTAATAATAATAGTACATCCTCACCTCAGCCACCTCAATCCACAAGTCCCTTAACTGAGCAGTCTAATGGCAGTCCATCAGACAAAAATTTATCACCACAAAGCCAGAAAGGGTCCAATACATCTGTCAAATCTAAAAAGGTGTTGTCTCATTAACAATTTATTTTTAATCGGAGGTTTGCTCTCTGTTTTTTAAATATCGTAATTAACTCATTACTTTGGTGTATATATATTTATCATCTCGAATGTTCGTCGAAGTTATTTGCTGAATTTTAGAATTACATTATTCGATTTTCATTTTGCAACGAAGTATTTACCAGGGCCGTCGTGCATGGTCAGCATCAGCGTCCGCCATTCACTTAGAATCGAGGTAGATGATACAATTAGGTCAACCAACAAACCAAACGTTAATAATAATCAAATTGGCCATAGTTTTTGGAATTTTTTGTTTTCTAAAAACGTAAAAAAAGCTGCTATTTTCCTAATCCTATGTTTAGGATAATAAACGAGTCCAGCAGTTCTTATCTCGCCGCAAAGAACGAAGCCTCTCTTAATGCGCTTCACCGCGGAAAATCTCGCAAATTAATTACCGTAAACAAGATTGTGATGATTACACAATAAGCAACGTATAAGTCGATTATATTGGAACAAAAGTTCACATGCACATGGCATGAAGCTTCGACATACATACTTTCTGTCGAAGATCTCTTCGAGACAAATAAAAGTGTTCTTTGCTGTTTGATTTAAATCATCTTCGCAAATCTATTTCTGTTCTTCTCCGTGTATAAACGATTTTGCATATCGGTAATAAGCCTGGGGCCCCACGTAGGTTAGGGCCCAGATGGCAATCGCAACCCTGACTTTATGGCCAGTCCAACACTAGCCAGCGTTCATTGAGATGAAATTCATAGGTAGCTAAATTTCCAGGGAAATTATAACAATTTGAGTACCCAGAATATGTAAATATACAAGGTATATTAAGTTTAGTCCCGACTTTGTAACGCTTGAAAATATTAATCCTTGACATAAATGCTTGGTATAGATGTTCATAAAATGACCTAATTCGGCCATTTCCGCATATCCGTGAACCCGATAACTCAAGAACGAAAAGAGATAACGAGCTGAATTTTTTTTTTATGTGTTCTAAAGGGGTGGCGCATAAGTAACGTTATGATTTAATTAATGAATTTCTTTTAGTGTCCTTCATTATTCATTTGAATAATAATTATTTTTAATAGTTTAATCAAAAAATTACTTCTCCGTAATTTTGAATTTAATATCATTTTTCAGGTATACCAACGTAGTTTCGTTGACTAACTGACGAGAACTGTATTGCCGACCGAACACTCGGCGAGAGTGTACACAGCTCCACCCTCGGCTTACGAATTTCTTGCCGACACATTTGTCGAGTGCTCTCGCCGAGTGTGTACTGCTGGCATTAGAATTATTTTGAGGGGAAATTTGTAATTCTAAAATTAAGTGAATCTCTTCGAAAACATCCAGAGTTCATATAAATATGTATATCCCTGCTTATTTTTCGTTATGCTGACCATATTATAATTAAGTGCGCAAAAATTTTGACACAACGACAAATGCCAGACAAAAAAAAAGATATTTTTATTTGCTTAAAGCTTTTTGCTTTAAATATTTTTTCAGTAGTATGATGAACTTGTGCTTACGTGTGGCTTTTTAAAAGGAATGACAATCAGATATAAAATTTTTTTTTCTCTAGTGATCATTTTTTTTTCAGGCAAAAAACTTTGTTTTCTTTTTAGTAACAAATTTTTAATAAGTGCTATGCATTTATTTTTCAATCGTGCGCATGATTTCATTTAGAAAATTGCATGTCTAATTCAATAATGAAAATAAATGTACACCACAACGCATGCGATAAAAATTTAGCTATAGTATAAAAATAAATGGCTTTATCAAAATTTATAATATAAAGAATTAAACGTCAAAAACCATATTTGGTTTTTTTTCTTATTATTTACAATTTTTTCAATTTTGACTATTTGTTGAAAATATATTCTTATATACGTTTTTTTTTTATTATCCTTTGTACAGGACAAAGAAAACAAGAAGAAGGGACGAAATAAAGAAGGTAAATCCTTTTTTGTTATCTTGTTATACTACACAGTATTCAACTCCAATTATCCGAATTCCAAATATCCGGATCGCTTGGAGAAAAAGATCGCATTCAAGTGTTTTTTTTTTTTGTAGAAGCGAGAATTCAAGTTCGATTATTTACCAAAAACTAAAACTTTTCGCCGAGAAATTCGACAGTTTGTCTAAATTCTTTATTAGTATACAGAAATTTAGATTTTAATTAATGACCTTATCTCAATATTTATCCGGATAGAGTCCGATCCCAATTAATTCGGATAATTCGAATTGTACTGTATTAATGAAAGAACTAATCAACTACAGACCCCAATAAGATTTTCAATCCTGGATACTTAAAGGTGGCTTTATAGCAAGGTCATTGATATTGTTGCGGTATCTTGGCTCTCTTTAGCCTTCAAAAGGAGCGATGTAAAACCTACAACAGATTCCGATACTCGACACAAAAAAAGAAACACAAATATTTGTAAAAGTTTACTAAATCTATGTCAATTGGACACGCACTTTAGAAAAAAATTAAATAAAACAAAATCTTTATGATATCCAAACCTAACTTTGATACTCGTACAATAGTAATTTTGAACTGATGATAATCAAACAATGCCAATTTTAAACTGATGATAATAATCGAACAAGCGTCAAATTTAAACTTACTTGAATTGAACAATAGTTTACTTTAAATTGATGATAATAATCGAACAAACGTCAAATTGAAACTGATTTGAAATTGGTAAATTCCTCTGTTTATATTGGGTATAAACCTGGACTATCCTAGAAGAGTGCTTGTTTGTACAAAATAGGAAATATTATTTTTTGAAAACATATTTTTTTAATAGATTCTTCTAGAATATTCAGTTACGTTTCAGCTAAGGTCGTATTCAAAGGGGTCAGCAATTGATAAAATTTATTAAAAATTATATAGGTTTGACGTGGGTACGAACCAATACAATACCCCGCTTGTCTGACGCCTTAACGCACTGTCCCAACGGCTGTGTATATTAGACATTACATATTAAACAATTTCAGTTTACAAAAATACTTATTTACAAAACTTAATTCGTAATTTCAGAATATGTTTAATACTCTTTTTTTTGTAAATAAATTTTATTTGATTTTTTTATTAAAAAAGGCAACAACTTTGTTTTAAAGAACAATAGATCAATACTAGATCTTATCATTTTCTTTTTGCAATTAGAATTATGTGATGAGGTCTTAAAAATTATTTAAATAATTTTCAACACAACAGTATAAATCCACCTTAAAGAATTTGTTATATGTAGCCTTTTTTGGATTCACCATGGAATTACACCATTAATTACCTTGATTGAATTGTATAATAATTAATAATGATTTAGTTATGCAAATAATAAAATTTATACCACACATTACTCGGAATACAATATATTTTTTTAATGTGTTATACGATAATTTAGTTACTTTCGACGGTTACATTTTAATCGGAATGTCTTATGTAAGTTTTATTATTTGGATAACAATGTCTCAACTCGAAATCAACAAAAATTCATTTTATTAATAATGATTTGTTTAAAAAAATGCTTACTATTTTGGATAAAATAATTCGTAAGTATATGAATGAAGCAAAATAGTAAGGGAGAGATGACAAATTTGTTAAAATATGTTTTAAAATTTATGTTTCAAATATTGTCACCTCCCGGATGTAATTCATAGATGTATAATTAATTCGTCTAAAATGTTATCTTTTAGGACTTCACGAACCATCAGTGTTAATTGAAGGAGTTCTATTTCGTGCAAGATATTTGGGATCAACGCAATTAGTCTGTGAAGGTCAACCAACGAAAAGTACTCGAATGATGCAAGCAGAAGAAGCTGTTTCACGTATTAAGGTATTTAAAAAAAATTGTTTTATTATTTACAAAAGTGTTTTTGTTTCTTTTATAAATATAAATTACGCTTTGGATAATAAATTTTGCCCCCACGACATTCGCTATTACTTTGCACTATTAATTTTGTAAATTTTAAAAAATAAAGTGCTGTCACTAATTGGGTTGAAATGTTATTAATATTTAGGGGTAGTATGGATTAGAGTCCTTATATTTGATTTTGTTTATTAATAAAGTTCACACTCAAAGAGTTTAAACTTTGGGACCGTAAATAAAATACGTACGCATAAATAGTGGAGAAGGGGCAATTTTCTTAACGTGCCGAGGAGAGAGCGGAATCCGGTCAAACATAACGTGACTTTATTTTAAAGCTTTTTTTAAAACTTTAGATTTTATTACCCGCGGTATGAGAATCTAAGTTGGCACAGAACTCTCGATTTTCTGTGAATGAGCTATCGGCAAGTGTCAATGTAAAAAACCGAATGTGGGTGCAGGGCCATATGAACATTCCAGGGAATTGCAAATCGGGCACAAGCATCATTTAACATCAAGGTGAAACCATTCTAAGAAATGGCAATATTAAGTGGAGAGAGGAACGTATTTGTAGTACTGCAATATAGTAGCAGCCATTATAGGGCACTAACTGGGAGGCAAACATGCCAAACGCTTAGGCTAGGCCTACCAGTGCACCACGGCTATTGTAGAATAGAATAATGATGTTTTACCTCCGTTTCTGAGACACCACGGTCTATAACAAAGGCCACCCACATCATTATTTTTCAACCTTTATTAATTTTTAACTTTACATTTTTTATGATGTGAGTGGAGGACAAAGAATTATATGCAGATTAGGAATTGGTAGGTTGTGCGGCTGCAGCCGACTTTGATAGAAACTATGCCGATATTCATCAGGAGTTCGTTAAGGAAAACTGCAGAAATCTGTCCATACGCCGACAGTTTAGTCAATTAACCGCCCCATTAATTTTTTAATTGGCAAACTGCCGATGTTGGGATTCGAACTCATAACCGCACAGTTAGAGTGCCTTAATAAGCGCGGCTACTTGGCTGGTTACGGCTATTGTAGGAACTGTTCCAATGAAGAGGAATCGATGACCCACCTTCTCTGTCCCTACTCAGCTCTTGCTATGAAAAGACTGGCACACTTGAGTCATCAATTCTTTGACGACCTGTCCGAACTAAAATATATTGACGTCAAATTTCTTCTGCTGTTCTTGAACAGTTCCAAATGGTTGAAGAAGTAGTAGCTTCTTGTGGGACGGTCCCCTTGTACACGTATCACAATGTTCCTCATGGCCTAAGTGTGTTCACGGGCCAACACTGCAATCTAACCTAACCTATGCCGGAGAAAGTTTTATCTGTAATTATTCAATCAATAACGAAATTTATATTCCTGTTATTAAGCGGTGTTTCTGCTTTCAATGGCAGTATTGTTAGAACTTACACGAAGAAAGTAATGGCTTCCATTACTTGGCAGCCAGTAGTTAGTTTTGTGTAGACGTGGTGAGCGCAACATGGTCAGAGGATGTTTAAGACATGTCCAATAATAGCTGCCATTATATCACGTGACCCTATTACTGGCCCTCTGGTGCTGTCCCCAGGGTTTAAGAGAGAGAAATCCTTATTAATATAAAAGTTTTAATTCGAGACGCTTCCTTTTATAACAAAAAAAAAAAACCAATATAAGGACTCTATTCTATATAATTACTTAATGTTTTTCATTTTCGGGATATTCGCGATTGTCAAAGGGCTCATAAAATTGTGTTCATATTGTTGTGAACATATAAAGTTTGGACCCTTTTCATAGTCCAATATTTTATGCGATTTCATTTTGT
Organism: Nineta flava; assembly: GCA_963920215.1. Classification (NCBI taxonomy): domain Eukaryota; kingdom Metazoa; phylum Arthropoda; class Insecta; order Neuroptera; family Chrysopidae; genus Nineta; species Nineta flava. The sequence goes on along the minus strand of OY986046.1, from coordinate 16,660,806 downwards.
GTTTTTACAAATCATTTTCATAAAATTTCAAATAAAAATGTTTTTTAATTATATTTTTTTTTGAAAATTGTGTGTGTTTTATGTTGTGGGCATTATTGGAGTTTCAGGCTTCAAAATTTTGTTGTCACCATATTTTTTTCATGTAGCCATAAAAAAAAAACCCCAAACAATATTATTTAAAAGAAAAAATTAAAATAAAACTGATTTCCAAAAGTAAAAATAACGTTTATTTTTATTTTACGCATGTGTGTTTTAAAGCATGGAACAAATTTTATGTGCGTTCCAAATTTGGAAATCATGTTAATCCAATAGACGTTTTTTTAGGTCAAACAAACAAGGAAAGATGAAGCGAGTTTGAAGTACACTCGCTCCATCTTTGAACTAGTTGAAAAAGCACAGTAGAAATACAATTTTGCAATTTTGAAGACTTTAAAACAATGAAAAAGACCTGTAATTTTTTTGTAACAATTCTTCTGGCCACAATTTTCATGTACATACGAAACTTTTAGCGGCCATAAGAGAAGTTTTTTTTTGTTTAGAATTAGAGATTTTGTTTGTTTTTTTTTTTTCCAAAAAGGTTGGTATTAAAAATCCCTTTAACTTTGTTTTCTCTATCCACGATTTTTCATAAAACGACTATCCGTCTGTCCGTTTGACTATGTTTTAAAACCTTGCCCACCTAAAAACCCTAAAAAAAAAAACGAATTCAATCCAAATTGTATATGAACCGCATTATTATTGTGCGGCGAACGCACGCTTTTATTGGTTGGTTGCCTCCTGCCTGCTATACTTATACATGTACTCTCTCTCTCTCTCTCTCTATCTATTTCTGTCTCTATTTGTTTTATTTCATATATATATATTTAATATCTTTGTCTTCACTGTTGGTTATTCGCATCATTTCGTAATCGTGTGCTGAACAATTTGAACAAACATATGTTTTTCATTTGTTTTGTTTTATTAATTTCTTTTTGTTTTGTTTGGTTTCAATTCCTTACATGGTGTGAAGTCCGTTATTATAAAAATTTATTCCTATAATTATTAGGACTGCATGTGTCCGTACTTGTTTTCTTAATACCGATTATTTCACGAATCATACAATGTACGAATTTTACCAATATCTATTTTAGCTTTGTAAAATCTGTGTTATATCCTAAGAGTTTTTTTTAGTGAACAATTTTACGACAGATATTATTACTTATTGGACTTTTAAGATTACAGTGCCATAGTATCAAAACTAGAAATCCTTTGCGCGATATCACAAAGTATGAGTCCGAATGTAATGCTTAAAAATTCGTTACGCAGGAGATGCGTCAACTTAGCGAATTTCCTTAGAATACATAAATCACTATCTAACGGTCACAATTTTAGTCTGATCAATATGAAATGTCGTATTTGATATGATTTTGGTATTTGCAAGTTCAATTTTTTAAATAAATGGCATAGGTCAAGGGGGAGCGGGACATAGGGAAAGAAGAAAACATAAAATATCTCTCTTAATATTTAAAAAAATCGAAGTAGAAAATCATATTTGCTACAATTCATTACCTGATCATTTTTTCTCAAATTCTATATGCGTACAGAGATATTTAGGAATTTTACTTTCAATTTTAATTCGTAAATATTTCTGTCAATGTTAGGGTAAAAATGATATGAATCAAAATTATAGTAAAATGAATTATCTATAACTTTACTTCTTTTCGATTTTTCCAACATTAAGACAGATATACCAAATTTTGTGTTTTCTGCTTCCTCTACACCCCCCTTTTTCCTTGTCCGATTTTGCTTATTAACGAACTCGACCGTTCAAATACCAAAATCACCTCACATACCCAATTTTATTTCAATCGGATTAAAACTGTGACCTCTAGGGTGATTACACATACATATATACATACATACATATATATATATATATATATATATATATATATAAATTTTTGTGATGGTGATTATCGACATCTACTTGGTAGGATCGATGGTCATTTGAGACCAATAGCTCTATTTCCTTTCAGGAAATTCGCTTTAAAATGACTTCAATTTTAGCCGCGCTTCTTCTCCAAAAGTACGAATAATAGTGGTTGTTTCCTATTTAATCATACAGCAACGGAGTGTGCGACACACTGTGTGCACAGCGCAATGCACGCTGTGTGTAATAAAGTGCGATGTGTTGTATTGGTGTTGGACTATGACATCTGGTGGCAATAATTAGACATAGAGAAGTCAAGCTCAATTAGGATAGTTGTATATGCGTTACTAAGGTTTCGTTAATAAAATTAACAAAAGATTATGATTTTGTTAATGAAACTGATCTTTTTTTTATGAAAAGTAAAAATAAATAATATTATTGGTATAACTAATTGTAGAAATATAGCCAGACTAAAACCGCCATTTTGAAATATATCGTCATGTTTAATACCCACTTCCACCAACGAAGTTCAAAATTAGAACTTAGTTTAAACTCCGATCAATGGCATTTTGCATTTCACCAATAACGTTCAAATGATTTGAACGACAATCATTCTAACCGCGTTCAAGATAATATGAAATTTAGATTTATTATAGATTCACAGATTCCTTATAGCGACATAAATCTGCAATTTGAAGGGTGATGTTGCGTATATATGGACTGACTATCCTATAATTTAGAAATGTGACAATTTGATGTATATACTAGCGCCACCAACTCTCTGGCAATAGCAAAAGTAAATAATATGGAACTACGTATGAAAAGACATTAATTTTGTGCAACCCTGGTGGAAATAATTCTCTTCAAAAAACTGAGAATAAGTCAATCAAAAACTCTGAATCAAACTTCTGAAAATCTTATTTTTGTGAAAATCTCTGAAAAAGTCTGAAAAAAAAAGTTTTATAAATGATTTAAAGACAGAAAACATAATATTTTGGAGTCTGCCAGAAAAGTTATTCAGACTTTTTCAGAGAATTAATTTAATAAAATATAACAACTACTAGCCCCGGCGAAATTCGAACTTACAATCTCCTGTTTACTAGATAGACGCTTAAACTAACTAAGCCACGACACCGTTATGTATTCAACACTTTATACATAACAAATACTATTTTGATAATAAATAGCTCTAATAATAAATTTTTATATTTTTCTCCATTTATATGATTCCTCATGAATGTACTTATTAAACAAAAGCTCGAAATATTCGGCCATGAACTTGAGGTTATAATGTGTCCAAAAAGGATATAAGATAACATGAAGTCATTACTTTGCATGAAAATTTTGTTATTTTGTCAATGCTTTATTATTTATTTTTCAGCTTTTTATTATTAAAATAGTATTTGTTATGTATAAAGTGTTGAATACATAACGGTGTCGTGGCTTAGTTAGTTGAAGCGCCTGTCTAGCAAACAGGAGATCGTGAGTTCGAATCTCGCGATAGTTGTTACATTTTAATTAGTTCTCTGAAAAAGTCTGAATAACTCTTCTGACAGAGTCCAAAATATTACATGTTTTTATAAACATTTATTTTTTTTTTCAGAGATTTTCACAAAAATAAGACTTTTAGAAGTTTGATTCAGAGTTTTAAAAGAATTATTCTCAGTTTTTGAAGATAATTATTTCCACCAGGGAATCACTTTGAAAGTTTATACTTTTTATTAATCAAAATAACTTTTAAAATAAATTTTTGAATCACCTTACTGGCATTCATGAAGTTGCACAAGCGCAGATCAAATAGTTGGCACAATATATTATACATTTTTTTTTCTATGAACAACAATCATTTGTGTCGGTATTTTTAGTTTATAGTCTCCTTGATCCGGTGCTACCTTTGGCCTTGGCTTCGCATCCTAGAAAGAAAACATACCCTACGTAGTATTAATTTAGTAAAGTATAGAACACAAGAAAACAATCAATTAATAGAGGTTAAAGGGGGTGGGCAAACGTGGGTCCTAAGCAAGGTTAAGCGGGGGTATAACGGGAATATATTTCCTGTAAGTTTCAAAATATTCCACGCCGAATGCAAAAAATCACACCTTTCTACCATATATAGAAGTAAAGAGGGTATAAGGGTTTTTTTTCTTTTTAAAGATAGGTTACGTTGAGGAAATTTTCCGATATTTCCCATAAGTTTCAAAGTATTCCACGTCGAATTCAAAAAAAACACATCCTTCTAGTATGTATAGAAATAAAGACGGTATTTTTGGGAGATATTTCCCATTTTCGGTGCGGTTTTCGTTGGAAAAATTAAAGTTTTTCAATTTTTCCCGTAAGTTTGAAGTTATTCCGCGTCAAGAAGTGTGTTAGATTTTGTATACATGAGTAATTCAATTACACAAAGGGCTGTATATACATAGAGACTCGCTCTGCTCACAAGGGCGCTTCGTTCTTGACCCTCGCACCCTTCTAGCATGAATAGAAATAAAAAATTGTAATTTTTGGAGTTTTTTCCCATTTCCGGGGGGTTAAGAATCATTCATCAATCTTGAATGTCAACTAAGGTAATTGTCATCCAAAAGAATGTATGGTCGGCTTTATATTTGGTTCTCGCCACTTAGTTGATGGCTCTAGTGTATGCTTCAATTTAGGACACTTGTTCGGCATGAGGAATATTAGTCTATATATGTACAGGAGGTCAGTGACCACGATGGACTGTATTGTACCAAATACAATTTACATAGAAGCGTATAAGTACTATTTTTGTGTCACATAAATTTTTTAGTGTGTATGCTGACCACTAGATGACAATAGCTGTTCGATTTCGGTATTTATTGCCATTATCAGCAAAACCAACTGTACTTTGGCAGAACTTATTACCAGTTGCCCGGATCACATAAAAGCGGGGATATACTTCAAATTTATATTAAAAGGGAATCCACCAATATTGATGAAATTTTTATGAATTTTTCGAATTAATTAGTCAAAATTTTTTAATTTTTTTTACAAGCTGTATAAAATATTAATATTCATTACAACCGCGTCTTTGAGGAATCATCTGAAATCGATGCACTAGGAGCAGTTTAGCCTGTTTAGCGCAGGATTAATCTATGAACCTCTGCAAAACAGGATGGAACCTGAAAAGGCTGCGACATTGCTCTTTATTAAATATAATGCACCAAATTTTAAATTTTCATAGATTATTAACCATTTTTTCCTTTATTCATGTATCTAAATTAAGTATCATTATTTCTTAAAACATTCGTATCCGCATCCACGGATGTCAAAAATTTCGCATCCGCAACATCCCTGGTACGTACTAATGTGCTTGTTATATTGGAATAAAAGTTTACATGCACATGATATGCAATTTCGACAGGCATCCGAACCTATTTGAGACAAACAAATATCTTTCTTGTCTGTACGATCTAAACCATCTTCGAAACCAGACTTCTTCCTGCTCTTCATCCTTCCTCTTTTTCCATATATGAACTAATTTTTCGTGTAGATAGTAAGCCCACAAAGGCAGGTCTTCTAGTCCGAAACGTCGTAAATTTTTAGTTCGAATTGTAGACTCTATTCTGTAACTAAGAATGAAACCTAATAATAAAATTTTAAATTCGCCCTCAATGCCTAGATCATTTTTTGTATTATAAAAACGTATTTCGATTACAAAGTAGTCATCATCAGTATAAATTAGCTAGTCATAATTTACTCTTTGACAATTAGAAATAGATAGAAAATAGAGATCAATAGACAAAAATAAAAATAAAATTAAACAAAATAAATTAAAATGTAATAAATTTTATTGTAATTTCTCTTGTTAAAATTACTTTCATTCGATTTACTCTTGTTAACATCACTCTTATGAAAATTACTCTTATATTGTCTCAGGATATGTTATTCGTTGCTAATTTAGTGACAGTTTGAAATTAGCAACGAATAACATATCCTGAGACAATATAAGAGTAATTTTTATAAGAGTGATGTTAACTAGAGTAAATTTGAACGAAAACAATTTTAACAAGAGTAATTACAATAAAATTTATTATATTTTAATTTATTTTGTTTAATTTTTATTTAATTTTATTTTTGTCTATTGATCTCTATTTTTCTATTTCTAATTGTCAAAGAGTAACGACGACTAGCTAATTTATACTGATCATGACTACATTGTTGTCGAAATACGTATTTATAATACAAAATCTGATCTAGATATTGGGGCGAATTTGAAATTTTATTTCAAAAAAATCTAGAGTTCATTTGATAATCTAATATGAAGCCTAATAATAATTGAATATTTTAAACGAGCGAATAATATTTCTGTCGTAATAGAATATGAATCCGTAATAAATACTCTGTCGTAAAATAAAATTAATTAAGTTTTCTATTAATTCGCTAAAATAGATTAAACGTGTAAGATAATAATAGGATATTGTTTGATTAATTAATACCAATTTTTATAAATTGGTTTTCTCATAATCTCAAAAATTTGATAAAAAATGACCAACTTCATTAAATATTATGACACAATATTTTTTTTATTAATCTTACACAATCGAGTCCGTATGTTGCATGTGCGGTGAAATACATGGTAAAAAAACTATATTTCTTAGAATAAAATTCGAATGAGATGAATGCAAGACAAGTTTAACTGTAATTAGTAGAGTTAGTCTGCACATTTAGACAGGATTCACTATAATTCCGCACTCAATTTATTTGAAAGATGACATAAATGATATTCAAAGTACCACAAATTTCAATTCAATGATTTCCAACGGGAAAAACATTGAACTTGAGAGTTAAATTGTTTTTAATTTTATTTTCTGTTTTGCTTTGTATAAATCAAATATTTTTGAAAGTCCTGTTGCACATTGGAAAATTTGTTGTCGTTTTCACATTGTTCAGTGTTTTTGATTGAAACATGTTAGTTGAATGATGTGGGTGAACGCACTGCTAAGGTGTTGTAAAAGGGAGTAATTTATAAATAGTTAAGGCTGAACAAACTCCATTTCTCTATCCACAAAAGTGCCAATATTACAGGAGGCATCCAACCAAATATGTCAGAGTTATCGCCAGTACGGCCACAGCAGTATGACGTCATTAGGCAGTTACGACAATGAGACAGGAATGGAAGACAATATTGACGATAATGATGATAGAGATAGTTGCGACAATATAGCTCCGCCGGTGTCTGTCAACAGTATGACAACACCCGTGGAAGATGTATCTGTGTTAAGTCATATCCCACATCTGACGATGCCAGTATCCCCAGCACAATCACAAGTTGTGCCGCCCATGGCTTTGGGTGTTGGGGCAACTGGTACGGTTTTTCGTCTCCAATTTCTTGGATCTGTTGAAGTGGATGAGGAAGGTGGAAGAAAACGACGTAAACGTCTCAAGAAAGTTATGGTCGAAGAAGCTGTTACAAAAATTAAGGTCTGTCCAAAATAAAACACATTCAATTTTAAATGTAGTTTTTTTTGAGCAAAAAATTATATCTTATTAGTATAGCAACTTTTTCTTTTTACTTTTTTATTAAAAACAAAAATCATTGGCAGTGTAACGATTCTTTGGATGCCTAATTTTGATGATGGATTATTCTATAATTCTACGAGATCAACCAAAAAATAATACTTAAAGGTTTTTCAATATATCGTTTATTTTTCCAGATACCTCATTAAAGTTTTAACAATCAATGTGAAATGAATCTCTAAAACTGTACCTAGGGAAATTTCAATCATGAAATTTAATAAAACCCGACAAGATTAAAACAAAAAAGAAGAAAGGTGCAGTTGGGATCCAAGCCGTAGATTTTTAGTGAAAACGTCCTGTACATGATTCGTATACGTTTGGATGCTGTCGTAGCTCTCACATTCATTCGGCACTGGAGTTATTAGATTCGCTGGATTTCTTTCGACGCCAGCTTTCCTCTGATATGTGTTTTCTATAATTCCGAGCATATTTACGAGACATATGAGACGAAATTTCCAACTCCAATTTTCACTTACATTTCGGCGAATATTTTTATTCTCACTTTGGATCCTAGTAGTACTCCGTAAGCTCTTCATCCGAATCAATGTCCTAGTTGTACGCTACACTAATTTATAATTTTACACAAAGCTAATTCGTAACCATTCTAATATAATTAATGAAAGTAAAAAAATCGGAGTTTTTAAACTTATTTTTAACAAGTAACACCAGAAGGTGTTTAGGTGGCGAGGAAGACGCTTCCAGCGGATAAAATCGTGCTCAACTACGCTTTGCCGTCCTAAAAAAAATGCTTGATCCGTGGTTTCCACTATAATCAGCAATCTAACTGTTGTACTTTTGATTTTCTAAACTTAAAATTTAGAAATATTGAACTAAAGAGTAATATTGAAAGTAATTTCGAAAACTATTACCGTGTTTTATTAATTTCCACTGTTTATATTTCTGTATAATTTTATAGGTTAATTTTATAGGTATAATTTTATAGGTTCAATTCACATTAATTTCAAATACTTTCGGTATCCCAAAAAATAAACTAGTTATAACGAATAATTATTATTTAGTCTTTTTTTCTATCTCGTCGAACTCTAACAGATTCAATTCATCATCAGAATTCGACGCCCAAGGAGTCGTAATATCTTTTAAACATTTTATTAATTGGATAATTTCTTAAATTTTTCTCCTATTTCGCTTTCGTGGATAATCAGGCATTGGTAAGTTGATTTATTTGTTTATCAAGTAGATAATTGGGTTTTTAAAGCTCTTCAACGGTTTTTCTGGAAAATTATTATTTTTTAAACCAACTAGAGGGTTGAGACACACAATAAGGTATTTGTCACAGCGAGGAACGAAATCATCTCCGCCTCACAAAAAGCGATGGGTCGCAGCAATCTATTTTTATACACCGCGACAAGTGATATAATTTTGAAAGAAATTAATCAAATTGCTTACACGAAAATATCGCATCCTTTATAATGTATCGCAAAATCGCTGCCCAACGCGACATAATTTGTGTGCAGTGGTTGTTTCAGCCGCTAGTGATGTTATTCTCTCCACGAAACTGTAACACTACCCATTTGTGAATTTTTAGCCGTGATACAGACTCTTCGAGATACCGACTATGAACCGAATGCGGATTGGCTAAAATTAAAAGCGAATTCCCTTCGACAAGCTCTTTATAATTGAGGTGTCTCATTCGTTGCGTCTTCTACGCCACCACATGGAGCAAGTCTTTGAGTTCAATAACTGATAAATTTCTTTATATCCCTCCGTACCATTAGCAAGGGCAAATTTTACCAAACCTAAATATCTACATGAACTAAATACATGTTCAAAATTAGGCACCTGATGGCGAATCGCAACCAAGTACAGAAGTAGATCTATTTATATCGACTGAAAAAATAATGGTATTAAATACGGACCTGAAAGAAATTATGATGGACCATGCGTTGCGAACAATTTCATATATTGCTGATATTGGTGATTTGGTTGTGTTAATGGCCCGACGTCGTCTAGTTCCACACGAAATGGAGGATCCACCGAAAATTAATCGGACACCAAAGATGATATGTCATGTGTTTGAAAGTGAGGAAGCTCAATTTATCGCACAATCAATCGGACAAGCATTTCAAGTTGCATACATGGAATTCTTGAAGGCGAACGGTATTGAGGATCATAGTTTTGTCAAAGAAATGGATTATCAGGAGGTATTAAATTCACAAGAGATATTCGGTGATGAATTACAAATGTTTGCTAAAAAAGAAATGCAAAAAGAGGTGAGTCATTTACGTTGTTAAAAATGTTACTGACATAAAATTTTATTACAGTATTTAAGTCAGTGATTCTCAACCACTGTGCCGCGGCACTTTTATGTGCCGCCAAATTTTAGAAATGTATATAGTAAAGTATTAACCAACATAAAAATGAAAAAAAGATCGAGACTGTTAAATGTAGAAGACGGTATGAGAGTAGCATTGTCATTTTTTCGACCAAATATAAATGAAATTATCATAAAAACATCAAACTCAAATTTGTCATTAAAAATATTCTTATTATTAATTTGTAATTAATCCCTTAATAAACGTACTGTTGTTTTTGTAGTACATATTATTTTATTTTACATTCAAAATTATGATCATAAACTATTTTACACAGTGTATTATAGGTAAGTCAACAACTTTTAAACTTATCTTTTTCTTTGGGTGCCGTCAAATTTTGAAATCGTTAAAAGTGTACCTCGACAAAAAAAAAGGTTGAGAATCACTGGTATAAGTATTTGATTATTGTGCTATCTAATAATTGTATTAAATGTTGTGAGATTCTGCTTAGAGGCCGTCCATAAAATATATACACACAATGGGGGAAGAAAGGGGCTATTGCCTTACGTGACGACATGTGACGTGGAGGGGGGTTCCATCAAACAAGACTTGTACTGGGGAAAATCTTTTCGATATCTGAATATATTGTTTTCTTTACTAATAAATATTTGTTTGTTACAGGTGGTTGTACCAAAGTCAAAAGGTGAAATATTAGGTGTTGTTATTGTCGAATCTGGCTGGGGATCAATGCTTCCAACAGTAGTTATTGCAAATTTAGCTCCAGCTGGTGCGGCAGCACGTTGTGGCCAATTAAATATTGGTGATCAAATAATTGCTATAAATGGTGTGAGTTTAGTTGGGTTACCATTATCAACGTGTCAAAATTATATTAAAAACTCTAAAAATCAAACTGTAGTTAAATTAACAGTAGTCCCTTGTGCTCCCGTTGTTGAAGTTAAAATTAAACGACCAGATACTAAATATCAACTTGGATTCAGTGTTCAAAATGGTGTTGTAAGTTTCATGCAAAAAAACTCCGTCTCTCTCAAACCCTATGCAAATTGGATCTTGATCAAATTCTCTGATTGCAAATATTAACAATTGTAATAGACTAGCCAATTTTTAAGTCTGTCATTCAAATCATTGAAAATGTTGTACATATTGTTATAATTCGTGACGTCACTGTCATCATAAAAATGAAATGTCTCATCGTTGTTTTGCATATTATAACCATAGATAAAATACTTAGATAGATAGATTGTAGCGGCTGCCCTGGACGGGCTACACTTCGACCATAAGATCCATTGAGATGCCTAAGGATGTGAGTGGAGTGGAAGGAATTTTGTGTGTAGACTAGGAATTGGTAGGTTGTGCGGCTGCAGCCGACTATGATAGGAACTATGCCGATATTCATCTGGAGTTTGTGAAGGAAACTGCAGAAAACCTTCAGAAGCCTAGCCAGTTACTTCGTTCTTGTCCATACGCCGACAGTTTAGTAAATTAACCGCCCCTTTTTTCTTTTTTTTTCTTAATAATTGACAAACTGCCGATGTCGGAATTCGAACCCATAACCTCCCAGTTCCAAGTAGACATAACGCCTTAGACCACTCGGCTACTTGGACGAAATACTTAAATTAAATGTAAAACAACGATGATATTTGATGTTGATTCTGCAGTGAGGTCACGACTTAACCCATCATGGCCAGAATATGCTCCATTCGTTCATAATAAAACTGAATATAAAATGATTTTTTGGGCCTTTTTTATAAAATGCATATTCAATTTTTTATATCGAAACCGTTTAACTATCTAAAACCGTACCCCAAAGCGTTACACTTATCAAAGGGTTAGAATCTCTGGTTATATGTCACAACATATATCAAATTCAGAAAATTTGACCACGAACCATTTACATCAGAAAGTTTGAGGAGGTTTTTTTTTTTGGTGAATTGCTACTGCAATTGTGATAATTTGTGTACAGATATGTAGTTTACTTCGTGGAGGAATTGCAGAACGTGGTGGAGTTCGTGTTGGACATCGTATCATAGAAATTAATAATCAAAGTGTTGTGGCTGTACCTCACGAAAAAATAGTGAATCTTTTGGCAACATCTGTTGGCGAGGTAAATATTTTATTACTTAAATATCAAGAAGAGGATCTTATATGACGTCACAAAACTCATCCATACTAATATTATAAATGTGAAAGTAACTCTGAGTCTGTCTATTACGCTTTTACGGCTAAACCATTGAACCGATTTTGATGGAATTTGGTATGAAAATACTTTAAACGCCGGGGAAAGGCATTGGCTACTTTTAAAATCAATCTATCTAAAGTGGTAGTTTGTATGAGGGTCTCATAAATTTTATTGAAGTTAAAGGCATGAAAATTGTTATTTAAACTATAAATTATAAACAAAAAATATGGATTTCAACTTTTTTTTTGGAAAAATCAACCCTTAATAGGGTGAAAAAGGGACTCTTTCTTTTTAATGCTCAAGATATAAAAAAGTCACGCTACCCTTCAACCCTATGATGGATAAATGCCTCTGAGATTGTAGTGACCGGTGAACACTCCCACCAGAAGGTTTCCGGTTCTTGCCAATGAAACAGGTTGACCTTGTGACATTGTACCTGTTGCTTTCCTTTTCCGTTTCGTAGATTTATCCATCCAGTCGTTAAGGACAGATCTACGCCCTTAGGAGAATACGTCACTGCAGTTGATCCCATCCGGTCTTCTTAACAACTTTAATTTTACGTGGAAGTTCAAGGTTTAATAAAAAAAAAAGTTCAAAAACTAAAACCCAACTACTGAAAAATCGCGCTATAAAACGTATGAAACAAGAAAATATTCTCATATGAAATTGTTATGTACAAACTATTAAAAATTTATCGTCTATTAAATAAACAACTTACACGTATATATATATTTTAATGTATTTAATACATATTTATAGTGATATTCAGAGGACAGCCGTGATCATATGCCACTTTGCCCTAAAGCATATGATCGCTTACTACTGTTAGAATGTATTATTTTGTTAGGGCATAGTGGCATATGACCACGCTATCCTCTGAACATCACTATGAATATGTATTAAATATATTAAAATATATTACGTGTAAGTTGTTTATTTAATAGACGATAAATATTTAATAGTTTGTACATAACAATTTCAGATGAGAATATTTTCTTGTTTTATAGCACGATTTTTCAGTAGTCGGGTTTTAGTTCTTGAACTTTTTTTTAATTTAAATTATTTTGGGCTTATAATTTCGTAATAAAGTATTAAAAATACATACATACCTACATACCCACATACATATTAAATTTATATCCCAATTATCGAATTATCGGTGCATCAAAGCAAAGCCGTGAGCAACAGCTTACAATTGGTGCTTTATTCAATTTAAATTATTTTGGGGCTCTTAACTTTTCACTAATTTATTATGTGTATTTTGGGTTGGTTTGGAGCGAAAATATGTTTGGTTCACACCTGAGGCGTTATTTTAGAAATTATTCCCAATTATCGAGTGCATGCAAGCAAAGCCGCAAGCGACAGCTAACTTTATATATATTTTTAAAATGTGCTAATCATTTGGTACCCAACAATCGATCTTTCATTTAACTTTTTTATTTATTTCACTACTTTATGTTCTCTAGAGGGCGCCATATTTAATTTTATGTGATGTCATAAAAGCGTTTTATGTGATTGCCTAATTATGATAAGTAGTCTAGAAGTTATGAGGGAACAGATGAACATACATACATCGTGCTAAACACATAACCCTTCTCCTTGCTTCACCGTAGTCGGGTAAAAATAATATTTAAACTAAAATTTGTTTCAGATATTAATGAAAACAATGCCAACATCAATGTTTCGACTTCTAACCGGACAAGAAAATCCAGTGTATATTTAATCGTAACTTAATTATGTGCAAGTTTTAATATTAAAAATAAGCTGTGCAACTATTTAGTATGTACTATTTGTCGGACCTGCAAGTGCCTCGAGGAGTGTATGTGTGTTTAAAAAACATTTCTTAAAAATAACTTATTATTATTATTATGATTAATGTGTTCTCCTTAAAACAACAAAACTATTTCAACAACAAAACATCAATTCCTCTTGAATATATATCCCCATCTATCTATCTATCTCTCGTTTCTGATAATTCCAACTATTGTATACTAGAAAGAACAAACAAACAAAACAAATGTGTACCACCTTATTTATTACCCCCCCCCCCCACCACCTACAAAATAATAGCAGATGTATATGCATTTAATGGAACTTTTTTTTTAGTTGAGAAATTTTTCGCATTGGTATGATTCAAACGGTAATCGATAACTAGCATTAGTTGTTGTAAAAATTGTGTTAAGACCTTATAACTGAGTAACATAATATTTCTCTCCATCAAGGACTGATTGTTTATTTATATGGCCACGTAAAAAGCGTTCTTTTTTCCAAATTTTATAATTAATTTGTACCTTATTCATTTGGTTTTCGAAAAAATGCTTCGGTTAAATGTTATTCAGTATAAAATATAAACAACTTTTATTCGATACATTTTCCCAAAACCCGAATGAATACGACACGAATCAACTATAAAATTTAAAAAAAAAGAACGCTACTTTAGTGGTTCATAGTACTGTGAGCATGAAAGCTTCCAAGAAGAAGAACATACCTTTTAAATAATTTATAAATATAAGTGATTCAAAAATCACGACACTTTATTTTATGCTTGTACTTTAAGGACGTTCATACATGAGGCTTAATCGTAAATAAAAATTTGTTTTTTAGTGAATTGAATAGCTCAATTCAGTAGTTATCCTCCCTGAAAAATTTAACACCTGTTGACGATCAGTTCGAAGAGTAATTTATCGATTAAAAATCAAACTTTTAACACAGCGTCTTATGGAAAATAGAATTTGTTTGTACTTAAAATTATAATAACTATATTATTTAAGTAGACACCATAATAAATAATGATTATAAATATTCTTTGAAATATGCAGTTTATATAATTGCATTAAAAAAATGATGTTGATGGACATTTGAATTAATTATTTAATAAAATTAAAACTGTTTTGTTAGGTTTGTTTTTGCCACCATATTTTGAAAACTGGCGACCACGCACACTAAAATAATATACACATACACACAAATATACAACATAGTTTACTGTCAAATCTGTCACATCAAGTCAAATCAATTTCTAATTTTCTTTTTCTGATATTTTACAATAGATACTTTTCAAATATTTAGGACAAATAAAAAAAGGTTACGAATCGTTGTAAGATTATTGATATACTTTACAACTTTTTTTCAAATCCTAAATAAATTTTATTAAAGATAGTACTCATTTGACTTTAGCGTAGGAAATGAACGTTCCTAATGTAGTACATTTTCTTGTAACTCGATTTCGCTATTCAAAAAGGTTGAAAAACACATCTTACCCAACTGGAGATCTAAAAGCGCTTGCATAGAAATATATTAGTTTCCAAAACATAATATGGTCAAATAAGTTTAAGCATAATTAATGTGTACTGAGATGTGAATCACCTATAATTCTGTGCGTGGAATCAAATGAATGCCTCTTTACGAATGAACACAAAACTATAAAAATTAATTAATTATTAAAAATAGATTTCATCATCAAAAAAAAAAACCAGGATGGCCACGAACCGAGAAATATCTGATAATTTCGAAATGTATCAGGGAGTTTTTTATAAGAAAGATTATTTATCTAGTTATAAAATAACAATGTACTAAAAAATAAACGAAGGAAATGATAAAGCATTGTTGAACTTTTATAAATTTTATACCGGGGATTTAATTATGGATTATTAAAGTATAATCAAAACTTTAAATATCTTAATGATACGAATAAAATTCTTAAATCAGAGAAAAGTATGACAAACTTTACTGGAAAGCCGGGAATTTTAAAATCATTTTTTTGTCGCCATCCTGTAAACAAATCTGAATTTAACTTATTTGTTATATCTTTAAATAATTAATTCGTAATTTGAATATCATTCGATAGTGATTACTGATTATTATTTTCGAATCATATTTAGTCATCATCCACAAAATTTGATATTTTCTTTTTGAATGTCAAGATTAAATCTATTTCTATTAGTACTAATACTAGAACTATGTTCATTTGATTTGAACTCTCGAATATTGGCACGGATCAGTCTATTTTCAAAATAAAGGGAATGAAACATAAATGTTTCCCCCACTTTAAGTCCATTTATCATTTTAGTTAGAGGTATGAAATATGATCAGTGTTAATCAACAAATGTATCGTGGTCTTATATACAGTACGACAACTAGAATTCACTGATCTCAATTTACTTAATATTAATAAAAAAAGATGAATACTCTATACCTAATTTTTTTTTATTATAGTAGGCGTAGCAATGTATACAATATATACAAATTTCAAATAAGAAAAGACAATTGTATTTACATGATAAAAAACTATTTGTCCTTTTAATACAGAGAAAAATACCGAAATAATTTTATTTTAAATAATAAATATGTTGTCTTTTATTATTTAATGACCATGATATATTGCTGTTATTGTCTGATATTTGTTTACAGAGAAATATTTTACCATCTCTATATAATTTCTCCTACAAGTAAAAGGGACATTTTTGAAATATGATTCAATAAGTTGCCCTTCCGCTTTGAAATATTTTCCCCTTACGCGCAAATAAGGTTCAATACATTTGAATTTGATTCAACCGGGTATAAATATACCAATCAGATCACAGCACCAGAAATGCAATCTTATTTTCAAGTCATACTGAAACATATTGAACTGGAAAAGTTTCTAAACTTCAAAAAGAAGAAAACTCCAAAATCGTAATACATGTCTGCTATTCCTCTTAAATTACATTGCTATAAACAACAATTGATGAAACTCCACAAATTCGACAATACTTAAAAAGCAAAAAAAACGTGAAAATAAATTTATACTTAAAAAACAAATGAACATTAATTTTAAAAAAATTAAATGAATATATCCAGTACTGACTAAATAAAAAATGTTTTATATATTATAAATTCGTTATTTGAAAAATAGTACGAATATATTCATGAGAATAATTTATATAATAGGATATAAATATCATTGTAAGAGTGTATTATCCCGTCTCTTATCCCTCAAAACAAAACTCAATCTCTCTAAGGGTATGTTCCAATATACACTGCGAGCACTGTCAGGTATGACGTCAATTTAGTATACTGCGAAGTTGTTCCTTTATAGCCAGCTATACTGGTTACTGTGTAAAACGGAACGCAGTCCATTTATATTTACATAAATATAAAACAAATTTTATATTTATGTAAATAAAAGTTTCTGTGTAAAGAAAAAAACAATTGTTCGAGTATTGATTGTTATAATTAAATATTTGGCACTCAACTTAATTATTAATTGAATTAATATCATTCTAATTAATAATTTTGCATTCTAATTTAGATGCATTCAGACAACTTTTTAAGATTTGCCATTTTTTGATGAACACAATCGTTTGTTTATTTACCGCTGATGAAATCTTAAGACGTAAAATTCTAGTCGCTGTTTTTCACGTGATCACGTTCACTGGGAGCACCTTACCTTGCAAACGCCAGTATTCGCAGTAAAAAAATGGTGGTGATTTATGACGTCATATAAGCCACTGTGGCAGTGTACTGGAACGGAACAAATTTCTCCCCAGTAAGAGCACTGAACAGTGCTCGCAGTGTATATCGAAACAAACGCTCTGTCCCTATCTCTCGCTCTATTTCTCAATAACAAAAAAAATTTGTGGTTATAACCGATGTTATGTGTATAGTAAGAATATATATATATATACTTAAAATATTTATATATAGATATATATAATATTAAAAACAAAAAAAATAATTAAAATTAAATATAAAAAAAAAAAACAAAACAAAGAAACAAAATGGGGCTAACACAGTATAATCAAAACACTATTTCTGATTTTAGAAACATAAAAAAACAAAACAAAAATGTAATTGAATTATCGGAATTGAAAAATGATGCAGATAGGAATATTTACTTTTGAATTTTGAATTACAATCAGATTTTACACAATGTTTATTTTTTGTTGTTGTATTCAATTTATGACGCGAGCCAATGCATCTAGGAAAACTTGAATTATGCAAAACATGTGTCATTACGGGTCCGTTCCATTTTGACGCTTCCAGTCACTGATCTCTATAATATGGACAGCTGATACTTATGGAAAAAAGTTCAAAATATAGAGTTCGATTGTGTGGAAGACAGCGCCACACAATACTGAATATGAGAACTGAATTAAACGAAACAGCGCATGCGTCAAAGACATGTATATGCTGATAATTTATAGACGAGAATTTTCATAGAGATAATATAGAGTAGGCAAGCCGAGTCAAAAGTTGTCCTTCAGATAGCTGCAGTTAGAGAATCGCTGAGGTAGAGCTATCTCTTTTTAATGACTAATATATAATCATTATATATTCATTTAGAAAGAGTTAGCTCTTGCTCAGTGACGTCTGACCTCTTTTTCTATTGAGGAGACGTTTCCACTTACACCCGTGTCTGTGACTTGCCCACTGTATATATATTATCTCTATGAGAATTTTACCTTGTTGTATTTACCCTGTTTATATGTAGTAATTATTCTGTTTATAAATTTAGTTCCTCTTTCAGTAAACAGTAGCGCTGATGTATGCTCTAATGGTGCTAATGGCGGACTATAGTATCAGCTGTCCATACTATAGAGATCAGTGCTTTCAGCACTCTCAATCGTATCTTAGGGTATTTCATTTTGATGTAAGCGCATAGATACCATAGATAATACACTGAGATGTATGACAATTGATGACGCCACTATGACTTATTAAATGTATTTGTGAGAGCGCTTACAGAACCAAAACAACTGAATCGAGTACAATTCGAGGCGTTCCGAGTATATTATATCTCTACGGAGGTCATCTCTATAGGCAACATTATAGTATCTATTACAAGGCACTGCTTGGGCGGTTATATAGATACACATTGTGCTTCCTCTTCTACTCCAGTCTTACGAGGTACGCTTCTCCCATATTTTGGCAATAGCCAGGAGCTTGCTTATCCTGTTTTCCTATTCGGTATAAAATTCAGAACGTTTTGGGGTCATGAATACTGCAGAAGTTGTCACAGCGAGGAGAAAGAAGAGACGATGCCCAGCTCTTAATATGAAAAGACTCCCTTCTGGGTCAACCATTCTTTGATGTGAGTTTAAGTCTACTGGTTCTGAACCCTATTGCTAAACAGTTCCAAATTGTTTAAAGAGTAGTAAGGATGAGCCAACCTCAACGATATCTGATAAGTATTAAAAAAAAGCGTAACAAGAATGACCCAAACCTACGAAAGCCTTAAAACGAGTTGCTGTCGGTCATGACTTTCATTTACCCCCATTTTGCGTTATTCTCAAAAGTTTTTTACACTGTACAAAGCAATGGGTATCTTAGGCAACCTTTTTCTTGACCAGTTCTAATCTAATACAGTTCGTGTATAATCTTGAATATGCATCCTCTGGTTTCATTCTTCTTCACAGCTCGAAATTTGGTAGGTATTAAAACCGTTTGGTTTTGGTGATTCTTCGTAAACTTATTTGTTCGATTATTTGTACCTTACCAAGTTTCGCACCCGTTGAGAAGTACGAACTTTATGCCTGAGATACAAATCCTCATAGAAATGTAAGAGAACTTCCCGAAAGTAGTTAGCATATGACGCTATGACTTGCGTTGCTTTAGCAATTCTTACAATGACGTCTGCTTCCGTATCGCCTTCTTACCTGTTACCGAGATAACAGAAATAGTCGACTAAACATTCAAAATTGAATCTAATGAAAACAACATCTGATTGTATTTAAAATTCACATAAATCTCTTTTTTTTTTCTGCTTAATAAAAATAAAAAAATAATAATTTGACAATACAATTGTTGGATTAAAAAGTAATTAAAAGTATATAGGTGATTATAACCTTAAAATAATTATTTAATTAATGAATATTTATTATCAAGTCATAATTAAATGGTGCTTTACTCTTTTTTAATTTTTCTTTTGAAATTTTTTTATCGAATTCATTTGTACAACTCAAACATATGCATGCTTTAAACGAGAATATGTTATAGGGAAACAATTCAAAGAAAAGCTAATCGGCTTGAAGCTGAATAAAAAACGGCTTCCAAATGTTTATGCAAAAACAAAAACGTTTTTTCACGTTGTTTTATAATCACCTATAGTTAAAAATAACATTCGGGAAAAGATGCGTGTTTGTTTCAAACCAATTTGATAATTTAGATCAGAAACATAGCGTACACAATTTTTTGCGATCAAAGCGTTTCATTCTTAACAAATCTTGAGCGTGATGTGTTGTGTCCTAAAGTATTCAAGCAATCTAAATATCCAAGATCCAAATTTTCATATTGGATGAATAATATTTTAAAAATCGGAACGAATGAGACCCCTCAGTCATCTTTTTGGATTAAATTGATCGAGTTACGC
The DNA here is from genome assembly GCA_963920215.1 of Nineta flava. Taxonomy (NCBI): domain Eukaryota; kingdom Metazoa; phylum Arthropoda; class Insecta; order Neuroptera; family Chrysopidae; genus Nineta; species Nineta flava. The sequence continues at coordinate 16,640,542 of OY986046.1, read as the reverse complement.
AACTTTTTGTCATAGAATTAATGTCTCAGATAAAAATTTATCGAATGACCTGATAAAATGAGCTCACAAAAACTTGAAATCGGAAAAGTCATTGATTATACCAACTTTGACGTCAATTTTCATCTGCCTCATGGAGAAACACATAACTCGATCGGTTTTAATCCAAAAAAAATGGATATTTACGAGGATTCTCTTGATACTTGATAATGCTTGGAAAGATCCGGATATTGGGATTGTCTCAACACCTTCGAGACACGCCATGCTCCAGATACGTTTAGAAAGAAGCAGAAAACATTTTGACCTTTAATTAAGGTATTTCTAACGGCATGAGAGTAAAAGTAGTTTTGCTCAAAATTTTGCAGAGGTAGTTTTCAACGATACAAAGTTGAATAAATGTTCAAAGTTGTCAATATTGATCACATAAAGGATAAGAACCTAAATCCAAACTGTTTAGGAAACATTTTTGAACATTTTTATTTCGCATTTTTGCTATAGAAAGTAAATTTGCAAACAAAACTGGATATATGTAAATAAATAAATTTGGGTTGCTTTGAGCCTAAATCAGATGTAATTTACCGTGTCGTTTACGGAAAAATAATCAACAAAGATTACTTTTTGACAAATATTTATGCTATTCCAGAAGTAAATTGTACAAGCGACAACGTTGCTTGTGCTGTCTGTTGTATTGTGCCATATGCTGACTGCTATACCGTGCACACAGATGCGCAATGTATGAGAGTGTGTGTTACAGCTATGTCAGATTTACTGCACTAATACAACTACTATTTAAAAAGTTATCTTTTCTCTCTTTCTAAGATATCGCGTTCTCTTTCATGTCGATAGAAATACCTTAACTTAGGCGCAACTTTTACCAGATTAATAAATCAGGACAATGAGACAATATCGTCTAGAAAACAAAATATATTTTACGTACGATTTCACCTAGATCCAAAAAAAACAAACACACGCATCTTACCTGTTTTTAAAAAAAAAAAACTAGTTTTTTGACAAAACAAAAGCAGTTTTTGCACAATGCTGAGCACAAAACCTACACACATTTTTAATAAAACAAAGAAACAAAGATTTACTTGCACTGTAAACAATTATTTTCGTTTAAAATTTTCGACCAAAATACGTTACGATTTGAAAAAAAATGGATGTATTTGAAACACACAATAGTTTTGAAATCAACATATCTGTAAAAAAACCAAAAAAAAAAAATACTGAAATCTCAGATTAGGTCGTTTTTCATACATACTTTTTTTTCGAATCGTACTCTGTTAAGGGAACATTTTGAAACAAAATCTTGTAAAGATTTTTTTAGCTAAAAAAAAAAAAAACAATATGAATCTAATTGAATACGAATGAAATATTTAAAAAAATAAATGATCTTAGCAAAGATTTCGGTTTGTTAATAATCCATCATCAGGGAAAGAACATTCTAAATGTAGCCCAGTTGTTTAAAAACGTTTTGAAAAAAGAAAAATCTAATCTTATAGTTCTGGAAATGTTCTTTAGGATTTCAATTGATCATATTATAAAGCCCCGGTGGTAGGCCTTTTTGGATTGTAGATCCCATTTTCGTATTTTTCTAAATATCTCAAATCAACTTTTTCGTGCCACATTGAAATACAAAATGATAGCGAATTATATTTCCTACAAAAAAAATAATTGTCGTTTATTTTGACAAAGTATAGAATTTCAACTAAAAAGGAAACTTGTTGGGCGCAGGGAGAATCTATTTTCTCACCTCTTTGCCTCAAATATAATTATCAATGAGATATCCTTGTTTAATAATAATAATACATAAGAAGGGTACCGCAAATGGATACCTAGCACTTAGACCAAGAGGTCCTCTCTGCCCTCCTTGAGAACAACCTGTCACCCGAAGGCGAGACGTCTCCGCGTAAGAGGTGCTATTTTAAGCAGATGGAGCTATAGGATTCTGTTGAGGCCAAACGCCGCACAGAGACCCCACAGCTTCTCCACCGGGATTGCTCCCAGGATTGATGGATCCAGGGTTTCGGACCCAAACGTTCTATACCTGACACCCTGCAGGTTTCTGCAGGTGCAAATGACATGTATGGAGGTTTCATCGTCCTCCATACAGGCCCTACAAGTGGAATCATCAGAGATCCCCAAGTCATGAAAGTGGTAATTCAATCGACAGTGTCCTGTCAAGAGTCCCACCACCATTCTCAACTGTGTTCTAGTGAGTTTCAACCGAGCACAGTCGAATGGCCTCGCTGGGGTTCGAAACAGAGAACCCCAGCTAGTTTCGTTCCCTTTAACGCCAGAGTGGCTCGGTACCCAGGTCAGTCTGACTGTGCCAGATGGTTCAGTTCCTCGACGCATTCATAGACTATCCTCGATTGGAATCTTGATGCCTCAAGGGCTCGAAGTGCGGTCTGACTACCTGAGAAGATGCTAATATGTGCCCCACTGTAACCTTTCGTGTTACAGATCTGGGCACCTCTCAGCATGGATGTCCTTGTTTATTAAGAACAGCCGTGGACTTCACTCCGTCGTCAGAAAATACATCTTCCTCTGATGATAATAGTGGTCTGTTGAGACAAACCAGAACATTCTATATTCTGTCAAATTAAACGTCATATATCTCGTAAACGGTTGGAGCAATAAAAAGAGTTAATGGGGTATTTTTTGTTTTTTTCTTTAAAATTTAATTCTCTTTCATTTTGTATTTGAAAGTGGTACAACTTGATAGTTTTTAGAGATATTTAGGAAAATCCGAAAAATGAGATTTGAATTTCCTAAATGGCAGCAGATTGTTGATCCCCCTACCACCGAGGTTTTTTAGTGTATTCAATTGGAAGCTCAAAAGGACTTTTTAAAACAATTTCGATTTTATTGTTTTTCCAAGCCACTTTTAGATGTAAAACGACTGGGCTATTTGTTATGTTATTTTAAATTTTTCTGATGATAGCTTATTAACTAGACCAAAAGCTCTAAGATCATTGATTCGTTTTTCATAATTTATGGATAATTACACTGAGGTGTGCATTATACTCGAAATTTTACTCAAAATGAGAATTTCCGGAATCAATAATGCCTTTAAATATTGCGTTAAACTAACCTTTTTTTAGTTTAAATTTTTTATAAGAAATGTCATCAGATATTGGTAATATTTCACAAGATGTGAAGTTTAAAAACAGACACGTCTATTTTCTCAGAAGGATTTCTAAAATTTTATAGACGTTGTCTAGCGATATTGGGGACCATAACGTTTCTTCTATTTAAAAAAAAAGAAAACCTTTTTTGGTAGTCAGAAAAAAGAAAATATTTTTAAGAAACCTTTCATGTAAATCAAAGCACTCAATATTAATGGCGCACAATTTCTTCAATAATGAGGGTTTATGAAATGGATTTGGAAACTATACGTTTTGATCTGCTAACAAAAAAACCAGATTTTGGTATCTAGATTTAACAACAAAAAAAACGCACAAAATTTTAAGCTTTTAAAACTTTTAAAAAATTCAATGTTTTTGTAGCGATTAAAGATTGATTATTTTTTGTAAAATTTATTAAGGCATTAAGCATATTTTTAATAACAAAAATTTAAAATTAGTAGTTAGAAAGTTAAAACTCAGGGCGAATAATAGAAAATTTTTTTTTCTCCAATAACTTGACGTTATAAACGGGGGTGAATACTCTAACAAAAAGAAAACCAAGTCCTATATAAATATCGTAATTAAGTCAAGTTGCATGACAATATGCTCCGTCTCTCCCAGTAGTCAGTTTGAAGAAGAAGGATTCAGAAGAAATTTCTCCCTAACCACAATTGACAAATCAAGAACTAAAGTTCTGAGTTGAGATAAACGCTTCTTCATAGGAGAATCATTTGGAGGTACTTTTTTCAAAACACAAAAAAATATAATCAAATTTATCGGGTTACCTTTATTAAAGAACCATTCTTTACATTTATTTTTCTGAAAGATTATTTCTTTCAAATGTTGTCCGTAACTGCGGTTAACATGGTTCATTCTGCAATTCCAATTTTCGATGACGCGTCCGAGGATTCCAAGTGGTATTTCGCGAATAACGCGAGTACTGTTGGCTTCCAGTTGCTCAATCGTACGCGGCTTATCCATATAGACTGGACTTTACATAGCCTCAAAGGAAAAAACCTAAGGGTGTGATGTCACAGGATCTAGGTGGCAAACTCACCGGTCCAAATCGTGAAATTAACTGTTCTCGCAATAAAGCCATGGTTTCACGTGCTGTGTGGTAAGTGACGCCGTCTTGTTGGTACCAAATGTCCTGGAGATCACGGGCTTCAATTTCAGGAAACAAATAGTCCGTTATCATGGCGAGAGGAATATACTTGATACACTACCAGGCAAATCTGACCAGAGTACAACTAAAGACGTTCCGTAGATATTATCTCTCTATGGAGGTCTTCTCTAGGCAACGTTATAGCAGCCATCACAGGACACTGATTGGGGGGAAGGGCAGACATGTAGAATCTTTCGGATTGCCAATGCACCATGACTATTGCAGGAGTTGCCACTGTGAGGAGAAAGAAGAGACGATGACTCACCTTTTCTGTCACTGCCCAGCTCTTAATAAGAGACACACCCTTTTGGGTCAACCATTTTTTCACGATCTCTTTGATCTAATATCTACCGGCGTCAAAGCCCTATTGCTGTTCTGAACAGGTCCAAATGGTTTAAGGAGTAGTGGTAAGGATGTGTCAACCTTATTTCGGTATCATAATGGACCTCACAGTCTAAATGTGTCCCAACCAGGACAGCCGCTACAACTTAACCTAACCTAAATCAATATAGTTAAGTTGGAATAAAATTTCACAAAAATCGATTACAATTTGATGAACGTGCAAAACCATTTTGGTTTGTTCCCAACAAAAAGGTAAGGGGTGTCTGATTTAGTACATGCTTCAATTTTGACACTCTTTGTACGCCAAAACAATTTAACATCAAGAAATAATTCCATGAGTATGTACAGGGGATGCACACCTTAGATTTGTAATTTTGACAGAACGTTGTATAACATATTCGATCGTTAATTAGATTCATATACTTCGTACATACTCGTAAAACTATGAGAAACAAAAGTATATTCTCAAAATTAATAAAAAAAAAAAGTCATATCTGCTCCTTTAAAAAAAAAAAAATGCATTAAAAAAACAAAAGTAACAAGTAGATTAAAAACAAAGTAAATTTTTATTTATATAAAAACAAAATTACTCGTTGACTGAGGGTAAATTTAAATAAAAAAAAATTAAATATTAAATAGCTGCCTTGAGTGAATCTTAAATGTAATTAAAAAAATTTAAACAAAGTTTATTAATTGTCCCAAAAGAACAAACTAGTTATTATATTTAAAAAAAAAAAAAACAAAAGACGGTTTCAATTCGTACCTACATAGTCGAATTAATGTTGGTTTTTCACATCTGTATCTTGAAAAACAAAACCGAGTTTTTAAAACTATCGTATCTTTACAATATACTAAAATATTGTACAAAATTTAATATGAGATCAATCTTGAGGGTAAAATGACGACGCTCCCCCCTCCACTGCAGTCCTAACTAACAAATTCTTTGAACCTTTAGCTATCTTGTGGTGTAATTATATTTTTGATGTAGCTGATAGATATGTAGTTGCAATACCAAACTGTATCCCCCGATTCTGTTATCATCAGTTTTTTTGAATTACCCCCCTATATATCAAATTTATAAACGTATTCATGTCAAAAGTTCATATGAGCATAGAACCGGAAATGGACCTTGCATAAATAGTGAGGACATTAAACCTTTATATGATGCCTTTTACGAGATATGAGACGTTATAAAAAGCTCGAATCTCGCTTGGATTCTAACTCCTATGAACTCATTTATCGAGCGTTTTGAATTTTCTCGAACTATATTTCGAAAATAAAACGTTTCCAGAACTCTCATTTAAATTTGTTTGTACTATTTGCTCGTACACCCTGTATTTAATCGAAATCAAAAACATTACGACTGGTTTAAACAATTTTTTCCATCCAACCATAAATTTGAATTAATTTTGGAATGTTAATTATTTTATTTTTCTTATAATTTTGCCAGTAGTCTTTTAAAAGTCCCAGTAATCGAGATGAGCTTGTCGCAGCCACCCCTTGATTCGGTAAATTACGGAGCATTTTGCTATGGGAATGATAGGCTCAGGTGAAAGGGGCGTTTGAAATAACTCCTCTCGTGCCAACGAGCCCGTTACTTTGTTCCCTTTAACGCCAGAGTGACCCGCGGTACCCAGATCAGTCTGACTGTGTTATTCAGTGCCAGGTGGTTCAGTTCCTCGAAGCATTCATAGACTATCCTCGATTGGAATCTGTAACCTTTTGGGTACCTCTCAGCATGGCGAAGATTTCTGTTTGAATAGTGTTTGAATATTGGGATCAAGAGTATATTGTTAGGGTAAAATGGGATGCAGGAAAGTTAGATTAATAACAACCCAGGTTCAACACCGCTAGGATAGTCTAGATCATGAGTCTTTTATTGGAATATTGTTAGGGTAAAATGGGGTGCAGGAAAGTTAGATTAATAACAACCCAGGTTCAACGCCGCTAGGATAGTCTAGATCATGAGTCTTTTATTGGAATATTGTTAAGGTAAAATGGGGTGCAGGAAAGTTAGATTAATAACAACCCAGGTTCAACGCCGCTAGAATAGTCTAGACTCTAGCCCATGAATGTATGCCGGAAGAAACGCTGATAGGGATTTTGACTAAAGAGTGTAGGCTTAAGAGTCTTTTATAGGAATAGAAAGCAGTTCAGTATAAGTGGATTGCGAGGAAGAGAAGAATATGCCCTACCACTAAGTAGCGCAATACCCACGAGGGATACCATTGAAGTCCGCCACTTTTAAGGCTACCAAAACTGCAGAAAAGATTATTTTACAAATCAGTTGGGAGATATAGGGAGAATAGGTTGAGTTTCTATGAAGAATGGAGGCAAAAAGCCTTAGACAGACTCAGTACGGTTTCGGGCTTCCGCCCACTCGTTAAAATGCAATCAACATTATTATTAATAAATTTAATGCCCTCAATTCTTCGTCCATCTCCAAAAGAAAGAGATTAAGGTAAAATTTAACTTTAGTTACGAAACCTAATGGATTCGGTGTAAATTAATTGTAAAATTCGAGGTTGAACCATTGTTTTTCCTCAATTATAATATTTCAGATTTCAGTTAAATAATTATTGTAAGAAATCGTAAAGAAAATCTGATCGAAATCGGTTCTGTTCTTGAGGACTATGACGTTTGAATAAATTTTCAACTTTCATTGATTCGACTAAGAAACAATTTTTTTTCTATTTGTTTATAAAATATTTATATTTAAAAAAAAAAAAAACAACTAAATAAGGCTTTTAAAAAAAAATTTGACGGAAAAAATAATTAATGGTACCCGTAAATGTCTTAGTAAGTAAAACAAAGTTAAGTTAATAAAATTATCATTGGTGCTGTTAAAGCTGCAAACATAATTTTTAAATGAAAGCTCAATCAAAACGATAAATCGGTAAGGCTCAGCATTATTGAGTTGGTACTTATCGATTGGTAATTAATGTTAAACAATCGTTATTAAATTCTAAAAAATTTTTCCACTTAACGTTTGATTGTTGAAATATTACTTATCAAAAACATTTTGGTTGAGCTGCAACTACTTAATAAAAGTCAGACGCACAAAGAGTTTCGTTCAAGTATAATTCAAGGTCAAATGTTTTTCGTTGTTTATTCGAAACATATCTTGAGCAGGGTGTATCCCAAAATGTTCGTTCTAACTAAAAATCTTGATCTATCCAGATTATTAATTTCTCAGGAATATCCCGGAGTGGTTGGATATGTTGAATTGTAACTCACTAAATTTTCATTGAAAAAAATTGGTAAAAAGTTACGTTTTTTTGACCGCTACCATTTTCATAAAGATCTGTAAGATCTAAAATTCATTTTGGACTATAAAATTGAAGAATGCATTTTTAGCGAAAATACTTCGGGAGATATCTGTCGAAGTACCGAAACTATGTTGAAAGATCCAGGTTTTAGAGTTACCTCAACGTTTTGGAATCTGCCACATGCAAGATATATTTAAAATGATCAAACGAAACTTTTTGTACACCTAATGATTTTCGACTTTTATTAATTGGATAAAATAATATTTTTTCATTTTCAATTTTGTCATTTTTACCTTTAAAAAAACCACCATTTTTCTCTCCTAGCAATTGTTAAATTAAATCACTGGATAATTCTACTTCATTCATTTGTTTCATGCTATATTTTTAAGCGATCATATCAACATGTCAATGTGTGAAGCGCGGCAATTTTGAAAACGTGATTAAATGCGACAATAATAATTGAAGGGATTTTTACCGTTGAATGTGTAAATGTTTTGTTTTTAACATCAGTGTTACACAAATTGTTTTGGGTACACTGGTATATACGTTTGTGTTACGTTTAAAGATTGCGCACTACGCAACATGGGCTTATAAATATGGTAATATTAAATTTAAAAAAAAACTTTTGAATATATATTATCACAATTTGACAAAATTGGATATGTTTTTTTTTTTATTCATATCGTTTATTATTTCAATTTTTAAATTTTTTCATATACATATTTGTATTAAAAGAAAAAACCATTATCCACTGAAATTATGAATTATATTTAACGAAAATTATTAGCTCGATCAATTTTAACGCATGCGTGTAACTGAATTCGAAATAAGATAGTTCTTATTTGGGTTCGTAAACTCTTTGGATGTTATATAACATTATTTACTCCAAAAAAATGTTCTAGACTTTTTCCCCATGTTTAATACAATTTGGAATAAAAATTACTCTCTATCAACGGAGCCAGTTTAAGGCACTTTAAATTATTATACGATCCGTCGAGAGCAATGCCCAGATCGCGAACCCAAATATTCTGTATCTAGAATAGGTTTATTAATGTTCGGTCGAAAGTTGCTTCACCCTTCTTAACTGAGCTTTAGTTTATTCTAGCCGGGAACTCTTAAATAGTGTAACTGTGCATAGCTTTAGGATCTATATACTATGAGAGGTATACTCTTTCTAACATATGGGTGGAATTTCAGTCCAAAACTGAGAAAACATATTACAGATTTATATGGTCTGTTAACGATTCTGCGCAATTCCAGAATGTCAATCATTGATAACATATGGCAGCTTTTTTTTTTAAAGACACAATAATAAGATCACTTTGTCAGGATTCTTTGTCTCTATCCAGTTTTGATCAGCCATTTTAAATAACTATTATTGGTGCATACATATAAGTTACTTAAGTTAGTTATATGACGTCACTAGTTCCGCTAATTTTTATCGAAAAATCGGCTCCCAAATTTTTACAAAGACTTTATATATATATTGGAACGCGGGATAATCTGAGATGGGTGGTGAGTGCGCCCCACCTTAGCGAGGTCGAAAATTTCTCTCATAGGTTTCGTAGGTTTAAAGCATATAAACCTACGCTTAGATCCTTTATACATCAATCGATTCTTTATTCAACCGTTAAAAAATATCTCTCTTTCTCTCTCTCTCTCTCTCTCTCTCTCTCTATATATATATATATATATATATATATATATATATATATATATATATATATAGTCGGATTAGAAGTCCGTCACAACTTCAAAAATTCACGTTTTGGGAAAATCGGTTTAGAGATTTTGTAGCATCACAATTATCCACCAATTGTTATCAGATAAGAATTCAAGTAGATTCTTAGAACCTTTCTGAATCCAATCTGATTGGACAACAAGTGGAGGGTAATTATAATGCTAAAAAATCTTTGATCCAACTTTCCAAAAATGTGCATTAGTTATGACGATCTTGCAAACTGACGACATATTGAGATCTCTGGCAGGAAATGGAGTTACTAAGTTGTTCACCAGAGTGCGACCACGAAACTTGTAGGTTAGTTACATTTTTCATGAAAATTTGTGTCGTAAAAATTGATATATATGAATTATTTATGTATGAATAGCTGAAATATAGCGAAAGAGTGTCCGAGTCTAAATAGAGGATCTATATTGTAGGCCGAATGGTATGTTGGGGCAAAAATTATCGACCTACTAGCTCTAGTTTATAATTTACACACCAGAGAGCATATCTTGTAGTGGTTTACGTTATAAATGAAACACTTAGTATATAAACAACAACTTATATATTTGAATAACTACACTACATAAATTTTGTATAATGTTACTGTCTTACACCATTGTACTTTTAACTTAACTATTTAACTGTGTGTACTAACGTTGTATGGTTACTGTACCGTACTGCTGATGATTGTCTGCTTTATACTTGTGTAATGCACGCGTTCTAAGAAGGTGCCAGAAACGCATTGAATATTCTTTACGTTTCCAGAACATACTTATACACATATATGTAATACATATATGCTTATACAGTTAATCTGTTTCTATACGTGAGCATACAAAAAGAGACTAAGATATGCACGTATACGTAAATGCATCGCTCTGCCTTGTTGTATAGTATTAAGTACAACGTGTGCAGTAATTTATTAGTGTGAGTCACTACAAGTACTAAAGTTCCCGATATACAGGAAATAAATAATCAAAGCATATCCATATTGATACCCAAACACAATCCAATTCGTTAAATATATTTCAAATTTTCGAAAATACTAATATATTAAATACATATAAATTTTAAATTGGCCTGGTCTTTGCAAAAACAAAAAGTGTGATTAAATTTAGGAAAAGATTTAAAAATTGTGTATATTTTAAACTCGATATACATATTCGTAAAACACAAAACAAAACAAAAAAACATTATACATACATACCTATCTCTTTTTATCAAATACATACATCATTTAAACAAAACAAAAACAAAAAATGCATAATGAAAAAAAAAACAAACCCAGTGCATAAAATTAAAAAAAAAAAATATTTAAAACAAATAAAAATTATTAAAAAAGAAAAAAAAATACAAATAAAAATGAACAAAAAATTATTATTGAATATTTTCAAATACTGTGTTTGATATTGAATTAAAACAACAGTATTGTTAATTAATCGCCATATTTATTGATATTTTGTGGACAAACAAAAACCCATTCAACAGAAATAAATCATTTTCTCCCCCCCCCCCCCCCCATTAATTTTCAATACTGTTCCAAAAATAAAAAAAAATAAAAAAACACAAAAAGCTTTGTTATCTAGTCAAAAAAATGTATGGGCGCATACATACAAAATAATATATTAAATAAACAATTTAGTGTCTCACTGTATTTAAAATTTGTTTTTCATTCATACCTTTATTTAAATCAGAGGTTCCCGAACTTTTTTGTCCCGTAGAGATCCCCTGCTGTTTTTAGAGTATCGTGAATATCTGAAAAATGTGACTTTATACAATATATGTGACTTTTTTATTAAGCTGATCGTTTCGCAACCTTATTTCGGCAGTACACACTCGGTGAATGTCTTGGCGAGACATTTATAAGGCGAGGAGCCGCGAGTGGAGCTGTGTACACTCTCGCCGAGTGTTCACAACAGTGTTGACAACGTAGCTTGGCTACAACTTACGTTTGTATATCTGGAAAGTTGCATTTTTTAATTAAAAGCTACGAATTAGTAATTTTTTTATTGTACTATTAAAAATTATTATTATTGAAATGAGTAATGATAAGAATTAAAAAAAGTATTCATAAATTTATACAGTTTTTATTTATTTTCGTGTTATACTATTAATATTAAGTGCACAATAGGGAATATGTATGAAAATTTTTTTTCACATTTATTTTCAGAATATGAAAATACTGTTAATACTGTAATAATATTTAAAAACGAAATTAAAATCCGACAAATATCAAGGAACCTATAAGCTTTTAAAGATTATTATCTGTCTCTTTCTTGCAAAAATACTAAAAACGGAGTTTTACGTGTATTTTAAATGGTGAAAGTGTAATATGACGTCACATAACATATCAAGAGGGCTATCACCCTCTTTGTCTAATCGGGAATTTCAATCATTCATATCTCGCTTACTTTTAAAGTTATTTAAAAAGTAATTTTACCTTGATATTTGTCAAGTAAACACGCTTCAATTCAAGTGAAAAAAAATTTTCATGCATATTCCCTATTGTCTAGCCTAGTTACAATGTGATCAAATGCACAATACTTCAGGAGAGATTTTAAACGCTAAAATGTGGGAAACTACAGCTGAGAAATAAATCAAAAAAGTTTTGAGAAACAAATTTTTTCGTCTGATACATAAATCTCTCTCGAAGTGTTGTACATTTTTACCACAGTAGTTTTTATCTGTTCTGGTAGCTAAACTGCACTCTAAGCAACTTATTCCGTCCAAATAACGCCTCTCCTGGTTCGGGAAAGTGCGGAATTATGGGAGAACTTAACAAAGACGAAAGAGATCAACGTGAAACCCCGGTTTAAGGAAACGGCGGAGTTGAGCTGCTCTACCGTGTGAAGGTCCGGAACCATATATAACTAAAAGACAGGCTCCCTCTACCTTCATCGCCTGGGTGCATATGTCTATGAAGAGGAAATGGAAAGCTACTGCAAGCTGCAGATTCATGGGTAATAACTGGAAAAGCATCGACATATGTTTGAATTGGGTCAAAACTATTCGGTTTATGAAAAAGAGTTTCAGAAAAAGTTGTTTGTTTTTAAGGAAGGAATATTTTTTTATTTTTAAACTTTTCTTTACTTCTTATGGTGTTAAAGATACATATTTTCCCCAAGTGGAAAGATAAATGGGCAGATTTTTTCCATTCACGAACTCGAAGTCAATTTTTTGTTCTAGAACACGCTCAAGTTGTTTCAGCTGGCTATCTCTTTTCGCTTTTGAGTGATCATGTTGATCGTTTTTTCAAACGATTCATATTTTTAACCATCACAAAGTCGGGACTAAACTTATAATACCCTTATACAAATTATATATAGTTAATTAAGTTAACTCCATGCGGAGCAGAGTGTTGACTGTGTGCATCCATCTGACTCAATTTTGGGTTTGCGCTTTAATTTGCTTCCATATAAAGTCTATTTTCACCGTTTCTTCGAGAACCTTCTCCATGTGAATTTTGGGCGGCCCTGTCGTTCCATTTTGCCCTGTGGGTTCCAATCAAGTGCTTGCCGTTTGATACTTTAGTGGCTTTTTCTTAAAGTATATGTCCAATCCAACGACATTTTCTTTGACAATTTCAATGGCCTTTTGTCGATATTTTATATGAGATTAGTAAATACTACCAAATTGGGGGGATTTCGCTCTAAATTTAGTGGATTTAATACAGCCTAGTAGATAATCTATATAATTTATTCTTGGGTTTGTTGTATTTTTAAATGTTTGTATTCAAGTTGAATATAACGATTCAGAATACAAAATCTTTATTTATACTCTTGATACACTCCTGTTCATTAAAATTAAACCAGTTGAAACATTATAAGTGCTACCGTAAGTAATATTATACCAGCCAAGTAGCCGCGCTTGTTAAGGCGTTATGTGTACTTGGAACTGGGAGGTTATGGGTTCGAATCCCGACATCGGCAGTTTGTCAATTATTTTAAAAAAAGGGGCGGTAATTGACTAAACTGTCAGCATATGGACAAGAACGAAGTAACCGGTTATGCTTGTGAAGGTTTTCTTTAGTTTCCTTCACGAATTCCAGATGAGTATCGGCATAGTTCCTATCAAAGTCGGCTGCAGCCGCAAATCCTACCAATTCCTTGTCTACGCACAAAATTCCTTGTCCTCTACTCACATCCTTAGGCATCTCAATGGACCTTATGGTCGAAGTGTGTCCCGTCAAGGGCAGCCGTTGCAATCTATCAAGTATTATTATAGATATATTTAATAATATATAATTTGATCTACTAAATTGGGTGAAAATCCCCATAATTTGGTTACACTGCTGGCAAGTTTGTAAGTGTGTCCTGAATTTTTATACTGACGACTTTCTTAGGAGATTACTAAGGACTTAGTTGTTCTGACAAACCCATTATATCGGGTACAAATTTTCAAAATTATCCTCACTTTAGACTTACACATATTCACTAAGTCATTTAGTGAGACCTTAAAATTAGTACCAGCCATTTACGCATGTGTAAGGATTACATTTGAGCCTGAATACTCTGTTTCTATATTTTGCCACCAGATGTGGTAGTCCTAAGGAACAAAAACCACTAAATAAAAATAAAATTTTAACAACATTTTACTTTTCCAAGTAACACACTTTTTATTTAATCGTAAGATTATTTTTATAATGAAATGATTTTGTATTTTTAATAATTCTTGTGTAAATACAATCTAAGAAACCATCCTCAAAAATGAGTTTTGAACAAACTAATTTATTTTCGTTATTCAATAGGCTAGTTTATTTTCAAATGGAACACTTTATTTTGTAATGGCTCTTATTAAGTTGTTTAAAAATCCATTTTTTATATTTAGGTTATTCAATGAATTCACGAAAACACATCCGGTCGTTATCTTCTAAGTAGCGACGTCACTGTCATTATACCGGATGGCCAAAAAGTACCGCAGGGGATTGATAGGATAGATAGAGAATAAAATTCTGAGACTAAAAAGTCCTCTACCATTTTTTAACCTGACGTACGAGTAATTAGTTATTAATAAAAATAAGTAACCAATCAGAGGCCCCCTATCAATCCACTGCGGTACTTTCTGGTGGCCACCCTGTATAGGCATCAATATTATGGTTGTTTTGCATCTAACTTAAGTTTATTGTCCATGGTTATTATATGCAAAACAACGATGCCTTTTTGTGAGGTTTATGATAGTGACGGTAATATGCCCGGACAGCGTTTTCAACAATTTGAATGTCAGATTACAAAAATGATTAAAAAATAAGAATCTTGTATTTCGGTACCATAGGGAATCATTTTTATTATCAATTTTTAAATAAAAATTGTAATCAACTAGCCTATTACCTTTGATATTCCTAAATTATACCTTTGATGAAAAAAAATTGGTAGTATTTTTACTTTATTGATTCATTTTACGTGAACAAATTTTTTCAATGGCATTTCTCATAAAATCGATCGAGGCGCTTCTCCTGATTAAAGGAGACATATTAGTTAAATGTCTAGTTGATAAACGGTAACAAACAGTTCGTATTCAAGTCATTATTCAAATGAACCCAAAATATAAATTTATTTGTAACTAAATATCTATTTCCAAATATATAAAAAACTACTAACCTTCATATATGGACTGAATATCTTATGCAAGAAGTATATATAAAGGAGTCCGAACATAATGTTTAAAAAGTGGCTTCCATTTGAGGGACAGATCAGAGAGAATAGATTTTTGTGAATAGAGTGCGCCACTTCTCAAGAAGTACTAATAATAGTGGTTGCTTTTCATTTAAACATACAGCCACGCCCACGTAGTGTATGACACATTGTGTCACACGCAGGCACGCTGTTTGTAGGAAAGTGCAATAAATGAAACCTTCGCGGCTGTAAATAAATGGAAAGCAACTATTAACGGAATCTTCTGCTCATAAGCGTCGCAAGTGGCAAAAAATAAACAGTGAAAAAGCGTTCGGACTCCTCTAGTATCTATAGTTCGTGATCTTATAGTTAAGAAACGGGACAGTTTGATGCATAATTTGTCCAAATTCATGTTCAAATTTTGACAATTCATATAACCTCAATACTTAATAAATGTCGTAACCTACTCGACACTTGACTATGGAGTTTATGGCATACGGCTTCCGTAGCCGGCTTTAATTGTAGAATAGAAGGAACCTCACGATCTTCATTTTCAGGAAAAAATATGGAGACTAACCTTTAAGAACTTATAACTCTTTTCTTTTTTTATTTTAAATCTTGGTTCGAATTTCGTTGTTTTAATATCTATTTCGAATAAATATGAAATACAGTAAAAGTTACATAAAAAGTCCATGAAGAGATTAGCAAATATGAAAAAGATTTGGACTCAATAACTAACTTAGTAAAGTTTAATTCTATATTGCAACTTTGTATAGGAATTCAATCAAAATAACAATTGATAAGTCGAAAAACCTAGACTTCCCTCAAATGAATAAATATTTTTATATTATTTAATAATGCCTAAAAAATGTATAATAATTGATATCCAAACTATTTAATTTCTATTTATACTATTATTCGGCGATTTATAGATTTATTGCACTTATATTTATTAACAATTGATGTGCATACGAACGTCACACTTGTTTAGATTTCGTTCTACCTCTTGCAAATGAATTTTACTGTATATTATTTCTAAACCTACCCTTTCATATTGCGCCTAAGAATTAACGATCTAGATTTTTGAATTTTTCTCAAATAAGTCTGGTAACCCGGCAATTAATTAGCTCATATGTAAAACCATATTTTCTTAGAGAACTTCGATGAAAATAATTGAAAGTGTTTTCGATGAAATCTGTCGGACGTAATAAATGAATCAATTGCAGCAAAATTGTATTTTTGGTTGATCAAAAATTGAGTTCCATCAAAATCACTATCAAAAAATTACTGAAATACAGGGTATATTCGTTTTGGGCACTTACATGCTTTCAGCGTTCACGCTTATGAGCGCAATTTATTAGGGTTCGTGTTGGATTATAAACGCTTACTCTACTCTTGAAAATGCCGTTCGTTTTAGGCTTGATAAGTACACTTCCGTTCAATAAAATTGAACCAACCTGAAATGTTAATTTTCTTATATTTCATAAAACTCCTCACTTTTGTAACTCTATGTATATTATTTATTTATCTACAAAGATAAGTAGTATATTTTTTAAATGTGAAAAAAGAAATTGAAGTTTTATATTTTTTATTTATGTAAACATGTCAGTGATAGAGTAAGAATATGTAATGTAAATACATGTTAAGTGTTATATCTCTCTTTTACGTATAAAAATAAAATAAAATGTTGTATCTGTCAAAAACATTTACTACAAGAATAATCAAAATTGTGAGAGGCTGATTCGGTTCAATTTTATTGAACGGGAGTGTACATGTAAGCATAAGTTGTTAATAATAAGAAGCCGTCAATATTCAATATGGCGGATGAAAACAGTTTAACTGTTTTCAAGCAATATAATGTTTGTTTGAATAAGTTCAAAAGTTCCTAAAATCAAACCAAAAACCCCTAAACTGACAATTTGAAAAAGTTTGTCAGTAATGTAGGTTTTGTTTATTTAAAAAAATAATGAATTAAAACATTCAAAATTCAATGGAATACACTAAAAACAACTCCGGTGCACATGACAGATAAATAAAACGAATACACCCATACTGTTAATTCTAGTTGAATGGAAATTTTATGTGAAACGATAAGTGATTTTTATTAGAAATTTAAACAACAACACTTGTGGAAATACACTCAAGCCAAATCATTTTCTTAAAAATTTCCATCCTCGTAAGAACCATCAAAAATTAAATCTTATGAGCTAGTGATAGCAAGTAAAATCATTTCAGTCCTACCAATTAATACGTTTTTTGATGGTAACCACTAAATTTTAAAAGTATAGCCAAATGTTTTTTTTTTAGTTTATAACCGGTGTGGTTATAAACCGCACTAAAACAAGTCGTCTTATGTATAAATAATGTCTCGTGAAATTTGTATTCATAGTTTAAGATCGCGTATCGAAAGCTAAAGTATATAGTAATACGCAGGAGCGACTGAAGACGACCTGAAGATCTGATCTCAGATCCTACGACGAGAGAACTTCCCCACGTGGGAGCTACATCCCAAACTATCAAAAACCTTGGACCCTAGAGCCCGAGTTTAAAATTGAAATATTCATTTTAAAAGCGAGAACAATAATTCAAACTCTCCAAAAACTTGTAACCCGGAGGAATGAGTTTGATATTTAAATTGGATTTATTGCCGTCTGATGGCTCCAGGGTAATTCTACTCTCCTCGAAAGCCCACAGGAAATTCCTCATCTGATCACGACTTGTCCTCACAATTACAACCTTTTGCCATAATATAAAACCGGAGCATATCGTGTTCTGTTTGATGTAGACAGATCAACGATCCCCGCGACAACCATTGAACTGTCACTGTCTGCTGTGACAAATCGCTTCATTTATACCAAGATCTATGTTAAATTTGTCGAGATCTTAAAGGGATGCAAAGGGATAACGAAAAATCAATCACCCCGTAAAAATAATAAATTAGCAGTTAATATTTTTCAAATTTTGTGTATTTTCTTTTAAAAATATTTAAATAAACCAATTTTTCATGAACATGACAGTACAGAATCACCTTAATATATCGAGACATTATTAAAAATTTACTGGAAAACGCTTACAGAAATATTTTTATTACTTCTCGGCAGTTTACATAAAATCAAATGTTCAACAAACTAAAAATCTATAAGTACCCTAAAAGACGACTTGCTTCAGTTACACCATTTGACCATATTAAATGGCGTAACACGCGTATCCAATTTCGCCCATATTAACCAAATAAATTGACATATTTTCCGAAAAAATTAATTTTAGATTCATCATTTTTTGCCGGCAGTACACAATCGGCAATGCAAGTCAAGACATAACGAGCACGAGAGTGTATTCGCAACGCTCGGTGTACCTCGCCTCGTCAACGCTTCGTTAAAAGTCGGTTTTTTGACATGAGTCAAAGGTGCCAAGTGCGAGCACCTTCAGTACACTCTCATCTACATTCGATTCAACTTTCAACCGCCATTTTTCAATATTCAACTATCAACCGCATTAACTGTATCCATTAATCTTAGTTTAACTCGAAAACAAACTATTTTTATTCTTATACTCATTTGGATAATAATTATTTTTAACAGTTCAATTACCTACGTAATTTCTGGCCAAGCCACGTTGTCAACACTGACGAGAACTGTATTGCTGGCCGAACACTCGGCGAGAGTGTACACAGCTCCACTCGTGACTCCTCGCCTTACACATTCGCCGAGTGTATACTGCCGACTTTAGATATTGCTCTGAATTTGAAACGGACGTAATATTATATGTCAAAATATTTATACAAATATTTTCAAAAAAATTTCCCAATCACAGAGAAGAGGGAAGGTATTTTTCTTAGTATTAAAAAAATAATTTTTTTTTAAATATTAAGGATGGTCTTAACTCAAATGACCATTTTTTATATGAACAAAATTTTGTATCTGAAAATTAACATAAATTGTTCAGCCTTGCCTAGCTTTTCTTTCTTCTGTCTTTGAATTAGACCCAAAATAATTCGCCACCTTTAAATTACAAATCAAAATGATTATTAGCATCCGATAAATATTTTTTAATCGAGATCACAGTCATATATATACCGTTTTGGAAACTCCACCAAAAAGAATGGATCGCTTATTGAAGTCAATTATAGTACACAAATGTCTGTCTATCTGACGTTTTGTTGCTTTCCCTTATAGGAGTATGAATTTTAAGAGCATTTTTTTTATAGAAAATTTCTGCATATTTTTTTCATGTTGGTCCATATTAAAAAGAATATAATATATTGCGTTCTTTTTATTAAGTGGCGCTAAACGATAAACAATCGTATCACTGTTTAATCTGGCACTCTACAAAACTCCTACCGGTACGACATTTCTGTAACAGAATTACCTAAATAATATACACTTGTCTAATAGTTTTTTTTTGCATCATTTTTGACATCTGTAACCGTGTCCGCGGAAAAATAAATACTTTTATGGCCATTCATAACAATTGAACCAGTTGAAACATTCTAAGTGTTACTGATAAGTCACAGTTTTTCCATTTGAGCTTCGCATAATGAAAGTTGCCTATATTATTGTACACTTGTTGATAGCAACGCCGCCATTAATGTAGTAAAATTAACTTCCAATAAAATATTATGCATCTTTGCAATGGAGTATCCAGAGCTGTGTATACGACCGTGTTCAAGATTAAATAAATTTGAATTTTTAAAAATTACGATATGGAAACAAAGATGGCGAACTGATTTAGGTAAACACAAGCATGACTATAAAATCAAACCATAAATTAATAAAACAAAAATGTACAGGTTGATTTATTTGAAAGCATTCTTGAAAACTGCGCAAAAAAATTTGACAATATATATAAACAATTTTACAACTCTGCTGTTTTATTTTTTCTTTTTTAATTTCTAAAAACATTGTTGGGTTAAAAAATATTGATCAAAGGGCCGTAAAAAATCGTTGTAATAATTTTATTGGACCCAGGCGGTGTTTTTTATTTGTTATTTTGAATCTATTTTTATATACATTCAGTCTTTAAATTCAGTTTTACTATACAAGACGACGTCTTCCGGCGTCACATTTCAATTCTCAAGATCTCCCAGAATCTTTCACTCCAATTTGAGACAAATGTGTTCAAATTATTAAGTTCACTTAAAAAATATGTGACAACATTTTTGTTTTTAAGTTTCGCCGTCTGGGTACCTGGAGAGCACTATTTAAATCAAAAATATACATTAAAAATATTGACTAAAATCTTTTTAGGTTATGTTTAATTTAAACATTCTCCTTGTAATTGTTAAGCAATGATCAAATTTTTAAATCCTATTTAATTTATTGATTTTTTATTTTCTCAAAAAATAATTATAATAATAAAGCAAATTTAAATTAAAAGCTTATGTTTAAATTGGATGATTTAATTTTCAGCCAAAAGTATTTATTATTCAAACAAAAATATACATAAACGCAATTTTTATTGGAGTATCATAGTCGTATAATAGCACTGTTACCGAGGAGGGTAACTAGAATAATATTTTCAATACCTCATGGGAATTGTGTTGTGATTTAGTTCTGTTAACATACATGACGGTAAAAATAGCAGCGGGCCCAAGCAGCCGAGCGATTGTTCTGAACGTCCGGGCACAACATTTAATTCATACAAATGTTTCTCTGAACATATCCTACAAAGAATTAGAATTTATGTCCTTTCTGACCATAAAAAATTAATTAATTAAGTGAAAAGAACCTCTTTCTAAGCCTCTGATCCATAGAGACTAGATAAGGAGTCCGAACTCCATCTAAACAAATAAATGACAAAAATAAGATGTCAGTAGTGTTCCTTCTACACTGCAAACAGTGGAGAGTATAAGGCGCGAGTTTGAATTGAAAAACTTGACGCATTTATGTAGTATTATAAAAATTATTTGCAGTCAAAGTATTTTTCCAATAAAATACTTTTTTTAATAAATGAAATAAAGTAATTAGTTGAAGTAAGTGATGGTTAAAAATTCGCAAAATAATTCCATAACAATAAAAAACAAAATAATTATAAAACATCGAATAATTAAATAGTAACCTGTAAAGTTGGAATTGTAAAAATGAAAATAAATTAAGTAGAAATAAATTATATTAAAATTATTAAAATCAATTGAGAAGATTATTGAATCAGATATTAAATTAAACTTTTATTTATTAATAATAAGTCTAACAAAATGACAAATATATACTTCACTCCTATTTATTATACTTCACTTCGGTGCAAAATGAAAACTAGCGACACTAGTGGCACAAAAAGTAAATATAACTTCTACCAGTACGTTGACATATTTTGTCAATTCTCCCGTTTGAGTTCGGACTCCTTGTCTAGTCTCCATGCTCTGATTGTTCAGAGCTATCAATAGGCTGCTCGGAGCTGCAGCTAATTTCAGCATCATAGATGCTGAACACAATTTCCCTAATGCATGTACACTCCCGTTCATAAAAATTGAACCAATAAGTTACATTCTAAACTTATATATTACTAAATATATGTATAATATTACATACAGTACCACTTAGAATGTTTCAACTGGTTCAATATTTATGAACGGTAGTGTAGATTTCAATTCGTATATTATCTTAAGGATAACATCATAATATCCTTATTAACTACACTCAACCCCAGCGCCACTATTATCGTACTAAAATTATTTTCAATTATCGGTTAGGATCCATTTTAATTACTCAATATTTAATGGAAATTTCAAAACTGTGTGTACATCTTATTTTAAGAGGATTGAAAACAATTTTTAACATATTTTCTTCGCTCAATTGCATTTTTACTAAAAAAAAAGAAGTTTTTACCAATCTCGTAGATAATAAAGTTATTTTAAACATCTTCATTTTTACCAAAAATTAGTTTTAATCACGCAGGTTGCGGTTGTTAAGCTGAAATGCGTAACACCGATGTACACTTAAATACATGAAAATATTACATAGCGTGTCCCAAAACTTTTAATGTTTAACGAAAGTAAAGGATATTATATTTCTCGGTTAAGCGAATTTTTGGATACTATTCAAAAGGGATCATCAAAAAGCAAATCGAAAGAAATTTCAGTCGAATTGACTGACTTTAACAAAAGTAAATTGCAGTTCTTATCATTCTGAAAAAGGTTGTTAAAATTTCAGAAAATGGAAATATTTTGTTTAGAATAGAAAAAATATTTTTGAATTTGTAAGTGGTCCTAGATAATATTTAATTGTGATTGAAACTTCCTTAATATTTTCCTAAAAATTCCCGAGTTTTCCCGATCTATGTACAGGGTACGCAATATATTTTGGAATAAAATATTTCAAACAAAAGTTGTCGATAATTTATTTATCTACGAAATTAATAGTAACCATTTTTGTTAGTTAAATCGAGAAAACGTTTTCAACACACCTTAAAAAGCCTCAGAAAAGTTTCCTCGACTCCTCTCAAGAATTACTACTCCATAAAAAATTGTGAAGAATATATTTTTACTCGGCAATTACTTAAACAATTTCGTTACGCGCGAGCTGCGTCAGCTTAACGAATTACCTCAGAATACATACAGAATAAATTTCGTTCCGTTCGGATTAAAACTGTGGCCACTAGAGTGACTACAGACATATATAAATAAACATTTTTTCCATGAATTTGTACACTAATTAGAGGTCACAATTTCAATCCGATCAAAATGAAATTTCGTATCTGATATGCTTTTGAGATTTTAAAGGCAAAGTTCGGTAATGTGTAGATTCGGTAAAAGAGAAAGTTGGGCTTAGTAAAAGAAGAAAATACACAATATAGAATATCTCTTTTAATAATAGATAAATCGAATAATGTTTAAGTAGTAAAGTTGTAGAAAAACGACATTACTGCAATTCATTACCTGATCATTTTTTCTAAAATTCGAATATATACAAAGATATTTAGGATTTTAATTTTCAATCTTAAATCGTAAATATTTCTATAAATAGAGTACAGAAAAAATGATATGAAACCAGATTGTTGTAAAATTAATTTTCTATAACTTCGATTTATACTTTTTTCGATTTTTCCAATATTAAGAGAGATATATCAAATTTTGTGATTCCCCCGTCCTCTACCACCAGCTCTTTTTTCTGTTCGATTTTTCCTATTAACGACTTGACCTTTCAAATATCAAAAGCATCACACATACATATTTCATTCCGATCGGATTAAAACTGTAATCGCTACAGTCATCTTGCAATCGGTACAACACGGATAATTCGCTACAAAAAGGATATTTAAATTCATAACGCATATTCAAAAAAGGATTTTCGAAAAGGTGTTCGTTCACACAATATTTACAAATTACAACAGATGAATATGAAAATTACTTGTTTGTTTGTACAATTAAGAAATAATCCCCGACATGAATTCAAATTTTTCATTCGTGATCACCTTTTGAATAGCATTGCATTTGATTTGACTGAAAATTATGAATAATTTCACACAAAGACAATATCATTTTTTATGTAAAACCGCGCATTTTTTCAATCCATCTTAAAGAATTACAATTTGATTAAACTTTACAGCGCAGATAAAATTGATTGGGCTGAAACCTGATGTGTTTTTCTCATAACTATTATTTTTAATATAATTATACAAATTTCATCATTTTTTTAGAATTATGTAAAAATATTATGGCGTGTGTATGTGTGATAGTATGTAAATGTGTTCAGATGTGTTATCCACAGCAAAAAATTCGGGTCACTAGATTTTTTTAATCAAAAAATGGTTCAGTTTTTTTCATGTCTTTCATGTAAACACACAAATACAGTATTCAAAAGAAGCGATATTAAATTTTGTTTTATATTTTTTTGTTTTGTTTTGATTTGTAATTTTAATTGTCCATTGCGTATCGCCGTGTCCATTCTTTGGCATTCCTGATTGCTTCCGCCTCATTGACTTTCCATAATTCAGCAACATCATTCGCTAATGGATCATCGGGATTTGGTGCACTTAATAGCGCTTGAATTGATAATAAAACTGTACGTATTTGTAAAGCAGGACTCCATTTATCTTTTAATATATCCAAACAAATTCTGCCTAACCTATCAATATTTGGATGATAGATTTTTGTTATAAAACGTACTTTTGGTGCTGACATTGGATAATCTTCTGGTAAAAATAATTCTAATTTAAATAAACCACCTTCAAATGGTGAATCCTCTGGCCCAGTAACAATTACATGAAAATATCGAGCATTACTATCATCGGGTACAGCACTTATACCAGGCACTGGTTCCTGCATTAAACGTTGAGTTTCTTTGATAATTCTCCTTGGTAAGGCCGCCATTATAACTAATATTACTTATTGAATATAAACTACAATGTCACTTTAATTTTTTTTTACTTTAGTTATTGTTTATTGATTTATGCAAATATTTATATCACTAATTACTTTGTCAAGTACTCAACAATTTGCACATAGTTTTTTTAATGTAATTTTAAATGAAATATTAATCGCCAATCCAGTGGCAATGACGTTTCACTCCGAAATGTGCAAAGCGGTATAGAAGTATAACTACCATTTTATTCATAGAGTTCTACTACATTTTTCAATTCTAAGGCCAGTATTACACGGTTATATTTCTATGCTATTATGAAACAAGTGGTTAATGAGGGTATTATACATAATGTAACGTATTAATAATGACAAATCGAATCGGGAACTATGAATAATAAGATTCTTTTATCACAATGTCTGAGAATTATAATTAATGCAAGTGATCAGGAGCATCGCATGCCTTACTTATTCGGATGGGCCAATATTAGGCTCGATGAGTCTAAGGTGGGCTAGCATTAGTAAAATTTTAATTAAATTTCAACCCACTTCTAGGCATGCTAGAAGGGTGCGGATTTTTGAATTCGACGCGAAATAATTTCAAACTTATGCGAAAAATCGGAAAACTTTAATTTTATCAACGCAACCCCCACCCCCGAAAATGGGGAAAACCCCCAAAAATTACCTTTTTTACTATTCATGCTAGAAGGGTGCGGTTTTTTACATTATGTCAAGGACGCAGAGTCAAAGCCGAATGCCACCCCGAAGGTCCCCTTGCGAGCAGAGCTAGTATCAATATATATGTTTTGATGCGCTATGCTCAGCCAATATTTTATGTTGATGCGCTCTGTATATTCAATAAACTTAGAACTCTGTGATACATTACTATTTACAAAAAAATTAGCATCAAATCAAATTCATTTTTTTTTTCCATTATATGTTAACGCCAAAAGAGTATTTTTATCATGTGAAAACCATGAAAATTATTAAAAAGAAAATTGTTATAAAAATAAGTAACATGTAATGAATAATGAAAGAAAATTCGTAATAAATCTAGCATGATCTTAAAATTGTCATTGTGTGTTGGAATAATATCAACTGTGGTATGACTGATATTCACATTAAAAAAAACTGAATTTTATCATTAATTAAAAAATCTTTGACAATATTGTACAATCAATTTGTGTAAATATCAAGTGTTACAATTCTATTCAACAATTTTCATGTGAAATCATTTTCAAATAATTATTGAACAAAATTGAGGGTTAATTGATTTGCAGCTGAACTGTCAAATGTGGGAGACATTACGAAACGGTCGCGTGTTCATTGACTGATAATGACACAATGGCTACTTACTTTCAAATGAATATGTTATCATTTCTAGTGTGTGTCTTACAAACATAGTATGCAAATATCACGTGCAGTATCGCATCAACATGTGCTCCAAAATTCGTTTAACAAAACCATTTTTGGTTAATTATATTATTTAATTTAAATAAATATAACTTTAGTGCAATTTTTTTCTGTTTGTTTTTAAAAAGTAAGCAAAGTATTTTGTTTAGCTTTTTTTTCTTTTGAGTGTGGTTTTCCAGTAATATGTTAGTTGAAAAAATGAATACGACTACAAATGGTAGTAAAACAGCCGCACGATCACCAAATGTACTCCCGAATGTTAAAATTGAACATTTAATTGCTGGAATTTCTGGTGGTGTTACATCCACGTTAATTTTGCATCCTTTAGACTTAATCAAAATTCGTTTTGCTGGTAAGTTTTTATACAGAACACGTATATTTAAAACACATCTTTGAATTGTAATCATTCTTATCGAATTACTTGAACGCTAAGTTTTGATGATGAATTCTATTAGAACTCGATAAGATCATTCATTTTCCGATATATTGAAAATTTTCAAAAATTGATGTGAAAGGAATGCATAAAACAATATCTTTGTTTCGACGAGTTTAAATAAATTCCACCCGACACAGCCAGTATATGAAAAAATGATTCGAATAAAAGTTGTTCATTATAAATATACTAAGAAATTTTATTCGAAACATTTTTACGAAAATCAAATAGGTTCGACACAAATCGACTGCAAATATTTGAAAAAGGATTGGGTAAAATTGCAGTTTAGCGGCTTTTGCCAAAAAAAATGATAAACCTTTTTTGATTCCAAAAAGAGGTATATTTGGGCCTTAATAAAAACCTAGGGAAGAGCGACATTTTCAATTGAACAAAAGGTGAAAAATATATTATGATATTAAGTATATTATGATATTATGGTCGATGACTATTTCAACCGAGTACTACAATCTTTCACTTCATCGGTCATATCCCGAGTGGTCGGGTTTGCGTGTTTTTGGGCCCCCACACTAAAAGACGTTCTATATAATTCATATTGTGGCAAAAACTAAAGTACTCGGTTGGAATAGTTACCTTATTTAATTCCAATAGTTTTTGCCACAATATCTGAACGTTAGTTTAATATAAATTTTAACTCACACTGGAGACCCGCCTGTGTCCGAATAGCACGACCCTTTTTATAAATAAAAAATTGAAAATTGACGCTCACCCTTCACTTTTATTGATTGAGAGGCCTAAATATACACTTTTTAAGCAACTCTATTTTTTTAGCTCTGAAATTGGCAAAAGCCGCTAAATTGAAATTTTACTAATATAAAGATTATTAAGATAATCAAAGAGAACTCTAGGTTTTTTGAAACTAAATTTCAAATTTTTGCCTCAATTCCTAGAACAATTATATGTTGTTGCATTCCCACCGTTGACACCAATTTTATGTTGCGCCCTTTTGTGCAAAATTGGTTGTTGCAGGTGATGAATGTCCGCTGTCACCAGAGCAGTTGATTAAAGCTCAACTTCGTAGGCTTATTTAATTTCAAATATTCAACGTCTCAATTACTTGACCATAACCAATTAGAAAATTTGATATTACCCAAATGTTTCCAATTTAATACGAGTAATATTCTGGTTAATTAATATTACAAGAATGGTAAATAAGTCAGAAATAAAATACGTATTTTTGTGTCCCTACCTAACTCTGTGGGGTGTCCTTTTTTAAAAGAAGAGCTTTTTTAAATAAAGAACACCTGTGTGAATAAACCACCTACTTTTCCCAATACTTAAAGCAGAATTTAAATGCACTGTCTATAAGGATTTTTTGAAGCCCGGACAACGTCGGGTTTTCACCTAGTATTATAAATTTTAATGTAATTAATTGGATAGTTTGAAAAATTTTAATATTTCAATTATTCTATCATGTAAATATTGAAATGGATGCATTTTTTTTTTAATTAGTGGATATTTTCTGTTTTGAATGAATATAACATAGCGAATTACGTTAATTAAATTTTTCAATACTATTTTCACTGATGCTTTTTGATCATTACATTTTGTAATAATTAAAATTTTTCGATCTTTTACCTTTGCAACATATCTAAGAAATGGCCATCCATCCATTAGTCCAATGATTCTCAACCACTGTGCCGCCAAATTTTAAAAATGTATATAGTAAAGTATTAATCAACATAAAAACGAAAAAAAGATCGAGACTGTTAACCGTAGAAGACGATATGAGAGTAGCATTGTCATTTTTACGACCAAATATAAATGAAATTATCAAAAAAACCTTAAACTCAAATTTCTCATTAAAAGTATTCTTATTATAAACTTGTAATTAATCCCTTAATAAACGTACAGTTGTTTTTGTAGTACATATTATTTTATTTTACATTCAAAATTATGATCATAAACTATTTTACACAGTGTATTATAGGCAAGTAAACAACTTTTAAACTTATCTGTTTCTCTGTGTGCCGTCAAATTTTCAAATCGTTAAAAGTGTACCGCGACAAAAATAAAGGTTGAAAATCACTGTCGGATTAGCCATTTCCCATTCCATTTCTTAAATATGTTGAAAAGATCGAGCAATTTTAATCAGGGATTCTAACCGACATGCGGTTAAACAGACGCGGATCCACCCCTCAAAAAAGGTTGTGGTCACAGCCACCCGAAAATCAGCCACCCGATATAGTGCATAGGTGGGCAGACCTTGACTGGGTTGGGCTCTGAGTGAGAGGTAGGAAGATAGATAGAGTAAATATAGGGTACCTACCAATTATTATTTTCTTTTGTTAATTAAAACATTTTCTGAAAAAAATATAATACCAACTATTTTTTATGGTCACTATTATTCAAAGTATAAAATACATTGAATACATACTCTGGAATTTTAGGCTGGTGATTTACCGCTTGTAAATTTTTTGATGATTTAGCTTTAGTTTAGATTTTAGAATTAGATTTTAGGAAATTCCGAATAATTTGCCTAAACTAAACAAAATATATGACGCCCTGACCAAGATTTTGTACAGTGTATAGTTCCACGTGGGCAAAGCCGTGGGGCGAACACTAGTAAATTAATAAACCTGTAAAATGTTAGTTTGTTCGCTCACGAAAATTACAAAAATAAATGTGTGTTTGTTTGCACATCACAGTGTCACATTTAGACTCTAAACTACTGAACCGATTTTGATGAAATTTTTACAACTTCAAAGGATATCAAATTAAATTAAACGCTAGTATACATTTTACATAAAATAATTCTATTTAGGTGCTTACTTAAATTACAAATTCAAGCTTACGTTTCTTTTTCGCGAAAACGTTCCGCCACCAAAAAGGAAGGCGGTTCGGAAGTTTTGGCGGCAATGTATATGTGCAAACAACACACGCTTATTTTTAAATTAGTAGAGGCTATGCGCACCCAGCGAATAGCCATCTCTTTATTCCAATACAAGTATTCATGTGCCAAAAAGAAACAGATAATATGTTGTCAAAAATGTAACATAAAGTGTGAGCATATCGTCTATGATGACTAAGTTCTTCGCTGCGTTCCGAATCACGCACGATTCATTGTTTTTTTAAATTTTATTAAGGCACTGGATATAATATCATCAGCCTATCGACCTCAATAGACCTTGAACGTGTGACGTCACAAGTCTATTAGGGTTGTGGGCAATTAAACTTAAAAATAACTTGATGCTCGTAAACTTGGATGAACGATCATTTTGAAATATTTATATCACTATCCGTGTTGCAAATCAGAACATGATTTTGTTCGAATTTATCCTAGTTTGTTAGTGTTCTGCTGCATAACACACAGTAATAACAATAATAACAATCGTCGTTTTCAGCGTTCGACTTGGCGCTGTGAGTGTCAAAAAGTTACGCTTGCGGGTAGATCTCGCGCTCACAGACGTTTACTCCACAGAGGTAGGTCATTAAAAGCGTGACCGCCAAATCTTACTATTTATCAAAACGAATGCTACGTGAACGTAAGCTAACCAAACTTTTGTCATATTTATTAAAGTACTTAAAATTAAAATCCTTGGCAAATCAATAAAAATGGCTAACTATTTACCCAGATTATTTTCGATCGATTTAAATGATTCAGAATCTGGTAAAACGGGTACTATTTCTGTTACTTCCGACGAAATAAAACGTCGCCATGTTGATACAAACTAACGCTCACGACGTCCAAAACTAACGATATTTTCTGATCGATTATAAGCGTTCGTAGGCCAACATGAACACCAATAATTTGTGTTTATAAGCGTGAGCGCTCAAAGCGTGTGAGCGTCCAAGACGAATGCACCCTCAGTCTTTTGTAATCTCCCTGTACTGGAATAACGTCTGGAAACTTACTGTATTACCTGTTATCAAACATATTATTTACGTTTTATAAAATTTCCATTCAATCGTTTTGAATTTCTAATTAGATTATTACAATATGAGGTTCAATAATAAATAATATTTATTATATAATAAAATCTGTTAAGAGTGAATTGGATTCTAACCAAAAAGGTTCCGTATCATGGGATAGTTTTGTTGAATTTTTCTTAACCGAGTTAAAAAAAGGAAGGTTCTGTGTTTCCCTAGTATCAGAGTATGTGTGTATGCGCGATTTTTTCCAGAAAGTATATAAACTAGGGTTGTTGCTAATATTCGCATCCGCAATCGCGGATCTCTTCCGCAATAATCAATGCTTATTGCGGATGCGGATGTTGCTGGTTTTGTTTTAGCATTTCTGGTTGTAAACAAATCACAGCGTGTTAAGGATGTTTTTTTATTTATTTCAACAATTTACATTATTGTTTGAGTGTTTCGCCTTGTGAACCAACACCGACGCAAAGTATGATTTAGTCTTATTTTAAACTAGATCTCCGAGATGAATCTCAGTGTAAATTATGCAATAAAACATACTCTCACAAGGGTCGTACAACCATGTCTTTGAGGAATCATCTTAAATCGATGTACCGGGAGCAGTTTAGCCTGTTTACCGCGAAATTAATCTATGAACCTTTGCGAAACAGGTTGGAACCTGAAAAGGCAGCGATATTGCTCTTAATTAAACATAATGCACCAAATTTTAAATTTTCATACTAAAAATTTTATTATAATATAAAAATTATTAAAATTTATTACTATCTTCTTCCTTTATTCATGTACCTAAATTTCATTATCTCTTTAAAAAAAACTGGGCATATAAATTCGTATCCGCGAATGTGAGCCTTAAAATATCCATGCCTGGAACACGCTCAAACAACTTCGATGAGACATATTGAAGATTGTAAACAAACTTTGGTCGGATAGTTTTTGAAACTTATGCCAGTACTTGCTCTGCACTAAGTGCGATCTAATCTTGAAAATTAAATTTTTAAATTGGTTTTGTAGTTGAAGTAAAGGACAAACCCTTTAACGATACCCATTAAATGAGTTATTGTAGGTATTGAACCCTATGAATGCTAATAATAGAATATGATGATTTTTTAAAATATATAATATCAATTAATTAATTTACTTTTGCTGTTATCATTAGAAAAAAATATTCACTGTAAATATTGGTTTTGGAAAATATTCTGACCTTCTGTTATAAAAATATCAAACCTTGTATACGAATGTAGAACCATTTTTTTTAGATTTATCTATTTGAAAGTATTTCAGTAAATATTTTTTTAATAGCAATATTTTTATAATAATCCAATAGCAATATTTTTATAATAATCCAATCAATAAATTGGACGTTTTGTCATTTATTTATAACTTCCTCAGCAACTACAAATAAATTTAAAAAAACTACAAATAAAATTAAATTTTGAGTTTCTGGAATAGTCATGGAATTGTCAGGGAATTTCATAATCGTATTTAAAATTTCGCATAATCGTATTTAAAATAACTTATTTTTAAAAAATTATTACTAATAATTATCTGTTTTGAGGTTTTTGAAAAAATTTTATGTATGTTACGGATGCAAAAGAATGTATAGGTTTTATCATATTATCCATAAAAAATGAATATAAATGAACAAATCTATACTTTTCTTAATTTTCCTAACAATAACAAAATATTATATGAAAAAATGATCTGGAAAAATTCGAATTCAAGTCTGGAAACCCTGGAAAAGTCAGGGAATTTTTTGCCAAAATATTACTAGACACCCTGTCAATTAACCGCCCCTTTTTTTTTTCCTAATAATTGACAAACTGTCGATGTCGGGATTCGAACCCATAACCTCCCAGTTCCAAGTAGACATAACGCCTTAGACCGCTCGGTCACTTGGACGGCCAATCACCAAGAAAACAAGACTAACATGAATGTCTAGTTCTACGTATTGCAACTCGCTAGTCACACACCTCCTTGACATCGACAATAGGGAATATGCATGAAAATTTTTTTTCACTTGAATTGAAGCATGTTTACTTGACAAATATCAAGGTAAAATTACTTTTTAAATAACTTTAAAAATAAGCGAGATATGAATGATTGAAATTCCCGATTAGACAAAGAGGGTGATAGCCCTCTTGATATGTTATGTGACGTCATATTACATTTTCACCATTTAAAATACACGTAAAACTCCGTTTTTAGTATTTTTGCAAGAAAGAGACAGATAATAATCTTTAAACGCTTATAGCTTCCTTGATATTTCTCGGATTTTAATTTCGTTTTTAAATATTACAGTATTAACAGTATTTTCATATTCTGAAAATAAATGTGAAAAAAAATTTCCATGCATATTCCCTATCATCAAACTTCATTCGGCCCAGGTATCCTGTTGTACCTCGGGTTCCCCTACAACGATTCCCGCTATAAAGATATGCCCGTGAATAATGATTCAAAGCTATGTTTCATGTTGGTTTTCTATATTTATTTGGATAATATATGTGTGGACTTAGTTGCTAAACCGCATACTTTCATTTTTGAAATTTTTTACCCCCGACGTAAAAAGAGAGGTGTTTTAAGTTTGAAGCCTATATGTGTCTGTCTATGGCAGAGGTGGGCAAGAGTTGACTCGGCCAAGCTCTGAGTGAGAGGTAGGGAAGAGAGATAGAGTTAATACAGGGTAACCTACCAATTATTAATATTTTCTTTTTTTAATTAAAACATTTTCTGAAAAAAATATAATAATACCAAATCTTTTTTATGGTCACTATTATACAAAGTAAATAATACATACAATCATTCAATACATACTCTGGAATTTTGGGCTGGTAATTTGGGTCATAAAATGTACCTTTTTAGTATATATCATATTTGTGTATGAATAAAATAAAAATATATAAAAAATATATATATAAATCTTTTGAACCTTTAAATTTACCGCTGGACCATTGTAATAAAAGAGGGAAATTTTTGCAAAGGATAATTTAAATAGAATTATAGTTTTGGAAATTCCAAATAATTTGTCTAAATATTTTACTATTCATATCCGAGAACTAATAAAGAATTAATTACCTGATTTAATTATTTTTTCTTCGTATGGAGTATGCTCAGTATAGTGTCATGGGAATTTGATGAATTAAGTTAAATTTTACATAAAGTGGGAATTTGAGTTCTTCGAGTTAGTCTACTTTGAATTGAAAAAGTGAAAAGTACTATTTGTAGTAGTGGAAATTATTTTTCGCATAATTTGTTTTTCAAAAAAAATAAAAGTATAAATTATTGGGCAATAATCGGTAGGGGACAACCTGTATTAAAACATCGTTCCGTCTTGCTTCAAAACATACCTTCTTTACTTACTCTCACCCAGCTTATGGAAAGCCCGTAAGGCTCAGACGAGCTGTCTGCGCCCACCTCTGGTCTATGGTATCATAATATAACATAAAATATTTCAATATATATATTATTTTAATATCAATATTTAAAAACAAATTGTCCAATTAATTGTATTTAAATATAGCCATGTGCACATACTTTGTTTTTGAAAACAACTGAATTTTATCAAATATTTACTGTTAACGTCCGTTGTTTAATGTCAACATTTGTATATGAGCGATTCACAGCTAACTGTGATTTAATAAAAAAATATTTTGACAAAATGGAAACCCGACTTCAAAAATCAAATATTCTAAAACAAAAAATGCACTAAAAAGTAAAAAAATAATTGCATATTCTTGTGCCAATTTTAGTTCACCTAAGCAAAAATTTTTTAATATTTATGTACAATTATTGTTATTTTTGGAGGCGGTGTCCAAAATTTATGTTAATTTCTCTATGCTCCACCGACTCCAAAAATAACAATAATTGTACATAAATATTAAAAAATTTTTGCTTAGGTGAACTAAAATTGGCACAAGAATATGCAATTATTTTTTTTGGGTTTACATTTTGTCAAAATATTTTTTATTTCTCGCTTTTTAGTGACTTTGAAGTTCTATAACTTATTTTATTTGTCTAAATATGGGTAGACCAACTAAACGACCTACTAAATTTTAGTGCATTTTTTTATAACACGTTTTTTTTATCCGTTTTTTTTCTTTTAATTTTTAGTGCATTTTTTCATAAGAGATTTTCAGTTTTTTTACATGCATTTTGTTTTTTTTTAGGGTTGGTTTTTTATTGTAAACAATTTTTTTGAAATCGGTTTTTAAAAAAATTTTCTTATTTTCCCATTATGAATGAGTATACCCTTTCAAAAATTTAACAGAAATCGGTTATCACATATAAAATGAGGATTTTCCTCGATTTCCCGGATATCCCCTCATCAGAATGCAATTTGGTGCCAATGGGACCAATAAGAACCAAACCCTTAAAACAAAAATCAAAATCGGTTCATAAATGACAGAGTTCTGAGGTGACACACATAAAAAAAAAATACAGACGAATTGAGAACCATCCTCCTTTTTGAAGTCGGGTTAGAAACAAATCAAAAGTATTATTATAGTCGAGCACGAGTTGGCGCATGAGTGTCGGAAACTATTCGGAGAAAATTTGTTTATCAGAATGCTTTCAAAATATGTTAAATATTATAGAAATAAAATTTCAAATTCGCCCCCTTTACCTAGATCAGTTTTTTTTGTATTATAAATACGTATTTCGACTACAAAGTAGTCATCATCAGTATAAATTAGCTAGTCGTAATTTACTCTTTGATAATTAGAAATAGATAGAAAGTCGAGATCAATAGACAAAAAAAAAATAAAAATAAATAGAAAATTAACTAAATTAAAATAAACTAGATTTAAAATATAATAAATTTTAAATTATATTGAAATTACTCTTGTTAAAATTTTCTTCATTCACATTTATTCCTGTTAACTCGCATTAAAATTACTCTTATATTGGGGCTGTTCGGCCGAACTAAGATGTTAGTAATCTTAGTAAGATAGTCAGATTAACTTACTTAGTCGTTGGCCGGGACACTTTATACTTACTAAGAAACTTTTCTTATGCCGCCATTTTACTTAGTATCTACGTCACGGGCAGTGTTGCCAGATATCCCGTTTAACGGTAGATTTACCGCTTTTTTAGTATTTCTACCGTTCTACCGTTTTTTTGAAATTTTTTGCGTTAATAAAAAAATTTTTGAATTTGTAATTTTTTTCAATTTTTTTATAATAATAATAAATTTAAAACTCCCCAGTCGTACAAATACAAAATCAGTCATTACAGACCATATTCCATTATTTGAAATAATGGAATATGGTTCTGTAATTACTTTAAGGTATTATTTTATAATGGGATTTTAAACAATAAGTAATGCAATATATGACAAATAAAAAGAATTAATATTATTTAATATTTGAAGAAAAAAAATTCTATAATATATTAAATACTAATGTAATATAATTTTAATTATTCTGAATAAAAGTATTTATTTCAAACTATTTAAATTGGAATTTTTACTTTTTGAAATTTTGATATTTTAAATAGGGAATATGTATGAAAATTTTTTTTCACATTTATTTTCAGAATATGAAAATACTGTTAATACTGTAAAAATATTTAAAAACGAAATTAAAATCCGACAAATATCAAGGAAGCTATAAGCTTTTAAAGATTATTATCTGTCTCTTTCTTGCAAAAATACTAAAAACGGAGTTTTACGTGTATTTTAAATGGTGAAAGTGTAATATGACGTCACATAACATATCAAGAGGGCTATCACCCTCTTTGTCTAATCGGGAATTTCAATCATTCATATCTCGCTTATTTTTAAAGTTATTTAAAAAGTAATTTTACCTTGATATTTGTCAAGTAAACATGCTTCAATTCAAGTGAAAATTTTCATGCATATTCCCTATTGCGACTTGGGATACGCCGACGTTTTATGAAATGTCCGAGATCTTCGTGAAAAGACCGATTTCACAATGACACCACGACATATATTACAGATAAAAACTTTAATATAAATTTATTTTGTTTCAGTAAATGATGGACGGACTGCAGTTGTACCTCAGTATTCAGGGTTAACCAATGCCTTTGTAACAATATTTCGACAAGAGGGTCTACGTGGATTCTATCGAGGCGTTACACCAAATGTTTGGGGATCCGGTAGTGCATGGGGATTTTATTTCTTATTGTGAGTAATTCATATTTTTAAATATAGATAACCTATTGCTATATTAAAGGCGAGCCCCTTTTTTTCTGATAAATTTTAATATTACATAAGTATTTTGATATTGCATCATCATATAAGATTACGAACTCAATTTATTATCAATGTGTTTGTACAGGGAGGTCCCCGTCAAGAATCATCACACAAATAAATCAAAACTGTTTTTTTTTTCGAATATCCTCTACAAGAAAATAGAGTTATTCTGTCGTGCTTAGGTAAAAGAGATCATCTCTTACGGCCAGTTCTAGGGCATTTCTAAGAATTTTTTAAATCGAGGAAATCGTTATATTGAGGTTCGTTATACTAAGGTTTCACTGTATGCACTTAATAAATATGTGCGCACTCGGAAATATAAATTCGGACTTTTTTTTTTTAGAAGACAATATTCTACAGAGAAGAGGCCCCAAGAATATTTTGCATCGGAGACCCCCGGAACGTAGGGACGCCCGTGATTACCTATCCCTTTATAAGATTCATTTCAAAAAGTGTCAACTAGTCGATTCGTATGGATATTACGTCTGTTAAATATTTATAAAATATAGTCAGTATTTCTAGAAATTTGTATAATAGTTAATTAGTAATGTGAAACAAAAACTAGTTTAATCTAATTAAAAACTTAATAATCATCATAATTGATTACAATTGGTTTAATAATAAACTCTTTGTTTGTACACTCCAGTTTAAAAAAAAATGAACAGACCTGAATCGAATCAGTCTTTCACAATTTTTGATTATTGTAGTAAATGTTTTTTACAGATACAACATATTATTTAATTTTTATATGTAAGAAGAAGATATAACACTTGATATGTATTTACATTATATATATTTTTTATATGCTTATTCTGTTTAATACACACGCGTACATAAAATTTCAACTATACTGGACAATATCGAAATTTTGAAATATATATAAAAACATATTCATTCTTTTTTGAGATTTGTACAGAATGCTCATCTCTAGACCCATACGTAGGTACACTCCCGTTCAGTAAAGTTGAACCGAATCAGTCTCTCACAATTTTGATTATTCTTGTAGTAAATATTTTTGACAGATACAACATTTTATTTTATTTTTATACGTAAAAGGTAGATATAACACTTAACATGTATTTACATTACATATTCTTACTCTATCGCTGACTTGTTTACATAAATAAAAAATATAAAACTTCCATTTCTATTTTTACATTTAAAAAATATACTACTTATCTTTGTTGATAAATAAATAATATACAGAGAGTTATAAAAGTGAGGAGTTTTATGAAATGTACTAAAATTAACATTTCAGGTTGGTTCAATTTTATTAAACGGGAGTGTACACTCCCGTTTGCATAAATTGAACCAGTTGAAACAGTCTGAGGGTTACTATATGTAATATTATACATATATTCAGTAATATATACGCTTAGAATGTGACTTACTGATTCAAATATATTGAATGGGAGTGTACATATACATATGTACACATGACCCCAAAAGTAGCGTTCATTTTTCAAATTCATCTATAATATTATGAAAAAAGAACGCTAGTTTTGTGAGTACATACACTCCCGTTCAAAAAAATTGAACCAATTGAAAAATTCTAAGTGTTACACAACGTAATATTATACATATATTCAGTACTATATACTTACTAGTTCAAAAATATTGAATAGAAGTGTACAAATAGACAATTATATACACGCTCATTCAACCATTCTGGTAAATATCAAGATTTTGGTGGATTCTGGTAAATTGTATAGATTTGTTCGAAATTTTAGGGGCTTTTATCCTGGCAACGGCTGTGTAGTACGTCCTGATACTGTAATAAATAAGTTATCATACTGAGTACTATAACTACAAGCAAAAGCCCGTTCCAATTTGAAAACCTCACAGCCTTGCCGTCTCCTTGTTAGTAGACTAAAATAAATTTCTATCTCCTAGTTAATAATAATAATTTTAATTTTATTGTTTCAGTTATAATTCCATAAAAACATGGATTCAAGGTGGAAATACACGAAAACCATTAGGTCCAGCAATGCATATGATTGCTGCTGCCGAAGCTGGTGTTTTAACATTATTTATGACAAACCCAATATGGGTGGTTAAAACTCGTTTATGTTTACAATACGAATCGGTTGTGAAGAGTCCTAACGCATATCGTGGCATGACTGATGCATTTATTAAAATTTACAAGCTTGAAGGTGTACGCGGTTTATATAAGGTTTGTATAATTTTTAGTTTTATTGGAGATTGTTGTTTTTTTAGAATTTCGTAGTCATAAATGTATGAATGATAGATATGGGGGGAATTTGGAACACTGCGATCTATATGATCTATTGTATTCCCCCATGTGGTGCCTAACGGGGAGTGGTTTGGTCTTAGAACACCTCATCCAGCCCTGGTTTCCTTCAGGAAATATAAAATCTGGATTGAGTTTAGGGATTGTAGATCCCCTGTACGAATCTGCTAGATTCCCAGACATTTTATTATTTTGTGTATGAGGCGCAGTCTATTAGGAGGTATTTCGGAATTTCCTCCATTTCTCTACAAAACCTGCAGCTTATTTCCCAGGCTTAACTTTCTAAGGTGTCCCCGAGTCAACAATACCTCGTCAGAAGGCGCAGTCTATTTTTGCTCAAGCAAGTATCGTATCTTTTACGGTTATGGTTCCCGAGAAGATTCTTGGGCTGCCTTAGCCCAGAAAGGTTCCTCCAGAGTGTGGTTCTCTTGGTGTCTTCCTTTTTTTTCATCTCTTCTCGTTAGTGATCAGCAAGTTCGCAGAATAGCTCTGGACCTTTAAGGGATGTCGTTGCTCCCTTTTCGCCAGCTATCGCATTCTCACATGCCCTGGGACCTAGTAGAGGGTTTTCCGTTGTCATATTAGCGCCCAATCATTTTACATCTAAAGGTGGTTTGAAAAAAGAAAAAATCCTGAAATTGTCGGAATTTATACTGTGGCGCTTCCAATTGGGGGTACTAATAAATTTCTGTGGATGACTAGAAGCATAAACACCAATTTCCATATTAGGAGGATGCTTCTACACCCACCGATTTAGGCTGTATGTTGTCTGTCAGTCTTTAGATTTTTATTAAGTCGATATATAAGTAGTTTTTACACTTATACACAAAATATTCATATTTACGAGTTGCCTATTTCAACAAAAAGTTCAAAAATTATGTTATACTAAACATTAATTTATTTTTCACGGAACACTATTATCCAAATTGTGGAAGTATAGCTTGTACTTGACCGATTTTTTGTTTTGGAAATTTTTACAAAATTATTTGTTTTTTTCAGGGTTTTGTACCAGGTATGTTTGGTGTGACTCATGGTGCTCTACAGTTTATGACTTATGAAGAAATGAAAAATTATTACAATCAATATCGAAGAGCACCAATCGATACAAAATTGAGTACACACGAATATTTATTTTTTGCGGCCATATCAAAGTTGATTGCTGCCGCCACAACTTACCCGTATCAGGTAAATTCATGCATTTTTAAATATTCTTTCAATATTAGCACGGGATATTTCCCGAGACGTCCCAAAATATTCAAAATGTTGTACATCTGAACCTTATTAAGGTTGTTAAGAAGAAAATTACATGTGAATGGATAAGACTGAACACTTTAATGTGCAGAGACATTACTATTCTCACCGCTAGCAAAGCAGCGCTAAAATCCTTAAGCTCAGTCTACCTAACCTCAAAGGTAGCACAGGACTGCCGAACGTCCTTAAATGAGCTGGCGGAACAAATGAACGTAAATTTGATATGGGTACCGGGACACATGGACATTCCAGGGAATTGTAAAGCCGACGAGCTTGCTAGAAATGGCACAAAGCTGTCAGACACAAGCATCAATAGGCTCTGGGAGTTCCGTTTGCGAACTGCAAGCTGCTTCTGAATGAGGATATCTTAAGAAAGGCCAATCTTAGACGGAGGGAGGAACGCACTTGTGGTACTACAAGACAGATATGGTTGAAGTACAATCGTAGGCGTTCCGAAGATCTCATCTCGCTTCAAAGGGCTTCTATAAGCAAAATCGTTGCAACTATTACAGGACGCTGGCTAGGCGGCAAGCACGCTGAACGACTGGGCCTACCAGTGTATCACGATTATTGCAGGAGCTTCCACAGTGGAAAGGAGAAGGAAACGATGTCTCATCTTCTCTGTCACTGTCCAGCTCTTGCCATGAGGAGATGGACTCATCTGAGTCAGTCTTTCTTTGACGACCTCTCCGATCTCAAGTCCGTTGACGTCAAGGTACTCTTTCTGTTCTTA
This sequence comes from Nineta flava, assembly GCA_963920215.1. Lineage (NCBI taxonomy): Eukaryota > Metazoa > Arthropoda > Insecta > Neuroptera > Chrysopidae > Nineta > Nineta flava. Next base: position 16,599,825 of record OY986046.1, on the reverse strand, counting down.
AACAGCTCCAAATGGTTCATGCAGTAGTGGCCGGGCATGGGCCAACCCATAACGGACCGTATGGTCCAAATGTGTCTCACCCCAGGACAGCCACTCTAATCTAAGGTAACAACAACTCCGCCAGGCTGGCTCATTCATAGTGAACGTCGAACGACGTTGTAGAATTAATAATGAGTGGTATTCGCGCAAAAAATTCAAATTTACCTTTTGTGTCACACACAAAAAGTTGAAATATAATCGGTTTCGGTTACGTTTACTCGAATTGAACGGTTTTAACCTAATTTCAGTTTCAGTTAGAATCTCTGATATAAACTATAGTAAAAAAAAAATGTTTCGAATCATTTCTATAAAATATTATATTCCGTAGGTAATTCGTGCCCGTTTACAAGATCAACATCACAGTTATGAAGGCACATGGGATTGTATAGTGAAAACATGGCGTTATGAACGAACAGCTGGATTTTACAAAGGGCTGGTCCCATATTTAATGCATGTTACTCCCAATATATGTTTAGTTATGCTTATTTATGAAAAATTCACTAACAATAGTTAATTGTAAAAAAGGCAAAAAGATTTTTAGATGGGTTCTAATATTGTTTTTGTTTTTAATTAATTTATGGCGATATCAGATATGCGACATGCCTACTCTGTTGGTCAAATCATGTAACTAAAATAAGTCGTCATGGAAGGAGGAAGTGGTTTTTAGTTTGATATTTATTTACAAATTATTTTTATGTTTTTTTTTTTTTATAGTAAATTTTGTAAGTTAATAAGAATGCCTCGACATTTAAAACGTGAATAAATTAAAAATAAACAAAATATTTAGTCGATTACATTTAACCTAAAATGTTGAGTTTGTTTACAGGTATCATTTATGACGTGTCTGTCTAAAGTCGAGTTACGACGACTTTCTTTAGTTTATTTATAGCCACGATGGTATTTCGATCTGAAAGTATTTCGCCTTTTCTTTTACTTTTTTTTCCTATTTTTGACAAAAATACTACTTCGAAATTTCATAATTGATCTTTTATTCGAGATATAATCTTTGATTATAAATACGCTCTTTTTTTCTCGGCTTAAATTGAACTAAGAGCAACGGGAGACTGTCTTAAACCTAACAGTTTTAAAATTATCTAAATTTTGCATTGAAAACCATAGAACTTATATATTAGAGAGTGAATATCTTATCCTACAGACTAGTAGTATCTCTTATCGATACTGTGAGCCAATTGCCAACATATGGGAGAAGCGAATCTCGTCAGACTGAAGTAGAATGGGGAGCACAATGAACCATAAGGTCGAAGTGCAATATTTTTTAGACCCCAAGATATATCTATCTACTGTTACGAAGATACAGTGCAAAAACTATTAAAATACTCTTTCCAGGACGGATACTTAGCCCCCATACACAACAAAAACTGACGTCTCATCCAAAATAAAAGGTTGGGCTTAAAAAAATTTAACATATGGTGCAATTTCAAAATTATGTGCCTGATTCATTTTTTTCCCCATAAATAATGAATAAAAAAAGAAACATGAACATAGTAGAGGTGTGAAATCACCTTTACAGTTACGTCGTTTGACCAATAGAGATCAATTTTTGCAGAATGGGATATTTGAAATGCATGGTATAAATTAATGATACTCGATTAAAAACAATATTATCCCATCTTAAAATCATGATTGTCTTATGAAAATATTCATATCCAGAAGACAAATCTAGTGAGACAATTTTAAATTATTCTACTTAATTCTAGTTTAAGTTAGTTTAGTTATTTTCTAAAACCAACAAAGGGAACCGCACGAAAAGATCGGATTTTGGCCATCGATTAAAATAATTTTGTTTGTAGCTTACGATAATCCGATCAACAATGTTGTTGGGCTCAAATTCGATAAATGATTTGTTTTTGACTCAGACAAGATTATATGCAATAAATTGACTTTAAAAAAAAAAGAGCCCATGGTAAGATTGCCTCCCTAATCGAAAACCCTCAATATGAGTAATAATTCTTTACATTTATTTTTTAAAGATTATTTCTTTCAAATGTTGTTGTCCGTAACTGCGGTTAACATGGTCCATTCTGCAGTTCCAATTTTTGATGACGCATCCGAACATTTCGAGTGGTATTTGGCGAATAATGTTGGCTTCCATATAGACTTTGGACTTTACATAAGCCCCAAAGGAAAAAGTCTAGTGGTGTGATGTCATAGGATATAGGCGGCCAACTCACCGGTCCGAAGCGCGAAATTAACTGTTCACCAAATTGTTCTCGCAATAAAGTCATGGTTTCATGTGCTGTGTGGCAAGTCCTGTTGGTACCAAATGTCCTGGAGATCACGGGCTTCAATTTCAGGAAACAAATAGTCCTATATCATGGCATGATAAGAAATAAGGACCTCGTTTTTGAAGAAATATGAACCGATGATTCGGCTACACCAAATCGTTGTCTTGTCTCGATGTAATGGCAGCTCTTGAATATATTCAGGTTGCTCTTCAGACCAAATACGGCAATTTTGTTTGTTGACATATCTGTTAAGCCAGAAATGTGCCTCATCACTAAACAAAATTTTTGTCGAAAACAGTGGATTTTCTTCAAGCTTTTCAAGAGCCCAAAGACTGAGTCGGTGACGGGCTAAGTCTTTCCATGATGAAATGTCAAACTATACTGAACAAAACTACCATGATAGGTTAACACGACTCACGCTTCATCTGTCAAAAATTCTATAGACAAAAAAGTACCTTGAAATGAAACACTCATTATATATTTTCGTCTTTCGAGGGTAATCCTGTCTAAATTACTGCAGTTAAGCTAATTAAAGTCACAAAATTTAACTTTCACTCTGTTGATGTGTAGTTTCATAATATATCGGTCGCCGTAACCCTATCGTGTGCAAACTACCCCGGCGACCATTTTGAAAGACTGGTTAGGCGGAACCATGAGTATTGTGTTACTTTAAGTTTTTTCGTATCTAACACAGATACGAACTTGCTCTTCATTTCCAATACTTTGAAAGACTTCGATGGAGGAGGCTTCTTGAATCACATTATTTTCAGTTCCTCCTTGTTTTATCACCTTCCATACTTTTCAATTGAGCGAAATATCTGAAAACAAGGGAAGACACGTAGCTTATTTAGAAGGCACGTAGACATCGGATTCCATGTTACCTATGCAATCGAACAAGTTCACAAGCAAGATACTTTAAAAATTAAAAGGTCAAGTTATTGCAAATTGTTCGAATCCCGACATCGGCAGTTTGTCAATTATAAAAAAAAAGGGGCGGTTGATTGACTAAACTGTCGGCGTATGGACAAGAACGAAGTAACCGGCTTTGCTTGAGATGGTTTTCTGCAGTTTCCTTCACGAACTCCAGATGAATATCGGCATAGTTCCTATCATAGTCGGCTGCAGCCGCATATCCTACCAATTCCTAGTCTACTCACAAATTCCTTCCACTCCACTCACATCCTAAGGCATCACAATGGACCTTATGGTCGAAGTGTAGCCCGTCCAGGACAGCCTTTACAATCTACCTCTCTATTGCAAATAATCTTGTTAAGTAAAAAATTGGCCATTTGTCGAATATGATGCGACTAACAGCATTTTTGGTCGGATCATCATAAGCTACAATAATAATAATTTGTACCTAGGACCAAAATCTTATATTTTTATACAGTGTCCTTTTTTTCGCGTATGTTCTCGCATTACTAACATTTTCTCATTGACTAACAAAAAAAAAATCAATTTTTTCCATTTGTCTCTCAATAGAAAAGTGTTTGACTCCTTATATAAAATTGAATATTGGCAAATGCCTACAAAATTAATAGAAATATAAAGCTCTAATATTTATTTTTCAAACGTAGTCAAAACAGAATATTGATTAGAAATTAATTTTGATTCGAAAACCAAAGAAACGTTTTTCTGTTAACAAAAAAAAAACAAAACACATTTGGAATGTTTTTATTATCTTTGGTAGATGAAAAATTTGCATACATGGAAAATAGTTAGAACAATTTATTTATTACACGAGTAAGCTTTGAGAATCTCACAATCAGTTGAAAAAGCACTCACAATAATTTAGATTTATCGAAACTTTTCTGATCCTTCAGTTAAAATTCAGGTAATGGGGTGGTGCTTAAGATTGGGAAATTAAGTGTTCTATCAATTTTAAGCATTTCGAAAACGATTTAACAGAATAACTTCAGGTACAACACAGTTCTGTTAGGATAATTCTGCCCTATTTTAATTTTCGAAACGTTTCACTCTACAGAAAATACATTTTTCATAGAAAAGTTAAAAGTTTTCTCTAATTTGGTTTAGCAAATTGTCTCTTCAAGGAAATATTGGTGTTGTACCGATAAGGAACAAATCTTTTATAAAATTTTGATACTTTTTTGGCCATGGACCCTTTTACACGTATAAATGTTGAAAGTTTTTCAATCGCATTAAAAACAGTTATCAAAAATTACACGCTAAAATTCACATTAATAATTATAAACATGTGTTGTAAATTTTATTCGTCAGTCACATGGTTTAAGTATACCAACCCCAAAAAAGGAGATTTCACACATGCGCAAACAGTGCACTAAGTTACATGTAAAATGGCATCAAAATAGATGTCTCTATTTTAATCGAACTAAAAACTGACATTAAAAAATAATACTGCGCTTGCTCAGTAAAACAACCGATTCAAGACTTTCATCAAAACTTACACGTGTAAAAAAGGACTTATGTGCATGTATGTTAAGTTTCTATGTTGCCGAAATGCACCGTAATCGTTGTTTTATACAACTAAGGATTCGAACTAATCGTATTGGAACCGGATATTAGTATTTATTTTAAGTTTCTGCTACTGGAGGAATAACTGAATTCGGTTCAGAATGAGTTTCGATACAATATTCAATAGAATTATTACCTTAAAAGAATATGATTTTGATTTATTAAAAAAAAGTCTTGGGTTTTCTTCTTGCCTGTTAGATATGAAATATTGTTTTAGAAAAAAAAACACTGTTAGAAAAGAATATACAGTCAAACCTGAGTAAAAAACCTCTATGAGTGAAAAATAGAAGTTGTGGACCCTCAGATATCAAATATTAAATTCCTTTGATCTTAACAATGAGTCATAAATAGCAGCTACAGGTGTTCATACATGCTCGACTGTCTCTTATAGATAAGAAGCAGTCTCAATTATAGAGGTCCACGCACATATATCTGAGGGTATATCGTTTATTAACCTCTATGAGTGAGAAAGGCCACTCCTGTATCTCTATAAGCTAGGAACTTGGGTTAGTGAGAAACCTCCATTAGCGAAAAGAGATCACGATCTCTTGAGCTCTTACTTATCCAGGTTCGACTGTATATTGTTCCTTTTTTTTAATTGGTTGATTCAACATTGTTTTAGAAAGAAAACTGTTAGAAAAGAATATATGTATATTGTTCCTTTTTTTTTTAATTGGTGATTCAGTTTGACAGCTTGTGCAGTAACGTCCTCACTATTTATTTATGGTATTTCCAAACTATTTTTAAGTTGTCAAGAACTTCACGAAATTCACAATATTAGTAAAATGAATCCTCAGAAATCAGCTGAATTTTTTGAGAATTTATCCGTCTGTTTTTACTTCGAACGCTCTCGATATAGTCACGGTTGTTCTAAAATTCGACACATACTTTCCTTAACTCCTTAGAAATATTTTTCATTAAAACTTTGGGAGAATGACCATCGGGTTGTTAAGTTTTTTGATAAAATATGCATAAAAAAGTGCATTTTTTTCATGCCCGCAACGGAAGGTTATTTTTTATGGTTTAGTTGGCATCATGAGTACCGACGCGTTTGAAATTATATACTAGTATCTGTATGATGTGTTATGTGACAAATGGGAACACTGACGACAACGGACAGCTGCTTTCAACAACGCGCAGAAGTACCAACATATTTTTTTACGCATATAATTTTTTATATAGTTCTTTTCGCGCGAGTACCCGATCAGCTGATATAGTTTGGAAATACCTTAAGAAATCCATCAAAGGGTAAAAGAGAAATAGAAAGATAGATTGGTGAAGAAAAAAAATTAAGATATTGTTAGCTCATTTTTACGGAAAAGTTGGTAGATCTACCTAAAAGTAGGTAGAGTTGGTAACATTGCAGGACACTTGACAGATACTAAACAACCTAGATTGTGACACCATTTTGCTTAGTAAATGCTGTCAGATTAGGAGGTTTTCCTCTAAATTTAGTAGATTTAATAAAGCCTATTCGAAAATCTACGTGATTTATTCTTGAGATTATCGTATTTTTAAATTGTGTATTCAAGTTAAATTTAACGAATCAGAATACAAATTTTTAAATCCACTAAATTTAGGGAAATTCCCCAATTTAATAACACTGCTGACTGACAAGTTAGTAAATGTGTCCGGAGAGGAACACTAAGGACTTATTTGTTCTAAACTGCTTTATTTAACTGTTGTAATCGAAAGAAGTTTATTTATTTTTATTAGAATGATTTCAAGAAAGATTAATTCAATTCTAAAATATGTAATATTTGTTTAAATTATTTTATCAAATTTTTTGCAAAAGTGATAATTTTTCAGCTGCTGATTTTTCTTTTGTTCAATTAATATTGGTGTAATTTTAACAACAATAGAAGTCGAAAAATAGTTCAAAATAATTATATTCTTTTAAAAAATAATTGAAAAAAAAAACACAAATAAAATAAAGAAATGACAAGTGTTTAAAAAAAAAAGTATTGATGAACTTTATAAAAAGAATTAAAGAAATATTGTATTTTTCCGTCAAATTAAACTCACAATTTGACATATTTATTGTGTTTTATTCATTATCAGTCAGAAATGGCTAGTTTATGACTCCTTGATTCCAATAAGAGAAAATAATATAATAACTGAGTTAAGGATGTACGAGCGCTGATGTACAGTTCATTTATAAAATTCTTCAAAATCTTATATACTACATTCATGAAAGTCCACAATGTTTATTATTTTTTGTCGTAAGTTAAAAATAAAATTTAATTTAGGCCCGTCGTACCGGGCCTAACAAAAACGATACTTAGAAAAAAACTGAGATTTCGGGTAATTAATTTCTTTTTTAGACCCGTCATACCGAAATTTTATTGGATCAATCTCTTAGTTAATATTTCTATTTTCTATTGCGTAATTTTTTTTTTATTCGCCTTATTTAATTCCAAGTAAAAATTATCAAAATGTGTAAAAATATGGGCTTCTCCATAAGAGCAATGCATTAAAACTCTAACATTAAATAATTAATTCGAGACCCCCGTAACCTTCCTGAAACTTTTATAATTGATTTATATACACTTCAACTACATGGAAACAAAAAATCAAACCTTAATCTTTTTGAAACTTCAGTGCTCGTACATCCTTATATTCATATATGGACAATATTTAGCTGTGATAATTAAAAAATTGATTTTTGGAATCTGGTTACCAAAATTGATAAAATAGTTTATAATCCATCAATTCAATCCAAGAGAAAAGTTTCACTGATGACGAGTTGGAAGATCGTTTCTTTTTTATATAGGATGGCGCATAACTAACGTTATAATTTAATTAGTGAATAAATTTTTTGTTTACGTATTTTTTTTTTCAGAATTAACTTTGAAAAACTTGGGAAATTTATGATGGAAAGACTCAGCACAGAACAGAAAACCAAAGTTGTTCAATTTTATTTTGAAAGACAGCATTCGATTATTCAGACACAAAGATCATATCGAAATTTCTTTCATGTTTCGACAATTTACTGATTGGTTCAGCGTTTTCGGCAACATGGGGTTGTTTGTGATCTCCCGCGTGCTGGAAGACCTCGTGCAGTTCGAAATGATGTGAACATTGCTCGGGTGCAAGCAAGTGTTGAAGAAAACCCCGAAACTGACACCAGGCTTTGTTCTCAGCAGTTGGTGATGTCTAGGCGGTCGTTGCAAAGAATTTTACACACGTTACACCTCTTCCCATATAAGATTCAATTGGTTCACGAGTTCAAACCAAATGATGCACAAATACACATTCATTAAGTAAATCATAACGTTACTTATGCGCCACCCTATACATGCCTATGACGCGGTGACACGTATTTATCAACATGGAAATTTACTTTTTAAGTCTTGAAAAACCTGGTATCCAAAATTTCTATTTCAATTATACATGATAAAATATGTGTTCCCGAGTTTTCGTAAAATGGACCCTAGGGGATGAAACACGGGGTGACCGTTTGTATGGAAGTTCGGTATTTTAAAATTAAGACATGAAAATTGATATTTAGCCTATAAATTATAAACAAATTCGTGTAACAGCGTTTTAAGACAATCAGTCCTTGACGGAGAGAAATATTATGTTACTCAGTTATAAGGGCTTTACAAAATTTTTGCAGGCGAAATGGTTTTTGCTAGTTTTAATATAAATAACGGAAAAATATCTGTTTTTATAATTTCATTACCAAATTTTTATTGAGTAATTAAGTTTTTTTATTTATAAATTTATGCTACAAAGAATACAATTACGATAAACGCTTGAAAAGAGATAGAGGTAGATTGTAGCGGCTGCCCTGGGCGGGCTACACTTCGACCATAAGGTCCATTGTGATGCCTTAGGATGTGAGGATGTGAGTGGAGTGGAAGGAATTTGTGAGTAGACTAGGAATTGGTAGGATATGCGGCTGCAGCCGACTATGATAGGAACTATGCTGAGAAAACGCAGAAAACCTTCTCAAGCATAGCCGGTTACTTCGTTCTTGTCCATACGCCGACAGTTTAGTCAATTAACCGTCCCTTTTTTTTATTTTTATAATTGACAAACTGCCGATGTCGGGATTCGAACCCATAATCTCCCAGTTTCCAAGTACTGCATACTGCGCAGACATGATGCCTTAGACCGCTCGGCTACTTGGCTGGTAACGCTTGAAAATATAATTCATTGAAAATTATCCAACAATCTGAATAAGCTTATTCAACCTGCAGGTTGTTGATTGATCTTTTCAGGCGCTGTACGCCATCTATCACTGAGGTTAATTTTGTGACGTTTGTTAGATTGGTTTCGAGTTGCTGGCGAGTGATATCAACCCAACGAGTTGATGAACGGTGCAGACGACACTTACAAGATACTTGGCGTTGGACGATCAATTATTTCAAAATACGGATGAGAAGCATACTGGATAGACGCTGTTTAATCCCAAGTTCTTGCAAGATGGAATTGTTCTCCATACTCACATCTCAAATGCGTCAATACATTGCCTGCCAGCTTCCATGTTTCAGATGCGTATAAGCTTATTGAAAATATCAATGACAGGGCTAGGAACAGTTTTGTAGTCTTAGAAATGTTATTGTAAAGCCATAATTTAGTGAGTTGTGTCATGCCTAACCGAGCTGTTGACAAAGGCCTCCCCAATGAGACTCATGCGTTTCTGTTTTGTGTTTTTCGCGTCCATTGCCCACCTTTATATTTAACCAATTTATCTCGCCATAGGACGCTCTCTTTTTCGGATTTAATCATTTTATGTCCAGACTGTAGAGCGTTTTTCCCATCGATCGTCCACCCTTCGTGCAATGTGGCCATAATTGCACGATCATATGTCATGCCTGATCAATCTAGTTGGATACGCCGACGAATCTCGCCATCACAGCCCCCAATATTCTCTATCAGGGCACCAAAGTAGATATAGCTGTTTTAACCACACGTACAACATCAGAAGGTTGTTGTCTCAGTCTACAATCAAGATTTTGGGTTTTTGATAGTTAATGTTTAAACCATAAGCTTCCACGCTCTAGCTTGTCAAGAAGGGTCAGAAGTTCTGTTTGCGAGTTCACCAGGAGAGTTTGTATCATCAGAAAATCTGAGGTGGATACGTTTCTTCCACATATCGAAACTCCCCCTTGCTAGTCTTCAAGAACCTCACGCATTACATATTCCGAATAGATGTTGAACAATAGTAGGAATGTATTTCCACACACACGACATGAATAAGGTTTTTCACACCACAAGGTATGTTCGTCTATGTCGAATTAAACTGTTCTTCTCGATGTTTTCCTTTATGTATAGTTAAATGGTATTTCTGGGTAAATTTTTTATCGCATTCATTACATGAAAAAGGTTTTTCTCCAGTATGAATTCGTTTATGTTCCGTTAAGCTAGTTTTCTGATTAAATTTTTTGTCACAAACATCACATGAAAAAGGTTTTTCTCCAGTGTGAGTACGTTTGTGTCGAGTTAAACTTGTGTGGAAGGGAAATTTTCGATCACACTCATCACATGCAAATGGTTTTTCTCCAGTATGAGTTCGTTTATGTTGATTTAAACTGGTCTGAAAAGGAAATTTTTTATCACACACGTCACATATAAATGGTTTTTCACCTGTATGAATTCGTTTATGTTTATTTAAATAACTGCTCTCGTTAAACGATTTGTCACAAAAATCACATGAAAATGGTTTTTCTCCTGTATGAAGTCGTTTATGTTTATCCAAATTGAATTGCTTTGTAAATGTTTTGTGACATTCATCACATGAGAAACGTTTTTCGCCAGCATGTATTCGTTTACGTCCATGTAAATGGCTCGGATGGGTAAATTTCCAACCACAAACATCACGTTGAAAACGTTTTTCACCAGTATGACTTAGTTTATGTTTATTTAAACTGCTTTTAAAGGTAAATATTTTATCACACTCATCACATGAAAACGGCTTTTCTTCTGTATGAATTCGTTTATGTTGATTTAAATCAATGCTGTCATTAAATGTTTTGTCACAAAAATCACATGAAAGCGAATTCTCGCTTGTATGAATTCGATATGGTATGACAAAAACAGTTTCTTCGTGAATTTCATCTTTAATTATTAATTCTGTAGGTGATTCTTGTTCAATTTTTATGTTTTCACTTTTAATTATTAGTTCTGTGGATAATTCTTGTTCAGTTTCTTCTTCGTGTATTTCATCTTTAATTATTAATTTTGTAGATAATTCCGACGAACATAGAGTCTGATATATGTACGCTGATAATTCTTGTTTTAAGTCTTGCACAGTTTTTGTGTTTTCATTTTTGTTTAAATTAGACATTTCTAAAATTTATTTCTATTTATATGTATCACAAATTTTAAAAGTTTTTTTTTAAAACTGTCATCTTTTTATTTTAATTCCGATTGCAAACATGGTACTATGGAGAGTAGAGATAAGGAGAACTATCTTCGTGTATAAAAAGTACTGACATCTGTATAAAATGGACAGATTATTATTACGCCATTAACATCAATTGAAGCGCTACTCAACTAGCCAAGGAATTAACTTTTCGCATTTCACATATAAAAATATTAATCAAAATTTTCCATTATCATTATATTTACGATTTAAAAAATTTACGTTGCTGACTACGCGTCATAAAATTAATATTATAAAATTATAGCAAAACGAATATTATTTATTTTTAAATAAGATTTCATAATTTAGTACCATGGCTCACTGATCTCTTTATATAGAGATCATTGAGTGTGTGTTCCAAAATATAACCCAGTATACTGGCCTGGGCTCATGACGTCATGAATCCGACGCCATATTGTACTGGTGTGCCACCATTTTATACCGGTGAGACAAGTGTGACGCAGTAGTATATCAAACGGGCATGTGTGCATCAGAATTTGAGGAATTTTTTATTGTATTATTTGCAATAATGACATCCCAACAAAGTCATCAATTATTTTTGGTGGGCGAAGCAAATAAATGTATGACGTCAACGCACTGGTCAGTATATTTCGCAACGAATCAATAGTATGGCGTCGATTCATAACGTCATCAACACTGGCCAGTATGCTGGGTTATATTTCGAAACACACCCTGAGTGTACACATAAAGTTTTAGTACCTTGGCTAGTTTTGGCGGCGCTGACTATCATTAAGTTGGAGCCGTTATTTCATGTTTAGGCCTATAAGCATAATCTGTCCATTATTTTTACCTTTGACAAAAAACGATCATTATGGGCTTTCACAAATTGAAGCTATCAACAATCAATATATTGTCTAGTTCATATAGAGGTCAGTGATGAAAAGTATACGTGAAATTGATTTATTGAGGGTAGAGGTAAGGAATACCAACTCATATGGTAGTTGAATTGAAATATCCAGGCAGATCTATTACAAACTAAGGGATATAATGAACACTTTATAGAACATTTGGTCAAAATCTCCCTTGCCCGATTTTGCATATTAATGTCCTGAGAGTTTCAAACATCGGAAGTAAACAAAAAATTAAAAATAAATTAAATTTTTAATTATCAAATTTCATTCCGATCGGATTAAAATTGTGACCACTAGGGAGGTTAAAATTTGAATTCCTCCTACCTCTAAATCCCCTTTTCCGATTATATCCATTAACGAACTTGACCTATCAAAAGCCAACCAGTTCAAGTTGCCGAACAGTCTAAGGCGTTATGTCTGCGCAGTATGCCTACTTGGAAACTGGGAAGTTATGGGTTCGAATCCCAACAACGGCAGTTTGTCAATTAATAAGAAAAAAAAGGGGGGGCGGTTAATTGACTAAACTGTCAGTGTATGGACAAGAACGAAGTAACCGGCTAAGCTTGAGAACTCCAGATGAATATCGTTGTTGGTTACGTTAATAAAATAAACTAAAAATTATTATTTGGTTAATAAAACTCATCTGATCTTATGAAAAATATAACTAATTGTTTAAATGTAGCCTAATTAAAGCCGCCATTTTGGAATATAACGTCATGAGTACCTTTACCAAGAGAGATCATCTGCAAGCGCCATTCTGGTTACTGATTGTACTATTATATTGAAGATTCATATAAAATAATTCTCTTTACCTTTACCCTCTATAGTCACAATGTTCATATATAGGTACAGGGGGATGTATAAAAATTGAAATAAACAATGCATTGTGTATTCAAAAAAATATATATTGAATGTTTTTAAATACATATTTTTTAATAATAATTCACTGATTTGTCTCAATAAATGACAAAACATAAAAATTCCCATATAAATAATTGATAATCGTAAAAAAAAGAAATTGAATAAACATTATATTTATAAACTCGGCCTGTCGCACTGCCGTGCTCTAGATTTTTAAAAACCTAGATAATAGTTAAACGAAATATAGTATATGGATGCTGTAGTCATGGTTATTATAAACAGATCTAGACACTCACAGGCTTCTAAATCACTCCACTTCAAGCCAATTTTCATTTTATTAAACCAAATACCCAGTATGATACGATCAGACATTTAGATAGTATTGTATGGTATACTAACTGTACCCTCGACTTCATTCGAGTGAATTTTTCCAATTTTATACATATCGTATTAGATCTGGCCTCCTGCCAGAATCCGTACAATCGAATGTATATATAATATTATAAAAACATAAACATTATTTAGAGAAATTTATGATTCTAAGAAATTTGGCATAGTATAGATAAAAATGTCTTGATATTTTTTTGTCTTGTTATGTATATCTTTCTGTCATACAGTAGCATAATATTATAATTACAGTCGAAACCGGATATAACAACATTGAAGGGACCACATAGCTAAGGACGATATATCCGATAGTTGTTATAAGCAATATACATATGTACATACAGCGTCAAAAGTCGAGCTATCAACGTGCAATGTCAAATGGCATAGGCTCGGGTTGAGTGGGGGAAAGTGCATAGCTAATAATAAGACAAAATAATCCTTATCATGTCATTATTCATTAGAATAAGGTTCAAAATAATGTTTTGTTACTGATAAATTTCGATAAAGGTTCGTCGCTTTATCCGATGTTGTTATAGGCGGTATGTTTACATAAGGATTCGGCCAGGACCTTACCATTTAGTCGTAATAACCGATCCGTCGTTGTAAACCATATAGCCGGTTTCGACTGTATTTTTTTCAAAATTTTGATCCTTCGTAACATTAATTTGATACATTATCGATCGTCACATAAAATAACTAATATTATAACCCACAGAATTCTCCATTTCCTCTTCCACCCTCTTGTGTCCCTACACCCTATTGAATGCCATACAATTTACTCACAGTTTTCCTTTAATGACTAATCTGTTCAGTTTTGTTGGGTGCGTGTAAATGCTACGGAAAATGATCTTTGATAAAAAAAGCAGCTATGTTCAATATTTTAGCTTATATAAGAAATACGATTTTTTGATGCGATAAGGGAGATTGGTGTCATCATTCATATTGGGTGTCACGGTTGTTCTCAAATTCGACACATGCTTTCCTCAATTCCTTAGAAATATTTTTCATTAAAACTTTGGGAGAATGCCCATCGGGTTGTTCAGTTTTTTTGATAAAATATGCGTAAAATAGTGCATTTTTTTCATGTCCGCAGCAGAAGGTTATTTTTTATGGTTCAGTTGGCATCATGAGTACCGGCGCGCTGTTTGAAAGTCGTTTGAAATTATATACAAGTATATGTATGTTTTATTGCAGAATCTCCCGGATTCGCATATAATTTTCTATAAAGTTCTTTTCGCGCGGGTACCCGATCAGCTGATATAGTTTGGAAATACCTTAAAATAAAACGATCGAAATTCAGATTTTGAGATGGGCAGCACTGAGAGTGAAATCATAAGCACTCAGAGTGAAATCTAATAGAACATCTCTGGGATGAACATGTCAGACATATAAGATAAATGAACCCTCCTGATAATTAATAGCAGCTCTGAAAATCTTCAGTGCAGGAATGGGCGGAAATCACGCAAGAAGTTGTAGCGCACTTGATCAAAAGTATTATTAGAGCAATAGGATGTAATATCCGCTATAAACAAATTATTTCCTTTTAAAAACCTACAAATAAAATGGTTATTTAAATTAAAAATTTGTTGATATTTATCTTTTTGAAAGTTAGTCACTTTTCTTGTTGAGCAGTGTATATTGTCATATTACATTTATTTTTAGTAACATGTACGCTTAATATGTGACTGTTGTTTCAAATATATTGCATTTGAGTGTACATATATCCAAAGTTAGTGAATATACCATAGAGACAATATATAGAGTAGAAAAGTCATAGGCGCGCGCGTAGGTGGAAACATCCCGTCAAATAGAAAGGAAGAAAACATCGATGAGGTATACTTGTCTCTTTCTATCTGCAGGACAACTTTTGACTCAGCTTGCCTACTCTACTTAATAATATATTATCTCTATGATTAAAAGTTCGTGACTCTGGTATATACACTGGCACTGCATACATCTAGATTACATCACCATGTATAAAGAACTAATAAAATTAGCTTTAGTAAGAGATCAATCCTTGTAGTATTTAATAGTGCCTAAATCTGTGTACAAAACTATGAAAAGATTGCAGAAAATCATTTAAAAAAATTTCATTATGGGAGATGTAAAATTCACATTAGGAAAATATGATACTATTTATTAATCTTTCTGTAATATTGCTTTATAAAGTCCAATTTCACAAACTTCAATAAGGGCTAAAGTTAAATTTTTTATTGTTACCAATATTTATTTCTATACAATCACAATTTTTTTTACTGTGTCTATTAGAATCACGGTCTCAGATCACAAAAAAAATTCCATAGAAAAGACAGATCGCTCATTGTTGTCAATTTTAGTAAGTGAATAATGGCGCTGTTATTGATAGGGTCAATCTCAACGATAGCAGTGCCATTATTGACCAATGTTGGTAGTATTTCATGATTTTCAACCATAGAGATAATATATATAGAGTAGGCAAGTCATAGGCGCGCGTGTAAGTGGAAACGTCTCCTTAATAGAAAGAGAGGTCAGACATCCCTGAGATAGAGCTATCTCTTTCTAAATGACTAATATATAATGATTATATAATAGTCATTAAAAAGAGATAGCTCTGAGGGGCATCTAAGGGACAATTTTTAACTCGGCTTGCCTACTATACGTATATATTATCTCTATGGTTTCAACTTTAACTTCAATCAGAGTTCGTCAAACTATGGGTTTCAACTTTAACTTTAACCAGAGTTCGTGAAATTATGGGAAGTGAACACAAAATGATTTCACTTGTATTTTATTATAGACAACTGGAACAAATGTGTCATGAAATTAAAAACCAAAGGGTTACACAACATTTTCACAAATGTAACAAAAAAAAAAAAAAGAAGAAAACAAACAACCTTAAATCTAATAAAATGGATCCTTAAAATTTAATCTGAATAATTAAAGTGGAATTACCTATTGGTGTACAAAAAATCCCCTAAAGTTTTTTCTTTCGTAAAACATTTCGTATACCGATTTTTGTAAAATATATTTTCAGAGTATGTTTCGATATACACTGCGAAAAATCGAATGTTGCGGTACAATATGCTCCACTAAAACTACGCTAATCGAAAACGTGACGTCAATAATATTTCAATCATAGAACTTATACAAAAGTAAAGGCCTTTTGGGTAAGTTATGCAAGCGCGCAACCTGATATAATTATCGTGTCCCCTATAGTCGCGTAAAACAATTTACATTAATATCTTTTTTGACACATTAGTACAGTCAATAGAAAATATTGCGCTGCATTAAGTTACAGGAGTTATTTTTTTTAAATTAGGTTCACTGTCACACACGTACTGAATATAAATGAACAAAATCCTTACAAATTTTGACCCCGGAAGTGTCTTCATTTTGAGAAAAACTGTATCGGCCTATATCTCCATTACCGTGTACTTTAGGCCAAAAATGGTAATAACCTTTCTTGTAGATAATTCGATTTCCTATTTTTTTTGTTCATTAATTTTTTTTGTATCACTTACCGTTTACGACTATTCCTATTTATTGAGTTTATGACAAATATCTCTTCTAATAATTGTTCAAATAATAAAATGCTAAAGACTTAACTTTTAAATCTATAAACTACCTACAACTTTTATTTAGAACTTTTTTTGTCTAAACTTAATATTTTTAAAGTTATAATGCGTTTAATGTTGCACTACCTGGTGCAAGGTTAATAAAAACGACGTATGTTTAGTATAATGATGAAAATTCAATAAATATGTTAAGAAATATGAATGATAGTGACATGATTAACAATCAATAATTTTCTTTCTAAACAATTATTAGAAGAGATATCGGTCAAAAAGTCAATAAACAGTAATAGTCGTATAAATCGTAAACGGTAAATGATACAAAAAATAATAATAAACAAAAAAAAAGGAAATTCAATTATCTACAAGAAAGGTTGTTACCATTTTTAGCCTAAAGTGCACGGTAAAAGAGATATAGGCCGTTACAATTTTTCTCAAAATGACGTCACTTCCGGGGTCGAAATTTGTAAGGATTTTGTTCACTTACTAATTATTAAAAAAAATAACTCCTGTAATTTAGTGCAATGCGGACAAGAGTAACGGGGTTCTCTATTGATTGTACTACATTCAATACAATGCAAAGAATGTTTATTTTCAATAAATTCAATCTACTACCGATTTTTTTCGCGATTATTAAGTGCTCTAGACTTGTACAGAATCATTACAATTCCATTTTTGAATGTTTATCTCTTTGTGAATCATGTATTTGTTTCTTCCTCGCAGTTTCGATTAAATATTCCATAATTTTCAACAATATGCCGAAATATTAATTCGCCTCACGTTGCCAATCTTTCGCAGAATGGATTTTACCTAGGTTCAATTAAAAGGGGGTCAGACACGCAAAAAATGCATTTAAGCACATCTTGAACGTGTCATGTTCATAGGTGTTTAAGCAAAACCGAATATTTGGGTTAGGATTGAAAAACCCGTCAAATGAGAACCCCTGCAGATCACTTTCTTCAGTTTTTATGAAAGTAAAAACTAATTGAGTTAAATATTTAAATACCCTGTAGTGTAGTGTATATAGTATATACACTAGAACTTGGACACCCCTGGTATATACCATAGAGATAATATATATAGAGTAGGCAAGTCATAGGCGCGCGTGCAAGTGGAAACATCTGCTGAATAGAACTAGAGGTCAGACATCCCTGAGATAGAGCTATCTCTTTCTAAATGACTAATATATAATGATTATATATTAATCATTAAAAAGCTCTACCTCAGCGTTTCTCTATCTGCAGCTATCTGGGGGACAACTTTTGACTCAGCTTGCCTACTCTACGTATATATTATCTCTATGGTATATAGCAAGGTACCACATTCCGTTATAACAGATGTTTGAGCTGAATATTTTGTCTTGCGCTTTTAAAAGTATTTTCTCCCTACTTTTTACCAATTCACGAGCTTTAAGTAACTTTTCTGCTCAACGCTAGAATACACACAAAATTTCAGCACGTAATCGATCATTGTGTTTTGATCATGTTATGAATAATATTTTTTTCTCCGCTCAATATTTTCAACCGTTACAAACTTAGGACTAAACTTATGTATATTCTTATATATATTACATATATACAGGGTATAAAATAGATCTTCGAGGTGTGATTCGATCAGTTTTTATTCATGCAGCGAAAATGCAGATTTCTAAAGATATCTCATTTGAGGGCACTCCCATCTCTAGAGATGTGAACAAAGAACTAACAAATTTTGAGCAACGTAAATACCAGAACATACCCTTATAAGTATTAAACAAAAGAAAAACGGGAACTAATATGAATATAACATCAAATTTGGACCACGACACTATTTTTGACAAAAAGATTTGTTTCTATTTCAATAAAAAAATTCGTTACGCAGGAGTTGCTTTAACTTAGCGAATTTCGTTAGAATACATATATCACTATCTAGCGGTCACAATTTTAATCTGATCAAAATGAAAAGTCGTATCTGATATGGTTTTTGTATTTGCAAGTTCAATTTTTTAAATAAATGGCATAGGTCAAGGGGAAGCGGGACATTGGGAAAGTAGAAAACACAAAATATAAAATATTTCTCCTAATATTAAAAAAATCGAAAAATGTATAAGGAGTAAAGTTGTAGAAAATCATGTTTGTAATAATTCATTACTTGTTCATTTTTTCTCAAACTCTAATGGGTACAGAGATATTTAGGAATTTAACTCTCAATTTTATATCGTAAATGTTTCTGTCAATGTTAGGGTAACAGAAAAAATGATTAGAACCAAAATTATAGTAAAATTAACTATCTATAACTTTACTTCTTAGACATTTTTCGATTTTTCCAACATTAAGGCAGATATACCAAATTTTGTGTTTTCCCCTACCTCTAAACCAACCTTTTCTCTTGTCCGATTTTGCCCATTAATGAACTCAACCGTTCAAATACCAAAAAGCATCTCACATACCCAATTTTATTCCAATCGGATTAAAATTGTGGCCGCTGGAGCGATATATATATATAAATTTTAGAGACGGTGTTTTTCGACATCTACTAGGTAGAATCGATGGAAATTTGAAGAAATTTTGACTTTGGTACGAGACCAATAGCTTTATTTCCGTTCAGGAAATTCGCTAAAACGAAAACAACAAGATCGCATTTATTGAAAAGACTTACAAGAAACAAATCTTTCATTTGAACGAAATCAATAAAAATATCTTCGCAAATCATTTTGAAGTACATAAAAAAAATTGGAAAATTTATTTTTTTCTTTGTATTTTGTTTTTTTAAAAATATTTTATGAAACAACAATTACAAAAATTTAGAATTATACTTTTTTTTTTGTTTGTTTGATGATTTTTAAAATTATCTTTAGAAGTATTTATCATATATGAATGATATTGTTTAGGAAGCGTATAGAGGACCCACAAGGGGATATCCTATTCAGTAATGTTTAATGGCCACACTAAAACTTATATAAATGCCTATATATTCCATTGGTGCATTCAATAAGATGTAAAGAATATATAAAATACAGTAGAGCGTCGATTATCCGAACTAATGTTGGCAGGAGTGGTTCGGATAATCAAAAATTCTCCTAATAGTACAGTCAATAGAGAAGCCCGTTACTCTTGTCCCCATTGCACTCAATTACAGAAGTTATTATTTTTAAAATTAGGTTCAGTATCACGTAGTGAATGTAAATGAACCAAATCCTTACAAATTTCAACCCCGGAAGTGCAGCCATTTTTAGAAAAACTGTATGAAACTATAGATATAGGCCAATATCTCCATAACCGTGCGCTGTAGGTCAAAAATGGTTATAACCTTTCGTGTAGATAATTCGATTTCCTTCTTTTTTTGTTTATTTTTTTTTTTTGTATCACTTACCGTTTACGATTTAACTCAGATATTTCGACATTGCATTATTTATGTTAACTTTTTAATTTAACATCGTATTTTATTCGCTATAACTATTTTATACTAATGATTTCTATACGCAATCGATAGATCTTGACGAGAGCTATCGATTGAAACTAAATTGAACGTTCTGGCATACCCGAGTCAAAAGTTATACTAAACGGGAATTATGTGATGCAGTAAAACGACATCAAAATGGCGGCATCGGCACCGATTCACTCTTTCATATGATGTTTCACGGGTATCACTAGATTCCTCTTGAGAAGCCCTTTCCAACCGTATACGATATCTTCACTTTGACCTGACTTTTTGACGAGTTAAGGCTGACATTGCATTATTTTTTTAAATTTTTTACTTTAACACCATATATAATTGCTATAACTGTTTCTCACTGTTTTATATACATATATCGATAGATCTTGACAAGATCTGTCGATTGAAACTAAAACGAACGTCCTAGCTTCTCTGAGTCAAAAGTTATACCAAACGAAAATTATGTGACGTAACAAAACGACCTAAAAATGGCGGTGTTTTCCTCTCCACCGTGCGTGATGCGCCGCAGTCCTAACTCAGCATAACAAATTCTTTGAACCTTTAGGTATCTTGTAGTGTAATTATATTTTTGATGTAGCTGATAGATATGTAGTTGCAACACCAAACTGTATCCCCCGATTTTGTTATCATCAATTTTTGAATTACCCCCCCTATATATCATATTTATAAACGTATTCACGTCAAAAATTGTAAAAGTTCTACATGGAAATTATTCCGTAGCCATACTGTTTAGAATGATTCTCCTTGTGGTTGGTTGGTACTCTATACACAATTTTTATCATATTTTTGACTCGTATTATGGTTGTGAGAAAAGGCATTGATTTCTTGATAATATTTATACTTTAATAAATAATAGTCTTTACTGATATTATTAAATCTGTATAAAAATTTGGAACAACAACAAAAATTTCGTCGATATATTTGATAATCTCACAAAATTTTTTATTTTACCTTATCGACCGATTATTTTTCATTGAAAATTGAATTAACTACAAATTATTTTCTAATATAAAATGAGAATACATCAAAAAAAAGAAAAAAACACTCACTTAATACGATTGAACAATGGCAGTGGGATTTTTTGTTTTTTTTTGAAAAATATATTGGCAGTTTAATTTTTGCTAGCTAGGCAAATTCTATTATGGTAAAATTTCTTTTGTACTAATTTTACAGGCATTCAAATTATTTAGAAAATTTTCAACTGGTCTAAAAATTTTTCAGTGATGCAGTATAACATATTTCAGAACGATTTTCTAGTTTTTTCCATCATATACCGTAGCATTAATTCCTAGATGAAAACTTTACTAAATAAGTGAAAGAACAGGTTATCTATCTATTATTAAACACATTCAATAAGATGTAAAGAACATAAAACATACAACTACTGAATAATAAACATCCAGTCACATTACCTTTGACTGCGATCCTCTGGGTTACTGGGTTAAGCAAGCTCCTGGCCATTGCCAACATATGGGAGAAGTGAATCTCGTCAGACTGAAATAGAAGGGAGAGCTCAATGGACCATAAGGTCGAAGGGCAATACTTTTTAGACCCTAAGATATATCTATCTATCTACCATACAATATGGTATCATATATAATTCACGACCATGCATCCTGGCATGTATTGACGGATTTGAAAAGTGCTGGATTATTCCCAATTTTTTCCTAATTATTCCTAACTAGTAAATATTTTTGGCACTCGTGTGGGTTAATAGGAAATCTCATGAAAATATACTTCTAAAAAAAAATTATCCTTTTAAAGTCTTCCCCAATTTCTAAACACACTTGAATGGAAAATTCAATCGAAAAACATGAGATAATCGAATATCTATTGTTACTTCTGAATATTTATCAAAAAATATCTGAAATGCACGATTTGTTTAGCACCATTCTTAAAACAATTCATTACGCAGGAGATGCGTCCACTCAGCGAATTTTCTTAGAATATATAAATTACTCTCTAGCGGTTACAATTTTAGTCTGATCAAAATGAAATGTATCTGATATGATTTTGGTATGTGCAAGTTCAATTTTTTAAATAAATGGCATAGGTTAAAGGGGAAGCGGACATAGGGAAAAAGAAAACGCAAAATATAAAATATCTCTCCTAATATTAAAAAAATCGAAAAATGTATAAGGAAAAAAGTTGTAGAAAATCATCAATTCATTACTTGCTCGTTTTTTCTCAAACTATAATGGGTACAGAGATATTTAGGAATTTAACTTTCCTAAATTTCTTTAACCAAATTTGTTAGTCAATTTTAATTCGTAAATATTTCTGTCAATGTTAGGGTAACAGAATAAATGATTATAACCAAAATTATAGTAAATTTAATTATCTATAACTTAACATCTTAGATATTTTTCGATTTTTCCAACATTAAAACAGATATACCAAATTTTATGTTTCCCCCTTCCTCTAAACCCCCCCAATTTTTCCCATTAATGAACTCGACCGTTCAATTACCAAAAGCGCCTCACATACCCAATTTTATTCTAATCGGATTAAAACTGTGACCGCTAGAGCGATTACAAACACATATATACATATATAAATTTTAGAGACGGTGATTTTCGACATCTACTAGGTAGGATCGATGGATATTTGAAAAGGAATTTTTGTGAAATTTTGATTTTGGTACGAGACGAATAGCTCTATTTTCTTTCAGGAAATTCGCTAAAAATAATTAATTGCAAGTCAAAATGTGACTTGGGTACGATAAAACTTGTATAAGCTACTCCCAAACGCCAATTCGATCTGATTAAGAGAATTATTCAAAGACGTCTATGTATGTGTACACTTGTTAGTTAATTCAATTGCCAACATTTAAAAAATAATAACGAAACACTAACGAAAACAACCAGACAAAAAAATGGTTTTTTGTTTTGTTTTATATAAATGGGAAGCTTATTTTCTAAATTTTTAAATATTTTATGATAAACTGATTATAATTTGTAATTTTTTTTTTTATAGTTATTTTTGATTATTTTAAGTTTTTTACACTGGTAACAATATTAGGCTTTACCAAATTTGTTTGTTTCTTGAATTTTATATATATATATATATATATGTATATATATATATATATATATATATGTATATATATATATATATATATATATATATATATATATATATATATATATATATATATATATATATAATTATTAATAGGAAGCTCACTTTAAACTTTGCACTTGAATATTTCTACAAGGAGGCATGTCTTGGAAAAATTTACACGGCTAAAAGTTGTTTGGGAACCCATATTTTTTTGATAGAATTGGATAGCCGAGAAAAAAAGAACATAAAAACTGGGAAATAAAATTTATTTTGGTTAATTAAAATGGTTAAAAAATTTAACCATTTTATATCCGTTTTGTAAATGGATTTTCAAAGATTGAGAAAAATAAGATATTTAGAAAGAATTTATCAAGAACAAAAAGTTTTCATTTTTATTCAACGAATAGGAATTCATCTTTCAATTGTTTTTTTTTTAAGGTAGTACCAACTTAAGGTAGTACCTTTTTTTTAAGGTAGTAAGGTAGTGCTCTATGTGATTTGACTTCAGTAGTATTTATATTTGGCAACGCCGCGTAAAAGTAAGAGAGATAGAAATAAAACTTCTGCGCAAGCATCAATGAGTTACATGTGTGTTTACTAAAATATCTGAGCCAAAATTATTAATATTTCATTGGAAAGACTTTATGTGATAAATGTAACTGTATTAATAGAAATTACTTTATATGTTTTGTAATAAAAAAAAATGTGTATAACATTGATATTCCCACATGCCGCATTCGAGGAATGTTTTAATTTTGCACGCGTCATAACCTCTTTGATGGCGTTGCCACATGTAATTAACATAGCACATTTTTCGTAATTATTTGCTAATTACTCTTATCACAATCTCTGAACCTCGATTTGTGAGTAACCGAAATGTTCGAAAAAAATTTTTCAGTGTTCTAAACGGTACTTTTTGTGAAATAAAATCTGTGATTTTTCATAAGGATCAAAGGTAAAGGCAAAATTAATTAATATCTTTTTTCTAGTTGTCTGCAGCTCTTTAAAAATTTAACTGGTTCATTATCTTATTACAATGTACTAGTATGCCAAGTTTCATTAAATTCTGAATGGTAATTCTATAACCGAGGGTACTACCTTAAATTATTTAAAAAATTTTTTCCCAGCTATCCGATTCTATCAAAAAATATCGGTTACCCTTTGAAAAACACAAATTTGACATTGGAATAAGCTTAAAGGTCAAGGAGAATATCAAAATCAATTGACGCTCCCCTATCAAGTAAAACATCGTTTATCCGGGTCATTTTTTCGAAAAAGGTTTCCTTGGAGAAACGTTCAAATGTATTGTTTAAAAGAAACACCATTATATATATATAAATATATATATTTTCTTGTAACATTCAAAATTACAATTGTTTTGAAACTAGAGTAGAATAAACTGTCTTGCAAATTTTGTAATTTCCCAATAGATTTGATTATCATATTAGCAGTTTAAACAATAATATAATTATTCACATAAATCACACACTTGGGGGATCGCGCGCGCATCTCTCTCAAAACAATTCTGGCACTCTTGAATAATAATAAATTTGATTAAAATTAAGTAAGTAACGAGGCATAATTAATTATGTAAAAAAATTTTTAGAATGTTTTATTTGCGTTGATATTTTGAATCAAAAACATTTGATCATCCGGCTCGAAGCACCAAAGTAATAAAAGAAAAATTTAACATGTAGTCTCTAAAACATCACTGACATTTGTTGATAATTTCAATGCAGTACAATTACACTGTACATCATTATTTTTATTTGTATTTTTAGTTTTTATTGCTGATTGCACATGAATACAACGACAATTAACATCAGAACACATTGTTGCCAGCTTAGTTGTATCAAAATCATCAGTGAATGAACATTGTGGTAATGATAGTGTACGTGATTTTAAATTTGCCGCCATGTAATGATTCGATGTAGCGGTGGTATGTTGATGATACAACTTTTTAGTATTTTTCGTTGAGGAAGCACTTGAAGAACTTTGTACACAACAGTAACAATTATTACGACGTGATGAATGTTTTACAGTGGTACCAGCATCTGCCACCGTCACAGTACTTTGACGCATGACGCGTGGTGATGTACGTTCGCTATTAATTTGACGATTCCATATAAATTCATCCCGTTTACGAGAGTACTGTTCAATGTATCCAGATGTCTCGTATTTTGCTAAAATTGAACTTAATACACTGATTGCATGATGCGGGGAATGTTGGATACTTTGCGATTGTGGGGAATTTGTTGGTGTTATCGATTGTTTTAATCGGCAATCTGATGGTATTGTTATCTTTAAATAGTTCTCTAAGTTGTTATCAGATTCGGAACTGTTATCTGTTTCGTAGTCTGTATCATTGTTTTCTTCATCATCACCAAGATTATCGTCATCATTGTCGTCACTAAGTATTGCAATATGATGACCGTTTGCGATATGATCATCTTCTTCATCTGGTGATGTATTCTGTACATCTGTTGATCGCTGTTTACGTCGAAATGAACTACTACTACAATTTAATTGTTCTTTTGACTGTTGTCGATCATTACTCGATGTACTCGCTACAGTACGGGCACCTTTTATTGATGGATGGGGGGAAGGACACTTAGCTGCTAGTCCTACTGTTACCGACATTTTATTCAGTTTTGCTGATGCGGAGAATTGACGTTGAATTAATGTACTCTCGCGTATTCCATTTAATTGATGTCGGTCAGTAGTCGGTTGCTTACATTTGCACTTGGTCATACAGTCACGATAATGATTATACGAATTTGAGGAACTTTTGTTGCCTGAATGATGTTGTTGTTGTGTAGTGGACGAAACATGAGATGTTTCGCCCGAAGCGCAAGGCTAGAGTAACTTTTCTGTAACAGAATTTGTTGTACCACCAGAACTTACAGTAATTTCATCACCTTGTACAGTTGCTGTTGTCACTGTTGCTGATGCTGCACTACCACTAATTGCCCCACCATCCCCACCAGTTGCAGTAACTGCGTTTAGTATTTGTCAGTTGAGCAATTCAACACTGACAAATTGTTTTAATCGTTCCAAATACTGATTGTATAATTCGACATCATTGTGCCCGGCACCCTGTGGTAACAAATCAAATATATATAGAAATTTTTTTAGTTTAAATCTGTTTTCTGAAATTCATCTTTGAAGTTTTCATGCTTAAAGTGCTTACATTTGCCGTCTTCACGAATTTTTATGAACACTTTAATCAAGCATAAACACAGTGAACACAAAAGCTTCTAAAATGATAAAAAGATATAACAAATTGTGAAAAAAGTACGAAAAATACGTTACGTGCTTTATGAATAAATTTTAGTAGTAGTGGACTCATAGTGGAGACATTTATACACAAAAGTAGCACTTCTATTTCAAAATTTTATAATTGATTTGGACCTTATTTAATGGCATTCGAAAAAATGCTTAGGAAAAAATTGTTCATTATAAATATGCTAACATTTTATTCGAAACATTTTCCCAAAATCCGTATGAATAAAGTACAAATCAGCTAAAAAGTTTTGAAAAATGAGCGCTACTTTTGTACAATATGTGGAAAATTTAGGTGTGGCATAATATTCTAAATAAATAAATAAGTATAGCGGAAATGAGACAATTTCTAAGGCCTGGCACACACGTTACGATATACCTGCACATGTCAACCGGAAAGGTATAACTGTGCAGGTTAAAGCACACACATGCTGCAGTAAACCGGAAGATTTTAATTCAGTCGAGAGATGGCGAGCAAACAAAAAGACGACGCGTTTGCTTTAGTCGGTTTGTTCCTTTTAACGGTCGTGATACTCTTTTCTTTTCATCCGCCACAGAGAAGGTTCCGACCTATATATTTCGATAACTCTTGTATCACTTGGTTCCGTTTTCGGCTTGACATGATGATCACAAATGGCACTAGCACTATCGTACACGTAGTCACTAGTTAACACTATTATACACATAAATACAAAGACGACCGACGCTCTCTACACAAGAAACTAGCTACAACTAACCTAAAAACTGTGCAAGCGTGCCTGAGTGACTTAGACACGCTCAGGTCTACATGCCTGCGCAGGTAGAAAAAACTGAGTTTGGCCTGCAGCGTGATTATCGAATAGAAATTTTGAAATGTTTTTTTAAAATAATAATTACCTCGACCCAAAGTGGTTCCACAGCACGTGGACATCGTTCAAATATTGCTAGCCCATGTGAAAAATCAATAACTTCATCTTCAGTTCCATGAATTACTAAAACTGGTGATGTTACTTTTGGAACTTTGTCAATGCTACACAAAAAAAAAATGCATATTAAAATTATTTTCAATTTGGATGAAATTTCTATTGAAAAACGTATTTACCTGGGAAATGCATCAAAGAACCATGTTCGTTTCGTGTTTGGAAAAGCAACACGCATACCAGACATCAACGGAGAGTGTAAAATTACAGCACCAACTTCATATCGTGAGGCAAGATCCACTGTTGGCACAGTTCCAATACTTTGGCCATATAATATTATATTCTCTGGACTAATACCGTATCGTGTTCGTAACGCATGCCAGGCTGCATCTATATCAGCATATAAATTCTTTTCAGATGGTTTACCCCCACTAACACCATAACCCGAATAATCGTAACTAAAAATAAAAGAAAACATGTTGATTAATCAATATTGAATTTTAGTCAACTCTGACGTAAAAACAGGAAAAGTGACAATATTGTCAGAGCTTCCCTTGATTGGAACCCGCATGAATCAAAGAGAAGGGACTGGCCAGTAAACAATTGGGGACGCACAGTAACAAAACAGTTCAATGGCAACGAACTGTGGAAGCTGTTTTCACGGCTAAACTACTAAATTGATTTTGGTGAAATTTGGTATGGATATAGCTTGAACCCTGAGGAAGGACTAGGTTACTTTTAGGGGAAATAGGGGGTGAAAGATTGTATGGGAATTAATATTTCGGTTTACGCCTATACATGGGTCTGCCTGCACCAGAAATTCTTTATTTTTGCATCCGTGCCGCGTGGCAACTGTGACCAAAACGTAACTTTTAAATGCTGCGAGATACAAAAAATGTTTATCTTATAAAAACAAACTATTTTTGTTTGATTTATTTTGTCGTACAACCAATAGTTTAGACTCAATTTGAGTGGGTCACTCGCCATAATTAAAGTACAAATTTTACGCGTACAAAGTTGCGGTAACAGATAGTTTCTAATTAAAAATCCAACATGTATAATTCGTTAAGAGAAAGATCCTGAGAAAAATCTTTGGATTCGTGCATGAGAATGGTATCTGGCGAATTAGATGAACTGTTTCAAGAGCCGGATATGATCATAACAGTGAAAATGGGGCACCTGAGGTGGTTGGATTATGCCTATCGAATGTTAGAAAAGGGAGGGTATAAAATCTATTTGAGAAACTCCAGGGGAAGACAAAACAGAGAAAGATCGAATAAAATGAAGAGAAGGAATGGAGGATAACTGCAATTCATCGAGACAAATTGAAAACTCTCGTTGAGAAATCCAAGGCTTCAAGGAAAGGTACAGAA
This sequence comes from Nineta flava, assembly GCA_963920215.1. Lineage (NCBI taxonomy): Eukaryota > Metazoa > Arthropoda > Insecta > Neuroptera > Chrysopidae > Nineta > Nineta flava. Next base: position 16,570,951 of record OY986046.1, on the reverse strand, counting down.
GCTGAGACTAAACTTAATATATCCTTGAATATATTATATACAGGATGTTCAAAAAGTTTGGACACGGCATAATAAATCGTATAAGGTGGTTCTAACTAAAAATTTTCAAATGGTAACCGCTAGTAATTTTTCCCGAGGAATCGAATGCGCTAATCAGATTTCGGGTCCGGTGGACATACAAGGGTGGAACAAGGTCAAACTTTGAAATTTTAAATGGAAACCCATATTTTTATTGCATATTCGTATTCTACGGAAAAAATTCGTATCTTTTGTAGGAAAACTTTTCCTTAAAAGTGCTTTGTTCTCTTGCTAGAGGGAGTTTTTTTTGGAGAAATTCGTATACGAATGAATGAAAAATAATAGAATTTATTGAATAGTGTATTTTGATTTATAATAAACTTCATTTAATACTTCGATTTTAATAAATTGATTATTATAAATAATAATAAATATATAAATTATAAATTTATTATAAAATAATAATAAATTTTGTTATTATTAATCGTAAATAATAAATTTAAAACACCCTCTAGCGAAAGAACGAAGCACTTTTAAGAACAAGGTTTCCTACAAAAGATACGTATTTTTTTTCATAGAATACGAATATGCAATAAAAAATATGAAAGCGGAAAAACTAATTTAATATTTAATTCTGTATATAGAAGTCGTATGAGACTTTCACATTTTCAATAATAGGATTCCGCATGTATAAACTTGCTTTGGGTTCCGTAGTAAAATAGCAAAAAACGGAACCTTTATACAGTCGAAACCGACTATACCGACATTGTTTACGACAGATCGGTTAATATGACAAGGTACCGGCCGTATCATACTTCAGTCAGATCATATAAACGACAAAACTTTTTTAATATTATTGTGAGACACGCACCAAATTAGCAACAAGCAACACATCTCTGACTCCATATCCCAGAGACAGTTACAATTAGCTAATTCATACAGATGATGACTACCTTGTAGTCGAAATACGTATTTATAAAATACAAATAATTGTTCTAGGAATTGGGGCAAAATTTGAAATTTAATTAAGGTCGAGGGGTTGATTTTTGACATTTTTTTTAATTAAATGATAATTCAAGTATATAAATATGTATGTATGCACATGTATTGTTTATAACAACTATCTAATATGGCGTCCTTAGTTATGTGGTCCCTTCATAGTCGTTATATCCGGTTTCGACTGTAGTTCTGTTCGTATGTCGCAGGCTTATAAATCAGTCATCTTTACCGTAAAAAAACGGTGCCCATCTAATTAGAGGATAAAACTTTCAAAAATATAGTAGATATAATGGCTTCAATCACTAGGCAACCTTGCGAGAACCTGATCCGACAGTGAGACTAGCACCCCCAAATTGTTTATCGCATATAACTTTTTAGCGAATTTCCTCCAAAGGAAATGCAGCTATTTTTTTTTGCACTAATCTTGGAATTTCGTAAAAATTTCTTCAAATGTCCATCGATCCTACCTATTAGATGTTAAAAATCACAAAATATATATATATATATATATATATATATATATATATATATATATATATATATAATATAATATATATTAATAAATATTTATATATAATAAATTTAATTTTTGCAAATACTAAAGTCATTTTAGATAAAATTATATTTCTTTTTGATCACACTAAAATTATGACCGCTAGAGAGTGATTTATGTATTCTAAGGAAGTTGACGCAGCTCTTGCATAACGAATTTTTTTCTATAATAATTACGAGAAAAACACATCTATATTTTTTATCATAAAATTTTATTTCCAACAACTTTTATATGAAACTTTTTTTCCAATAAAAAATAACAGCCTATAGCAGCAAATGTTTTAGAACCATGGGCGTATATAAGAGAGGGGTTTAGGGGGTCCGGGCACCCCCCCCCCCCTTGTCTTCGCAAAAACGCTAATATTAACCTTTTGTCAAGTACTAAAAAGAGTCAAAGAGGCAGTTTTTTTTACTGTACTGGTTGATGAAACACAAGACCATGAAGAATAGATATATTTCTATTATATATTTCTAATAGATATAATATATCTATTCTTCATGCACAAGACATATCATGGTGAAAACAATTAGCGTTATGTTTACGCTAATTGTTCTCATTTAACGCTTATCTTTCTTTGTAAGACGCGATGGGCCGAAAAAACATGTGGCTGTCGAAAGATTTGCAGAACACTTGAGTCACTTCAAGATGAAGATAATAGGGATGTCGTCATTCAAGCATACCAATTGCAGACCGCCATTGAAAATAGGCAGTTTGTCGTGTCGTTAGTTATACTGGAAAAAGTTGTTTCATATTCAACAAACCTAAACAGAGCAATGAAAATTGCTCAATGTTTGTCAATTTGACCAACATTTGCAGTTAAACAATAAAAACGACTTTACAAAATATTCGGAACAAAAGTCAGTTTGTGATCCTTTTCGAGCAAGCAAAACAGATGAGTTCAAGCGACATAATTGCTCCAAGAACGGCTGGAAGGCAAACCCAGCACAGCAATGTTCCAAGAGAAAACTGCCGTAATATATTAGCGTCGAAATGTATTTTACCCCTTTATTGAACATGTGATTGCAGAACTCGATGCTCGCTTTGAATCACATGACGAAAAGATCGAAGGGATGCAAATACTCCTGCCAGTAATGACTCCAGGATAAACGAGTTTTAAATAGATAGAATATTTCTGTAAGATTTCCAATCGATGGAAATCTGTAGCTTAAAAATCTGCCACTGCAATATAAGTTATTGATTAGTGCGATGATCAGTATTTCCCGTTGATAAAAAAGCTTCCTATTATTTTAGCCACACTCCCATTGTCCACTGCGACTCATAAAAGATATTTCTGTACCCTAAAGAGGTGGAGACCTTTGTGCATTGTTGAAAGCCCCTCTATGTGAAAGTTTGACATTATATAGCTACGTCCTTGCTTAGAACCGACCCTGATTGAACGAGTTTATATTTTAGTAAATATTTAAAATATAAATTTATAAACTGATTTAATAATTCACGCTAAATACCTTACAAGTAATTTATTATTCATAAAATTGAATTTGTTGATATTTTTATAAAATAAAAATACTCAACTTAGCAATGTTTTCATTTTAGTATTCACAAAATTATATTTATTATTCATAACTACAATGTATTCCAAAAGTTTCATCATTCAATATACACTCCCATTCAAAAAAAAATGAACAGACTTGAAATGTTAATTATCTTACATTTCATAAAACTCCTCACTTTTGTAACTCTCTGTATAATGTATAATTTTATTTATTTATAAACAAAGATAAGTAGTATATTTTTTAAGTGTGTAAAAAAGAAATGGAAGTATAAACTGAATTTATATTTTTTATTTGGTGTCAGTGACAGAGTGAGAATGCTTTAAAAAATGTGAGAATGCTTTCCATGCTTTAAAAAATAATTGCAGTTTTCTCTACGGAACAAATTATATTTAAAATTTAGTAATCTGGACATTGAAGAACTTAATTGATTTAACTTTCGACATCTCGAAAGACAAACGATTGAAACCCATAGAAAATTTTTATTTTCTCTTTTTTTGTTTATCTTATCGAGTTTTATTCCCACAATTCACATTAATAAAAAGCTTTCGTTATTTCGAAAAATAAACTATCTTTATTGTTTGTATACCTTGTTGAGAACAAAATATGAATTGAAAAATTTGGCACCAAAGCCGTCATCGAAAACAATACCTCTCTATATTGTATGTTATGTTAGAGTACCTATATATATAGAGGTAAAAATATGTAACATATATGTTTAACTTCCGATATATCGAAAAAATAAACAAGATATCGAAACTACATGTTCTTGATTTTGTTAAAAATTTGGCGCCCAAGGAATCCAAATCGATTGAAAACAAAACCTCTCAATGACGTACATCTGTATATAGAGGTGACATAAATGTTGGAAAACGTGCATAAAATTGATAAAAAGTATATTTACCTGAATATATTGCAATTAATACGTGATCCTAAACCTAAATAGAAACTGCTCATTTGTCCCAAATCGACAGCATTCCCATGTGAAAATAATATTGTGAATCGTGCAGTTGAACTACATCGTACAAATAAACAGCCAATACGATTACCACGACTTGTTCGTGTATAGAATCCTTCAACATTTTCTTTTTCGCGCTCCGAATACTGCCATTCAGCCCGATCAGTCAAATTCAATGAAAACTTTGAACCAGTTTCGTCTGCTTGAAATTCATATGTGGGCTCCGGCGGTAAGAATGCCAATTTTGCTGCAATACGTCCCGGACACGGTGGACAACAAAATAAACAACATAATTCACTTAAACTGAGTCCATTCATTGTCGTAATCGATGTAGTCGCACCTTCTCCGGTGCGATTATTACACGATACCCCACTAATTTTGACAATCAACTGTCAAACGTTACATACACAAATTTATACATATGTTTACTAAAAAATGTGCAGTGTTTCGTTTTTAATGAACTTTTGATGAATTTTTTATATGTTTTCATTACCGATGTATACTTCTTGTATTATTTTACACTTCTATACAGTCACTTTTTGCTTTGTCTTGCGCACATACAACAACTGTTGTAGTTATTTTATTTATGAAAAAGTATAGAAATGTCTATGAATAGCAACGTTTTTGTTTAACCATTCAAAATATTCGGAGACTATTCAAAAATCAAATCTAATTTTTTTAAATCAACTTAAATTTTTTAATACATTCACTTAAAATTTTGTTTTCAATCCAAATACGATTAATGATTAATCATTTCTTTGTTTTGTTTTTTTTTTGTTCATTTCTCCTCAAATAAGTTATATCTATTGTTTGCACATCACTGTAATATACATGAAAATTTTCTTGAATTAATTGAAATGATTTATTTAAATTTTATTAATTTATATTTTTGTTTAATATTTATTAATCACTAGTTGAAATCAAACTGAGGTTTAGATTAGGTTACATACCAGAAGTTTTGTAAATGTGGATGTTTAATATTAAAGGCTGTTACTTATGTATTATTTGTTTGATGTGTCGTCAGAGTTAAGTAGCTACGCATAACAGACTGTTTATGACGTCAAATCTATTATTTACATATACACACATTTGATAATGATTATGGATGTTTCATTCAAATTTTAAATATTATTTATTAATAAAAATTGAGTTTATTAATAAAAATTTCAATGAATAATGTACTTCAGAATACTAGTTAGGCTTAAACAATTAATTTTATCGAAGTAAAATTTACAAAATTATCGATCAATTGTAATACCATTAATATTCTACTTTCAACTAGTGACTATAGTTTTACCATAAGTAGATTAGAGAAATAGTGAGAGCAATGAAAAAAACATCAAGTTTTTGCATTGTTCACGCCTAAGTTGTGATAATATTAAAGCCAGTGTCTAGCAGAAGTTCAAGCTACAAAAGAAGTGATCGAATAGAAAGGCTTACTTTTATGTTCAAGTGCTACTAAATACTATTTACTTTAATTTAGAGAACGCGAATACTGTGCACATTCTACCAATACTAAAGCAAAGTATTTGGAGAATATCATCATCTTTGTAAAAATTTAAGGGCATATCTCAAAATCTGAGAAAAACTTCACTTATTAAAATACCTTCAATACTTCAATACTTATAATATCTTCAATACTTATTGAGAAAATAGAATAACAATGAAGCATCATCACATCTCTAAAGAATGACTAAGTTACTCTAATGTAAACATATTCTTTTTTTTCTTTTAATAAAACAAATATTTGAGATTTTCGTAATAATTATTTTGATTTGAGATTTTATTTAATAATTATAATGGATTTTCGTCAAGTAACGAGCCATTCGATACAAAAAAAAAAAAACAAATCTATTGATTTTGTTTTTTGTTGTTTTGATTTTCTCTACTTCCCTAGTATCGCTAGGGTAATCGTTTATTACCAAAAGGTACGTGAATGATCAGTGCGTTCTGAATGACAGTATGTGTAACAGCCTTTACACACAACTTTATTTTGTCTGCAATACGTTTTAAACTTTGTTTACATTTGTTTACACGTATAAACATAATATTATGTATTGTTGATACATACGTAGAAAAATGTTTAAAAATTTTTATAAATAATAATTATATATTTTTAATATTATCATTTTATTGAAATTTTTGTTTTAAAACTAAATAAAACAATTGATTTTGTAACCAAATATATTTTATTCTTTTTTAATTCTGAATAAAATTATTATTGTAGTATTTCCATAATATTTCATAATTTTCAAAATTTATTTTCGAAATATGATATTTTATTATTACAGAAGCATATTATTTTAATAATGTTTTAAAGTTGAATAAAATAAATTTAATATATTATTGTGTAATTACCCCTTGGTCTATCGATGATTTGCTACTTTATTCAAGTTTTGATGTTATGGATAGACCAGCAGCTGATTCTTGAAAAATTACATTCATATTTTGTGTTTGTGTATACTAGTGAATTTTTCGTTAAATATACAGTGTGGAAATATTTTTACGTAATATAGCAGTTACTATGTTAAATAAAATAATGTCGGTTTGTTTTGTTAGTTAATTAGTAAGGGGCCATCCATAAATTACGTAAAGGCCACTAGGGAAGCGAGGGGCGGGATGCGGATGCTAAAATTAATGTGGAAATTCCGCGATTGCTGCTGCGAATATCCGCAACGTTCCTAGTTCGGACAAATCCGGTTTTTACGACAACGGTTTAAAATCTGGTACCCTGGTTCTATTGACTGTTGATGTAGCCTATCCCACATTATTTATCACACAAGAGAGGACTGACGTAACATTTGTGCCAGCGGTTCTTTTACCAAACGAAATAGCTATTAGCCACAGCAAAAAGTGCATTTAAAAAAAATTGAAAAATTTGGACTTACCTGGTTCTTGCATCAAGGCCCCCGAATCGTAGTAAAATTCGATATGTCCAATATGCAGAGAGATATACCATCATTTTGAAAGAAATATAATTTTAATAACTACTATAAATTAAACTTTCCATGACCATCACCCTGGATCCACGCTTGGCCAAATGCTAATAGCATCCTAAAACTGAAGCTGTCCTCAATATTGCCGTTAAATAGCTTACGTAGTGAGATACAATACCGAAGAATAAATTATTAACTTTCGTTAAGACAAAGTTTCTTCACTGAACTCGGGAAGTCTGGAGATTTACTATTAAAATTTAGAGTATGGAAAAACAATACGATTTTTGGAATCTCCAGCTAAAATCTGGAGAGATGGCAACTTTTGTATCATAATTTTTAAAATTTTGCCTTTGATGCATAGGGGCCATCCATAAAATATGTACGCATATAGGGGGGAGGGGGCTATTACCTTCTAGGAGTCCGACCAAAGGTAACGTGACGAGACATCGAAATTCACCAGGGTAAAAGGGTACCGGATTTTTTTAATTCGGGATACGCAGAAGAAAGTTTTCTATGAAATTAATCTATGAATAACAAAATATATTTATCGGTCACAATAGCTACCTACGTTCTCATGATAAGTACTAATAATCGCCACAGAATAAAAAAGTTTTGAGCCCGGGACTCATTAGGCATGATGTGAAAACATATCCTACTAGCTGAAAACGTCGACGTTGCTCGGGCTCCAAAAAATTATTATTGGAAATGTATGTCAAATAATTATTTTTTTCTAAATTTTGATATTTTAAAACGTCAATTTTTTATATTTTAAATTTATTGACAAATAAACACAAATATCGATGATTTCCAACTGCGAAAAGTCGATCGCTACTAATAATTGCTTCATATTATAAACATTTTTTCTAGGACATAATTCTGATTATCAAATGACGAATTTTCTGTATCCCTTTTGAGTTTCGACTTACCGACGTTCTACAGTATATAAAATTAAACGTATATTTCACGAAAAATCCATTAGTATACACAAAACTTTTTACGGCGTCAGCTACCGGTCTATAAACATTTATAGGAAAATAAAGAACATTGTATTAGTTTTAAAAGTCGATTATTTTATCAACTGAATAAAATATTAAGGCTATATATTTAATCTAATCATTTTATTTTTGATAATTTTTATTTTAAGCGTTTTATTTTTTCATACGATGGTGCGTATCAGCTTATCAATTTTGATTAGTGAAATTTATTAATCTAATTAGTTTTCGGTGTATATTCAAGTATTACACTAAAACCATTAAGTGGAATCAACGTTGAAAGGTTTCATTCATTAAAAGGGCTGTTTTTTTCAATACTGTTTTTTTTTAAATATCAATTTAGATAAAATTTTATTGATTTGTTGAAGTTTTTTTTATCAAGAAATCAATAACAATTCATTTGATTGCGAATTGTTTTATAAATTTGCATTTGGTATGTTGTTTCAGCTGTTGAACTTCATTCTTGTGAAAGTATATGAACTTTCTATTATTAAATGTGCGTACAAATGAATTCATTTCACTCCCTCTAAGTTTCATAACAGTAATGGATATTATTTAGTATTGGGTTGCGTTCATTGACTGCAGTGCCGAATTAACAACTGGGGGGCCTATAGGCACATTTCTTGTGGGGGCCTCGTTAAGGGCGGGAAAAATAAGTCATTTTCATTTGCTTTCAGCAATCATAAAAATGAATTTTTGAATCTGGTGAATGATCAGGAGATTAATAAATTAATTCAAATACTTTTTTTTAATTTTATGTAATATGTATTTTAATGTAATAATTATCTTTTGGTTGATTCGACTAGTATGATTCATTTAAAATTAAATTAAAGAACTTTTCACTTAAATAAGAATGCTTCATTGTTTTTAATAATATTTTTTTATTCGCTTCGCAGTTAACCACAATTTTTTTCAAAGTTGTGGGGGCCTAGACCATGCCTAGTCTATAATCCGACACTGATCCGAGACACATTGTCCATGCTGATTATTCAGCAAAAAAACAAGATTTAAATCATTAAAAAATGCAATGGAATATGATAAAAAAACTCCGGTGCACATAACAGATAAATAATTAAACCCTTATACAGTATTTGTTTTGAGTTTTATGAGTTAAATTTGACATATTTCGGTTTCTGAGGGAATAAACAATATTAATAAATTTTTTTTCTAAGTATCAACTAGCCTATTACAATTTTTACATGTAGATTGCAGAAGCAGGTGTTTTAATGCAATATATATACATTACCTTGTTATATAAAATATTATACGCACTCAAGTATACTCAGTATATACAAGATATTTTAACATTAATAACAACTTACCTTTTTATAATAATAAATCTCAATATATATATATATATATATATATACTGCACAGCAAAAAAAGTGGCGCACTTTGAAAAATTCATTTATTTTCTCTGGAATTTTTTTGCATTTCAACTACATTTTTATAAATTTGAATATATTTTTGAAGATGTGGGGGTAAACTTGTAAAAGAAAACCTTTTAATTTATGGAGAAAAAAAATTAATTAAAAAAAAGGAAAATTTTCATAAATTTAAGAAAAAAACATTTTATTTCGAGATTTTTGGAAGAAATTAAACTTTTAACAGTGGGTATTACCATTTCTTGCTCTGATGACTGGCTCAAGCCTTGTAGGCACACTTTTAAGTTCGCTACGATATCTTGGGTGATTACCACCTCCCTTTCCTGCACTAAAGCTTTTATGGGCCCCTGTGAGCTATCAGGAGGGTTAATTTATCCTCTTATACATCGGACAAGTTCATCCCGAAGATGTTCTATGGGAGTCCACTGTGGGTTACGTGGTGAACATCTCAAAATCAGAATTTCGACCTTTTTATTTTAATGAACACCCTTTGGAATCGTTTTTGAACTGCTTTTGTGACTTAAATAATGCAATGTCGCAATATCTGAAGTAATAGTATTATCTCTCTTAATATTGGAAAAATTGAAAAACACATAAGAAGTAAAGTTGTAGAAAATTAGTTTTACTATAATTAAGTTCCTATCATTTTTTTCTGTTTCTCTAATATTTACAGAGATATTGACGGTTTAAGATTAAAAATTTAAATCCAAATCCTAAATATCTCTGTATACATTCGAGTTGTAAAAAAAATGATGAGGTAATGAATAGCAGTAAACATCATGATTTTCTACAACTTATCTCCTTACACATTTTTGAATTTTTCTAATATTAAGTGAGATATTTTATATTTTGTGTTTCTTCTTTCTCCAAGCACCACTTTCCCCTTAACTTTCTATCCCCTCACTTGTTAACTCGAAATTATGAAATTAATTATGAAATGAACAGACCTCAAAACATGTTCAGCGAAAAATAAAAAATAAATTAATAGTTTAAAAAAATTTTTAAAACAAGCTTTTATAAAACAAGAAAATAAAAGTCCAAATTAAATTAAACCCATCAATTGATTACATTGTACAATTTATATCATATAAGAGCTTGTCGCGAGAATATATGTCAAGAAAATTTACTTGATAAAAGTATTTTCTCGTTCAGTGTATATATAATACGTTCAAAGAAAATATTACCCGTTACGTACACGTATTCACGTAAAACACACGACCGTGTCCAAGACACAGCCACTCCCCCCTTTTTTGGATAGGTATAGGTGCGCGTTAGCAAAACCGTAACAGCGGCTAGTAAAAAATAAATTGTGCAGTAAAAATTGAATAATAATAGTGTTTATTGATTTCAAAATTTATATGAGGCAATGCCATTTTTTTTTTCATAATATAATTCTAAAAGGGATATTTGTATTGACTATAGAACTATAATTCCATAATTTTTTTTTTTACATATTATTATGACTTTAATAAATTGTCATCCATTATCAATCAAAGCATTCAATACATTTTTATAAATTTTTATCAAGTACGTAATATATCGTAAAGAAATTGTCTCATTAAAATATGCACACGCAAGAAAATACATATGTCATACAATTTCTTTTTGGAATTTTTTTGGAAAATTTTCTATTAAATCTCGAAAAAAATAACTGTATTGCATTGTTTTCGAATATAAATTTACTTTACACAAGGTCAAAATTATTTTTTTATAATTCAATGAATACGTTTTATAATCAACACGGTGAATAATGTTTTCGAGGAAATGTGTTTTTATTGAGCTATAATGTTCAATTTCATTTTAGAGAGATGTAATTTGCTCAGGAGTTATTTCCAGTTTAAAAAGCATTCTTATAAGGCCTGAGAGAGATCTAGAAGACAAAATCTCGAAAATATGTATAATTATTTTCAGTTTAAAAAGCAATTTAGTGAAACATGAGGGATTTAGTATAAAAAAACTCGAAAATATACTCATATTTTTAAAGAATCTTTGAAAATTTCGTACAATTTTCAAAAATAAATATAAAAAATTTCCTGTTGCTATCAAAAAATGTCCGTGTATTTCATATATTTTCAAGGAATTTCATGATATTCAACAAATCCTTCAGGAAACGACTATATTCATATATTTCAGATAATATTCAACGGAGTTGATCTCACTCGCATGTCACGTTTTCCTACTTGAATACTCAAATTGTTCTCCATGTCGGGGTTAAAATTTCCTATTCGATTTCCGTATTTTCTATTCACAGGTTGAGATGCTCATAGAAATTAGTTAGCATTTTTTTGTAGTGTTTAATCCCATACGTAGAGTTTATTCTATAAGATCACCATTATTACACATACATAAGAGTTGCACAGCCCATCCGTATCTTAAATTATAGTGGATAATCGAATCGAGACAGAGTTTGTTATTATGTACATCACAAGCTCCATCTCTTTCCACATTTCAGTCTTATTGGGAACTGTAGCGTTTGGATATGCTTTCTGGTGGATAAATTAGAGCTAGTAGGTCTATGTTTCTTGCTTCTCAATTTCCTGATCCCAATATGCCTATCTTTGTTATCACTGAAAAAAAGTGGACAGTATGGACAGTCCCTATAAGTGGATGCTGTTTTTACAAAGTGAGACAGATAGTATCTCGTGCTCTCTATTCGTCCAGCGATTAATTCTGTTCTGCACATTGCCAGGCATGCGCAGCATAGACAATGTGTCTCGGAGGAGAGAGAGAATAAATATAGTCGGCAGCGTAATGTTGGGACATTCTATCCTATACCAACTGTTCATATAGGAGTATTACATATATGAAAAAAGTACATATAACAAAATTTGGAACACATACCATCGATTGTTTTGTTGATAATAGAACCTACTCAAAAACAAAAAAACCAAAATGGCGGGTTTATTTGATTTTTTAAGATATACCAAGTGTACAAGTAAATTGCGCCCCTTGTAAAAAGAATGCAATTGTTGTGATTTTTTTCGTATTTGTTTATTTGCTTTGATTAATAATAATTCGAAAAATTGGTTATATTATGCAACACTGAATTATTAAATCTTAAATATGCTATTTTCAAAAAACGAGAAACATAATTAAAAAACTTACAACCAACTTAGAACGAAACAAAACAAAAAAAAAAAACCATACTTTTTGTTAAGAAAAAACTGATTTTCAAAAAAAAAAAAAGAAGAAAAAACTAGCTGGGAACATTTTTTTTTTAAATTTATTTAAATACGAGCTAATATTTTTAAAAAGTGCTTGCTTGTGGTTTCTTAGTTTTTTTTCTTCTGTTTTTTCTTTATAAAAAATGTGTTTTTTTTAAAAATATTTTTACATTTATAATTATTATGTATATATTATGTATTATGTATAAGAGGGCCCCAAATTGTATGAAATCAATCTACAGATTATTACAAATAAATATTCTTTTTATCAAATTCAGAATCAAATTCGATTTGTTTTGTTTTATATTTGTTTGCGGTGACGATTTGATTCAGAACTTTATTCAAAATCATTTTAGTTTTATTCATAATTGTTTTTTTTTTTTTTGAATACATTTTTTTTTATTTTCCACCTATTGAGAATAATATGCTTAATATATTTTTTTTTAAATTCATACTGTTTTTTGTGTTTTCTGACGTAGAATACATCTTTTAGGCTAACAGTTGTCTCTCCTCAACAATATCTTTCACATTTGACAATATCCAGTTAATAAATTTATACTCAATTATTTCCCTTTACGTACACATTTATGAAGTTCTACCGGGATTTAGTAGAGAATCTTTCGTTAAAAAAAACTGTATATTTATCATATTTTCAAGGGTACTTTCAAATTCTAGGTCGTTCGATCCCCTAGATGATTTAAAAAATATTAATCTAAACGTACTGGTCTTGATAAAAAAATTCCGTATAAATCTTTCAGGTGATTCAACAAATTATATAATTATCGGACTGTCCTGGTTATTTTATAGAAATATCATTATCCTGTGATATTCGGCGTATATATTGTCCCAACATTCTTACAAAAATTTAACTAGTTGATGGTTCAAAGTTGTTGGAAAAACTTCATCAAAATGTCGTATAATTTTTGACTATCCCGAACGCTCCCTATTCAAAGATTGTATACCATAAAGTATAATAAACATTTGTCATTGTAATGACCTTCAAAATACTCAAAATATCTTGTATATTTTCAGTATTTCCTCCAAGTTCTAAATATTGTTTTGTTTTCCTGAAATTCAATCACAACTAATACCCTTTCTAATTAGTTAGTCTGGAATTATTGATAACTGAACATCCGGGAAAAACGAAAGAAAAAATATGAATTAGGTTTTTACCATGGACATTGTTGTGATATTTTCTTGTATGTATTCCAGAAGATGGATACTTCCATCAAGGATAAATACGATCGCCAAAAATAACTGGATAGCGTAACAGAATGAATGCACGCCCATACTAGAGAACAGCCGTATCTAGCTTGATTGACGTATTCTACGTTGTAAATATTAAACGGCCGTGACTCGGACACAGCCCCCACTGATTTAAAGATTAATTATACTTTTAATACTTATTTAATTATTGATTAAATATTTTTTTTGTTTTATACTTTAAATAACTACTAATTCTAAAATACATATTTTATAAAATTGTTCTAAGACAAAAAAAAGCCACTCTTAATTATTATTTTAAAATATTGAGACAAAAAATTAAAATGCATCATCATTTTTAGTTTCATTTGTTTGTTTTTTTTTTTTGATATTTTTTGTTTTACTTTTAAATATAATAAACATTTTTTTAAATAGGTGAAAAAATTGAACGCTAAACTTAGGGTTAAGACTTGTCAAAATGGGGTATCAATGAATATTTAGGTTTAAATGTCAATCAAGGAAAACAAAACACATGTTTGAATTGTGTGTGTTCGTTAAAAACAAATAACGATTATGTGATTAACGAATTTTCAACTGTCAATACATATGTTTTTAGATGACCGCCATTTTATTTTGAAGAGAGAGAAAGTGTTGTGCGTATATAATCATTCATTCAAATTTCATTAAGACAATGTTTGTTGCATCCAATTGTCTACATTTTGATGTAAACAACACGTCGAAACGTCTACTTGTTGCAAAAGTAACGTATATACTGAATGTACGAACATTTGACTTTGGTAGGGTTAAACACGAAAGACGGTGGACTTAAAACCGATTGATTTGACTACGAATTAGAAATACATTACATTATAGAGTTTTCGATTCTGTGCAAATGTTTCTCAAATCGAAAGAAATAGATCAGATTTCGTTTCTGTTATTTGAATATTGAAAAACCACATTTTGGAGACAAAATAAAAGCAAATCACCGAATAGCACGAGATTAAATTAATTTAATTCAATCGTCGATGATCATCGCGTGAAACGATTTGCTTTCGTTCACTTTAGCAATACATTGAACGTTTAGAATGATTAATTTTTTTAATGAATCAAAATTGGCGTCGATGATGTTACCGCTGAAATTCGACCATTTACATAATTCTCGTGAAACGATTTGATTTTGTATCGCCGAATAACACGAGATTAAATTAATTGAATTCGATCGTCGATGACCATCGCGTGAAACGATTTGCTTTAGTTCACTTTAGCAATACATCGAACGTATAGAAAATGATTCATTTTTAAAATGAATCAAAATTGGCGTTGACGATGTTACTGCTGAATATTAACACGAAATTAATTTATCGAATTCGAGCATTTACATAATTCATGTGAAACGATTTAATTTTGTTTCAAACATCGATGTGAGAAAGAAATGTGCTCCATCGCAGTAATAATAATCGCAATTAACATCGTATAAAGTCTATGTGAAAAGTGAATTTGAAGGGATTTAAAATCATCGTAACGAAATGAAACTTGTCGAATTAGATTATTCATAATCGAATTAGAAATTAATGTTTGTGGTCAATTGAAAATTAATTGTATACACATATATTAATTTGCTGCCAATGCAATCTGTTTTAGGCTCCATGTTTTATTGTGTTCAGTCTTAACAACGTCCAATGCATGCACACTCTGTATAGTGGACACAGTTTACGTAGACAACAATTTCAAGTGTACGAAAGACGCAACAATTAATTTGTATTAACGAAACACGTTTAACCGCCATTTTTTTTAATGAATATACGCATATATTTGATATTTATACCTAAATTTCATTAACGCCATGAAATTGTCTAAGCTCAGCATTTATTTTTGTTTATATTTTTTTTTTGAATTAAATGAATAAAACTACTAAAATAAAAATATGCGTAGTTTTTCATCATATTTTTCCATTTAGTTAATAATTTTCATTTTATATTCGGATTTATTCTTTGTAGACGAATAAAAATAAAAAATATTCTCCATAATGTCGATACGAAAAAAAACTAATTATATTAACTTAGGGGGAATCAAGAAGTTTTTGAAAAACAGTGCCGAAAAATCAAAAATAGCTCAATTATTATTACACAAATATTATTCGAGATTGAAAAATGAAAAAGTATTCTACCAGAATTAACCACAAAAGTATATATAATAATGATTCGTATATATACTTTCCAATACAGAATGGTATAAATTAAAGTTCCACCACACACACTTTGTATAATGAATACTTAAACTTACTTAGCCATACAAAAAACAACAACTGCGAAACGGTGGGAACAATTTGAAAATATTAAATTTTAGTGTAACTTTAATTTGAGCCATACTGTAAAAATCATTGCGTATGGGGAGAGGGGAGGGTTTTGTTTTAAGGATTAATAGCATAGTCAAAAAACTAATTATAAGGTTTTAAGCTAAAATTTATGCATTTATTGCACATTTTGTTTTAAATATTTTTTTGTTTGTTTTACATTTAATAAACACATTTAAGAGAGTGAGAAAGAGATAAAGGACAATTGATGGGGTGATTATTAAGTTTGTTAACTCATATAATATATAGCTTAAATGTTTTTTTTTTATTTAACAATTTTTTTCCTACTAAATACTAAATAATATGATCTAGAAAAGAAATTTGCATGGAAATTTTTCTTAACGATCATTTTTGATTTAGTAAATTTTTGTTTTAACTATTTATTTTAGCCATCATTTGATTTTTTGTTGAAATAATAAAGTTCAAAGGTAGAATACTTGTGTTCAATTTGTTTTTATTGAATTTTGTATGGAATTATGTTGTAATTGATTTATTTTTTAATTCCATTACTTAAAATACTTGGTTTTGTACAACTTTTTGGATTATGACTGAAACAAAATACAAAAAATTTATTATTTATATTTAAATTTTACAGAAAATTTACTACTCCCAGACTTAGAAATTTTCAGTTCAGTAGCGTAAGGAGGCGTTCAAGTAGCAAACTCTCTATGATTTTAGAAATTTACAAATTTTGAATGCAGGATCCAGAGGACAAGATTCTTTATACTACGAATGGGCTAGCAGAGTGAATCACTTTAAGTCCCCAAGTAATCTTTGATCCATAACAGAAACATGGACCATTATTTCAAATTTTATTTGTCATCAGAGTGTATAACAATAGATGAGACGCTTCTTGGATTCCAATGCAGTTCCCCTCGTTTAAAACATATATTCCAAGTAAGTCGAACAATTATGGACCCCATTTAATCTTTCCAACCACAAAACCTGACCTTACTTCCGGAGGGTAACTCGCATAATTTTAATGATACGACCATTAATGAATAATTAAATTTTACCTAATTCAAATATCTCCGATTACATTTGTAATAAGGAATATGCATGAAAATTTTTTTTCACATTTATTTTCAGAATATGAAAATACTGTTAATACTGTAATAATATTTAAAAACGAAATTAAAATCCGACAAATATCAAGGAAGCTATAAGCTTTTAAAGATTATTATCTGTCTCTTTCTTGCAAAAATACTAAAAACGGAGTTTTACGTGTATTTTAAATGGTGAAAGTGTAATATGACGTCACATAACATATCAAGAGGGCTATCACCCTCTTTGTCTAATCGAGAATTTCAATCATTCATATCTCGCTTATTTTTGAAGTTATTTAAAAAGTAATTTTACCTTGATATTTGTCAAGTAAACATGCTTCAATTCAAGTGAAAAAAAATTTGCATGCATATTCCCTATTAAAAACGAGTTTACACGATATATTAAGTGCCGTCACTAACTTGATAAGTCAATTGAAGGTACCTATTCAAACCATAGTTCAACCTATTCAATCCTGTATGAAGTCAGAGATTTCTCAAAAATGGGCCTAAGTCAGTTAGGATATAAAAATTTATAAATTAAAACGTTTGTATGTGTTTCTTCCTAGTTATAGGTAGTAAAAAAAACGCAAAAAATGGTACATACCCATCCACCATTCCATTTTGAGTATCCTTTTTATTTTCTAATTGAATTTTATTATCCAATCCCATTTCCGAAAGAACTCTCAAAGCGGATAGAGCGGCTTGATCATGTGATTCATCTGTACTATCGCCAGCACCGTGACATACCTGAAAAAATTTATAAAAAATAAAATACACAATGTGGTACACTAAAAACGAGAATGGACTCAATTAGAATTAAACGATAATCATCTCTGTTAAAATAATATAACCGAAAGGCAACCATATTGATAATGGATACCTTGGGCACAAAAAACCGAGGCCGTGGGCAAGTTGAGCCGACAGAGGGGCGTAGGGAAGCAGGATTTGAATCAACTGCGTGCGGAAAGTGAAAGTTGAGGAAACAGTTCTATCGCCAATACTAACGGAATCTTAAATAAGTTCAGAATCTGATTCCGATGGTTTTGAAGATCAAATAATTGGGACTTCGCGCAGGTCCTGCCAAGTTGTGCATAAGCACAGCTAGGCCATTCGACTGTGCTAGGTTGAAACTCCATAGAACATCGTCGAGAAGGGTGGTGGGGCTAATTATTATTAGCTGTTGTAGTCATTTCTGTGTTTCACAAAAACTCAACGAGCTACGTTTCAACTTGCACCCGACCTAAATTTAACAGGGTGTCTAGTAATATTTTGGCAAAAAATTCCCTGACTTTTCCAGGTTTTCCATACTTAAATTCTAATTTTTCCAGACCATCATATAATATTTTGTTATTGATAAGAAAATTAAGAAAAGTATAGATTTGTTCATTTGTATTCATTTTTTATGGATAATATGATAAAACCTATAAATTCTTTTTCATGAGTAACATACATAAAAATTTTTTAAAAACCTCAAAACAGACAATTATTAGTACTAATTGTTTAGAAATAAGTTATTTTTAATACGATTATGCGAAATTCCCTATATTCCATGAAATTCCCTAGAATTTTACGAAATTCCCTGACAATTCCATGACTTTTCCAGAAAGTCAAAATTCCCTGACATTTCCAGACAACTAGACACCCTGTTTAAACAAAAGATAATAATGAGTTACGTTACTTTTGGCATCATTGAAATTAGAATACAGAATCTGAGATATTGGCGTTTGAAAGAAGTGGTACATTCCTCCATTGAATATAGGGCGATAAAAAAGATCCAGATATATTGACTCACTTGTCTGGCTTTAACCAAACCCCCTTCCCCTCCCACGTAAATAAAGAAACAAAAGACAATGCATATTTACCTGCGGTGGATCTGTCGATAGCGACAATAGTGTAAGAAATTCTTCATGATTGGCTTTTGGAAAGTCCGAAAATTGTACTTGGAAATTCAATAATTTTGATAAATACAATAATTGCTGTTTCGGTCTAAACACTTGTGTGGACGAGGTTTTTGGCATTTGCGATTGATCTCCACCTTGTGGCATGATCTTCGGGTTATGTCCAGCTTTAGCTAATGCATCAGCTGTGGGTGAATTACCAGCTTTTAAAAATTCTTTGGCAATTGTTGCTGTTGTTTGTATATTCACACCAGACTTAGCTGCTGAAAACGTGTTATTCGATTGGTCACCCATTAACAATAGTCCTGGCACCAATTGACGTCCACTCGTACCACCTTGTGGCTGACTCTCAGTTTTATCTTCCAAAAAGGTCACCTTACGTTGTTTCTCTTGTATCTCTTGTTGTGTATTCATCACCGGTTTTACATTACCGTTTGTTTTATCGATAGTTTGAACTGGTGATTGTTGATTATAACCAAGCTGTTGTAACAGTGCTTCGGCTGCAGCACGTTTAGCTAGTTTCTTGTTTGTGCCGGTTCCAGTTGATGAATGTTGACCAACAGTCACTTCCATAACAAATTCACGTCGTCTGGCAGCACCACGCTCCTCTAATAAATTGTAAATTGGTTCCTTCTCCTTTTTAGCTTGTTGAATTTGTATAAGTCGTGATATTGGATTGATCTCCTCGGTGTAATCGGGTTCGTTCTGTCCCTATAATTGTTAGCCAATTCATAATTCTTAAACAAACATTTTTATTTTAGAGTAATTTTATTCTCTAAAATTCAAGGTCAAACATTTAACAGGTGATACGGACATTATTAAAATAAGAAAAACAGTTCATATAAACATGGGTCCAGAATGCTTTGTTTCATAGTATGGATTTTTCATTAAAAATACCCACTATTTTTCGAGTAGTGGTCACTAATAGTCTTTCCACCACTATTTTTCGAAGTTTATTTCGAAAATACATGTACACTCCCGTTCATAAAAATTGAACCAGTTGAAACATTCTAAGTGTTACTGTATATTATACATATATTTAGTAATATATACGCTTAGAATATGATTTCAAATTTTATGAACGGGAGTGTAAATGATTACATCTACCTTTTAAATTTGTTTGTTATATTTTTCTCGACCATCCTGTATCACTTTATAAGACTCGTAGTATAGTTTTTGATTTAAAATTCGCCAATAAAATAAAAAATTAATATAATTTATACAATAAGCAAAATTGTTTACAATCGCATCAACCTTTTTCTATGGTCTGGGACATGTATCTATCGAGACAAGTTCAGATAGCCAAAACTGGGTGCACTTTAGAGAACTATCAAGGAGCTGAGGTAGATTATAATTGGGAATTTCAATCGGAAATAATCTTCAGTAAAACTAGATTTAGCTTACTGACAAAATCGCTTTCTGAAGGAAACTAGATTTAAGAAGCGTTTTCGACAATAAGAGAGAATCTACTCTGCTTCAAAATGAATTTGTTCCAAAAGTTCCTAAATAGAATTTTGAATTTGCTTGAGCTTTGTTAGGATTGTCTAGAACTACTGAATTGAGCTATTCAATTCACTAAAAAAATTTTTTAATCTACTATAAAGCCTCATGTATGAACGTCCTTAAGAATTTAAAAATGCTACAAATAATTTCCCGTGCACACGGAATGATAGTCGTAAAGCTAATAGTCTTGGAATCTTAAAATATAGTACCGTGATGTAAAAGAATAGGATTGCAATTGTTTATGTGCGGGTTTGGAATTTTTGCACATTTTACTAGACCTCCTAACGACTTCAACGAGTTATCGCACGTATTTTTATTCGCACTAGCAATAATTAACACGTTTTTTAACTTGTTGACTAGACTATATAACCAATAAATATATTTATATTTTCAGTGCGACGTTGTCATATCACCGTAGCCGGAAATATTTGATAGTACGGGTTCGGAGATTATTAATTTTTGACAATAGATAAGGTCTATTGTCAAAAAATTGTTAAGGTCTTAGATAAGGTCTATATTAGATCTAATAGATCATAATCAACTGAAACTCTCATTCAAAAGAGTATACGGTCAACTTTGTATTTGGTTCTCGTAGATCTATTGTGTGATTAAATTTGGGACACTTTTTTCCATAACGCCAAAAGAAACCTTAATCCATATACAGATGTCAGAACTGAACTCAACTTTTCAAATATAATTACGTGTGCACGGTGGGAGATTGGAAAAACAAATACATAAAATTGGATACAAACTTGGAACACTTTGATTAAACTGCGTGTCTTCTTCTTGGGAACGGCTGGTTTACGTTTTAAACGTGACATACTGAACATATGGGTGGGCGATAGTGGTGGTAATTTTTTTAATTCATCCAGCATCTTTTCAGCGGCTCGTTTTTTCGATATTTTCTTACCGTTACCCTCACCTTCAGTAACGATATCGCCGACAGTACATGTCGTCACAAATACTTTCATGTGCGGTAAACCTTTTTCACTTTGTACCTCGAATGAAACATTTAAGTTACGTTTTAATGCAATCTCGTGTACAAGTGATATTGGTGATTTCAATTCGTAATTGATATCTTCTGTATTCGCTGACTGATTTCCTAATTGTATATTAAAATTTTCATTAATTTTCTATAAATGCAATTTTCTTTTTCAATACATTTTTTGTTTGTTTGAAAAAAGTAGTTGCAACATGAAAACTAGATTAGTTCCATTTAATAAAACTTTAAAATTAGTCGGTACGTAACTTTCGATCAAAATCGGTTATTCTAAACATATTTTGAGTTTGGTATGTCACAACCTAACCCAAATACCAGGGTTTTTATCAGTAGTGGATTTAAATTAAATGACGTCTTAGACCAATTTCGATATGTAGCCCCTAACTAAATAGTCCATTTCAAGAATTTGTAGTTATAAAATTAGATAAATCGGTTTCATATTTTAGTCGGCCGTTATATTCTGATATTTTATTTTGGCTGTACTGTAAATTTCCACTCACGCCTAAATGCTACCGTACTGGTAGACATGGTATATAAAGAGTGATTCATTTAGAGGTACTTTTTTGTCTATGGATTTTTTGACAGATGAAGCGCGAGTCGTGTTAATAATAATAAGAAAGAGGGGTACCGCATACGGGTCCCTAGCACCTAGACCAAGGGCTCCTCTGTGTCCTCGCTGAGAACAACCTGTCACCCTAAGGCGAGACGCCTCCGGGCAAGAGGTGCCATTTTAAGCAGATGAAACTATAGGATTCTGTCGAGGCCAGACGCCACACAGAAGGCCCACAACTTCTCTGCTGGGATTGCTCCCAGGATTGATGGATCCAAAGTTTCGGACCCAAACATTCTATATCTGACAGGCTTCTGCAGGTGCATGAGTCGTGTTAATCTATCATGGTATTTTTGTTCAGTATAGTTTGACATTTCATCATGGAAAGACTTAGCTCGGCACCGATTAAATCTTTGGGCTTTTGAAAGAAAAGCTTGAAGAAAATCCACTGTTTTCGACAAAATTTTTGTTTAATGATGAGGCACATTTTTGGCTTAACGGATATGTCTACAAACAAAATTACCGTATTTGGTCTGAAGAGCAACCTGAAGAGATTCAAGAGCTACCATTACATCCAGACAAAACAACGGTTTGGTGTGGTTTACGGGCGTAAGAAAAAAAATATTACATCCAGAACGTAACTGTCAATGGCGACCGTTTTCGTACCATGATAACAGACTATTTGTTTCCTGAAATTGAAGCCCGTGATCTACAGGTCATTTGGTACCAACAAGACGGCACCACTTGCCACACAGCACGTGAAATCATGGCTTTATTGCGAGAACAATTTTGTGAACAGTTAATTTCGCGCTTCGGACCGGTGAGTTGGCCGCCTAGATCCTGTGACATCACACTCGTAGACTTTTTTCTTTTGGGCTATGTTAAGTCCAAAGTCTATATGGATAAGCTGCGTACGATTGAGCAACTGGAAGCCAAGATGACGCAGCTCCTGCGTAACGAATTTTTTTTAAACATACTGCAGTAATTAATGGATTATCGTAAATTAACAGCAGACACATATTTTGATGCCGTATTTTGCACGTCCCTGAAGTCATTCATTATTTTTATGTGTACCATTTAATTGACTACTATTCGAGAGTCAGTGAGCAACTGTGCTGCAATACGCCTCGCTGTCAGGTAACCTTAGACACTATACACTTTGTCTAGCACAATTAGGAAGGGATTTTTATCAATATAGATCTTAGGAAATCGAGTTAATTTTTTTTGCAAAAAAACATTATTTTACCCTTTAAACACCCCTTATTACCCCCTGCGGAAGCATCTGCACACAATGGGGCTCCATAACGGGTCCATTGTGTGCAGATTGTGTGGCGAGGAGGAAGAAACATTGCCACATTGTCTTTGACTGTGAACCTCTGGGTTACAGCAGATACAGGATATTCGGTGCATCTCACCCCGAATATATGAACATTAAGGAAGACCTGTTAAGCAAGCTCCTGGCTATTTCCAACATATGGGAGAAGCGAATATCGTCGGACTTAAGTAGAAGGGGGAGCACAATGGACCATAAGGTCGAAGTGCAATAGTTTTTAGACCCCAATATAAACCAATCAATCAATAGGATAAAAAAGTTTGAGAACCCTTGGTTTAAAAGGTAGATTTTTGTGTAGAGATGCAGGGAAAATTTACGAACTTGAAGTCATTTATTAGATCAAGAAATTGAAAGCTCTTAGTCTCTTTTTGAGTTATCGTGTTAACGGAAAGATATCCTGAAACTTTTAAACACCTGAAATGCGTTTATCTTACGTCACGTTTATGATATGTTTAGAATGACCAAATGAAACATTTTAACCAAAAATTAAACTGATTTCAGACTTTTACTAATTAGATTATTAGCAAAGCCAACGAAAATCGAAACAAATGTATCTGGGCTTCATGTTACAAGTAAAAAAAATTTATTTTCATGTAGTGTTTTTGTTGAATGAATTATCAGAAATGAAAAAGGTTGGATCACTAGGGAAATTTGAAGAAAAACATATTTTGTAAGATCACCACAGAATCGGCATTTAACAACTTAATATTTTGTTCGATTTATTCCAAATATTGAGAATTTTAAGCAGTTGGAAACTATAAAATTACTCATCAATGTGTTTTTTGCAATGTGGTTTTTTTTTTGGTACAAAAACTCTACATGAAATTATATACCATAAAAATTTGAATGATTTATTTTGAAAATTTCATGCAAAGAATTAGAAAAATTCTCAAAGCTTACCCAATTGATTTTAGTTTGTACAATAAAATAAAATTTTGTTTTTAAATAATAATATCGATTGATCAGAAAAATGATTTTATTAATCAAAGGAGGTGAGAAAATATCGATCGAATTTCGCTAATCAAGTTCATGAAATGAAATAAAATTAGGATGATACGCTCTCCACCTTCTGGCAGAATGTCCTTATAGAACCAGAATGAAGTACCTAGCCTTCGCGACTCAACCGGAATGGGGATACATGTGGTAAAACAACTGAAGTGAAGCTCTGTCCTGTCATGCGCAAAGCAGACGGTGCTTTAGCCCTGTGTTCGTTGTCGAGCTCCACTTTAGTAGTTTTACCTCATGTTTACCTATTCCGGTTGAGCCGAAGGCTAGGTACCTCATTCTGGGTCTATAAGGACATTCTGCCAGAAGGTGGAAGGCCGTTTCATCTGACCTGTTAAATTCTGGACAGACCGCACTGTCCTCCACTTTTGATCCTACAGTGACCAGTAAGCATCCCAACCATGAGGTTAATCTCTTTCCGTATTTTGCAATAAGTCAGATAGACCTTGCAGTATTGTACCTAGCTATTATTTGTCTGACTTGTCCATTTTCTGTTCATAGACTTATCCAACCATTCGTTGGCTCTAACGCGTCTTTCATGTATACTCCTAACCCCGATTGACCCTCTTTTAGCTTATAATCACCCGACAGAGAAAGTTGCATCTATACAAATTTTTTCACGAAACAGTTCAAAATAATTTTACTTTCATTTGACTGATATTCAAATTTTATTTGAAGTAAGTCAATTGAATTGGTTCATTTTTATTAAATTTGAATATATATATATATATACTTTTTGTTTTCATAAAGTTGATAAACGAAAATCAGCCAAAATTGCCCACCTCCTTTAATTTTCCAAACTCAATATTTAGTTTTTAATACTTCCTGAGAACGCAATGAATTGTTTTTGAGACCGCCACCATTTTTAGCATAGAGACTAGACAAGGAGACCAAACTTAAACGGGAGAATTGACAAAATATGTCAACATAATGGTAGAAGTTCTATTTACTTTTTATGCCACTAGCGTTGCTAGTTTTCCTTTTGCAACGACGTGAATATAGTATAATAAATAGGAGTGAAGTATACATTTATCATTTTGTTAGACTTACTATTAATAAATAACATTAATTTAATATCTGATTCAATAATCTTCTAAATTGATTTTAATAATTTTAATATAATTTATTTCTACTTAATTTATTTTCATTTTTACAATTCCAACTTTACAGGTTACTATTTAATTATTCGATGTTTTATAATTATTTTGTTTTTTTATTGTTATGTAATTATTTTGCGAATTTTTAACCATCACTTACTTCAACTAATTACTTTATTTCATTTATTAAAAAAAGTATTTTATTGGAAAAATACTTCGACTGCAAATAATTTTTATAATACTACATAAATGCGTCATGTTTTTCAATTCAAACTCGCGCCTTATACTCTCTCCACTGCCATCGGTGCAAAAGGAACACTACTGGCATCTTATTTTTGTCCATTATTTGTTTACATGGAGTTCGGACTCCTTTTGTCTAGTCTCCCTGATTTTTAGCAAGCCAATTGTTTTAACATTTTCACATCCAAAATTTCGTTAATTCAATTTTCTTTTGTATGATTTTTCTCTTTCCGTAAAAAAGAATACTTCATACTTTAAAAATAGCTCAACGATTTTAGACCAATGGTATTTCTTATCTTTGATTACGGCCCTATTCTCTAAATTTTATTTTGAACACGGTATGAGATAGAAGCAAATTTATTGCTTATACAAACAACTTTAGTTCAAAATAATGTTTTTGGAAAACCGTACGAGACGGTATATATCAAATGCATTATGTTTTTTCCCATTTTCACATACCTTTATTAGTCGTAGAATGAAAAATAAAAAACTTTTCTGAAGATCTATTCAAGCGCGGATACGGACCATGACCAACCCCCTCCCCCAAAACTAAATAGAATTTTTTTTTCAATTATAATTTAATTGCTTCTTACTCAAATCTCACATTGAGATTATTGAATGGTGGGAATGAAATCTAGAGTGTTACGTAATTTATTACTACTGAAAAAATGCTATTGTTTAATCAATCTTTATCAACTTATGAGTAACAAATATTTTCCAATTGGTTATTGATAATCATGGTTGATTTGATTTGATACAAGTTTTATTAATTATTCAAAATAATTTTCAATGAAATTTTTTTTAAATTAAGAATAAAATTGACTATCTGAAGAAAATTAATTCAATTATCAATTGAATAAAATTATCTTTAGCAATAGGGAATATGCATGAAAATTTGTTTTCACATTTATTTTCAGAATATGAAAATACTGTTAATACTGTAATAATATTTAAACACGAAATTAAAATCGGACAAATATCAAGGAAGCTATAAGCTTTTAAAGATTATTATCTGTCTCTTTCTTGCAAAAATACTAAAAACGGAGTTTTACGTGTATTTTAAATGATGAAAGCGTAATATGACGTCACATAACATATCAAGAGGGCTATCACTCTCTTTGTCTAATCGGGAATTACAATCATTCATATCTCGCTTATTTTTAAAGTTATTTAAAAAGTAATTTTACCTTGATATTTGTCACGTAAACATGCTTCAATTCAAGTGAAAAAAAATTTTCATGCATATTCCCTATTATTCGAATAATTAACAAACGATATCTTAAAGTTCTTTATAAACTTTTGTTTTATATTTATATTTAACTTTCTTATATTTATTTACTTTTTAATAAACTTAAATAAAACTTTATTTTCAGTTGTGAAAAATTGACCATTCAAATATTTAATTAGTTTAAAAAACCTAGTTTTCTTTAATTTTAATTCTTATTTAGAAAGTTTTTTAAGAATAATAATAAAAATTCTTTTCCAAAAATTAATACTCTTTTTGTGCTTTAGTAAATGAAATAATACGAATTTCATAATCGAAAATTTTTTTAATGGATAATTTATTACCATTTTTAAGAATTTTTACTAACTTTAATTCTAGATCCGCCCCTGGATCTATTTGATCATAAGCAATGTACTATTGGTTTCAAAAGTGGCGTTTCGTTTTAAAGTTTCACTGTTAATTTGCACCGAATCAATTCGGTTTTTGAAAAAGATATTTAGAACAAAAGTTGTTAGTATTTTTATAACAATATTTTCTCCAATTCGATATAAAAAAATTGTAAAAAGAACTCATTTTTTTTTTCTGAGGGACACTGTACTTTTAGTTAAGGAATCGCACACAACTATATTTAAATGCAAGAAATTGAATTTTCAAAATTCTGGACTATAAGCGTAAATTTTACGTAATCCTTTAGCGCCAAGTAAGATTTTCTCATGAAGTAACAAAAAATTGTAAAGCATATGATCGATAGAAAATTTATAAAACAAAAATTTTAATCTGAAATAAAAAAATTTAAAAACTAAAAAAAAAATTATGATTAGAAAATAAAATTAATAAAAAAATGTGTATGCACAGAAGATTCCTAAAACCCAAAAAAATAGCTCCGTAGCGAAGGAAATCAAACTTAAATCTAATGTAAATACCGTTTTCAGCGCCACCATTTACTGGGAACGCGTTTGGGGAATCAGTTGGTGCAGAGTCTGGTAACGGAAGATGACGGAGTTCTTGTAAAGCACGTGATGCGGCATCATGACGAGCAGCCTGCGCAGTAGGTCCTTCACCAGTATAACCTCGAGGGCCGACACGTAGGGTCACAGTAAATGTATCGCCAGGATTACCAGGGCCATGCCAGCCATGTGGCTTACCATAGCCGGGATACCCTTGATATCGCTGAAAAAAATTTCATATTATATTCAATTGTGTACAACTTTCAGTCATTTTCTCCGTAATAATTTATTTTCAATGTGAAAAATAGATGTTTTAAAAATTATATTTACCCCTGCATTTCCTGGATGCTAATGTGAAAATCGACGACAGACAGTTAAAATATATTACAGTTATTTTGAAAACGTCAAGCTCTATTACAAGTGCAGGGACAGGACACTGTCGATTGAACTACCACCTTCATAACTTGGGGCTCTCTGATGATCCCACTTGTAGGGCCTGTATGGAGGACGATGAAACCTCCATGCATGTCATTCGCACCTACAGAAACCTGTAGGGTGTCAGGCATAGAATGTTTGGGTCCGAAACCCTGGATCCATCAATCCTGGGAGCAATCCCAGCGGAGAAGTTGTGGGTTTTCTGTGCGGCGTCTGGCCTCGACA
The DNA here is from genome assembly GCA_963920215.1 of Nineta flava. Classification (NCBI taxonomy): domain Eukaryota; kingdom Metazoa; phylum Arthropoda; class Insecta; order Neuroptera; family Chrysopidae; genus Nineta; species Nineta flava. The sequence goes on along the minus strand of OY986046.1, from coordinate 16,542,375 downwards.
GAATCCTAAAACTTCATTTGCTTAAAATACCTCTTATCCGGAAACGTCTCGCCTTCGGGTGACAGGTTGGTCTAGGACCCCACCCCTTGGTCTAGGTGTTAGGGACTTTGCGGTGATAGTCAATGGACCCTATGGTCCAAGTGTGTCACACCCCAGGACAGCCACTCTAACCTAGCCTAAGTCTTCGAAGTGGGATGATTATGTCTATGCCATCATCATTCCCGAATGGATTATCCGGATTGAATGCTTTTTTATTGTTTGGTGTTCAAAATGTTTCCTCTCGTCACCCTAAACATATCTTGAGCGTTTACGCGAAGATTTGGAGCTCCAATTATCATACAATAATAAATTCGAGGACATTAATATACAAATTTTCATAATAACTTGGAAAATAAAAATTTGAGCTTATTATACAATTAAGAAGCAACGTTTGGATACATCTTGTATTAGGTTTGACGTTTAAACAAAATTACGTATGCAAGACAGTAAAAAATATAAAAATAAAAGAAACAAACCTGGTTATCAAAATGGCCATGGTAATGACCCCGCCCATTGTATCTGCGCGTATCGTAGTTGAATCGATTGCCTTGTTGATTGTATATGTTACCACGATGATAGCCGGGATTGTAACCATTAACTGGAGGGCCGATATAAGGTGATTGGTTAAGTTCGACGAGATATACAGTCGGTTCGCCTCGTTTCATAGCGAGAGCGTTTAATTCGACTGTCGGCGTTAAGTGGCCGCCAGGACCATTCTTACCTCCCAATCGTAAATTACGGGATGTCTTCGGTGATGGATGTTTCAACTTCGTTAGTAATAGAGCTTCTTTGGCAGCTGCATGTTGAGCTTTCTTTATGCTGTTGCCCTCAGCCTCATATTCCTCAGTGCCTAGCTTTAAGCTGACTGTGAAACGTTTCTTATGAGCAGGTCCCTAAACCAAATATCATGATCAATTTTCTTTAAGTTTTTGTTTTGTATAATTAAAATATTTTACAATTCCTTGATCACCTTAAAGAATGTCTGTAGCTACTATAAAAGTCATAGTTTTATTTCGAACGGAATAAAATTTTGTATGTGAAGTGCTTTTGGTATTTGGAAGGTCAAGTTCGTTGATTTGCAAAATCGGATAAGGTAAAAAAGAGGTTTCGAGGAAAACACAAAATGTGATATCTTTCATAATATTGGAAAAATTGAAAAATGTATAAGAAGCAAAGACTAAAATTTGGTTTCTTATCATTTTTTTTGTTACTTTAATATTTACGATTGAAAATTAAAATTCTAAATATTTCGGTATATATTCGAGTTTTAGAAAAAAATAATCAGATAATGAATTGTAAAGTTGATTTTCTACAACTTTGCTACTTAAACATTTTTCGATTTTCTAATATTAAGGATGTTCGAAAGAGGAAAAAAAATGCAGACAAGTTCCTATAAATTAAATATGTTATAAAAAAAGTCAATGCGCATTCATTGGTATGCTTCAAAATGTTAGTTCAAATACTTTTAACATTGGGTCTTATGGAGAAACTACAAATTTAATCTTTATAATCGAATAAAACATAGTTTAAAATGCAGAGAAGTTTTTATAAAACTATGTAAATTGTTGTTAAATAAACAAGGATTTATTTGAGCCAAAGATGAAGGTATGTTCAAATGCATTTTGGAAAGTAATAATGAATTATATATTTTATCATTTTAGAGAAGCAAAACACAAGATTTTACTTTTCCCAATTCACGAGTATTATTATTTACCAAATAACCATAGAATATTTAAATCTAGTTTCAACGTATACATTAAATCTGTAACGCTGCGGGCATGCGCAGTCGCTTGATATCTCCCCTTACGTCTTTCCCCGCAAAATGACCCTTTCGAATGTCCTTAAGAGAGATATTCTATATTTTGTGTTTTTTATTTCTCTAAGCTTCTCTGGCCCTTAACGGATTCTATTCATTAACGAACTTGACCAACTTCAAATACCAAAAGCATATTAGATATGTAATTTCATTTTGGTCGGACTAAAATTGTGGCCGCTGGAGATTATACAAATAATAGATTGAAAAATATATTTGTTTATATATCGTCAGTGTTAATCCTATCGGAATGAAATTTACTCGGTATTCTGAGGAAATTCGCTAATGTGACGTAGCTCCTGCGTAACGAATTTTTTTTAAACATACAGTTATTAATGGATTATCGTAAATTAACACCAGCACGCTATGTTGTGTTTCTTGGATCATCCGACCAAGCCCAGACACATATTTTGATGCCGTATTTTGCACGTCCCTGAAGTCATTCATTATTTTTATGTGTACCATTTAATTGATTACTATTCGAGAGTCAGTGAGCAACTGTGCTGCAATACGCCTCGCTGTCAGGTCACCTTAGACACTATACACTTTGTCTAGCACAATTTGGAAGGGATTATTATCTATATTTAGATCTTATTATTAAGATCCATACGGAACCTTTAGTCACTCTGAGAAGTAGTAGAAAAACTATTCCAAAGGATGTACATTAAAATAAAACGATAAAAATTCAGACTTTGAGATGGCCACCACGTAGGCTGTGAATGGACCATAAGGTCAAAGTGCAATAGTTTTTAGACCCCAAGATGTATCTATCTGTCTATCTAAACACCCCTGAGTAACACGACTCTGCACAGAAATGACAGGTTTAATTTTTTTGTGAGTGTAATTCCTACATAACTGTTATTTTGGCACATTCCCCGCCATAATTTTTACCTAGGACATCACTTTTATACGATAAGCTTTTCCATGACGTTTAGTTTAAAGAGTTATTTCGAAACTGCTTGTAATTTCAATTATTCAAGGAAAAGCTGCTATAGGCCTAAACTACATCAATGGAAGGAAAGAGCAATTGTGCTCACGAAGATACAGGATTAAAAAAAAAAATCACTTCTACTGCCGATACAGGGTGTCTAGCAATACAGATTTGGAAATTTACGTATTTTCTCGATTATTGCAGTACACTGAGCTGCTAAAACTTCGAAAAGATTTGGTATGCGATTTCTTTATTTCAATGTGAATTTTAAGATCAGTATATTCCATTAATCACAGAAAAAAAATTTTTGGTAGAAGTGTTCATAAAATTATCTAATTAGTTCATTTCCGGAAATCCGTCCGCCCGTCCGTCTGTAAACACGATAACTCAAAAACGAAAAGATATAACGAGCTAAAACTTGGTATGTGTGCTCTACAGCTAAAAAGTACGGACAAGTTTGTGGATGGGTAAAATTAGACCATGCTTCTCCAACCAAGGGGGGGAGGGTATATTAATCTCTGAAAAAAAAACTTTTGTTTTAAACTTTTTATATAAAATCAATATACACCGGGTATTTAACCAATTAACTCATTTAGTTGTTATTTTTTACTTATTTCGATTGTTATTGGGCTTGGAGAAAAATTGTACCCCCTTTAAGAATGATAAAATAAAAAAATTTGATGGTTTTTAAGCCATAGAAAATTATACCGAGGTCTTTCTAATTGGAAGACTTGGTTTTGACTTATTGATTTATACAAGAAATAAAAAAATCGCACATCAGACTTTGTACGCGGTATGGCCATTTAGCCACATCGGGCATATTATTTGAACTGAGTTACTAATTTTATAAAATGTAAAACGGATATCGTTCTCCGGACTTGTAGCCGTTATACCCCCTGCTTCAACTCCCAACCAGATTAATTTGTTGGAATTATGTTGGTTTCACGAAAATGTGCGTTTCATTTTTGATATAAAAATTCCCGATTACTGAAAGAAATTTCCGTATATTTTTGCAGTTCTCGTATTATGGAATGTGTAAATTTTTGACGTATTTTTTATATAATTGCAAAGATAAAGCTACAAAATTATAAAATCATTAAACAATATTTAATTTTTATACGTTTTCTATGTTTATCGTTGACACTTGTGCTATTGACTGACATTTCGCTGGTTAATGACGTCACGCGATATGGTACGCTTTTCCAGAGCATTTTAAGGTGTATTATCACTCCCACACCGGTAAAACAAGAGCCGGTGTCGACCTCGTCACAAATGTATTTTCACATACACCAACAAAACCGAAGGCAATGACGATGCCAACCAGTGAACTGGCTCAACATGGTTTACTTTTTTCTTAGTCAGGATTCGCAATAATGAAATAAAATATTAACATTTCATCGATTAATGACGTCACGGAATAAGGCGCGCTTTTCTTGAGCGTCGGGATAAACGATGGTAGTATAAGAACACTTTTCTATCTTTAAACCTTTAAGGGTCTATTCGTTTTGGACGCTTACACGCCTTCAGGGCCACCTTGCGTTGTTTATAGTATTCATCTTGGCGCTGTGTATACTGACAAAGCGCGCAAATGGTTGAACTAGGGAAGCAAAAGCGTGAGCGCCAAATTGTACTAACTTCCACAACGAATACTGTATAAGCGTTTAGTTATTTATCTGTCATGTGCACCGGAGTTTTTTTTTGCGTATTCCATTGCAATTTATAATCAGAAACACCCCATAACATAAAAAAAAACTACATTATCGACATACTTTATCAAATTGTCAGTTTAAAGGGTTTTGTTTTGATTTTAGGGGTTTTTGAAGTCACTCAAACAAACATCCTTTATTGCTTCAAAAACAGCTAAATTGTTTTCATCCGCCATATTGAATATTGTTTGCAACTGACGCTTACACGTACTTATAATGCCTAAAACGAACAGCATTTTCAAGAGTAGAGTAAGCATTCCAATAATGTAAGCTTAAAAGCGTGTAAGCGACCAAAACGAATATACCCGAGATTACAGATTTTTGATGGAATTACTATTTCCTGTTTTTCCGGAACTCTCGGCGCTACTAGGCACCCTGTGATAGTGTCACAACTCACACAAAATAAGTAACGATTGAAAACATACCGATTCCCCTGTAAGTCGATATTGATGTTGGATTTTATTGAAACGGGCCAGCTCATTTATCAAACACATTGGTGTCTTCTCTTTAATGTTAGCCAAGCTACTAGAAGCAGGGGCGCTTGAGGAGTTGTCGGCCGAGGCGGTAGGTGCTGAATTTAATGAATTACATGTTCCGGACGGTAAGCTGCTACTAGCACCGCTGCCCATAGTGTTGTGCTGTTGCTGATTATTATTGACATTATTATGTTGGTTATGTTGCTGTTGTTGATTTGTTGTATTTGTTAACGCATTCGTTTGTTTATTATCAACTTGATTGTTCTCCATATCATGTTGAGACGGCTGTTGGCTGTGCAATACCTGCTGGGGCGTTTGCGATTGTTGCACAGTCTGAGCCTGCTGTTGATGTACAGATTGTGCCATTGCTTGTAATGGCACTGATGGCATTGTCACAATTACGCCTGTGTACCAAATATAAGATTCTCTTTTGTAAACAAAATATCATTTTAAAGTGCAGTATAGAATACCGTAAGTGGTATCTTAATCATCAGTTTGCTTAAAGTGCCGCAAGTTATAGGTTATGAAATGAGTAGTGTGGTCTGTACGTACTATGGGCCACAAAAGTAACGTCCATTTTACAAAATTTTATAATTGATTTGTATCTGATACATTCGGTTTTTGGGAAAATGTTTCAAATAAAAGTTGTTAGTATATTTATAATGAACGACTTTTATTCGTAGCATTTTGTCGAAAACGGAATGAATAAGACACAAATCAATTTTGAGAAATGGGCGCTACTTTTGTGACCATCTGTACAAACGTTCGCTTAATGTTTTTGTCAGTTATATTTGTGTTCGATTCTTTTTCTGGCCCTCAATATAATTGTTTTTAATACAATAGAATCTCTATTCTGGATCAAATCAGATCGGACTCGATCCATATATTTTGATAAATCATGAAAAAAAGTCCCCTTAAAAAAAACGGTCTTCTAAGAGGACAAACTGTCGATTTTCTCGGTTAAAAGTTTTGCTTTTTCGCAAATAATCTACCCTGAAAGAGGATTATCCAATATTCACTGCTGTAATTATACTGTCTTGTTGATTGCGGACAGTTAAAATGAAATAAAAATAAGTCCCAAAGATGATAAAGTCTAACGGTTATTAAGGTCCTGATTTATTTCAAATTCAGTTCGATTTGATTAGATCTAACGGTTTGTCGATATTTATTTCAAATTTTGTATTCAACACGAGTTGATCAGATTTAACTTCAGATACGGACATTTAAAGTTAATCAAGTAGACTGATGCGTCTGCCCCATTTGTTTGTCCAAAGGTTCCTTTTTTTGGTTTTAACCACATACTCAAAAACAAAGAATTAAATGACAATTTATCAAATAATATAAAATCTCTAACAAAATAAGAAATTAAGTGAATTTTCACTTGAATGCAATATATATGAACCAGTAAGTCACATTCTAAGTGCATGTTTTACTAAGAATGTTTTTACTGGTTCAAAGTTTTGCTTTTAACTGTGCCCTATAGTTGATATGTGCCCTTATTCAGTCGGTTTTTTGGGAAAATATAATATCTTAGGCCTAAATGTAAGAACTAAGTAACTCTTTTTCTTACTTTTGAACAATCGCAGAACTCATTAAAATGAGGTTTTAAAAAGCTATTGTAGAGCCATTAATTTTGAAAAAACAAATTCAAATTTTCAAATAATGGCTACCCAATAACTTTTTAAAACCTTATTTTAATATATTCTTATATATAGTTCTCGATATAGTACTATTTAGACTGATATTGAAGTGGTGTTATTTTATGACTTTTTAGCTATACTTGCGGCATTCTCTAACTGGGACATCGCTAATGGTATTCTATACTCTTCCTGTTGTTGTTTTTTTTTTTTTTTTAAATAAAATTAATTATTTAGTCAAATTTGCAAAAACACACAATCAATCATACATCTTAAAATTAAAACAAAAAAATTATAACCTTTAACCTTAAGAATTTAACTTACAAAATCAGAGTTAGTCCTAAAGTTTCCACAGAGTGTGATTACGTCAGATTGGAAACTAAACTATTGATTAAACGGTGTCACGCACAAAACAAACAAACAAGTTGCCATAGCCCTGTTTTACACGTGCAAGTTTTGATGAAAGTTCTTAATCGCAATAATAATATATGATATAGCAAAAATTATGTATTCTGCTCTAAAAGCCTTGCCTGGAACTGAGGTCACCTCAAGGGTAATCAATGATTGTCTGAAGGAACTGCTGGACCTGGCAAAACGGATCAAAGTTAAATTGATCTGGGTGCCGGGTCACAGTGGTTTCGAAGGAAACGAAAAAGCAGATACCTTAGCAACGAAGGGAGTCGGAATGCTCTTCATAGACCCAGAGCCTATTTTAGAAATTCCAAGGACTGCATGTAAACAGGTGATCAACGAGTGGTCAAATGCTAAACACCGTGATCACTGGGAAAAAGTACCGCGGCAGGAGCTCGGGAAAATACTATACTGCTTCAGAGGCAACCAAGAGGCTATCTCTCCAAGTGCAACCAAGAGATAATTCTTCTTTAGACTGACTCACTCAAAAGTGGACATCGAACGACGTTGTTGAATTAGTAATAAGTAGTATTTGCGCAAAATTCCGAATTTATTATTTATGTCACACACACAACACGGTTAAAAACCAGTGTTTCAAGTAAAATAATCGGTTTCGCTAACGATATCAATTTGACATTTTTTAGAGAATAACAGAAGATAGATTCCAATTATAACTATCGAAACGCTGGATTAGCCTGTAAACATTGTTAAAGATTATTTTCGAGTTGTTTAAATTTATATAACAAAAAATTAAATTAGTTTTGAACCACCACCAAAATTACAACCTAACATACAGACCCACGCATTTCTCCAATTGTAACCATAATTTGGAAAACGATGCTTCTATCAATGGTTTTGTAAAAATTAAAATCTTAAAGGTTTTCTTTAGTTTCAATAAACTTTTATCCCGATAGCTGAAATTAAAAATATATTTATTCGAAAGAAATTTTCGATTTGTAAAATAACAAATGGTGACAACCACAGTGGAGTCTCTTCTTGGACTTGGAGATCACATCTACCGAAAAGAGCTCAAGTAGGAAGAAGAAATAAAAAATGATTCACTTGAGGCGAATTAAAAATCTTCTTGGAAATTTTAACCGAAGAAGATTTAAAGTCTACGTCAGCCTGAAGAAAAACAAACGCGTATTGACGGGCTTCCTCACGAGGAAAATTCAAGGAATATCTCCGCAAGTTGAGATTAAAAATCGATAGGAGGTTTCCAAGGAACTGGTAGAAACTTCATTACAGTTCCTGACGGATTGCAGTACTCTGATACACAAGAAATCAGATGCAGAGATGCCAACAGGGAACATTCAATCTTTATACAGAAGAGTCTCACTAATCCGGCACTCTCTAGTTTTAAAAAGTGCCGGATTAATGCGACTCTACAGTATTCACTCCAGATCCTGCACTTCCAGAAGAAGACAAATCGGAAAGGAGTGTTATACTCGACAAGCCCCTAGGTCTGTACCTGATAGGGGAACAAAAATCTATTGTGAAGAGACAAAGACTCGATTTTCGAATTGCCTAAGCACTTTGGGACATATCGCTAAGGTTATAAACTGGTTGTATTTGTGGACACGAAAGTTTGAAAGATACTTCTAGACGACATGAATCAGTTAATATTTTACTACTAGTGGCATAAGTACACATCGCTTTTTTAGTTGCAGTTATAAATCCAGTTTATAAATTTGAAATAATATTTAGAAAATCAATACTCACCACAAATTCAAAATAAAAACTTAATTAAAAAACAAAATAGCTGAAAATAAATGAGTATAATAAAAAAATATTTATAAAAAAAAAAAAACATATAAAACATCGCGGGGTAATTTTTGCTAATTTGACTCTTATTTGTTTGAGAATAAGCGATCTCCAGTTTGTAAGTACCTTCAATACAATTTAATTCTCCAAAAATTTTTTGTAGATCAGCTCTACTTAACGATCCTAGATCCATGGCATTTACCGTGTTCATCAAAAATACACTAATTAAAATCATGTTTAGTAACGAACAGCTTCGTTTTCCATCAAACTTTTTTCGCACTCTAGATAAATCTTTACGTAAAAAATAATAAAAAAAATCCTTTGCATACTTAATATTGATTACTTCTTGTTTATAAATAAATAATTAATTCCACATATTCATTCACAAATCAAATTTTATTGTTAAATACCTCCATGCACACAAAGATTATTTACACAAATCAGAACGGTTTCAAGTTTTACAAAAACGTTACAAAATTAGTACTTGATTGACTGAGTTCTGGGATTCTACTAGATTCTACAATCCCTAGACCCAATTTCCGATCGTGTACTTCCAGAAGGATAGGGAGTTGGACAAGGTGCTTTAAGATGAGACCACTCCTCGTTAGGCACCAGATAGGGGAGCACAATAGATTTTATAGGTCGCAGTGCACCAAAATCCCCCCCCCCCATTACCATTCATTCATTCTAACCACTAACAAAATGTCATCTTTTAGTGATAAGACAGAATACAAGTCCAATTTAAACCAACTGAACAGAAAAATCCAAACCGTTTTGTCGCTTTCCTAACTACTTCTAACCAGTAACCACTTTTGCTAATGACGTACTTTCTAGCTAATTTTCAAAATAATAAAAACCCGAACAAATCCATAAAAGTAATCAATTATTTTCGATCGCTACACGTAGGTACACGTTCATCTTGAGTCCCTGATTCGACATTTTCGACAATCTGTTAACTCATTTTCAATCACATACTCTATTGACTATTCTCTTAACAAATTTGCATACTTATATGGAAAAACTTCGTTCTGATTTGTCATGATTAGTTTAAACGCAAGCATAAGATCTAAAACAATTTGTTAGGCATAAAATGAGATTAGTATTATATAAAAAATAATGACAATATGTCCGCCGAAGATATTACACACATAAACCGATAATTCGGGCAACGGATGGAATGAAATTATTCAAAATATATAATTCACCGAAAAAGTAGTATTGTCTCAAGTACTAGAGGTCACAAAAGTAGCGCTTATTTGTCAAAATTTTTTAGTTGATTTGTAGTTTATCCATTCGGTTTTTGGAAAAATGGATCGAATGAAATCCGAAACATGTTTTCGTAACGCGATTGAATACTAATATTATTGTTCGTCGATAGAATTATCGATTCTTGGATGTAATATCGTCGACAGACATGCAGAATTTTTTTTTAACGTGAGTCTTAGAATTTTGTATACAATGTAAAATTACTTTTTTAAATGAACAATAGGATGTCTTGTGTATGACTTTTTAATGATCTTCGGGTCGGATTTTATCAATTATATCATTATCGAAGCGTATTAAACAATTAAAGCCTAAATAAATCGAAATATATAAATGATTACAGAAACTAAAGTTCATTTTAAAAATAACAGCAAAATTACATTAAAAATAGTGCAAAATAAGGAGCAAAAAACTCCGTATTAACATAGTCAACCCCGGAAAATAATTCCTCAGAACAAATGTACATCACTTCTCTTTTGAAAATTAATTAGTATCTTATTAATGTTCATGGCGACCCGTGACCGCTAGAGTGGTTACAGATACATGTATAAATATATAATTTTTCCATATACTTGTATTCTCTCTAGCGGTCACAATTTCAGTCCGAACAATATTAATTTTCGTATCTAATATCCTTTTGATAATTGAAAAGCCAAATTTTTTACTGAGTAGAATCGATAAGGACTCATATGTAAATATACAAGGTATATTAAGTCTAGTCCCGACTTTGTAACGCTTGAAAATAATTGCAGACACAAATATATATATATATATATACATATATATATATATATTGCCCTCGGTACAACATTTAATAGCTCTTTCCGGGGGAAATCCGATAAATATGATTCAGATTTCAAAAATCATTGCGAAATCGTTTATACGACCTTTTAATCATATTTTGATTAATATTATCGATCTGAACTCATGAGAAATGTTTTTTTTTTCCGAAACTTTAACTTAATTAAACTTTTAACATTAATTTTTTAAACACTCTCTGTTCATAGATTCACTTTAAAAAAAAAGACTACAGACTTCAAACTACTCGACTAATTTAAAACAAAAATGTTTATCCCGAAAAAAATCTACGAAATAAGCCTAACAGTTATTAATCAATATTCAAGCATTAAAAACTATCAAAATTTGAACAAATAATTTTGGTTTATTTAAAAAAAAAAAAAGTTCTATTTAAATACTATTTCGGACAAAACAATTGGATTGCATTGTATAATACTTATAGAGATAAAGGTAACCAAAATTCGACCGTTTTTCGCCATCAAGTTGTCCATCAAACATATATAAGCGAATTATGGATAATGAATTTTATACTTGAAAGAATGGAAATTAAATCTGATCTTTCAAAATATTGTAACGGTGCCAATTCATATTTCGCTTGTAAATCATTGTACTAGATTGATTGGAATTAATGTACTATTCATTCGGTTTTTGGGAAAATGTTTCGAATGAAAGTTGTTCATTATAAATATACTAACAATTTTAGTTCGAAACATTTTCCCAAAAACTGAATGAATAAGGCAGTAAATGACTAAACAATTTTTTGAAAGTGGCAATGACTTTTGTGGCCTATAGTACTAGATAGACGAATAACGGATGAATTAAATTCATCTCCTTTACCTCCATAAATATGTTAACAGTCGAATCTGTCTTAGGTTAAAATTTCAAAAATTTACCCCAATTCCTAGATCAATTATTTGTATTTTATAAATACATATTTCGACTACATCATCAGTATGAAGAGGAAACACGCACCAAATTAGCAACGATTAACATATCTTCGATTCCATATCCCGGAGATCGTTACGATTAGCTAATTCATACTGATAATAACTACTTTGTACTCGAAATACGTATTTATAAAATACAAATAATTGATCTAGGAATTGGGCCAAATTTTGGAATTTTATTTCAAAAACAATTCTGTTTGATTATTTTTGATAATCTTTGTATATGTCTTAGGTTTATTAAACTATGAATTAACCGAATAATTCAAATAAAAAAAAAAAAAAACAATAAACGACAATATTAAAATTTTACTTTAACAATAAATTTTGAATACTAAATCAATCCATACAACTTTCGAAACACTCAGAAAATCACATTTACTTGTTAGAAAATGTTGATAACTTCACCGAATTGTTGTTAACAGTGAAATGTACAACACTTCGAAACCATTAATCCCAGAAAATAGCATAAACATTGAACTTACCAGGTGGGGGTACAGGAGACGCTCCTGCAACACCAAGCATAATCGGAGGATGCCCTCGTTGCTGATTTTGCAATAGCCGATGTGTTTGTTGACCCATTCTAAATAATATAAAATTCAATATTTAAAAACAATAATAACAAACACTTTTCTTCGAAGGACGTTGCCTCTTTTATTCATTTATTGCAGTTTCAGTAATAATTTGAAATTTACGAGGAAGTAGGTCATTAGCCCACCTCCAATCCAGCTGATGGAGCTGCCACTTTGGAGCCTGTAAGCTTGGCTCTTGTTATATAATTCTCCTCCTAACTGGGGGCATGGTTGCTACCAAGAGTCTCATTAGCAGGGCTAGGTTCACAACTAACACAATTACCAACCGAGCTGAGTGGACCAGGATCCGGTTACGTCCGGACTATTCCACAGAGCTCCAATTATAGCAAGTAAATAATTGTTGAAATTATTTGAACGTTAACCTGTCATATAATTGAAAAAAATATTTTTACCTATTTGGATCTCCCCTTTGCAGTTGGGACTGGGGTATCGGATGATGATGGTGCATCATATTTGTTTGGATCCGTTAATAAAACAACCTCCTAAAAATTATAAACACAGATTTAAAATTTATCAAGGTAATCCTAAACAAATGCTACGTTTTAAGAAAAATTTTTTTGAAAGATCCAATTTGTGTGTGTATAATCGGTGTATTTTAAAGAGAAAATATGCTTGAGAATATTCGAACCTAATATGATTTATTAGACGTCAAGTTTTGAATATAAATTATGTTAGAACTCGATGAGATAAAACGTTATCAAAAGTTTAAAGTTAAAATATAACGCTTGACACTCGAATAGAGCAATTTACATAACCGCACATACTTTGAGAAATATCCAAAAATATGTTTAAGTCGATAAATTCAGCCGATATCGTTCAATGTTTTTTATATTTTGAGTGAATTAAAATTAAAATAAGTACTATGATAATAAAATGTCCATAAAATACTATATTCTCCAAAAACTAACACGTTTTGCTTTTCGAAACGTTATTGCTCGATGTTTAACTGTATAACATATTTCATATTTTGGAATAGATAAGATGGCTTCAATATCAATCGGCAATATCTGGATGTTTTAACCGTGGAATTTAATAACGAGATAAACAAAAACAAGAAAAATTATACAAAATTTTTTATGTCACTTAATTTTCGTGATATCAAAAGCTAAAAATTAACGTACAATAGATTACAGTATTTCAAATTTGTAGCGAAATCCACAGATCGAATAATTATTTTTACGACAGCATAATGAAGTTAACCATGGGATTATGCACTTAAGAAATCTCCCCCGGAGGGCTATACTCCTATTATTACAATATATTATTTTTAAAAATTCTCTAAAAGTGTTATTTTTATAAAAAAAACCAAGTTTTAACATCTGGAATAGTAAGCGTTATCGAAAATTTGTAACGTTATCGAAGTTTTGATTCTACATTGTTTGTTAATCTAATTGAATTCTAACAGAAATGTAGAAACAGAAATGTCTAACAGAAATGTTTTCAACAAAAAAAAATATACTTGAACGAGTTTCCAATTTCCAGGTTTTTTTTTGGAAATTATAACAGTATAAATTTCTACAGTTTGGATTCATTTCACACACTAAATAGATTTAAAAAAAAACTTTATAAAATCATCTTCATTTTTTTAACCAAAATTATCAATAAAATCCGACTTTCATCGGATAACCGGTGATCTTAAAACTTATTTTCTCACTATACCGTCGATTTTACAAAAAAAAAAACTTATTTTTACAAAAGTTTCACTTGTAAGTTATTTTAACCGGTGTTTAATCACCGGTTATTAATCATTCATAATTTTTGACAAAAATTTTATTGAAATTATGTATACATACAATTACCGGTGTTGTAAAATTATTGTTTTTTAATTAGTCGTAATTATTTATATTAATGACACATGAATTAGATATATTACACACATACAAATAATTGATTTTCCGAGCATATTTTCTCAAAAAAAAAACCTCTCACGATCACATTAATTCTTGAAAAACATCTTATATATAGTAATTTCACAGAAAAAAACGTGTAAAATATTTATTTTGTTTGATTTTTGGGAACACAATAATCGGTAAAATTGTACCATACAAAAAAACGCACCTTTTCTTTTTATTACAATTATTAAAAAAATGTTCTATTTCAATTCAAAAACACAATTTCTTGCGATACCACAATTGATATTTGTAATGAAATAGAATTATTTTGTAAATGATAAATATTTATACAGCACTTTGACACTTAATTAACTTGGCAAACAGTAAAGAAAAAAATTATGTGTTCATCTAATGTGCGGCCATGTTCTTTTGAATATTGTAATGAATACTGAGACATCTATGTATTTACAAGGGGAATGACTTAAACATTCATTTGTTTTATTGAATAGAGATAAATATATGTCGTAGTCTTAAGAGAAATCTGTCTATCCACGAAGATCCCAGGCGTTTCATAAAACATCGACGTATTGGTAGACACGGAAAATGTTGTGTTACGTAAAATGTCCAAGAAAAGAAAGCATCTTGTATTTATTAGTTTGAAATAAAAAATTATATTCAAAATTAAATTTAAAACAATGAATTCATGTTTAAATATTTATAATAAATATTTCCTTTCATCTAAAAAAACTGTCACTCCAGTAAATATTCTAAAATTAATTATAAATAAATATTAAAAAACTGAAGGAAGAATATATTTTTATTCGTCCGGTAATTTACATAAGAAAAGGTTTGCCAACATAAAATTCTTATGTTAGGTTATAATTTCTAAGCATTTCTAAACAATCTGAGGAATTAAATAAGATAACTATTTCAACCGAGTACCATATATGTAATACTACTACATATATAGTACTGCATATATGCCGCGCACTACAATCTTTCTCTTCATCGATCAATCCCCGAGTTTGTGTGTTTTTTCGAAGGTTTGTGTGTTTTTTGGACGCCGCACTAGAAGCCTTGAGATAATATGTATAGAGTAGGCAAGTCATAGGCGCACATGTAAGTGGAAACGTCCCGTCAAACAGAAAGAGAGAGAACATCAATGAGGTAAACATGTCTCTTCCATTAGCTTATTAGCTTATGAGATAGCGATACCACATCGATTCTCTTTCTATCTGCAGGACAACTTTTAACTTGACTTGCCTACTCTATATATATTATCTCTATGACTAAAAGCAGAGATTAGTCTACTCCTAGTAGTAGGTACACAGTCGGCGAATATGTCTCGGCAGTCGGCCACAAAGACTATTTAAAAGGAGAATGATCGTAATGTTAAACACGTGGCATGAAAACTGAATACAGACTGTAAAGAACATGTAATTTTATATACGGAAACCATACGCTAACTTTTTATGAAGTGCCTAAGATCTTCGTGAAAAAAGAGTTCACAATGAGACTACGATATAAAGTAAGACAGATTATGTTAGACACTATCCGTCGAAATATGGTCGAAACGTCTAGACAGAACATGTAAGTTTTTATACGTACAAGTACGCCGAGGTTTCATGAAATTCTTACGATCATTTATTATGAAATTCTTACGATCGATTAAAAACCGATTTCAAACACGACGATATATATATATAATGCAGGTATTTAAAAATTCGTTACTATTGCCAAAATCTGTACATTAGGCATTGGGTTTTGTTCACCAAATAGTAAAATGCATTAAATTTCATATTTTTCTCAATTCTTAGAGAATAATTATTTGTATTTTATAAATACGTATTTCGACTATAAAGTAGTCATCATCAGTATGAGGTGAGATTTGGTGAGACACGCACCAAATTGGCAACGAGTAACATATCTTTGACTCCATATCCCAGATATAGTTTCGATTAGCTAATTCATACTGATGATGACTACTTTATAGTCGAAATACGTATTTATAAAATTCAAATAATTGTTCTAGGAATTGGGGCAAAATTTGAAGTTTAATTTCAAAAAACCTAGAGTTCTCTTTGATTATCTTAATAATCTTTATAGTAAAATCGAAGAATACAATATTGTATTCTTTGGTAAAATGCATTAAAAATTTTCAATTCCCGTGCTGATACCTACATTTGCTTTTATTTGCTTATAAATGTTGCGGTTGTGTTCGTACAACCTGGTACAACTAAGTGAATCAGTCAGTCTAAAATAAATTAACGTCGGAGCATCTAAGTTCAGAGTGTTTCTCTCAAGACACACTTACTAACTTGTCAATAGTCTTTGTAAATTGGGGAATTTTTCCTTAAATTTAATGGATTTAATAATTTGAAATAATCCATGGCATCATGTATCGAGTATTGGTAAAGTTACTCATGACGTCATATTCCAAGATGGCGGCTTTAGTCAGGTTACAACAATTAATACCTATAATACTATACATATTTTTGGTAGTAAAATATGGCTTTGAAATTTTTAAGTTTGGCTGAAACTGTTTCATTCGCGTATTCGGCAGGTTAATAATTAATAAATTCAAATGTTATTTTTGTTGGTAACTTTGCAGAAAATGTAGTACTGAGTACTCTGTTTCTATTTCTTGCCACCAGAGGCCATAGTCCTAAGGAACAAAAACCAATAAACATTTTGTATTCTGATTCGTTATATGTAACTTTAAAAATACGACAACCTCAAAAATAAAACACAATTTTCCACTAAGCATTATTAAATCCACTTAATTAAGGGGAAAATACCCCAATCTGGCAGCACTTAATAAACAAAATTGCGTCACAACCTAAGTTGCTTAGTATCTGTCAAGTGTCCTGGCAAAAAAACTAAGTTAGATATACTTAGTACTTAGTTTAATTAGCACTAAGTTGTTCAGAAGACTATCATTCTTTTTACTGTCATATTTATATCTTCTACTCAGTTTGGCCGCCATTAAACAAATTGACGGATTCTTCTTATTACCAACGATATACACATTGATATATCCAATATGTGTAACAAAGATAGATTAAGCGACAAAGATTTATTTACTAATTCTGAGAGGTTTTTTTGGATGAAAAAATCATATTTTTTTAGATGCATTTTTTCGGTATAATATATATAAAATGCATATTTTTTACAAATAGGTCATTGTCCTATATGGATATATTATTTAAATTTTGACCCGATTTTGAATGTAGAGTTAACTCTTTGGTGATATCTGTTGTACTCATTTCTCTAATATTTTATAATCAATAATGAATCTGCGTTAATCAATTTATAGTACACAATCTGTTGTGTAGTCGAATCACATAAAATGTGGTTTCATTTAAAATCTTAAAATTTGTATAAACATATTTCAATTGTTTTAATAATAATGGTTTTATATAAACACTTGCATTACCCGTTACGACTTCGCCCGCCAATATTTTGTAAAGCCATTATAGCTGAGTAATGTAAATTTAATTGTAAAATACTGAATGAACTTCCATACAAACGCTCACCCCGTGTTTTACCCCCTTGAGTGTCCATTTTTCAAAAACTCGGAAACACGTAACTATTTGATGATGTATAACAGAAATAGAAATTTTCATGTCTCTAACTTCATAAAAAACGAAACTTTGACTCCCTATTTTACCCCCCTGAAGGGTTGATTTTCGAAAATCGCTGAAACATGTATTTATTTATTTATTATAGCTAACCCGCACAGGCTTCGTACTGAAATTGTGTCTAAACTATTGCTTGTATGAAAAAATATTTTGTACAAAGGTTGTTTGTTTTTATTAGATAAACATTTTTTATATTGAAAGATTTTCTCTATCTCGCATCATTTAAAAGTTAGATATTTAGCATACGACGTGGAGACGGATTTAGTAACTGTCACGCGGGCTTAGATGCATAAAACAAAAACTTTTTATAGCCTATGCCATTCGGAAATAATGTAGTTTATTTTAATTTTATTTTCTATCAGTGGAAGAAATTTTAAAATCGGTTAAGTAGTTCCAGAGATTACCTGGGACATACAATCAAACAAATTTTATCTCTATATATATTGATAACTATACATAAGGTGAAAGCGTCACATTCATCTTCTTGAAGGTATTGTTTGACTGCAATGTTAAGAAGGCATATATTAAGTTTAACGCCAGTTCTCTCATACTATGTATAAAGTAACCTTAATTGAATTTGACATAAGTATTGTATTGTGACGCTTAAGTATACGCAAATAATGAATTGTGAATATAAAAGTCAATTTTGATTTGTCAGTTATGATCTCTGGAAGATGCTTGAAGATATGTTTGACTGCAATGTTAATAAGGCTTCTTAATTTATTACTCATATTGATGATGTTCGATGAGGGAGGCAATCTTACCTTGAACTAGAATAAAATAAAACGTACTTACTATCTTTATCACTGAAAATGATATTTAATGATTTAATTTTTTATGTTGAATTATTAATATCATTTTCAGCATTACTTCAAATGTTTATCGACACTTCCACCAAATGTGTCTATATCAGGTAATATTTTCGAATTCTATCTATATAGAACGATATTATTATTGTATACGTTGTCGCGTGACTTAATATATACATGTACAAAATTTCAAAGCTCCAATTTAATTAGAACTCTTCAAAATTTTGATTGCAGAATTTGATTCACACGCACGGGCGTATATAAGAAAGGGGTTTAGGGGTGCGGACACTCCCCTTAGTCTACGCATACATACTAATATTCGCTGAATATCCAACTTTTGTATCCGTGTCAAAAATAGTAAACGGTAAAAAAATTTCGGTATATATTGATTTTATTGACGTTTCGCTTTTTATGGCATAAAATCACGGCCAAAAACTAGTTTACCTTTGTACATTGTTGGACCCCTCCCATGTGAAAGCTATAGCTACGCCCGGTCTATACATACTAACAGGTGAAGTTAAATAAAATCGTGTAAAAAAAAACACCAAATTTTTGAAACAACATTTTTATTTTAAATTTGTTTTGGGTATAAAATAAAAATTTCTCATTTACAATATAATATAAATAGTAGAAGCAAATTAGGATTTTTCAGGCAGGTTGCTCGGAACTGCAATTTTTTTTAAAAATCGATTCATCTTGATCATAAGACGTCAAGATGAATCGATTAAAAAAAAACATTGCGGTTCCGAGCAACCTATCTGAAACCGACTTTTTGAACCTAATTTGACTCTGTTAAAATGGCAGTTTATAATATTAAGAAATCACTGCATATTCCATATAAACTGAACACAAATATATTGTTCAATGTATACGAAATAAAATTTAAGAGTATACATACAGTGGGATCGAGTCGATACGACACTTTAAGATACGTTTTTCTCGATACGAATATCGCGATGATCGTTGATTGCTATATTGCACGAAGCGTCTGTGATTTTTAACTAGTCGCGTGTTTCGCAGTCACATTTTTATAGAACAAGGTTGTGTTTAACATAGTGAGTTTAAAGTTGAGTAGACATAAAAAATTATTACTCGATTGAGAAGCTGGAAAATGCTTTTCCATCTTTATTGGCTATCTCAGATAATATATTGTCCTTGATCCTTGCAGGACGCATGTGACAGCTGTAACAGTGAGGGATAATTGTCACTTCCTCATCAAAACACGAAGGAGCCATGATGCACGTGATCTGATCACAACAAAAAACGTTAGCGACTGACGATTACATTCACGTTTTTCTCAAACAACTATTCAAAACGTACAATCGTCGTTACCGATTCTGGCAGCAGTCGCTCGAAACAAAACAGCTCCAAAGGAAATATATAGAAATAGTATATGGTCCGGCAGACCAAAGGGTTTTTTTCAGGATGATGAGCATCAAGCTGGGTACTTTGTAAGTAGCTTCGTTTTGACAAGACGCCCAACTTTTTTATTTAAAAAATTTTGGAAAACGGTATCGAAATTTTCCTCGAAGCCGTTGAACATTGAGGATGGGAAACTCGGAGCCCATTCCATTGAATTTGTAGGACGAAAATTTTTTCCTCGTTCTTCACTTGATTATCTTACAATTAAACTTGATGATAGTAAACTTTGGATGAACGGTCAAATCGACATGTTCAACAGCTTCCAGAAAATTTCGATTTATATTTAAGTTTAATTGTAAGATAATTTAGTGAAGAACGAGGAAAAATTTTCGTCCTAAAAATTCAATGGAATGGGCTCCGAGTCTCCCATCCTCAATGTTCAACGGCTTCCAGAAAATTTCGATCCGTTTTCCAAAATTTTATAATTAAAAAAGTTGGGCGTCTTGTCAAAACGAAGCTACTTACAAAGTACCAGCTTGATGCTCATCATCCTGAAAAAACCCTTTGGTCTCCCAGACTATAGTGCTCAACGTGGCAATTGTTGCACCGAGGAAAACGTACCTTTAATGTGTATTTATATAAATTAAATTATTATTTTTTTTTAATTAAATTAATTTTATTTTAGGTACACTCTTAAAAAATATATATTTTTAAATTTTTTTTAAAGATGTTTATAAAAAAATAACGAATTTCATTACTTAATTTGTACAATTTTTCTTTTTTAATAATTATTTACAAACATTTATTAAGTGGGGTGTTGCATACATTCGATCCATTCAAATAACGATACGTTATAATATTTAACCGGGAGTGACAAACTTGTCGATTAAGGTTGACATGACATAAGATTTCATTCCATAATTGCCAACTGTATCCAATGAACTTTCAAAGTAAAAATTTATGAATTTTGAATACATTCAAATATAATTTGAACATCACTATAGATGTCACTACTTTAGATAGATAGACATATCCTGGGGTATAAAAAGTACTGCACTTCTACTTCAGTCTGACGAGATTCGCTTCTCCCATATCTTGGCAATAGCCAGAAGCTTGCTGATTAGATCCTCCTGAAGGTTCATATATTCGGTGAGATGCACCGAATATCTTGTATCTGCTGTAACCTAGAGGTTCGCAGTTAAAGATAATGAGGCTGGATGTTTCTTCTTCCTCGCCAAATAGTCTGCACACAATGGACTCGTTATAGAGTCCCATTGTGTGTAGATGCTTCGGCAGGGGATAATGTCCGATAATGAATCCGGTAACCTACCGCAGTTGCATCTTGTTCAGCCTCAGTTCCTCTGTTCAGCCTCTTGGTTGCATTCCGAAGCAGTATTTTCCCGAGCTTTTTGCTGCGGTACATTTTCCCAGTGATCACGGTGTCTAGCATTTATCCACTCGTTGATCACCTGTTTACATGCAGTTCTTGGAATTCCTAAAATAGGCTCTGGGCCTATGAAGGGTTTACCGACTCCCTTCTTTGCTAAGATATCTGCTTTTTCGTTTCCTTCGTAAACATTGTTCCGTTTTGCCAGCTCAAGCAGTTCCTCTAGACAATCCTTGACTATCCCTGAGGTGACCTCATTTCCAGACAAGGCTTTTAGAGCAGTTTGACTGTCCGAGAGAAAACATACGTTCTGGTTTATGTAGCGTCTACGTAGGTTCTCACGGACGCAAGCCAGTATAGCGTAGACTTCTACTTGAAGGACTGTAGCATATTTCCCCAAGTTGAGGCTTATGTTTGCTTTGGGTCTTTCACCGTAGATTCCCGGCAGATCCTTTCAGTTTTGGATCCGTCTGTAAACCAGACGATTCTTTTCTTGAGATATGATGGTTCTCCTTTGGTCCACATGTCCTTATTACAGACTACAGTGAAAGGTTTTGAGAATGAGTATATTTGGGGAAGCACATCTGTGCCCATTTCAAAAACGGGGTCTGAGATATTTGATGTTCCCACGATCCTTGCATACCCAACCTGATTTTTTTTAAATCCAGTTATTATTACAAGATAGTCTATAGACATCCGTGTGCGTACTTCCTTAAATTATAAATAAAAAAATGTGTTCTTTAAATTTTAACATCAGAAATAAAAGAAGTGTTGACTATTTATTTGATTTATATATATATATAATATGTACAATTTTAGGGTATCTAACTTGGTCGAATTTTAAAAGTTCCAATGTCAAATTTTTCGGTTATTTCATAGAAATTCCCGTATTAATTCATTAAAGATTAACTACTAAATATTCATTATTTAAGGACGTTAATTTGCTATGCTAAAGTCAAATGATTACTATCTTTAATAAAATTTATTTAGGATTTGAAAAAAAGTTGTAAAGTATATCAATAATCTTACAACGATTTATAACCTTTTTTATTTGTCCTAAATATTTTAAAAGTATTTATTGTAAAATATCAGCAAATGTAAATTAGAAGTTGATTTGACTTGATGTGACAGATTTGACAGTAAACTATGTTGTATATTTGTGTGTATGTGTATATTATTTTAGTATGCGTGGTCGCCAGTTTTCAAAATATGGTGGCAAAAACAAACCTAACAAAACAGTTTTAATTTTATTAAATAATTAATTCAAATGTTCGTCAACACCATTTATTTAATGCAATTATATAAACTGTATATTTCAAAGAATATTTATAATAATTATTTATTATGGTGGCTACTTAAATAATATAGTTATTATAATTTTTAAGTAAAAAAAAAATTCTATTCACCATAAGAAGCTGTGTTAAAAGTTTGATTTTTAATCGATAATTACTCTTCGAACTGATCGTCAAAAGAATTTTTGAGGGAGGATAACTACAGAATTCAGTTATTCAATTCACTAAAAAAAATTTTATCTACTATTAAGCCTCATGCATGAACGTCCTTAAACCCATTCTAATTTACGAAAATTTTCAATTTACAGGGACGTCCAGAAGCATATAAATTGTATGCACAAATGAAAGAAGAGCATTCAAGTCATTGCACAATCCATACACATAATTTTTATCTATTAAGCCTCATGCATGAACGTCCTTAAAATCATTATATTGTATTCGTTCTGTCAAGTCTCAGTAACGACCGTATTATAATTGAAAATTACTGTAATTATTAAAATGGAGAAATGACAACAGTTTATTTACCCCTTCTGATCGATAGTAGTGACCTTATTCGGATACCCAATAAGGTCACTAATTAGGCCAGTAAATCCTGTCCCAATTATTTCGAACGAATAAACATTTTGTGTCACGTGTACACATTTAGTAGTGAATCTTATGAAAATGTACATAAATAAATGATAATAAAATAAATTGTTGGTTCTTATAAAATCTCGTATAATTTCCGATTTTATCGGAATTTTTAGTCGTTGGGTACCCTGAATAATTAACAAAAAAATAATTTACAATTCCAATTCCATTGTTTGTCATATACCAACATTATTCACTGATTCTAAATGATTTATTTGTAAAAAATTATTAATTGCTCGCGCTAATTTCTCGCGTTTAAATCGTAACGATTCACGATACACTTGTTTGATAATTGTCTCTTGCTGATGAAATTCACCTTTTAACAATAACAAATGGTCTAAAAGTTGTTGGTAATCTGTAAAAAAAACAATACAAAAATTATACAAGGTTTTGCAACTATGCAACAAGTGTTTTTAGCAGGAAAGGGTAAAATGTCTTTGAACATATTTAAAATGGAAATGGTTAAGTGCTCTTTAAAATACATTTAAAATGCTAAAAGTAAATGGTTGAAATAAATTTATTAAAAATGCACAATAAAAAATATATATTTGAAATGCTTTACAAAATAAAATAAAAAGGGGGTTGGGGGTTGTGTCTTGGACACGACCGTGTGTTTTATGTGAATACGTGTATGTAACGGGTAATATTTTCTTTGAACGTATTATATGTACACTGAGAGAGAAAAATATCAAGTAAATTTTCTTGACATAGATATTAATCTCACAACAAGCTTTTATATCATATAAATTATATAATGTGATATATTGATGGGTTTAACTTAATTTAGACTTTTATTTTCTTGTTTTAAAAGCTTGTTTTTGAAATTTTTTTAAACTATTAATTTATTTTTTATTTATCGCTGGACTAAGTCTGTTCATTTCATAATTAATTTCATAATTTTCATTTCATAATTTCGGAGTTAACAAGTGAAGGGGTAGTAAGTTAAGAGGAAAGTGGTGCTTGGAGAAAATAGAAACACAAAATATAAAATATCTCACTTAATATTAGAAAAATTGAAAAATGTGTAAGGAGATAAGTTGTAGAAAATCATGATGTTTGCTACAATTCATTACCTCATCACATTTTCTACAACTCGAATGTGTACAGAGATATTTAGGATTTAAATTTTCAATCTTAAACCGTCAATATCTCTGTAAATATTAGAGAAACAGAAAAAAATTATTAGGAACTTAATTATAAAAACTAATTTTCTACAACTTTACTTCGTATGTTTTTCGAATTTTTAAAATATTAAGAGAGATATACCATTGCAGATATTTCGACATTGCATTATTTATGTTAATTTTTTACTTTAACACCATAATTTATTCGCTATAACTATTTTACACTAATGATTTATATACGCAATCGATAGATCTTGACGAGAGCTGTCGATTGAAACTAAATCGAACGTGTTGCTTTACCGAGTCAAAAGTTATACTAAACGGAAATTATGTGACGTAGCAAAAAGACATCAATATGGCGGTACCGGCACCGATTCACTCTTTCATATAGTGTTTTACGGGTATCATTAGATTCCTCTTTAGAAGCCCTTTCCAACCGTATACGATATCTTCACTTTGACTTGGCTTTTTGACGAGTTAAGGCTGACATTGCATTATTTTTAAAAATTTTTTACTTGAACGCCATATATGTTCGCTATAACTGTTTCTGACTAATATTTTATACATATATCGATAAGATAGAAGCTGTCGGTTGAAACGAAAACTTCCCCTCCAACGCGCGTGTTGCGCAGTCCTAACTCAGCGTAACAAATTCTTTGAACCTTAAGCTTGTGGTGTAATTATATTTTTGATGTAGCTGATAGTTTTGTAGCTGCAATACCAAACTGTATCCCCCGATTTTGTTATCATCAGTTATTTCGATTTACCCCCCTATATATCAAATTTATAAACGTATTCACGCCAAAAAATGTTTTAAATATTTTGACAAGAATATTTTTCCTGCGAAGAGTTCAAATTCCTTATCGGCATCCATATTAACCTCTAAAAAGTTATTCAAATGAACACAAAACGCAAAAAGAATTTTTGAAAATCGGACCATTTACAAAAAAAAAAAAAAAATAGTGTAATACAAATTTTGAAAATAGGTATAACTAGTAAGCCTAACATTTCTTAACACCGCGTGGACGGGAACGTTTCGAAAAGGCACCCCCCGCTTGAATAATTATAAAAAAATACTTACTTTTACCAGGTTTTCGAACATCTGCAAACAACATTCGTCTAATTTTAATATTATGTCTATTCGTTTCTTCATAATCCTCTTTGGATGGTTCAATATTTTCCGTATTTTCCATTTCCGGTAAACCATTTTTAATAATTTTCTTATCAAATTTATCTAGATCATTATTCGCTGGTGTTGTACTATCCGTGGCATTTAAATTATATGAATTGGATGAGTCATTGATCATTAATGAGGCATCCTCATAGTTGTACGATAATGAGGAAAGATAATCGGACATTGGTGGATACGATGATTGTATCGGTGATGTCGCTGGAGTCGTTGATTCGATTTTTGGCGGTGTTATATTATTGATTGATTCACTATCATCGAATTTTATTTGCATTTCATCAAAATCACGTGGTGTATTGTTCGATGGTTCGAGAACTATAGCTGTATCGATATTTGCTGGTATTTTGTCTTTATCGAATGGTAGTTCAGTGTCTTCAGGCTTTGATACTGTAAAAAAAAAAAGTTGCATTTTAGAGTAATTCTTCACGAAAAATTTTCATCGCTATTAATTTTCAATATATTTCGAGTAATTTGAGATTCGGACTAATATCGGATTTCTGTTCACATTTTCAGTTCTAAAACGAAGGTAAAATCAAAGATTCTAACCGAATCGAAACTGAAACCTAAATTAGCTTTAAACTGTTTAATTAGCGTAAATAAATTTGATTCTTTTATAAAGGGTGTTTTTTTGGAATGGTTTACCATTAGTGGTTTATCATTATGGTTTGCCATTAGTGATGAAGCTCATTTTTGGCTGAATGGTTTTGTTAACAAACAAAATTGTAGATTTTGGAATGAGACAAATCCAGAACAAATATTGGAAATATCATTACATCCAGAAAAAGTCACTGTTTGCTGTGGATTGCATGCTGGCGGTATCATCGGTCATTATTTCTTTGAAAATGATGCTGGAGCCAACGTTACGGTCAATGGAGCATGTTATCGAACGATGATCAACGATTTTTGTTTGAAAACATGGAAAACATCGATCCAGACGAAATGTAGTTTCAACAGGATGGAGCTACAGAGCCCATACAGCACGTGAATCCATTGATTTGTTAAAAACAAAATTTAATGAAAACATTATCTCTCGATTTGGATCTGTTAACTGGCCTCCAAGATCATGTGATTTAACACCACTCGATTATTTTCTGTGGGGATATATTAAGTCATTGGTTACGCTAACAAACCAGCAACAATCGACGACCTGCAAGCCAACATTGAAGATTTGCAGAAGTTCTGACAGATTGCAGATCGTCAGGAGCACAGTCGAGGTGGACATATGTCCGAAATCATATTTAAACATTAATGGCATACATTGAACTTCTAAATAAAACAAATTCATGAATAAAATTAATCATTTTGTATTTGTAATTTTTATTTAAAGTTCTCACCCTCTTAAAAAAAACAGCCTTTATTAGCAGTCTAATTAAAATTAAAAAAAGAGTTTTCAGACTGGTTTTACGTCCTGAATACAACCCTAAGTTTTTACGTTTGATATTTTCGGATATTTGTATAATGTATCATGTTTGCTAATGGCTTTGATGAATCAATAAGCTAATAATTAGCCTAAATCTTGTTGTTATTTATGGGCATATTGGAGCTGAATCAAAGTTTTCTGTATTAAAGATGTCCAAAATAAGGTAAACATATACAAGCGCATTTGTTTAAGAATGTTAGGGAGATAAATCGAAAATGCTTCGAAACGAACCTTAATAGAATGTTTCTCACTTAAGGATTTACGAGCACTGAAACATCAAAAAGATTAAGGCTTGATTTTTTTTACATGCAGTTGAAGTGCATATAAATCAATTATAAAAGTTTCGGGGGGGGGGGGGGGGTGTTACGGGGGTCTTGAATTAATTATTTAATGTTAAACTTCGAGTATAAGCATTGCTCTTATGGAGAAACCCATATTTTTACATATTTTGATAATTTTCATTTAGAATAAAATAAAACGAATAAAAAAAAAACTACGCAATAGAAAATAGAAATATTAATAAAGAGATTGATCCAATAAAATTCCGGTATGACGGGCCTAAAAAAATATTCATATTTTTCAATATTTCAAAATGATTGTATTTCATTCGGTTTTTGAGAAACTGTTTCGAATAATAGTTGTTAGTATATTTGTTATGAACATTTGTTTCGAAAACCGAATGAAAAAGCCTTAATCACAAATATTATGAAATTTAAAACGTGTAACAGCATTTTTACAAAAATGAAATTCGTTATTTGACAAACAATGATTAGAAATATTTGACGAAAATGACACTTACGTTCAATCCAGAAGTTAACCATTGATTTTAATGCCACTTTATAAATTTTTGTTACACTTTTGATACATTAACTTCTACACAAATTTAAGCATGTAAACAAGCCACAACAAGTATATATACTAACACTCCTATATATAATAATATGAGCAGTCCCTATATAGGTGGAGTCTGATATTCTGACAAAGTGAGACAGATAGTGTCTCGTGCTCTTTTTCTGCCGAGCGACCAACTCCAATCTACCAAGCATACGTGCTGAATTGCCAAGCATGCACCCCACAGACGATTTATCCCGGAGAGAAAAAAATATAGTAATTTTAGTAGGGGAGGGGTCGAAGCCAGGCAAGTAAGCTTTTTTAGGCCGTTTTTACCGACACCTTAAGGACAAGAAATTGATGTCTCGGAAGAGAGAGAATAAATATTTAGTAATAGAGTGGGGGGAGGTCGAAGCCAGATGAGTAAGCCTTTCTATATATATATATATATATATATATATATATATATATATATATATATATATATATATATAGATAGATATATATATATATATATATATATATATTAACAGTGTGCTCAGATTTTAATCCGTAAAATTAAATAGACGATAGATCTACTTAAACTAAGAAGAAAAGTTCATATGAAAATGGATGTTTTCAAGCTTCGTTTTTGAGATAGTAGTAGTAGTAGTAGCGGAGGTTGAAGCCTGGCAAGTAGACCTTTCGAGGCCTATTTTACCTATAGGAATTTGTATGTAAACTTAGAAATTGGTTGGTTGTGCGATTGCAGTCGACTTTGATAGAAACTATGCCGATATTCATCTGGAGTTTGTGAAAGGAACGCCTTTAACAACGGGACCACACGGACTGGTATAATAAATATAGTCGGGACCGTAACGTTTTATCCTAAGTACTTA
This sequence comes from Nineta flava, assembly GCA_963920215.1. Lineage (NCBI taxonomy): Eukaryota > Metazoa > Arthropoda > Insecta > Neuroptera > Chrysopidae > Nineta > Nineta flava. Next base: position 16,513,605 of record OY986046.1, on the reverse strand, counting down.
GACATATAAGAATAGACCACGGGATTGGGGTGAAAAACGATTGAAGTTGGTGTCGTAAATGGAGACTATAGTAACAGTCCATAACGTTCCGTTCCGTTTTACATACAGTCGTATTACTCAAACCATAAAAAGCTAAATTTTCTACTTACATAAAACTTCTTCTTTAGGAATCTCAACAGGAACTGGTACAATAACATCACAAATTTTCGGTGATTGAGGTGGTGTTAATGGTATTGGTGACGATGGTCTTCGTATTGTTACATCACGTGGAATTGGACCAGGTTTTCGTTTCGTTGGTAATTGTTTAAAATCGGACCCACTAACTGTTCGTTTACCACCTTTACTGCTTCCAGTCGATGATCCAGCTGTGTAACAAAATTGAAATTTTATTTATTCTAGTAAAAACTTTAAGTAGTAATACAAATATAGAATATCTATCAAGAAAGTTGTCAAAATTAATCTATATTTTGAACAAACTAAGAGATAGATAGACAGATTGTAGAGGCTGCCCTGAACGGGCTACACTTCGACCATAAGGTCCATTGTGATGTCTAAGGATGTGAGTGGAGTGGAAGGAATTTTTGTGTATAGACTAGGAATTGGTAGGATATGCGGCTGCAGCCGACTATGATAGGAACTATGCCGATATTCATCTGGAGTTCGTGAAGGAAACTGCAGAAAACCTCTCAAGCATAGCCGGTTACTTCGTTCTTGTTCATACGCCGATAGTTTAGTCAATTAACCACCCCTTTTTTTTCTTAATAATTGACAAACTGTCGATGTCGGGATTCGAACCCATAAACTCCCAGTTTCTAAGTAGGCATACTGCGCAGACATAACGCCTTAGACCGCTCGGCCACTTGGACTGGTAACTAAGAGATACTGAGTCTTTATATATTATGAAACAAGTTTATTACGCTCATATACACGAAACAAATATTCGATATGGAATATTGTTTTGGAGAAATTCTGCTGCTATTCTTGACCGAATAACTCAAGGTACAAAAAAGATGTGTAAGAATAATAATTAATGCTAAGTCTGATGAATCCATTTTTCAGAATCCAGAAATACGAATAGTTATAGACGCCTCCATTTTTCAGAATAAAGATTTATTGTTATTATATAAAATATTAATTTTTTTAGCAAATTTACTGAAAGGAAATATGAGCTATTGGTCTCAATTTTTTAAATTTTGTGTTTTCTTCTTTCCCTATGTCCCGCTTCCCCCCTTGACCTATGCCATTTATTTAAAAAATTGAACTTTCAAATACCAAAATCATATCAGATACGACATTTCATTTGATCAGACTAAAATTGTGACTGCTAGGTAGTGATTTTTGTATTCTGAGGATATTCGCTAAGTTGACGAATTTTTAAATATACTTTTAAACTCACCTGAATTCCCACCAACTAAATCAATATCTGCCTCATCGACCATCATACGTTTATCGATTTTAAATGGATTTCCGAACATATGCTGACGCACCGGTGTACTTTCAATTTCACGTAATGGCGCCGGCATACGTTTCAAATACTCCTGATAGTTGCCCATTTGATTGACGGGTAAACTATGTGTGACATCATCATCCACTAACTTTAAACGGTTAAATGGTTGCATATAATTTGCACGCATGCGTACGACTTGATCTAATAAATTACTACGATGTATATCAAATGGATTACGATAACTTTTTGTATTTAAATTCGGTTTGGATGCTGGTAGACCGACAACGAAGCCTCCATATTCGTTTAATTGTTCACGCATTGACATAAATTTATCTTGAAAATCGGGATGTGTGGCCATGTCACGTTTTAAACCGGCCCGAGGGAGTACACGTACACGACTTGAACCAGCACCAGACGATTGATTTTTCGATTGAGCATTTTGTTTGCTAAGTACATCGTTGCATAAACGATCAAATTCGATTTTTGCCTGATTCTTCATTTTCTTTAAATAGTTTAATACTGTCACACTAAGTGTTGTGTCATATGTGTCAGGTATTAATGTTGATGCTAACGAATTTGGAGCACCCATTCGTGTTAAAGCACGTCGTAATGGCTGAAAATAACAATTATTGTTAGAAAATTAAGGAGCTGATTAATTTTTCACAGTAAAAATAAAAATTGTTATTCTGGTGTCTACTTTAATAATATAGTTATTATAATTTTAAGTACAAAAAAATTTTGTTCTCTATAAGACGCTGTGTTAAAAGTTTGATTTTTAATCGATAATTACTCTTCGAAATGATCGTCAACAGGTGTTAAATTTTTGAGGGAGGATAACTACTGAATTGTGCTATTCAATAGGGAATATGCATGAAAATTTTTTTTCACATTTATTTTCAGAATATGAAAATACTGTTAATACTGTAATAATATTTAAAAACGAAATTAAAATCCGACAAATATCAAGGAAGCTATAAGCTTTTAAAGATTATTATCTGTCTCTTTCTTGCAAAAATACTAAAAACGGAGTTTTACGTGTATTTTAAATGGTGAAAGTGTAATATGACGTCACATAACATATCAAGAGGGCTATCACCCTCTTTGTCTAATCGGGAATTTCAATCATTCATATCTCGCTTATTTTTAAAGTTATTTAAAAAGTAATTTTACCTTGATATTTGTCAAGTAAACATGCTTCAATTCAAGTGAAAAAAAATTTTCATGCATATTCCCTATTCACTAAAAAAAATTTTTATCTACTATTAAGACTCATGCATGAACGTCCTTAATTATAGAATATGGTTAAAAGCAAAACACAAAAAATTTGGTTACTCACACCAGCGTAATATGATGGCATTGTACGCATGTAATTACGAAATTGTTGTGTCCATTCGGGTGTTTGTTTTAATCGTAATACTTTAAATAATTCATCCAATAATGGTAACAAAACGGGATAGTTATAAGGCATCACAAACAAATTCACGCAACTAAGATTCGTACTTGCTTTTAAATATCCAAATGGATGTCCAACTTCTGAACTTTTATAACTATTTGGTACAAACACTTTCCAACAAATCGTTGGTTGTTTTCGTGCTAAAATATATTGTGTTAATGGACTTGGTTCTAATTCATATTTATCGAATGGTAAATTTTCAATCACCATTGGATCTTGATTGGTACATGTAAATTTCACATTTGGATGAGCAGACCTAGGAGGCTGAAAATAAAAAATTTATTAAAAATTACTCTTTTATTAAATCGTTACGCAAAGGACTGCATGTAAACAGATGATCAACGAGTGAATAAATGCTAAACACCGTGATCACTGGGAAAATTTACCGCAGCTAAAACTCGGGAAAATACTGCTTCAGAATGCATCCAAGAGGCTATCTCTCGATGCACTGAAGCTGAATAGGATGCAACTGCGAAAGGTTACCGGATTCATTACCGGGCATTATCCCCTGCGGAAGCATCTACACACAATGGGACTCTATAACGGGTCCATTGTGTGCAGATTGTGTGGCGAGAAAAAAGAAACACCCAGCCACATTATCTTCTACTGCGATCCTCTGGGTTACACCAGATACAAGATATTCGGTGCATCTCACCCCGAATTAATGAACCTTCAGGAAGACCTGATAAGGAAGCTCCTGGATATTTCCAACATATGAGAGAAGCGAATCTCGTTAGACTGAAGTAGAAGGGGGAGCACAATGAACCATAAGGTCGAAGTGCAATACTTTTTAGACCCCAAAATCTTATCACATTCCAAAGAACAAAGCAACATAGGGTAACTTAACTCCATATGACACAGAACTATTTTACGTATATTTTTTCACTCGATTTTGTGATGGCAAGTTATTTTTCTTGGAATCCAAGTGAATGTGTGCTTTTATATATAGAATGTCTCTATTTAGTTGTAGAGGAAATTCATTAATAATGTGAAATTATGTCATATTATATAAATAAATAAACTTACCAAAATTGATATATTAATATCCGGCCAAAAAGATTCTGGTAATGGCCAAAATCCAACAGGAAAGCCTTTTTGCGCTGACCTAGGTACTAATATCATTTTTCTACATGAATGCCAACTAATATTCGGTTGATTACCACTTAAATTTAAATTTGATGGTGGTAATGTGTACGAACTCATTGGTTTTAAAACTGGTGGTAATATTTGTCGTGCTTCTAATATTATGTCATTATTTTCGGTATCATCTTCAGTATGATCGATAATTGTGTTTGATGATATATCGTCACGATTATCACCAGACATTGGATCAGGACCAATTTTTTCAAAATTTATAACAACACCGCTTTGCACTTTTTGAACTAAACTATCAATACATTGCATCATCATTCGATGTGACGTAATACAGTAGGATCGACCTAAAAAACAATCATACGGTTTATTTTAATTTGTTTGGGAATTACTGGCCTCTTATATATGGACTAAGATTTCTTATGGCGTAAAAAAAGTGACGAAAATTGAAGGCACGAATCTAGAGTTAAAATTTGAGGGGGAGAGGCGTTCACAGACAAAAAAAAAATTAATTAGAATAAGTAAAAAATCGTTATTTCTTAAAAATTGTAATAAATTATCCATTAAAAAAATTTTCGATTATTCGTATTATTTCAATTACTAAAGCACTAGAAAATAGTATTAATCTTGGGAAAAGAATTTTTATTATTATTCTGGAAAAACTTTCAAATTACGAATTAGAATTAAAGAAAACTAGGTTTTTTCTTTTCTAGGAATTTTTACAACTGGAAATAAAATTTTAATTGAGTTTTAAAAGTGAATAAATATAATGAAAACAAAAGTTTATAAAGAACTTTAAGATATCAATATTCGAATAATCGCTAAAGATAATTTTATTCAATTGATAATTGAATTAATTTTGTTCAGATAGTTATTTTTATTCTTACTTAATTAAAAAAATATATCATTGAAAATTATTTTGAATAATGAATTAAACTTATATCAAATCAGCCATGATTATCAATAACCAATTGGAAAATATTTGTTACTCATGAGTTGATAAAGATTAATTAAACAATAACATTTTTTCAGTAGTAAATAATTACGTAACACTCTAGATTTCATTCCCACCATTGAATTATCTCAATGTAAGATTTGAGTAAGAAGCAATAAAAGTATAATTTAAAAAAAATGATATTTGGTTTTTTTTTTTTGGGGGGGGGGGGTCATGACCCCCCCCTCCCCTTGGATCCACGCTTGAGCATACACTAGAGCCACCAACCTCGTGGAGGTAACTACATATAGAGCCACCCATCCACTCTTTTGACTGATGATTGGTGACTACCATACACATATCATCACAATGATCTGTCAAAAATGACAACCATTCTGTTGCAGTTCAAGCTATTAAATCCTATATAGATCCTTAATGTATTAATTTTCGTTTTACTTATATTTAAATTTTCTACACAGCTCGCAAATTTCTATACTATGTGATAATTTGAAAAGTTATCACTTAAATATTGTAGAAAAAAATGTTTCAAATAAAACTTTCTTAGTTTAAATGGGGAAACAATGCAATAATGTTCTAAATCTTTAAATACATAATATTTTATGTATCAATTTTAATGGACCACTTTGTAAATAGGTAAAAAATGGGCGAATTAAAAATTTAACGAATTTAATTTAGAAATATTTACCCCCAGTAACTTCGCACATAGCATCAATTGGTGAATTATCACTGGGAACCAATCCAATATCACGTTCATTAGCGGGTGTACCAGACAACCGTAAAACTAACGCAAATAACCGTTGATCCCAACGAAATGGTTCACGTGTCAACTCCGATCCAGGTATTGGGGTGTGCATCGGTAAATTAAACTATAAAAAAAAAGAAGAATGTAATTTAATTTTAGAAAGGGTATAGAGAATCACTAGTTTAAATTTGTATAAAAAATCCCGATTTTCCCGGTCATTAGACACTTTGCATAAGTTTTACATAACTCAAATTGAGAAAAAATCGAAAATTTTGGACTTACATCGTCTGTAACACCCGTTGTTGATGATAATTTACCACCATCAGTAATTACAAGAATTACAGAAGGTTCCAGATAAAATGGGCAACGTCCTTGTCCATACGTATCAATTCCTGTTTGCATACGATTTAAATTCAGTACATCAAATGTATGCTTCAATGCACTACCCATTGATGTTAAACCTAAACATTGTAAATTTTTTAGTTCATTCATAAATGTTGATAAATTTTCTTTCCAACCAGCCTAAAAAAACATTCAAAATAGGTTTTTTATTTATAAAAATTTAATGCCTAATGGATTTCAACATTTACATGATCTCTATAAGTACTAAGACTCCAAATTATTATTAATAATATTAAAGAATCCTTCACTTCACATACAAAGAGGGGGTGTGGTGGTGGGGGATTGTTCAATATATTAATTTTAATATCAGTTTTATACGAATTTTTATGTTTTTGATCGAATGTATATTTCTCGTGGTTGTTTTGACTTATAAAAAACACCTTGTACACAAAAAGGCTTGTGCTCGCCCACGCATTATCGCGGAACCGAAAATACAGAAACTTGAAACATGAAATTTAAACAATATGTTTCAGTATTGTCATATCCTACCCATAAAGAGATAAAATGGGATGCCCAAGATTGTAGGGCGTTGTAATTAACTTGAAATTTGGGATATATTCAGCTTTGGAAATGAAACCTTTGGGCAAGTGTTACTTAGTTTAAAGGAAGAAACATAATGTAATAATTATATTTTTGTTCCATGCATTCGTGCCCGCGTGGAATAACTTATCTTTCGGTGCAAGATAAGAAAAAATCTTTAAACTTTTGTTTGAAACTGTTTTTCATACATCCACTATTTCTGATGTAAATATAAAATTTACACTACATTTACGTCCCGTATTTACACCAAAACTAACGAATGTATGAACAAATAGTTTCAAACAAAAGTTGTTATTTAGTTTTATGATATAAATTATTTTTTGTATGTAAAAATTTTCTCTATCTCGCACTGTTTAAAAGGTAAGTTATACCACGCAGCACGGATGCATACAAAAGTTACCACCTTTCAAATGATAAGAAAATATAATTGCATTATGTTTCTCCCTTTAGACTGTGCAACTTTTGTTTGAAACATTTTTTTCTAAAATGTATTTTTTTTAAATATTTAAATGGTAACTTTTTAAATGATCACACGGTATATTGTTTATTATTTGACATTTTTGGTATCACAAGAGTGCTATATTAAAAAATCCCCGTTTGTGAAGTTGTGGGTAGTTTCAGATAATCCCCTATATAACCTGTTTCATCAAATGGTATATATTTAAGGAGGCAGATATTTCGACAATTTTCAGTTAAAGCATTATTTTTTCAAAATGTTACAGTAGGTTTGTGCAATCGGTTTCATTGGTTTTTGGGAAAATGTTTCGAATAAAAGTGGTTGGTATATTTATAATGAATAACTTTTATCCGAAGCATTCTTTATGAATTTAACACAAAATCGACTGCAAAAATATGTGCAAGTCACTTTATTTTAAAATAAATCGGGACTCAACGAATTTCGGCTACAGCTATCTGAATTATTTGGTACCTTGAAGATCGTTATAAGCAAACTCCACTCTTCTTAGCGTCAAGAAAAAATAATTTTTTTTATCGAGACTATACCACTAAAAAAAGTTTAAGATTGTTCAAACTATCGCCTCGTTAAATATTTACTGTTCTACTTGAAACATCTTGTATAAACTATCATCGAAGTACATTTGATTTTTGGTCACTCTATATAATCATTACCGATTCACCTCGAAAATTCTAAAGGTTGTTTCAAATTTTCATTGAAATCATGTATGTTGATATTTTAGAAGAATACGCATGCGTAGACGCACATTATTTAAAATACAGATCATATTTCTACCTTAATATTATTTGGAGGTTCTTCAAACGTTAACAACATGTACCGATCACCTCGACTCTCTTGACTACGTTGACGCACCTATTCGTTGGAAAAAAACAAAAGAGATTACATCGTGAACCGAAATTTTTGAACATATATCGAAAATTTACCTTGACAAATGTTTCAACAGCATTTTTAGCAACATCTAATATTGAAGGTCGGCCACCTAAATAGGCTCTTTGATACATAGACGCCGAAGTATCAACCAGAAACACAATTATAGTCATATTTACCTAAATACAAAAAATTATTGAAATGACTGTAATGATTCGCTATCATAATACTTTAGAAATTTCAGAAAATTCAATATTTGATGAACACCAAAAATTTATTTTGTAAACACAAAGTTTTAAGTACAACTTTTTAGTATCACATTACAAATTGATTTCAAAATATTACACATTTTGATAACATTATCGCAACACTCTAGGAAATCGTAATACACTCTAGTAATAAATGATTTGAACTTTATGATTATAAATTAAACCTAACCTCAGTATACAACAATTTTTAATTTTTTTTTTTTGTTTTAATCATATATAGAAAATATTTTTTACTAAATATAATGAACAATATACTTTTAAAAATATTTATAACTTTTTGATTCATTTAAGTAATCTTATTTGCATTTTTATTTGAAAAAAAATCTATGTTTGTTTTTAGAGACGTTCTGTCGACAGTGCTCCTGTAATTTTAACTCATCGACTTCAGTCAACTACCATACCATAGCCATCAGATGACTGTTTTATAGGAGTCGTATTAGGTGTCGTATATGTGTAAAATATACCGCGAGTTTATTGAGAAATTATCTTACAAAAGATATGTGTATATAATATTGAAAAAAGATTCTAGTCTAGAACTTTAAAGAAATCGATTTCTCTCTCAATATTTTCCACTTCATCAACATCTAGAGAACATGCGCTTAAAAGATAATTCAAAAATTCCTAGAATTATCATATTTATATACTTCGAAGAACCGATTCTACTATTACGACTAAACAAACATACGTCAATAAAATATTTTAAATGTGACTTTGTCTCGTTGGTGAGACAAATTAAATATTATTTTTAATTAAACATTATACTTTTCCATAAGGGAAATTATTTATAAATTTAGGGTTGCCACCTCTCCAGATTTCGTCGGGAGACTCCCGAAATCGTACAGTTTCTACCGACTTCCGATTTCAAAGGAAAATTTCCGGACTTCCCGAGTTCAGTAGAAAAAAATTTTGCTAACCAAAATTAATACATTTTGCAAAAACAATTCTAAATAAGAATCTAAATGCCAAAAAAAGATAATATTGTTATTAATTAATATTAATATGAAAAAATAACTCTTTAACCGCCAGGAAACGAGTCTCGGACCTCAGTATATCGCGCCCTGTGCGCTAACCGCGTTACACCACGCTTGATTAGCTTGTTATTTACTAACTTAATATTCCAACATATTATTCTTGTGTATACTTAAATGTCACAATACTATACCAATTTTTTCATATTGATATTAATCAATTAATTCAATGACTATATTATCTATATTATGTTAGTCTATATTATGTGCTTGTTCCTTAATATTTTTATCTTCGTAGTTCGTAATTATTTTGCAGATTGATATTATATTTCAAATTTTGCCCCTATTCCTAGAACATTTGTTTGTATTTTATAAATACGTATTTCGACTACAATGTAGTCATCATCAGTATGAATTAGCTAATCGTAACTATCTCTGGGAGCAAATTAGCAACATATCTCTGAATCCATATCCCAGAGATAGTTACGATTAGCTAATTCATACTGATGATGACTACATTGTAGTCGAAATACGTATTTATAAAATACAAACAAATGTTCTAGGAATAGGGGTAAAATTTGAAATATAATTTCAAAAAAACATAGAGTTCTCTTTGATTATTTTAATAATCTTTATTTGCAGATTGATATTGGTATAGTATTGTGACGTTAAAATATATAAGAAAATAATATGTTGGAATAATAATGTTAAGAAAAAGTAAGTACTCATTTAGATTTAATATGTCTACAATCTACATAATATAAATTATATACATTATAATTTAAATACAAATACTTAGTTAAAATTACTATTTATATTTAAATATCAATTCATGCCATCTATCGGTCAATGTATTGAAATCACTGACCTCTATATCATATATCGAGTAGTTCCGTATAGCATAAAATATAAAAAGAAGTGGTTTTAACTGATAATATTCGCTGGTTAAATCTATCTAAAAGCCATACAATTAATCGAATTATTTAGTTTCAGATCATATATCCCCTACTGATAATAAAACAAGAAATAATTAAACAACTAAAATCCGAATTGATAATTAAAGAAGGGAAAATTGATGAAACTTTAGAACACCCATGTGATCATGTGATGTTTGTGATAAAAAATTTACACAGAAAATCTTTTTACTTGACCGTACAACGAATACGTACCAGAGATAAACGTTTTTCCTGTGATATATGTAATAGAAATTTTTCCCGAAACAGCGCATTAGTTCAATATAGACGAATTCACACCAGAGAAAGACCATATTCATAGGACAATTGTGATAAATTATTTACTCAAAAAAGTATTCTATTTCGAAATAGTGGAGAGCAACCGTATTCGTGTGATGTTTGTGATAAAACATTCAGGTAATTTAGTGAAACATAAATGAGTTCATACTTGAGATAAACCATTTTCATCTGATTTTTTTCGCGTAAACGTATTTATTTAAACGTATTCATACTAAAGAAAAATCATGTTTTTGTAATGATTGTGATAAACAATTTTCACAGCATAGTTTAAAAACATATCGAGTTCATACTTGGAAAAATCCTCATTGAAAAGTAAAAAAATGTGTTTAATTTATATAAACGATCATTCATCAACTCGACTGCTTTGAACGCGTTAAATTTGCAGCGACGATGTGTCAGTAATCAAATTAAATATGCTTTATACCGTTTTTATCTTATTTTAAGGTGATCCCGTTGCAACTCGGTTTTTACCGTCATATTTATTAAAGTAAAAGAGATTTATTTAAAAGTAAAAGGTTAAATATAAAAATCAATCACACTGATCATAAAAAACGTCATATTAAACCACTTTTAATTCGCCCCGATTTGCACGGTTATTGTGTTACGGTTAAATATCCTTCCAAACGGTTGTTTTTGTCCAACTATATTCACAAAAACTAAAAAATAATATATTCTTGTGAATTATGTGTATGAACAAATATATATATAACAATGTACGTTGTTATAATAATATAATACCAAATATTAGAAATTAAGTAATAAAACTACAATGTATACGACAAAGATAGATATAGCTATCTTTAGTTATTATACATACAAATGTAAATAGTTTGTACATACACACACAACAGTCATAAAATAGAATGAGTACAATATATCTGTATGTATGTTTGATGTTAATATATATGAACTTGTAACTATATATCATTTATCTGTTGAATCGTGACAATTGAAAGTGAATTACATTCAGAAATGATTAATAAAGTTGAAAATATTGATGAAATAAACGAACCGTATTCATATGACGTTTGCGATGAAACGTTTATCGATCAAAGGAATTAACGGATTGATAGTGAAGAAAAACTATTTTCATGTGATGTTTGTAACAAGAAATTTATTCGACGCGCTCATATAGTTGAACATAAACGAGTTCATACAGAAGAAAAAACCTTCTCATATGATATCTGCAATAAAACTTGTAGCCGACGCAGCGATTTAGTTAAACACAAAGTAATTCATACTGGAGATAAACCATATACATGTGATGTGTGCGAGAAAACATTTAGTCGACGTGGTGATTTAATTGAACATACACGAATTCATACAGGAGAAAAACCATTTTCGTGTGATGTTTGTGATAAAACATTTACACAACATAATCATTCAAGTGTTCATAGACAAATTCATACGAGAGAAAAACCATTTTTATGTGATGTGTGTAATAAAACATTTACACGACGTAAGGGGTTAGTTGAACATAAACGAATTCATTCGGGCGAAAAACCATTTGAATGTGATGTTTGTGATAAAACTTTTACGCAGAAGAATATTTTATTTCGACATAAACGTGTTCATACGGGAGAAAAACCATTTTCATGTGATGTTTGTGGTAAAAAGTTTCCAGAACAAAGTAAATTACTTAGACATAGTCACACAAACGAATTCATACTGAAAATAAGAATACATCGAGGCCTTAACAGGATCGTACCTGAGTATTTGACCGCGCTGCGTTCCAGTGTGTATGGCCGCCTCAAAGATAACATCTTATATAAGAAAACAAAAGTTTTGAGCCCAGCACTCAGGCATGATGTGAAAACATATTCTACTAGCTGAAAAAAGGAAGCGTTATCCGGGCTTCAAACGTTTATTATAAGAAATTTATATTAAATAATTATTATTTGATGTGAATACGTTTATAAATTTGATATATAGGGGGGTAATCTAAAAAAAACTTATGATAACAAAATTGGGGGATACATTGGTGTTGCAGCTACAAAACTAAGATAGCTAAAGGTTCAAAAAATTTGTTACGCTGAATTACTTCCATATTAGATTAAAAATCAGATGTTTGTATAATGGGCCTGCCCTCAAATTTATTTCAAATATATACAGTATCTAGATACTATATATTAATTACATTATAATTAAATTTATCTGTATATGCGTATTAATTGGTTAACTTCAAATATCTACATCAGTGGTGTCTAGACGGTGCCGCGACTATTGAACCGCGGACAGTCCGGTTGAAACGGACGACAGTTCAACCAGATAACAATTCAACCGATGTTTAAAGCCATTATAATATATTTTTCATCGGTCATACCCCGAGTTGGTCGGGTTTGCGTGTTTTTCGGCCTCGCACTAAAAGGCGTTCTATATATTTTAGATAGTGTCAAAAATTAATGAAATTAAATAAGGTAACTATTACAACTAGTACTACCATCTTTCACTTCATCGGCCATACCCCGAGTTGGTCGGGTTTGCGTGTTTTTGGGCCCCGCACTAAAAGGCGTTCTATATATATTACAATATATAGTTCTATATATTCTACAATCTTCCGATTGTAATACTTTTACGATTTCACGATTGGATTGGGTTAGGTTGGGTTGAATTGTTATCAATTAAAAATTCGGTTTAATTGTTATCCGGTTGAAATATCGTCGGTTAAACTGTCGATTGATATACTTGTTACAGAAACCATCTAGACACAGTTTCAACTTAATTACATACAACTATTTGTTGTAACTCTAGATACATTCGCAAAGTATGAAATAAAATAAAAACATTTATTTTTGCATACTATTTTGGATCGAATATATGTAGTATCTAGATACATTTGAAAAATATCAATTACAAAACAATTATTTAATCTATTTGGAGATAATACAAATTAATTATTGTTAATATTGCGTCAATATATACATTTAAAATTCACAATAAATGTTTAATATCTAGATACATTTATAAATTATAACAATTATTTGGTGTAGAATTAGAGAATATAATTTTTGTTTGAATACTAATTTATTACGAGTATCTGATCCTTCCTACTTTATGATAGATACATTTAAAATGTATCTAATGAGAGGAACACCGTTTATCGAGTATAAACAATTCTTTTTCTAATAAATAACTCTTCTGGATATTTTATGATCGATATTTCACCGGGTCTTTACGTTTTGGGGGATCACTGATGCAAAAACGATAATTTTTGGTTTGTGAACACGATATTTCCAGAACAGAAAGAGTTAGGGCATTCAAATAAGCTTTTAGGTAAAATAGACCACCCGAAAAAGGGACTTTACTCCAGAAAGTTTTCAAATGATTTGGTCTGGTTAGTATCATGCTTTAATTTTCCAGCAGTTAATGGCAAGTCGCTGAAATTTCAGATAAGCAGTGAGGGAGTTCTTTTTTTTCAAAATTTTACAATTGATTTGTATCGAATCCATTCGGTTATCGAAAGAAATTTTTAGAATATTCTTTATTAAAATACTAACGACTTTTATTCGAAACAATCTGTTAATAGTACGTGTCGTTTTTTCGTATTAGGAACCTACTCACGCTTCTTCAATCTTAAACGAAACAAACAGGATTTTTCCGATCAGATAAACGGTGCACCGCTTTTTCAGAAACATAAATATATTACAATTAAAATATCAGGGTTTTAAGATAAAATTTTTATTGAATTATGCTTTTGATTTATACAATTCACCGGTACGTTTTGTAAATGTTATTTTAACTTTTCCGGATGTGTCTGTACCCATAATAAAATCGTACATGCATAAAATAGATAAAATTCGAAGACCAAACGAATTTAGAATCGTAATGAATATCAAAATCATGGTGACTGTTGTAATACTAATTATTAAAATTGTGGTCAGATGGTAAATTGTATTACTAATATTATGGACATTGGGTTAGAATTGTTTGGATGTTGGATGAAATCGTTGATCTTTTAACTTAAAATTCCTGGTAATAATAATGTACGAGGTGTGTTCAAAAAGTAAGGCGACATTTCAATTTTCGCGGGCTACGTACATTCGATTTTTTTATTTTGTTGTGTTGGTACACTCGTACCGAACATATGTTCACAGTTTCAACTTATATAGCATTCTTTGTTTGTTTGTGAGAGGCATAAAGGTTAGCAGTGTTTGGTGTGCTTGGCGTTTTTTGTATTATCTTCTCAATCTTTGCAAATCTCCGTCCTTTCATGGGTCTCTTCAGTTTTGGGAACAGGAAAAAGTCGCAGGGGGCTAAATCCGCTGAATATGATGGCTCAGGCATGGTTGTGGTGTTGTTTTTGACAAAAAATCACGCACAAACGATGAGTGAATAGGTGCATTATCGTGATGCAAAAGTCATGAATTGTTTTTCCACAATTCTGGAGGTTTTTTTCGTATCGCTTCTCGCAAACGGCGCATAACTTCAAGGTAATACTCCTTTTTGACCGTACGACCTCCTGATGCACTGCGCCACCGTAATCGAAAAAAACAGTGAGCATTTGACAAAGAATAGTTAACCCAAAAGGGTGAGTCTTTTCATAACAAGAACTGGAAAGTCGAAACCCTCGCAGTAGCCGCGATGCACTGACAGAAATGCAGCCCTAGATGGTCTGCATGTCTGTCGCCCAATCAGTGTTTTGTGACGGTTGTCATAACGTTGTGTATAGACGATCTCCGTAAAGATATAATATCTTTGGAACGCCTTGAGTTGTACTCTGGTCAGATCACCGCAAAAACATTCCTCTCGCCCCCTTATATTGACTTTGTCTAATTTAGTTCTTGCAGGAGTAACTTGCAGTTCGAAAAAGGTACATCTAGATGTCTTGGGATGCTCGTGTCCACCAGCTTTGTACCAAATCTGTTTACCTCGTCGGCACTAGAGTTCCCACCCATATCAGGTGTACATTGAACCTAGAGGCCAAATCATTTAGAGAGTGTCGACAATTCAGGGTTACCCTAGAGGTCTGGTATAGTTTATGAAGTTAAAATAACATGAATGAAACGTTGCATAGAATTGAATAAATAAAACGGCATTAAACTCAATATAATATTCAATTAAAATTTTAAAAGTAATTGTCTAAACATCAATATATTATTTTTCTATTTGATAAAAAATATATCAAAAAAGATTTATTAAATATAATATTGGTTAATAAATTAAGCTATTAAGCTAATATAAATGTTTATTTTTAAAGCTTTTAATAATAGATCTTTTTAATAAGAAATATGTAAAAAATATCAAGATTAATCACAGCCTTCATTTCCAATGTTTTTTTTTTCGTAGAGCACCAATCAATTTTAAGTGTATTAATATGTTGTGTGTGTGTGTTGATTTTTTTAATTAATGAGGCATAGTATTATGTAAAAGGTATTATATAAACACACACTGTATTAAGCGTTTAAATTGTTGGATGTAGAATTGTACTATTTTTTGGTATCCATACTTGGACGGAACAATTGGTTCCACCAACAGCCATTACGTCATTATGATAATCAAGCTGAAAATAGAAATATAAGATTAAGAAATGACGTATTCTAACGATAGCAAAAATCGGATTATTTTGATTAAAGTGGTTCCAGCATGAAATCATTTCTTGACAGATTTTGTTCATTTTTTTTTCATAGGCTAATAATAACGTTTTATTTAAAGAGTTATTTTTTCTCTCTTTCTAAGATATCGCGTGATCTCTCATTCCGATAGAAATACCTTAAGATTGTCCTGGTATGAGATTTACTTTGTAACTAGTAATTGCATTATGTAATTTATCATATGCACGATGTGTACCAGAAGATGCTCATTTAATTGATTTGTCACATGTGTTATTAAAGTCTAACGCACACGGTGGATGGGTATGGTCCATAAAATCTGTTGATCGTGATTTGTACACTGGTTCCTGGGATAATACAATTAAAGTATGGTCATTGGATAATGGATCTGTTCAACAGAAATGTCAATTCAAGTAAGACGATGTTTTATTTTGATGTCACGCTAAAGTATTTTTGATCCTGCTCCTACCCTGACACTATTTGTCTAGATAGATAGATAGATAGCTATATCCTGGGATATGAAAAGTACTGCACTTTGAACTTATGGCCCATTGTGCTCCTCTTTTTACTTCAGGCTGACGAGGTTCGCTTCTTTCATATCTTGGCAATAACCAGGAGCTTGCCTATCAGGTTCTCCTGAAGATTCATATATTCGGGATGAGATGCATCGAATATAATGTACCTGCTGTAATCAATAGATTCGCAGTTAAAGATGATGTAGCTGAATGTTTCTTCCTCTTCGCCGCTTAGGCTGCACATAATGGATCTCCATTGTGGAGTCTTATTGTATGCAGATGTTTTCGTAGGTGATAAATCTGTCTATATTCAACACACGAGATTTGGTCACCAAAAAAGTATACCCAATTCTTTGAATTAAACAATAAAAGTGATACGCATTTTACTAGGCATCTGTCATACCTAAAGACAGATGTCTAGTACATGAGTAGTACACAACGAGTTCACAATGAGATACGCTAGGAAACAGTGTACATATAATGAGGAATAAAGAATAATTGAATAACCAAGGAGCGTGCATTTTTAGTTTATGTAATTTGAGAATAGCAACCCCAAATAACATAACAAACATAACAAATTTGCGACGAGGATGGGATGTAAAATATAACAGCAGTATCCGTCGTAGCTACGTTCCCGAAAATTGCAATTGTAAAGACCTTGTATTACTCTAAAACACGTATTTATTTATTATTAATAGCCTATGTACTATCTCTTCTCAATACAAACTTATTCAATACAAATCTAATCTTTCTATAACTCTCCCTAAGGGGTTGAATTTTTCAAAACGCTTAGCACGTTTTTTATATTTTTGAATAATAGTCTAAATAGCAAGTTTCATGTATCTCATTTAAAAAAATGAGGTTTTCATTCAAACTCTTGATTCCCCTTAGGGGTTGATTTTCTAAAAACGCTGAAACATGTATTTCTTTATTTGTTATTAACTAGCATTATCCGTCGCGGCTTCGCCCACAAAAATTTTGTAAAGTCATTATAACCAAGTAACATAATATTTTCTCCCGTCAAGGACTGATTGTCTTGAAACGCTGCTCCACGTATTTATTTTTTTATAATTTATAGGATGATTTTTTCCAATTTCTTCAACTATCATCGTCATATTTCAACCAATTTACACAAAACCTCAATGAATTATACATCTAAACCTTCCTCATGAATCACTCCGTCCATTGGTGAAAACCGTATGAAAATCCGTTCGGTAGTTTTTGAATTTACCGCGTACATATAGACAGACAGACGCGGCGGGAACTTTCTTTTATCTAAATATCAATATTATCTATATTTAACTAATCATAGGTGAAAATAATAATGTAACGTTTTAGAGAAAATCTCGATTGAATGTTTTTAATCGAAGTTGATAAAATTGGAACGGAATAAAATAAAAAGATATAATTACCGAGACAGGTGTCGAAACGTTGCTCTCGAAATCAGCATAATGTTTGATAGGATTTATTGGTTGGCTAATACGTATACGGTTATCAGTACTGATTGTGGCAAGCATACCGGTTTCGTACGCAACACCGGTTACCTTCTGATTAGCTACCTCAAATTTGGCCACCTGTTTAAACAGTTTTGGATGTATCACATGCATCATACCCTTCGTATCACCCACATAAATCACATTCGGTTTACAGCAAATTTTCAAAGGCATTGAATTGTTATTTTCACCTGGAACCTACAAAAAAATTAGTTAATTACTATATTGGCACACTTGTTCTTTTTTGTGAAACACATTTTTTAAATCAATTTTATATAGGAATTGTTGTATAGCATGTATTAACATATACCATGAAACAGACTGATAGACAGTTAACTGAATTACTGCTGCTAATGTTTGTAATATATATTGTATGGATGTTGCTTTAAATAAATAGTTGGGTTTTAATTTTACAATGTTAATAATTCCTATAAAAAATTATTTAAAATCCATTTTGGATATAAAAATCATGAAATAACGTCAATCGATCTCATTACCTGGAAAATTTGAATACAGGATATCTATCCACCTTAACTTATAACAAAGATATATTGATATATAGATGGATAACCCGATTTACCCAGATAAATTCCTTAATGTCTTTTATAAAAAAACCGCTGCATACAACCAATCTCTTTATCTGGTAAATTTGAACACATAATATTTATCCAATTTATCTTCTAAGCTAACAAATATGCCTATAATTCCCAAATTTTTCGTATAAAATATAACTGATCCACAATATGCCATCTGTTTACCACTAAAGGTTGTGTAGTACGGCCAGTGGCTGATTTACCGGATAGACAAGGAATGCAGCTGCCTAGGGTGGCTAATTTTGATCGTTTACACTAAATATAACTCTACTAGAGTGAAAAATATGGTTCTGTAACAAGTAAACCGCAGACAGTTCAACGGACGATATTTCAACCGGATAAAAATTCAACCCAATCCAATCGTGAAATCGTAAAAGTACTACAAATGGAAGATTGTAGTAATCGGTTGTGACAGTTATTTAACAGGGTGTCTAGTAATATTTTGGCGAAAAATTCCCTGACTTTTCCAGACTTTAATTCGAATTTTTTCCAGACCATTTTTTCATATAATATTTTATTATTGATAGGAAAATTAAGAAAAGAATACATTTTGTTCATTTATATTCTTTTTTTATGGATAATAAGATAAAACCTATACATTCTTTTTCATCCGTAACATACATAAAATTGTTTCAAAAACCTCAAAACAGATAATTATTAGTAATAATTTTTTAGAAATAAGTTATTTTAAATACGATTATGCGAAATTCTCTGAATTCCTTGAAATTTTACGAAATTCCCTGGCAATTCCATGACTTTTCCAGAAACTCAAAATTCCCTGACATTTCCAGGTTTTCCAGACAACTAGACACCCTGTTTAATTTCAATAATTTTTGACACTATATCTAAAATATATAGAACGCCTTTTAGTGCGCGGGGGACCAAAAACACGCAAACCGGACCAACTCGGGGTATGACCGATAAAGTGAAAGATTGTTTTACTTGGTTGTAATAGTTACCTTATTTAATTTCATTAGTTTTTAACACTATATCTCAAGTATATAGAACGTCTTTTAGTGTGGGGGCTCAAAAACCGACCGATGAAAAATATATTATAATGGCTTTAAACGCTTCACGCTGAAGACCCACGTGTGTCTGAATAGCCATATCTTGACAACCGGTTGAACTATCCTTGGTTGAAATGTCGCGGTTGAACTGTCAATAGTCGCGTCACCGAAAAATATAAGTTCCAAAGAGTACTCATTCAATTGAATGTAATAATTATTGTTTGGAATTTTAATAAATATTATCAATCATTAGATGGATTTTTGAAACGATGCTGAATATTTTGACAATCTTAGATAGCCCAAGGTGGGCCACATCAAGATGGTCCAATAATGTCTAAGGCGGAGCATTGGACATTATTGAAAGACATATCATCTGATAAACGATATATTTTTGCTCTGTAAAACTTAACCCAGATGAAACTTCGACAACATATTCGATTTTTTATTCAGAAAACAATCGATGTTAAATCTCTTTTTTTATATGTAATTGAAGACAGAAAATTTACTTTGCTTATTGAAATTAACATTGTAAGAAAAATAGTGAGTCGTTCTTTTGAATGACGTTACACAAGCCTAATTTTTAGTGAAGTTTAAGGATTATTTGGGTCTGACAATTCGTACACATGCAAATAAAACTTACCTCCTTTGTCAGCGTCCGTATAGGAATATGAGTGATTTTTTTCTGGGCTCGCTGATCATAAATACCAATAGTTCGATCTTCACTCGCCGATATTATATAGTTGCCATAGATAATAACGTCCAATACAGCTCGGTTATGAATATGATACTGATGTATACAATCCAGACCAACTCGTACATCAAATAATTTGATTTGTTTACCCCATAAACCAGCGGCCAATAAAGTTTCTTTAGCTGATAAACTAAGTACAGCTTGGTGTCCACTGAAATTTATTAAAAAAATTTCATGTTTATCAATTGGATGGATTCTTAAGTTTTATAAAAATATATCATGTGGAAAATGCGTAACACTTTTACTGTTTAATTCAAAGAGTTGGGTATACTTTTTTGGTGACCAAATCTCGTGTGTTGAATATAGACAGATTTATCACCTACGAAAACATCTGCATACAATAAGACTCCACAATGGAGATCCATTATGTGCAGCCTAAGCGGCGAAGAGGAAGAAACATTCAGCTACATCATCTTTAACTGCGAATCTATTGATTACAGCAGGTACATTATATTCGATGCATCTCATCCCGAATATATGAATCTTCAGGAGAACCTGATAGGCAAGCTCCTGGTTATTGCCAAGATATGAAAGAAGCGAACCTCGTCAGCCTGAAGTAAAAAGAGGAGCACAATGGGCCATAAGTTCAAAGTGCAGTACTTTTCATATCCCAGGATATAGCTATCTATCTATCTATCTAGACAAATAGTGTCAGGGTAGGAGCAGGATCAAAAATACTTTAGCGTGACATCAAAATAAAACATCGTCTTACTTGAATTGACATTTCTGTTGAACAGATCCATTATCCAATGACCATACTTTAATTGTATTATCCCAGGAACCAGTGTACAAATCACGATCAACAGATTTTATGGACCATACCCATCCACCGTGTGCGTTAGACTTTAATAACACATGTGACAAATCAATTAAATGAGCATCTTCTGGTACACATCGTGCATATGATAAATTACATAATGCAATACCACGATCCCGTGAACCCGATACCACTAGACCACCTTTCTAAAAACATATCAAACAGTATTTTAAAACGAGTAATGTTTTTTGCAAAGATTGGACTAAAAAACTAATAAAAACATTCAACAAATTGATTTTTTATTACTCAATTTTAAATCATTCAATATTAAAAGTTGTAAAAATAAGCTCGCATTTAAAACGTGACGTGAGAGGATGTGACATCATTAGCTATGTTCTGTTCAACTGTCAATATTGTTTAGATTAGGCGAAATCCTCGAATTTTAAGAATTTTGTGAGTTGAATTATTACAACAAGCCACGAATCCACGTTTTCTATATTTATCATACTTATGTTTGCATTAACTGACATTTCACTGGTTAATGACGTCACGCAACATGGCCCGCTTTTTGGGAGCGTTTTTAAAGTACGTTTTTATAATTTAACATTTTGGGCTTGAATTGAACTTTTGTAGTACACACAAATTTTCTAGTAGGTTTTTTATCTCCAGATTGAAAGAGTATTTTCATTTACACATCGGTGTAACCAGTAAAACCGGAGGCAATGACGATGTCAACCAGTAAACCTAGCTCAACATGGTTTACGCAATAATGAAAGAAGAAAAATGTAATATTGTTTATAAAACATCATAAATAATGAAGAAAAACAATAGTTTTGACATCGTGTAAATAATATAGCATTGCTATTGGGATCTTTAGCAGGGGCGGAGCTTATTATTTCAACCTACTAGCAGTATTTACCCATTTGTTCACCATAATGCGACCATGAAACTTGTAGGCGAAGGGTATGTCACGGGGTTGAGGCAGGAAACATTGACCTATTAACTGTAGTTTATAATTTACCCACCAGACAGCATATCCATGTGCTAGAGTTCCCAATATCAAAACGATGAGAGACACTATAATGCCGAGCTGGCACAATTGCAGGACCGAATTTCGCGTGAAAGGCGTCGTTTGATTATATTGCATCCTGCACCGATCCCGTCTTCGATTTTCTATAGGATAGACAGTAGTGGACTCGACCGGACCGTGATCGAGCTTGAAACGTCCTTGTTTAAGAGCTTTTCAAAGAAAATTTTCTACTTACCTCCATTAAATGGATACTATCGACTGGTGCATAATGGACTGTATGCAGTAGAAACGATCGAAATTCTTCCGAATAATTAGTCCACTGTGTTTCACGATGATTTGATTCGTATAATATATTGTGCCAATCGATTTCCTCGTCAGGAACTTAAATACAATCAAAGAAATGTTAATTAGTACTGAATTCTTAGTTTGTATGGGTTGGAATCTCAGTCAAACAATTTCATAATTCAATATTTAGCCAATTAGACAAGGTGAAAACCTCGCAATCGTAATCGTAAACTTGACCATTTCCGAGTTGGTCGGTAAAACGTATGAAAAACACATAAAACGTATATAAATGCGTTTCTCATTTATAACTATGCAACCGTTATAAATGAGATATATAGGTTAGATGGAAATTTGAAGAAATTTTTACGAAAAGAATGAAATCTTAAGTTTTTCCTTTCTCTAGACTCTCGCCTTATGTTTCAATAAATTGCACCATGTCTTATTAACGTGTTTCATAGGACTGTCAATGCATTACACTTAATTTTATACTTATTATTGCACTGAAACAGGTCGCACTGTATAACTTCCAACAGAAATCGTTCTGTCTAAACGAACGACACTCAATACATTTTAATTAGGTCAACATTTTAAAATAACTTTTCAATAGTTGAGAAACTGTCGAATTTCGTGTAACGAAAGGAGAACATATTGATAACGAATAAAATTGCATACCATAAGAAACCATATGAGATTTTTTTCCATACAAATTATAAAAATATTGTTTCCAAAATACTTGATCATCTAAAATAATTCGAAATCGTAGGCAAACATTGTATAACGATTGATGAGCTGTTTCAACATCAACCAGATGAAATATTTTCAACAATACCTAGAACAGACAATTTTTCATGGTAAAAACCCTGGATTTGTAATTGATTTAAGGTAAACAAGTTATAAGTGAATCAGCAAGGATGATATAAAATAACAATATGTAATAACTCCAAATATAGAGGATTTAAGGTTTTTTGAATTTTTATGGGTACGTCTATGATCAATTAAATATTATATTGGGACATACTTCTGTTGGTAGATCCAATATTGTTGTAAAATTCTCTTGATAATTTTCATCCATTTCGTATTATTGTTAATTAAATTTTTTACTTATGCAACTAATTTTAAATTATTCACGAACACTAAAAATTTCAAAATATTTTTTTAAAATTTTATTTAACATGGAAACACTTTCTCTTTGTTATTTGTTTTTATTTATTCGACAGTGTTTTGTTTTGGTTGCGCATTCTAGTGTGTCTGATGGTATGCAACTAAGAAAATGATATACCCCCACCACAATCAAACCAATGCATACCATACAATTATTGTGATCTTTTTTGACAATCATATGTTTTTTGTATATATGATACAATCATGGACCTCATATACATGGATCACTCACATGGTCTTCATGGTGTATTCGTTATGGGTGCTTAACTGCTTACACGCTTTTAAGCACACATTGTTGGCGTTCGTGTTGGCTTATGAACGCTTACTCTACTCTTGAAAATAATGTTCCTTTTAGCATTATTTAAGTACCTTTAAATCTTTAGTTGCAATCAATATTCAATATGGCGAATGAAAACATTTTAGCTGTTTTTCAAGCATTATAATGTTTGAATGACTTCAAAAGCCCCTAAAATCAAAAAAAAAACCCTAAACTGAAAATTTGATGAAGTATGTCGGTAATGTAGGTTTTTTTATAATAATTTTTTTAATGTTATGTGAGTTTTTTTGTTTATTCAGAAAAAAAAAGTCTGAAAGTCTAAAAAACTGTATAAAATGTAGGGATTACAACCGTTTAGTAAATGTAACGGTTTTGGTTTTGGAACGTAAAACGGTTTTGGTTATCAATAAAAATATTACTCGGTTTCAGAATGTTCTTTTATGTTAAGTTTTCACGCGGTTTTTTATGCTTAGTTCTCGCTACTAAATTTGCCAGTATAGATGGCTTTAGTAATGCTTCAATTTATACTTTTTTTTTTTGTTTTACGAGATAAGGAACCACAGTTTACATATGTGTGTCAGTGATAATATATAAACATAAACTAAGAAAACAAGAGCGCGTTCACTGCTAGTCACGAAATATAATGAATCGATTCATTCTCAGGCTGGCTCATTCATAGTGAGCGTCGAACAACATTGTGTAATTAGTTAGAAGATATTCACTCAAAAATTTTAAATTTGCCTTTTATCCCACACACAAAAAAATATAACGATTAGAATCCGGTTTTTTCAAATAACATAACCGATAACGGTATCGGTATATATCTTTTTGTTTAAATCAGCCACGGCTTCGGTTACGGTTAACCGAATTCCAGTTTCAATTAGTTTCGTTTCGGTTAGAATTCCTAAGCAAATAACGAACTCGCGATCAATATGTCTTTCGAAATTCAAAATCAAACATTTGAATTTGAGTTTTCCTCAAAATCAGGGCTTACCAAACTTTTTCTCTAATGAAATACTTGGAATTTTAACGGAACACCTTGTTTATCTTAAAGGGAAAAAATTTGTATTTACAAAAGTATATTATCATATTACTATGTGCACAGTTGTCAAGGCTAGTGACAATGTGATAAAAATACACAATACTTCGGGACGGATTTAAAACTTGGCTGTCATGTGGTTAAAAGATGACTCCATTTGTGGTACGTCCATGAATTTCATTAATATTATAAACGATCCGATCAAAAACATAAATGTAAAAAAGGACCGGGTTTTCGGGGAGATACTTTATATAATAGTTGCTCCTTAAAAAGTGATGATATCCCAATTAAAGAGCCGAGCTATTTATGAATTAAATAGTGAAAACTGAAATGTAAGAATGTAAGTGCAAAGTAAAATGAAAAAAAAATTTATTTCGTAAGTTTTCTCTTAGTATGTTTTTCAAATTTTATATCGCAGCAAGTAATTTGTTTTCTTTTGATTCAAATATTTTAAATTAAAACTTGCCGCGTTTTAAATCTGAAAAACATACTAAGAGAAAACTTACGAAATAAATTATTTCAACCCAATTTTTTTTTCATTTTACTTTGCACTTACATTCTTACATTTCAGTTTTCACTATTTAATTTATAAATAGCTCGGTTCTTTAATTGGGATATCATCACTTTTTAAGGAGCAACTATTATATAAAGTATCTCCCCGAAAATCGGGTCCTTTTTTACATTTATGTTTTTGATCGGCCCTTTTTTATATGTATATATATATATATATATTTTACAAAATTATTTAAAAAAAATTATTGGGACACACTGTAAATTGTAAAGCATCTAATTTAATATATCTCCGTCCACTTAGCTCCTCCCTTATGAACCTTCTTGAATCTTTTTTAAACTTTTTTTTTCGGTTTTATATTTCCCCCTTTAATCTGTGCAAAATTTGTTTGAAACATTTTTTTCTAAAAGGCATATTTTTAAAATATATTTAAATGATAAAGGCTATTCACACACATAAAGTTTTTGTTCTATTTAAACGATGCGAGACAGAAAATTTTTACATAAAAAAATCATATTTATATCATTAAAACAACAAACAACTTTTGTTTGAAACATTTTTTCATATATCCCATAGTTTTGGTTTAAATATGGGGCCTAAATTTTGTATTTAAGCCAGAAATATTGGATGCATGAAAAATAGTTTATACAAAAGTTGTTAATTCCTCTTTTAAACTGTGTAACTTTTGTTTGAAACATTTTTATTATAAAATGCATGTTTAAAAAATATTTAAGTGGTTACTTTTCAAATGACCGCTCGGTATATAAAGTGCGTACACTCACGTTCATAAAAATTGAACCAGTTGAAACATTCTAAGTGTTATTGTATGTAATATACATATATTTAACAATATACACGCTTAGAATGTGACTTACTGGTGGTTAAATTTTTATGAACGGGAGTGATATATAATAAATTAAATTATCAACATTCACTAATGGGGGTGCTAAGTGGACAGTGATATGAACTTAATCGTATAGTCAATGGTTAGTTACAATGTTCAGGCTGTGATCGAACTTCAGTTTAAAAATAGATTTCGTGTTAGCTATCCGCTGGAATTGTGTCATACAGATTTTCTACAATTACATAAGGGTAACTTCACATGCGATCATTTTCTAATGTACAAATTAAAATACACATCCGTTAAGTATAGGTCAAACTACGCAATATGTATTTCGTCGGTATTTACTTTTCGTAGATAATTTTATACGCTAAATCAGAAATGTTGCAGATGCGAAATTTTTTACATCCGCGGGTGCGAATATTTTCAGGCACACGTTCACGGATGCGGTTTTATATGTCAATTTTTTTAAAGATATACTTAATTTAGACCATGAACAAAGGAAAAAGATGGTAATATTTTTTAATAATCTGTATATTATAACCAAATTTTTGAGTATGAAAATTTAATATTTGGGGCATTATATTTAAGGGGCAATTTCGCAGCCTTTTCAGGTACCATCCTATTTCGCAGAGGTTCATAGATTAATCCCGCACTAAACAGGTAGTACAAATATTTGATTATATCATAGACATAGTATAATACTAGACTGCGCATTCGATACAATTCATGTTCCAATATTAGAAAGAGATACAAACGCGGTTACAGTAGAGCTATCTCTGTCATTCATTCACAGTGGAACAAAGATAGAAACACTGCAGATCAGAGGCTGCCTGTTTCTAAAGTTGGTACAACTTTTCAATATGGATTATATATAATACATACACTCCCGTTCAATAATTTTATTTATTAAAAAAAAGTACTTTATTGGAAAAATAATTTGGCTGCAAATAATTTTTATAATACTACATAAATGCGTCCTGTTTTTCAATTCAAACTCGCGATTTATACTCTCTCCACTGTTTCTGGTGCAGAAGAAACACTACTGACATCTTATTTTTGTCAATTATTTGTTTACATGGAGTTCGGACTCTTTGTCTAGTCTCCATGGGCAATATACTGTAATTGGTATTTTTCAAGTTATATAACATAACTTAAATGTTAAAAAATACAGATAATTAAAGACAAAAGCGAAATAAAACGATATCATAAAATGATATAAAACTCAAACAAATATTATACGATAGTAGATAATTTAAAAAAAATATTAATGTTACAGCATTATAAATTATGATATTATTTATGAAATTTCATATTATCTTCTCTTTGAACTTCATTGGTGGAAATTGGCATATAAGTTATTTCGTCTTCATAACTTACTATTTGATAAGAAAAGTATCTTAATACAGTTATATGAAACTGAATTAAATCTAGCGCTTCTGTAAGTTCGGGCATCGACTGCATATCTTGAAAATCAGCCTCGCCTGAGAATTTATTATTCTGAAAAAAAATTAAAATTACTAGAAAAAGTAAGAATTTTAGATAAATAGTAAGATAGAATAGGAATTTTAACTTCAGTGTACATTTGGAAAAATTTTATAGTTTTTAGCGAAGAACATTTATTAGTATTGTGATTGTACCGATGAGACATGATTTCGTAAAAATTTCTTTAAATTAATTTATTATATCGTATTTGGGATGTAATAATTCATTTGTTTTCTTAAAGTTTGATGTACACTGAATGCTTTTTTAAAGCCTGATCTCAAATAAAATATCACGTACGTTCTTTATAGCGACGCAAAAGCTTTAATTCGTAAATTGGTATATCCAAAGAATACAGATATACATATACTATATTTGTATTCTTTGGTATATCATAAACAATCTTTTCATAAACAATAGTTCTTCATGGTTTATAGCATGGAGACTACACATGTAGTATCCATGGTTTATAGAAACAAATCATTGGGAGTGTTTGGGTGAACAAATATCTTACTATCCTAAGTTAGATACTCAGAATATCTAACTCAGTTTTTATCCGGGACACTTTGTAGATACTTAGCAACTCAGGCTATGACTCCATTTTGCTTAGTATCATCCGTATTAGTATATAAATTAATTTATAACCGACAAAAAAGAAAGAAACCGATTTGTATTATTTTTCAAGTTGTATCGAATTATAATTAGTATATATAATAATTGTATTATAATTGTACGTAAACATGAACAAATTTGGCTACTTAGACAGCAAGTCTGTCCAGGTCGAAAAGCGCTATACTCAGTCGCTAAGACCTTAATTTATTTTTATGCTGAGTATCTAATTTAGGATACTATGACCTTTGTTTGCCCAAACACACCACATTACATAACAATGGACAAGTTATTCAAGGTGAACATTGAGTTTACAGTAATTCATGTATGTAATATATGGTCAGTTGGTATAGGAAAGAATGTCCCAACATTAGAGTGCCGATTTTATTGATTCTCTCCATCCTCCGAGACATATTGTCCATGCTGCGCATATTGGGACAGCTTCCACTTATAAAACCATGCTGCGCATGCGCAGCATGGGCAATGTGTCTCGGAGGATGGAGAGAATCAATATAATCTGGAGGATGGAGAGAATCGATATAACCGATACCCTAATGTTGGGAGAGCTTCCACTTATAGAAACTGTCCATATAGGAGTATTATATATACGAGTAAATTTCACTATGATATTTTATTTTCATCAAATGGGGATCCGTGATTGTTCCAGGTCGCGCAAATATTCAAATATTCGATATTAGAATTAGTATTTGAATTCATCTGATAAAATGGACACAAATACTAATAAATATTTTATATGGAACGTTGAGCAATTAAAATAAGAATTGAAAAGGCTTGGATTTCGTACTTACGTAAAAAGAAGATTTTGCAAGAACGGTGGGTATTACATAAATTTTAACCTTACTATTATATTTAATTAAAAGACATATTTCATGAAGGCAAAGTAAATACTATGTAACAATAATGTAATGAAAACAACAACACATATAATCACTCCAATAACAGGCGTTAGGCGTAATATATGTATATACCACTGACTTCCACTATTTATAAGACTGATGGAGGTCAGTGGTATATATACATTATATTTACAATGATCGGATATTATATTATATTTACATTATATATAAAAAAATACTAACTACTTGATTTTATATTTAAAAAAATTTTTCTTTTGTTCTTATTCTTAAATAGATTTAAGACTAAATATTTATATCATTTTAATTTAAGTTCGAAAATGTAATATTTACAAATATGTGCTCAAATGAACTTGCTGTTATGCTGCTCCCAAGGGGGAGAGTTTGGCAAAACAGATTCCCATTATCTATTACAATGTTATCTATGGTTGGTAAATCTAGAGCCTAAGCTTATAGCTCTATAGAAAATGTGAGTATAACTCTATGAGAATGAAACTGGCCATTTTTAATTTCACGTCATGCAATACCTGTCTTACTGAACGCAAGATGTTAGAACAAACTGATAACTTTTAAAAGAAATAAGAAAGTTTCAATGAAAATTCACTAAACATTTAAAAAAACTCCTGTAAATAAAGTGTGTAAAAAAAAGTTTGTGAAAAATGTCAATATCAGCCATATATATCCTTGATGTGAAAGGTAAAGTTTTAATATCACACAATTATCGTGGTGATTTAGAAACAAATGTTATCGAAAAATTTATGCCTTTATTGATGGAAAAAGAAGAAGAAGGTTTACTGACTCCCATTCTACAAACAAACGATTGTACATTTGCATATATCAAAACAAATAATCTATTTATTGTATCAACAACAAAAAAGAATGCAAATATTGCACTAGTTTTTGTATTTTTACATAAAATTGTTCGTGTTATGATGGAATACTTTAAAGAACTCGAAGAGGAAAGTATTCGTGATAATTTTGTTGTAATCTATGAATTAATGGATGAACTACTAGATTTTGGTTATCCACAAACGACTGATAGTAAAATTTTACAAGAATATATCATGCAAGAGGGCCATAAACTTGAAATACAGCCACGTATACCATTAGCTGTAACAAACGCAGTATCTTGGCGTTCGGAAGGTATTAAATATCGTAAGAATGAAGTATTTTTGGATGTTATCGAATCAGTGAATTTATTAGCAAATGCCAATGGAAATGTTTTAAGAAGTGAAATTGTTGGTGCAATTAAAATGCGTGTTTATTTATCTGGTATGCCAGAATTACGATTAGGATTAAACGATAAAGTATTATTTGAGTCGACTGGTCGTGGTAAATCGAAATCAGTGGAACTCGAAGATGTGAAATTCCATCAGTGCGTACGGTTATCACGTTTTGAAAACGATCGTACAATATCATTTATACCACCGGATGGTGAATTCGAATTAATGTCATATCGATTAAACACTCATGTGAAGCCGTTAATATGGATTGAATCCGTGATTGAGAGGCATGCACACAGTCGAGTTGAGTACATGATTAAAGCGAAATCACAATTTAAGCGACGCTCAACGGCAAATAATGTTGAAATTGTGATACCCGTTCCAGCTGATGCTGATTCACCGAAATTTCAAACTACTGTTGGCAGTGTAAAATATGCACCCGAGCAAAATGCAATTACATGGAGTATTAAATCATTCCCTGGTGGTAAGGAGTATCTAATGCGTGCACATTTTGGTTTACCCAGTGTGGAATGTGAGGATATTGAAGGGAAACCACCAATACAAGTCAAATTTGAAATACCATATTTTACAACGTCCGGTATTCAAGTACGATATTTGAAAATTATTGAGAAAAGTGGGTATCAAGCTTTGCCATGGGTACGGTATATCACACAAAATGGAGACTATCAACTAAGAACTAACTAAATTCCTTGTTTTTTTGTTTTATTGTACTATATACAGAGTTGCGTGGGTAGGGACCCGAATCAATATTTGCTAAATGGCAAAGTAGCCAGGAAATTGTGCATAATTTGCCCTCTCAAAATCTTCTTGCAACGTATTTGTGCGTCTTTTGGTTTTTCTATAGTTAAATCATCAAATCCGTGTGCTGAAATTTTTTCATTTCGATTTTTAACAACGAAAATAATGGTTTCATTTCAATGGTAATTCATTTTTGCTTGCGTTTTAGCTATTTTGTAATGAAAATAACGGATTTTGCGTGAAATCGCTAATAAAGACGCTCAAAAACGTTTCTAGAAGAGTTTGGAAGCGCAAATTAAGCCCAATTTGTTGGATATATTGCCTTCTCGCAACTGTTGATTCGCGTGCCCAACTCACGGAGCTTATATATATATATATATATATATATATATACAGGTGTTTAATATTGAAGTATACGAATTTTTATTAGAATTGGTTCTACAAAACATTTGGTACGCTTTTTTGTAAATTTAAAATTTGATTCATTTACATAATTGAAGAGAGACATTCCAGTGTAAACGGCAAATAAATTCATTTGTGGGAAAATAGAATTTTTTTTTTTAAATTACTGCCAAATTTTTCCTACCAGAGGTGCCAATATAATATAACAAGGTGGAAACTTTTTGAAAAACCGGGAAATGTTGGGGAATTTTTATTGTTATGTAAAATATCAACAAAATTAAAATGGACAAAATTTGTGCTGTGATAATAAAAAAAATCTTTGAATCTGGTTAACAAAATCAAAAAAATGTTTTATGATCCATCAATTCGAAAGGAAAGTTTGCCGATGATTAGACGAAGGTTGAAGATAGTTTCTTTGTTATACAAGACTATCACGCGGGGAAATGTATTTAACGATCTGGAAATTTACTTTTTTGATTATGGAAAACCTGGAAAGTCAGGGAATTTTATTTTGCTATTTTTTTTACCAGTCTGCAAACAAATTTTGTCTGTGTATAACTGTGCTTGATTCAAAAGTTCACTTAAATAAAACTCGGACAATGTTTTGTTTTCGAGATAAAGCCTCAAGAAATTAATTAAGGGAA
This sequence comes from Nineta flava, assembly GCA_963920215.1. Lineage (NCBI taxonomy): Eukaryota > Metazoa > Arthropoda > Insecta > Neuroptera > Chrysopidae > Nineta > Nineta flava. Next base: position 16,481,339 of record OY986046.1, on the reverse strand, counting down.
ACATCTGTTTTTTTTATCACGAATTTCGATTAAAAATAGTATATTTTAGGGCCTATCAGCATGAACTTTCCTTACTTTGAACACACCAAACCACCCCCCCCCCCCATTCCCTGTCATAATCATGAAACTTAAAATTTTTTGTAGAATCAATAAGTTCCCTGGTAAATATTCGTAATGCTTTATATTAAACATCCCATATTTATATATATATACTGGGTTTCCAGAAAGTACCGTAGGGGGTTGATAGGGTAGATAGAGAATAAAATTCTGAGACAAAAAGTCCTCTGCCATTTTTAACCTGACGGACAGATAATTAGTTATTAATTAAAATAAGTAACCAATCAGTAACATACTAATAAGTAATCACCCACTAACATACTTACAAACACTCACACACGCAATTGCGCGCCTCTGATTGGTTACTTATTTTAATTAATAACTAATTACCTGTACGTCAGGTTAAACAATGGTAGAGGACTTTTTGTCTCAGAATTTTATTCTCTATCTACCCTATCAACCCTCTGTGGTAGTTTCTAGACACCCGGTATATATATATATATATTTAGTTTTTTCAAATTTCTCAAATTGTTTGGAATTTTGAGGAAAAATCCATATAATTTATTGTAATTCCAAACAATTTGTAAATGGTTTTTTTTTTACTATTTGTTGACTAAATTTTCTGTATAATTTTGTTCTGCTCATGTGCAACAATTTTTAATCCTTAATTGGTATCTAGTATTTTGGAGTATTTTTGCCTTTTATTGGTGATTAATTTTTTAAATAGCCAGTCACGTAATCATGGATTTATCACCAAATATATTTAGCAAATTTTAAGATTGATTCGTTAATTAAAAATTTGAAAAATTAATATTTTGAGAAAAACAAGTTAAAAATTTTGTGATTTTAATAACATATCGCCAATTTACAGATTTCAGAAATTTATGTTTGACATCATTTTCTTGAAATGAGCCTCTTCTAGATGAGCTTCCTATTTGTACGCAATTACTTGCATCACAGCACGACTGTTTCTTCTTGGAAGTCATATATTTCGTGAATGGTTTTTCATAGTAATTGCATCCTGAAAAACATTGAGTCGTGTAAATTTTAAACTTTCAGTTTTTGCGGTAATTTCTTCTTGGAAATCGTTTATTTCATGATTGGCTTCTTAGAGTAACTACAGCCTTAAAAACAGTCGTGTAAATTTTCTAAAGCTTTCAGAAGTCCTTTCACACATTAAATATTAAAAGAAAAACTGCAATCTATGAGGGCATCCTGACTCCACGATACCAGCTAAAGTTAAATATTATTTTGTTCATTATGATAGGAAAATTCATGAAATATCAAGACTGGATTTAAATTCAACTAAATAATTTATATTTTCAAGTTCAAAAGTTTAACTTATTTGGAAGTAATTCTTTTATTGATATGAAGAATTAGTTTACGCTTAAAAGGCTACAAATTTCTGTTCTAAGACATATATATATATATATATATATATATATATATATATATATATATATATATAAATTTTTCATGAAATCAAGTTTATTGAAGAAAATTGATTTGTAAATTGAATTGCTTTGGGATATAAATAAATTGAGTTTTGATTATAAGGTTGTTAAGAAAAAAATTGAAAAAACTGACAGGTTTTTCAAAATTTTACAGTATATTTTTTAAATACTAAAGAAAACAGTTGCTTAATGAAAAAGATCAAAGAAACCGTTTCAAAAGAAGTAAACATATTGCGTTAAATGTAAACGATAATACTTTTTTGGGCATATCCATAAACCTTGTGACGCGTTTTGTGTACTTTTTTAAATCTTTCTCCTTTAGGTTCGTGAGAGGAAAGGGTAGTCAGTGTATTTAAAAAACTGTATTGGTGCTACCATCTAATATTTAGTTCACCAATACCACGCCCTACCCATATTCTTTGTGTTTTGTGTTACGTAAATTATTAAATCAATAATTTTTTTAAAATACCCTGACTACCTATTTCTCTCGCCAACCTTTTGTTAACCACCAACATTACATTTCGTCAGGCTTTAACCCACATCAGTCTTATTGTCCTTATCTTATTGTGTGCGCATTAAATTTTGCCTCTTCAGATATCTAAGACAAATATCTTATGCCAGCAGTACACACTCGGCGAGACATTCGTAAGGCGAGGAGCCGCGAGTGGAGCTGTGTACACTCTCGCCGAGTGTTCAGTTGTCAATACAGTTCTCATAAGTTAATCAACGAAATTACGTTGGTATACCTGTAAAATGACACAAAATTAAAAATTACGGAGTAGTAATTTTTTGATTAAACTATTAAAAATAATTATTATTCAAATGAGTCATCAAAGACAGTAAAAGAATAAAAAAAGTATTCATAAATTAATACAGTTTTTATTTATTTTCGTGTTCTACTGTTCAGATTAATGGGTACAATTAAAGCGGTTGATAATTGAATATTTAAAAATGGCGGTTGAACGTTGAATCGAATGTAGATGAGAGCGTCCTTCGTGCTCGTGTCAAATGTATTCATCACTCGCTTTCTTTGACGCGTGTTAGAAAACCGACTTTTAATGAAGCGATGGCGAGTTGACACAAGGCAGGCCGAGCGTTTTGAGTTCCCTCTCGCGCTGTCTATATCTTGCCTTATCTCGTCGAGTGTGTACAACCGGCGTTAAATTTATATATAGACAAAATTTAGCTGTGATAATAAATAATTGATTTTTTGAATCTGGTTACCATAATAAAAGAAATGGTTTATGATCCATCAATTTAATTCAAGAGAAAAGTTGGTAACGGATACTTTGTTCTATATATTTAGCATAGGTGATCGGTCCCCATTGAATGGATAATTTTAACTACTTATCAACGTATTTTCTCGATTATGGTCAACTCCAATTTGGAATAATTAAAACGTAGAGCTTTTAAGCGTACAAATTACTATAAATTGTTAACATTTTTATTTTTTACAAACTCAATTCAGTTTTACAAATAAATAAAGACGACAAAACTTTTAAATTCCATTTTGATTTTTAATAAATTTTTTAGTGATCGAAATATAATCCTGTTTTAATCCATTATTATTAAATTTTCTAGACATGTGATAATTGTTTATAATTTGTAAAGGGAATCAAAGGTTGTTAATATCCTGTGAAGCTAATATTTAGACCAAGAGTCCAGAATAAAAATTACCTTCATTACTTGGTAGTTTTTTTTTTTTTTTCAAGAAACTTATGTCCAAAATAAGGTAAATATTTACAAGCGCATTTGTTTAAAAATGTTAGAGAGATATATCGAAAATGCTTCAAAGCGAACCTTAATAGAATGCTTCTCAATTAAGGATGTACGAGCACTGAAGCTTCAAAAAGATTAAGGCTTTATTTTTTATTTACATGTAGTTGAAGTGCATATAAAACAATTATAAAAGTTTCAGGATGAGGGGGGGTTACGGGGGTCTTGAATTAATTATTTAATGTTGAAGTTCGAGTTTTAATGCATTGCTCTTATGGAATACTTCTCACTTGGAATAAAATAAGACGAATAAAAAAAAAACTACGCAATAGAAAATAGAAATATTAATAAAGAAGTTGATCCAATAAAATTCCGGTATGACGGGTGTAAAAAAAGATATTTAAGAAAACAACTGAGATTTCGAGTAAATTTTATTTCTATCGGCGGTAGCTTAATTACTCGAAATCTGAGGTTTTTTTCTTAAATATCTTTTTTGTTAGGCTCGGTATGACGGGTCTAAATTAAATTTTAATTTTAACCTACGACAAAAAATAATAAATATTATTGTGGACTTTTATGAATGTGCTATATAAGATTTTGAAGAATTTTATAAATGCTATACATCAGCGGTCGTACATCCTTAAGCTTAATTCGATCAAAAGTGGAGCTTGTAAACATTTACCCTAGACAATAATATTTATCATATTAGGGCTTTAAATGCTGCGTCCATTCTTAAGTTAGGAAAAACTTTTTCTTTATAAGTTAGCAATTTTTCTTGCTTCAAGTTGATAAATCAAAATTTTGAAAAAATGCTTCGGATAAAAGTTGTTTATTATAAATATACCAACAACTTTTATTCGAAACATTTTCTCAATAACCGAATGAGTAAGGTATAAATCAACTCAAAATTTTATGATAAATGAACGCTACTTTGTTGCGTATAGTATCTCTACCATAGAGGTAATATATATAGAGTAGATAAGTCATAGGCGCGCGCGTAAATGGAAACGTCCCGTCAATAGAAAGAGAGAGAACATCGATGAGGTATACTTGTCTCTTTTATTAGCTTATGAGATAGCGATACCTCATCGATTCTCTTTCTATCTGCTTGACAACTTTTGACTCGGCTTGCCTACTCTATGTATATATATTATCTCTATGATCTCTACTGTAACAAGTCTTTTTAATCGGATTTGACTCGGTTTCTGTGAGATACGAAATATTTTGTTTTTGTAGAAAATTTTACGTTTTTTAAATTGACTCCATTCGAATGTTTCTCGTATTTTGCAAAATTACGAAGATATTTCCAATTAAAGTTTTTCTGGACTGAAATGTTCTATATCTTTTGTGATGTGAGAGAAGAAGTGGGGTGGTATCTTTTTTTTTTGTTCGATTTCACATTCATCAAACATTACACACACTGCACAGCAAAAAAAGTGGCGCACTTGGAAAAATTCATCCTTTTTTTTAATTAAATTTTTTTCCCGTAAATTAAAAGGTTTTTTTTTGCAATTTTACCTCCCATATTAACAAAAACATTAACAAATTTGTAAAAATATATTTGATATGCAAAAAAAATTTCCAAAGAAAATAGTTTAAATGAACTTTTCAAAGTGCGACACTTTTTTGGCTGTGCATTGTATTCCCGAGTTTCCAGCTTGTTTGTATAATTTTTGTCAAGTTTTAAGACAAAAATGTTTCTGGTAACTGTACTTACTAAAAGGTTAGTATGAAAACATTCTTCTAGGAAGGAGCCACACGACCCGTCCAATATTGTCAACTGGGTAATATTATTTATTGTGCGATGTGTTCAGAGTCAAATATTGGACGCATCGTGTGGTTCCTCTCTACCTAATCATGCTAGAATAAAAATATGTTAATCAAGCGCTTACATTTGTAAGTACCAAATGGATTTATGTAAACAAAATTTAATATATCTGTCAGTAATTTAATTTTTGTCTAGTTAAAAATCAGTTATATATTTTTAATACATTAATAAAATGATTATTAGTTTTTAGTTATTTGTGTTTGATTTTTATTTTTGCTAGTTATTCAAACCAGTTGCAGATGCGACTATTTTAAGGTTCACATCCGCGGATGCAGATTTAAGTTTCAAGTTTTTTTAAGGGAGTTCCAGCATGAAATCAATTTTCGACAGATTCTGCTCATTTTTTTTCACAGGCTAAAAATGCCGTTTTCGAATAAATCCCGAAGTTTCAGAATTTTTGACCGCGAGATAATTAATAACAAAGTAATCATTACAATTAAAAAAACAAGTGAAAATAACAACTAACTGAGTTAATTGTTAAATATCCGGTATACACTGAGTTTATGTAAAAAAGTTTATTACAAAAGTTGTTTATTTTTAAAAAGGAAAATTTTTTCACTAAGAGTATGGAGCTATGGCCCACTCAACGCGCCTTCGCTAGTTTTCTACTGGAGCTTTTCAGATCGCTGATGTCGAAGTAGTCCCCCGTCGTGAAGAGCCAATCGATGGAAAATTTGAAAAGAATGTGGAACGTTTATTTTGGCTTTCTAAAAAGGCCCCAAAGCTCTGTGAAAGTTAAAGGCCCAAGGAGTCCTGCATGACCTAAGAAGTCCCTGACCTCATTCTTTAACTTTCCAACCATACAATTAAAACATAAACATACTATTGGAGGCACAAAAGGTAAGCGAGTTTGCTGGCTCATGTACTCTGTATGGGCCAATCTACATAGTACATTTTTCAAAATTTTTTAGTTGATTTATACATTATTCAATCGGTTTTTGGAAAAATGATTTGACTAAAAGTTGTTAGTATATACATGTATAATGGACGCCAAGCCACCGACTTCTTCCCTTTCTGAGAATTTATGCTCCAAAACGGCTTCCACCACTTCCAAATTGGCACTTTTCTTTCCGTTCCTATATTACTATGCCTATGGATTAAAAATATCTGCAAAAAAAAAAAAATGAAAATAGTAACTAGCTTTTAGACATTCGTGAAAGGAAACGTCATTTGTTTGTTCCTGAGTACGGAACCCTGAATTGATGCGTGAATGACAAGCACTTGACCAGTTATTATATTTTTCGGGTTCCGATCTCTAAAAATAGTGAAATAAAAAGACGGATTTTCATGTATTGCAGAAATTTAATATAATTTATATTACACAATAAACTTTTTTAAACATTAAAAAATTCCTATAATTTAAGAAATTGACTAAGCAGGCAAACTTAGGGTATTTCAGTAAAGTTAACATTCAGCTCAAGCATTTGGACATGCTTCCCATGGTATAGGAATTTCAAATCTCGACCGGTGGTTCCTTAAGGGTCTTACAGGTTTTTTATTATTTTTTATTGACGTTTGTATGGAAGAAATTTTAAGGTCAGTTATGTTCACTATACAGAAAAAAACTAGCCTGTAAAAAATATGATACTCATTTTGTCAATTTCATTATAATGATGAGAGCCCCTAAAGCAGTTGTTCCCAAAGTAGCCCATTTGGACACCTAGCGAAAAAACAAAGACTGGAGACGCAAATGACGGTCTACACGAGTAGATCCTAACCAAAATGTAGGCATTTCTTAATTGTCATAATGCGCCTAACACGAACCTATGTACTTACATAATACTTGTAATAGGCATAGAAATTACATAAAATTGTTAAATTAGGTACCTATTCGCTTTGTGGACACAGTACTTGTAATTTGTAATAACTAGCACATTTGATACCAGATGCAACGCATTGCGTATTAGCTAGTCCAGGCATGTACTGATGTACCAGATCTATGCCTGACGGCGCATATTTGCACGACTTGTGCTCACACGGACTTGTTTAATTCGTCAATTATAAATACGAGTGCCAGAGATAAACAGTGTTGGCAGCTTGGAGCAATGAAATTATGAGATTCAGTAAAATTAACGAACATTACAATAAAGTACATGAATTAAATTTTCGAATAAAAACACTGAGACAGTAAGAAGTAAATTTTGTCTGATCTAAATGAAATATCGTGCCTGATATGATTTTTGGTATTTGCAAGTTCAATTTTTTAAATAAATGACAAGGTCAAGGGGGGAGCGGGACATAGAGAAAGAAGAAAACACAAAATATAAAATATCTCTAATATTAAAAAAATTGAAAAATGTATAAGGAGTAAAGTTGTAGAAAATCAAGTTTGCTACAATTCATTACCTGATCATTTTTTCTCAAACTCTAATGTGTACAGAGATATTAAAGAATTTATCTTTCAATTTTAATTCATAAATATTTCTGTCAATATTAGGGTAACAGAAAAAATGATAAGAACCAAAATTATAGTAAAATTAATTATCTATAACTTTACTTCTTAGATATTTTTCGATGTTTCCAATATTAAGACAGATATACCAAATTTTGTGTTTCCCTCTCCCTCTAAACCCCCCTTTTCCCTTGTTCGATTTTGCTCATTAACGAACTCAACCGTTTAAATACCAAAAGAACCTCACATACCCAATTTTATTCTGATCGGATTAAAACTGTGACTGCTAGAGCGACGATTACAGACACATATATACATACATACACTATATATATATATATACATTTTAGAGACGGTGATTTTCGACATCTACTAGGTAGGATCGATGGACTTTTGAAGAAATTTTGACTTTGGTACGAGAACTATAAAGGTATCAATAAAAACTTACATGTTTTTTTAGTTCAAAATTTTCCCGACTACAATAAACATTATCGTAAGCCGCTCTATGTCAGCTGAAAAAACACGTTTGAAGTTGATGAATTTGTAAAAAATTCAACAGGAAAGCAAGCGATAGGGTCTACGGAAAACAGAAAAAATTCAGCACGGTGTCTACAAGACAATAGAGTTTGGGAACCTCTGCCCTAAATGAACCAACCACCAACCATAGTCGTAATTAGGAATCCACATTTCATGCGAGGCAAGACTAATAGAATAACTCAATTCAATATAAACATGTCTACCTGCTACCAGCTCTTGGACTAAAATTAATATAACATTTTTTTTAATACTATATTTACAAAAACATGAGACAATTTGATTTGAAATACATACAAATGGAATTTTTAGGATTGGGAGAAAAACTGTTTCAATGTTTAAGGTGTTTCAGGATAATGTCTGGGGGTTAATATATGAACAGTCACATGGAGCTCCTCTGACTCCATCTAGTATCTAAAATGGTAATTTACATGAACACATTACATTTAGGGATGCAAACGATACAAAAAAAAAAAACAATTAAATGTACAATTAGAAACATCGATACAATTAAAAACATCGATGTTTTTGCCTAAAAACATCGATGGAGGGTCATTACCCCCCATACTAAATATAATTGCTTTTTTAACTATAATTTTATTGCTTCTTAGATAGATTGTAGCGGCTGCCCTGGATGGGCTACACTTCGACCATAAGGTCCATTGTATTGCTTCTTACTCAAATCTTACATTCGAGATAATTGAATAGTGGGAATGAAAAATAGAGTGTTGCGTAATTTATTACTACTGAAAAAATGTTATTGTTTAATCAATCTTTATCAACTCATGAGTAACAAATATTTTCCAATAGGGAATATGCATGAAAATTTTTTTTCACATTTATTTTCAGAATATGAAAATACTGTTAATACTGTAATAATATTTAAAAACGAAATTAAAATCCGTCAAATATCAAGGAAGCTATAAGCTTTTAAAGATTATTATCTGTCTCTTTCTTGTAAAAATACTAAAAACGGAGTTTTACGTGTATTTTAAATGGTGAAAGTGTAATATGACGTCATTTAACATATCAAGAGGGCTATCACTCTCTTTGTCTAATCGGGAATTTCAATCATTCATATCTCGCTTATTTTTAAAGTTATTTAAAAAGTAATTTTATTTTGACATTTGTCAAGTAAACATGCTTCAATTCAAGTGAAAAAAATTTTTCATGCATATTCCCTATTGGTTATTGATAATCATGGTTGATTTGATTTGATATAAGTTTTATTCATTATTCAAAATAATTTTCAATGATATTTTTTTTAAATTAAGAATAAAAATAACTATCTGAACAAAATTAATTCAATTATTATTGAACAATTCTTTGTTATCATTGACTAAAAATCTTTAGCAATTATTCGAATAATTAACAAACAATATCTTAAAGTTCTTTATAAACTTTTGTTTTCATTATATTTATTTACTTTTAAAACTCAAATAAAACTTTATTTCCAGTTGTAAAAATTGACCATTCAAATATTTAATTAGTTTAAAAAACCTAGTTTTCTTTAATTCTAATTCGTAAATTGGAAGTTTTTCAAGAATAATAATAAATAATTTTTTCTAAAGATTAATACTCTTTTCTAGTGCTTCAGTAATTGAAATAATACGAATTTCATAATCGAAATTTTTTTTAATGGTTAATTTATTATACAATTTTTAAGAAAATACGATTTGTTACTTATTCTAATTATTATTATTTCTTTTCAAATGTAATTTTAATTAAATTGATTATCATTACTTATTTGTATTGTTTAAATTACTGTATACCTAATTAGGTCATTTCATTTGTTTCTCTGAATCCCTTACCATTCATTTGGTTGGTAATAGATAGCTCACCTTCAGTTTTAAATCGGTTTTTGTGAGGTGTATATCGCATTTGTGATAACTTTTTTTTTTTTTAATTAAATACAGCATGTCAACAAAAATAAAGCGAGTAGTTCTTTCATCAAAAGAACCAGTTTTTTCTAAGTGAATTTCGATTATCCGAACCACCCCTGCTAACATTAACTCAGAAAATCGACGCTCTACTGTATATATTTCCTATTTTCATTTTTAAATACATTCCATTTAATGTATTTTAAAAAGCATTTAACTATTTCAATTTTAAATATGTTCAAAAAGGTATTTCACACATTCCTGTTAATACACCGGCACTGAAATTTTACGTGTATATTAATGGTTATATCGTGAAGTACATGTATGTACATACGAAGACATTGCACTATATTCGATAAAAATCCATTAATGTTTTGTGTATACCAATGTTATGTTGCGTATATCAATATTAGTATACGAATTTGAGGCATCCATCCAAGCGCTTTGCGCGTTTGGAACTAACGAAAGTTCTCAAAAACGATTATCACTATGGTATGACCTCCCTAGTGGCTGTTAACAATGAGGTTTAATTGCAACAAATTAGGATTCGGCAACTCTGTAATAGAAATTTAACAAAATTTTTGAACAATTGTTTTGCCATCATAACAAACTGAACTATATTTTAGACAAAAGTCAATCTTCACGAAAAATCGAAACAATTCAATCAACATATTTGTTAATCGTATGAAGTAGTCGCACATGAAGTGAGCGAGTCTAGTTATTTTCAGGATCGACGCATATTTAACATTGTGTTAATCTCCCAGATAATGCGTCGTAAATGATCAATCACTTCTTTCAACTGTCGATTCTTCAATACAACTTGCTCGTTCAATTCTTTATGTTCCTCAACAACGGCACGATATGCCTCCGATGTTTTCTTCTCATCGGATTTAATATCTAGCTCATCTTTGTATGGTATAAGACTCTCGATGTGTGTATACTCCATACCCTGCAGTTGACAACTTTCATTACATTTTTCATAAATTAAACGCAGACGTTTAAATAGTAAACGGATTGTACGCAATTGCTCCTGCACTTTGGCCTTTTTCTCACTGCTATTCGTTGAACCCGGTAATGTACCATTCGGTGGCTAGAAAGAAAAAAAACATGAACTTTTTATATGAGGGTATAAACATTTCATATCAATTCGTGAATTGCACAAAACTCAGAACTAATGGTACGGTCACATGATGTGGCTAGTCATCGCTCCTTTTAGCGACAAATTAAGTCACGTGGGAGAATTTTAAATTTCAAGAGACGTGAAAAACTATCAAACTAAACACAGTTTAGTTTTGTTATCTGTCAAGAAAGTAAGATCGGGTGCAAGTTGAGCCTGCCGAGTGACACAATGAAGCAGGATTTGAATCAACTGCACGCAGGGAGAAGGAAGCTGCGGTGGTAATTCTACCGCCACTGCGTCTTCTGACGCTGTCTATATCGACAATGTGTTCGATACCAACACATTGAATCTTTATTAAGTTCAGAATGATTTTACAAACCAAATAATTGCTTAAGATTATTTCACGTAAAGCTTCCGAAAAGTAGTTATTTAAAGAAAATTGACCCATGGAGAATTCTATTACTATGACCATGTAATACCCAAATCGTTTACTATTACCGTTTTCGTTCTAAATTTGCGATTTTGCATATGAGGTGTCATATAATAGTTTTCTCACTTGAACTGCTTCGATGAGTTTCTCCTTCATCGTAGACATTCACTTCTTGGCTAAAAACAATTAGTGAAAACAAAACTTTTCACTAGCAGGTCGTAGTCACTAATGAAAACTGTGGCATGAACACAGGCCTGCGCAACATTCGCTGTTTTTCTGCATTTCACAGAAACTCACGATGAGTTGACTAGAAAGCGAGGAAGACCACTAATTAATTGGCTTGATTCCGTTGAAAATGACATAAAAACCATCAACAAGGGACACTGAAGGAACATTCCTTTGGATATAACCAGAAGACGGAAACTGATTGGGGCGGCCTTGGCCAGACTGTAGTGCCTTCGAAGAAAACTAATTCTATTTTAAACATAAATTGTACTAAAACTGTTTTTGTACCTGAATAATTTTCAATGCTCCAAACACTTCCTGTGTTCGACTAACAATATCCTGTACAGTTTCTTGACCAAATCGACACAATGACACTGTATTAAATTCCTTATTTTGTGATGCAGATTGTGGGGCTGGTGGTGTTGGCGTTGCACTAGTATTTGGTGTTGTATTCGTTTGTGGCTGTTGTTGGACTACTTGTTGTACAACCTGTTGTTGTGTGGGTTGTGGGACTTGCTGTTGTACTTGTTGAACTTTTTGTTGTTGTTGAACAACGGCTTGTTGTTGTTGTGCTTGTTGCGCTTGTAATTGTTGTAATTGCTGCATTTGTTGCAACTGAAATAACAATTTTTTGGCAAAATTAATAAAAACAATTTTCAATCTCTATCAGGGTGGGTTCTCTATGGAAATTATTTTAAATTTTTATTAGACTTTCAATTTTCTATTCGAATTTTTTAGGCTGAAGCCTAAGCATACCCAGACGTGTGTGTAAAAATTTTGAGATAAATTATCACAATTTAATGCCAAACAACTATCAAAAAACTCAGAACCTCCACTCAGTTGGAATAATCATCGACCATAATATAAAAAATAATATTATAATATCGACCTTTTTTGCAAGGTTTTCCATCATTTTTGAACAATTGAAAATGTCGCTCTCCCATCGGGTTTTATTGATCCAGAGAATCAAATATAAAGTTTTTTTGGAACAAGCTCTTAAATTGGCAAAAGCAGATAAACTGCAATTTTACCTTTATTAATGCTAAATATGTATAGATTATTTTTAGTAATATCCGGATAGAACGAAGTTAAGTTATAAAGATCTGCATCGCTAGAGCCCTACAATCTTAATAAGTGAATTCAAGTATATATACAAATAAAATTACAAACAATTCTAGGAATGTATCATCCGATTTAATATGAAAAATAAAAAAACTTTTCAAAACTTACTTCTGATAAAATTAGCCTACTATTAAAATTCGCTGATACTTTTAGATTTCCTTGACAATTTCAGATTGAGTCCAGTTTTCTGATAGTTCCAGGTTTAAGGGATCATAAAATCGTTCATTTCTATACTCAAGAAATGCTTACCTGTGCATGTTGACTAGGTATTCCAGGTCCACCCATACGATACGGCTGTGGCGAATCCATAGGACAATGCATTGGCTGACACATTCCCGCGCCGGCCATACCTGGGGGCATTTGACCACCCATACCATTATTTATAGTTCCAGTTCCCATTTGATTACCTCCCATTTGCATATGACCGCCTAATGGACTTTGCATACCTGGACCCATTGGTCCAGACATTTGACCAGGACCAAATTGTGTACGCATACCAGGTTGTTGTGGATTTTGGAATCCAGTGGGAAATTGATGGGGTGGCCCCGACATTGTTGATGAATTTCTTAAACGCTAGTTAAAAGTTTTATCCAATTCATATGGGGCAAACCACTTAACCATCCAATTTATAAGTTCATTTTTTTTTTATATAAGTAGTATTTTATATATAAAATGAATGAAGTTTCTTTACAATTACTCCACAAATTTTAAAAGTAAAAACACTTTCGTAGAAACCGTAACTTACTTTTTAAGGAACGAATTGTACGTTTAAAATTTTTTTTTTCAAAATTCTTAAAATATAAGTTATATTTTATGTTCGATAAAATATATTAAGTGTCTATGAAATTAGTATAAAAATTATAAAAGTAAATATATTTTCACAATAACCGAATACGTACCGAATTTTTTTTCAAAATTTTAATATGTCAAATTTGAATGCACACATCCAAGCGTCGTTTAGGTTATGTTCAACTAATCATTTTAAAATCAAGCGCATTCATAGAGATTATATGTTATCTCTATGAGCGCATTACCATGGAGACTAGACAAGGAGACCGAACTCCATGTAAACAAATGGCTGACAAAAATAAGATGTCAGTAGTGTTCCTTTTGCACCGGAGATAAGGCGCGAGTTTGAATTGAAAAACATGACGCATTTATATAGTATTATAAAAATTATTTGCAGCCAAAGTATTTTTCCAATAAAATACTTTTTTTAATAAATGAAATAATATGATATAGATAAAAATTCGCAAAATAATTACATAAGAATAAAAAACAAAATAATTATAAAACATCGAATAATTAAATAGTAACCTGTAAAGTTGGAATTGTAAAAATGAAAATAAATAAGTAGAAATAAATTATATTAAAATTATTTAAATGAAATTAGAAGATTATTGAAACAGATTAAATTAAACTTTTATTTATTAATAATAAGTCTAACAAAATGACAAATATACATATATGTAATAGTCCTACATGGACAATTTGTATAGGAAAGAACGTCCTAACTTTACCGTGCCGATTATATTTATTCTCTCTCTCCTCCGAGACACATTGTACATGCTGAGCCTGAATGCGCATGCGTAGAACAGAATTGGTCACACGCATTTTAAATAAATCAATTCTAATTAATATCGACTGCCGTCAAGCGAAGAAGTTGGTTTCATTCCAACTTCTAGCGTTTTCGACGATAGCGTCAAAAATTTCGAAAATGCTAGAAGTTGGAATCGTCGACAATGCTGGAATTTGGGATGAAACCAACTTCTTCGCTTGATACCAATGGTTATTAATTAGAATTGATTTATTTTAAATTCCCTACATTCGTCTTAAATTGTCATCCACTTAGAAACTGCAATTCGAGCACATGCAGTAAAGAATTAAGATGCAGTGAAGATGTTAGATAAATTAATTTAGAAAAATGAGATAATTTAACTGTCAAATTCGACGCGTGAGCGATCACGTGATTCATTTCGACGCCAGCGTCGAGCGTCGGCATAAAAATTTACCTTAAACGGAGGGGGGTTTTGCAAACTTTGCAGCTGTCTAGTGTGGTGAGTTACCTGACTATTAAGATTTTCTTTCTTATTATAATTGCAAAATTTCAAAAATGATCAAGAAATTTCATATGTAATCAGGGAATTTCAGGAATTTGTATTGTACCTATAAAATAGCATTTGAGAAAAATTGAAACAATATAATTTATTAAAAAATATCACAAAATCAGTTTAGCTAAAATAGCTAATAGCTCATTAGATTGTTTGATTATCTTCTCCGATATAACAATAAACCCAGTTGTCAGAATTTGCTGATAACAGTAAGACATCGAATCACTTCTACGTGATGGTTGTTGTTTACTTGGTCGGACATGTTCAGGTTCCCCTTCAACATATAACAGTTTAACTACAAATTAATATCAATCATAAGCTTCACTATATTATTATATCCTGTTGTTTAAATGCACTGTATATACTAAGTCCTTTATCAAATATCGAATTTCAAAAATATTAATTTTTTTTCGATTTTGCTATGGATTTTCAACGCCATCTTTATTTAAGGATATTTGGGGGATACTTTTTGTGACACAGAGAGTGTGCTCCTTGTATTTCTAGTCTCCATGTATGTAATATTACAGCAGAGATTAGTCTACTAATCTCTGATTTAGAGCCCTTTTCGCGTGTTCCAGTCTTAGAGAATGTGAACACACCCTAATATTATATTATTATTATAAGGAAAAGTTAAGTAATTTTTCAAAAATTAATAAACCAATACATAAAATCAGTAAAAAAACCAAAATAATTAATTTCTATATACAAATATAAAATTTCTAATCAAAACTTTTGAAATTAAATAAAAAATAAAAATAAAAGAGGTACACGTCATATGCATACAAACAGTTGGTAGCATTGCATTGTGTATGCGTGTCAAACGAATGTAGAAATTTGGTATAGGTGTTTTTACTAAGAGCAATTGAACTCGTGCCGGCAATAATTTTATTAAATCAAGTGCATTAAAATAACTAAAATCTAAATTAAAAATACCTCAAATATAATGAAATTTCAAATAATATTAGTATTTAGTGTTTATCTAATATTAAATAGTGTTCTAACTCAATCAATTGATACAAATTTAGTGAATAATTATGTAGAAAGAACTATTGATCTAACATCACAACTTGCAAAAGTTACAATCAAAATAACGCTTAAAAATTTAGGTACACAACCAATTAAGAATTACTTATTGTATGAGAATCCAAAAGAGAAAGGTATCTTAGCGTATATTACAGCTAAAGATACCAGTAAACAAACATTACAAATCGATGTGCAAGGAAAGCAACGTCGAATTCACCTACAAAGTCCATTACTATCGGGTAAAACAACAATTGTCAATGTAGAATATGTATTGGCTAAATCATTAGAACCATATCCGGCTAAAATCACCCAACGTGAACGACAATTAGTACGCTTTATCACAACGCAACATTTTTACTCACCGTATTCAACGGTGGAAGATAAAACTACCTTCAAATTGAATTCACGTAATATTGAAAGTTACACCAAAGTGAAACCAGTATCACAGAACGAACAACTATTGACGTATGGACCCAACAAGAATGTGGAACCACTAACGGAAGTAGATGTGTTGGTACATTTTGAGAATAACTCACCATTTTTAACGGTAATTCATTTCAGATATTTTTTACGTGGAAATTTATTTGTGATCCACAAAAGGAAAGGAACTTTATCTTTTAATTTATCTTTTATCTGAAATCACTGTTTGTATAAAGGGTCCCATACATTTTCATTAATATGAACTGCTCCCAATTAATCTCTTTTTATTAATCAATAATATTGATAGTGTGCAGTGTTTTAGAACATAATAATAGTTCTATTTAAAAATGGAAGATAAAGACTTTTTCCTATTGGCGAGTCATATTTTAATTGTAGAACTTATTTTGTTATGTTTTGGGTTATCCATTCATTATCAATCAGATGTTTTGTCACGTTTGAAGCTTTGTATGATTAAACTACTCCCGCCAATAATAGTGCTCGTTTCAAAATTTTGTTGTCGATTTTTGTCGTATCGTAATGTTAAAGATAAAAGTAGTTCATTATAAAAATACTTAAAACTTTTATTCGTAAACCGAATGGGTTAGATAAAAGTCAACTATAAAATAATACTCAATTCGTAGGAATTAGGATTAGGAAAAGTGAATTAATTAATTTAAATAAATTGAACGTTTCGTCATTTATTTATGACTTCCTCAGCAACTTATTTGTGTAATTTAAATGTCTAACATAAACCAACTATGGAGAACGACTTTATTAGTTACATTTGATGCCATAATCATTATTGTAACTCAATAACTTAATTTTGATTTGAATTTAAAGTATTTTTTTTTATATTTATTCAATATTTGAATTAAACTTATTTTTAATTGAAAGTATGTATTTGTTAATGTCATCTGATTAAAATATAATCTATTATGTAAATAATAATATATACATAGTTGGTTTATGTTAGACATTTAAATTACACAAATAAGTTGCTGAGGAAGTCATAAATAAATGACGAAACGTTCAATTTATTTAAATTAATTAATTCACTTTTCCTAATCCTAATTCCTACGAATTGAGTATTATTACATATTATGGATACGAATATTGAATCACTGTCAACTATAAAATTTTGAAAAAGAACCCCACTTTTGCTTATCATTGTACAATCGACAATTATCAAAAGTTGGTAACATTTGTAAAAAGATAAATCTTAATCTGAAACATTTTTTCGAAAATCAAATTGGGCACAAAATTTTGGAAAAGGATCACCACTTTTGCAGTTGATTATTTGTCCATTCATTTAATTTAAATTGATGTATGATATGTGCCTGTTATCCAGAAATCTGGAGTACAAACGCCTAAAACTATTCTTTTGGGTCAACTATTCTTTAACGACCTCTTTGAGCTAAAGCCGAAAGCCCTATTGCTGTACCTGAATAACACCAAATGGTTTCGGTATCACAGTGGACCTCCTAAATGTGTCCCATACAGGACAGCCGCTACAACCTAACGCTAATTGCAAGTTCTAAGAATATTTATATCATCTCGCCCAGGGTCGTCCCGACGTTTTTGGAGTCCCCGGTTCAAAAATTTCCTTAGGGCCCCTCCTGCAGAAAATTCACTTTTCCTCTCTACGTAGGTTCTCACGGACGCAAGTCAGTATGGCGTAGACTTCTGGTTGAAAGACTGGCATATTTCCCCAAGTTGAGGCTTAGCATTGATTATTATTAGATTGCATGTTCCCAGAGGCCAACTTGGTGCTGCCATATTATTTCTTAAACGAAATTATCGATCCATTTGCAAGCCAATTGAATTTTTGAACGGGGAAAATTTGTTTCATGTTCTTTGACTCGATACAAACATAAAATGTCTTGAGGTTTTCTAATTAAAAACCAAAATTATGATTTCTCGAACTGAAAAAAAATTATATCTAAAAAAGTATTGAATTTATGGCAAAATCACAAGAGATATTTTATATTTGTATTAAATCGACCATTATGAAAATAAATTGTCCCGTTCAAAAATTCCACTTGTAATTGGTTCAAATATTTCGTTTAAAAAAGTATTTACCCTCTGGCAACATGCAATCTTCTAATCAGTACTGCATATTGAAGAGAACTGGGAAAACAAATTTTGTCAGAATAGTTTCTGGTACACATGCGCTGCTTTGTACTAAACTTAACAATAATAAATGAATTTTTGTTTGTTATAGACCCTTGGTTTATAAATGTCCACTTATTACAATTATATATGATTTTTTCATTAGGGTGGCTCTGGAGTTGTCCAAATTCGCCACCACTCTCTTCTAAAATAAGCTTTACAAAACTATACATATACACCAATTTTTTTCTCTCGAAATATCTTAATTTTTAAGTGAAGCTTTTTAGTCTTAAGCTCTAGGAGGCCCTGGTGCACCGCACCACCCTCGCGACGCCCCTGACCTCATCGATGTTAGGATTTTAGTAAATCCCATTGTTACCATTTTAAGGTGTTTCATAAAGCTTCAAACGGGTCATAATCTTTGATTCAAATATCCTAAATAAGTGAACGATATGCTGGTATGTATTTGTTTACAGTTCGATAATGGATTACCTATCCGAAACATGTCATAATAAATATTATTTAAAATACTGATTTAATTGTTTTAGGTAACTAATTTAGTACGAACAATCGAAGTATCCCATTGGGGTAACATTGCTATCGAAGAACATATCGATCTTTTACACACCGGTGCACAATTGAAAGGTTCTTTTTCACGATACGAGTATCAACGGGACAGTAATAGTGGATTGGCAAGTATAAAATCATTTAAAACAATTCTTCCAGCATCGGCTAGTGACGCTTACTATCGTGACAATAATGGTAATATCTCGACATCACACATGAAAATCAAACGAGATGCTGTGGAATTAGATCTTCGTCCACGATTCCCATTGTTCGGTGGATGGAAAACTCAATACACACTTGGTTACAATGTTCCATCGTACGAGTATCTATTCCATTCCGGTGATGAATATCTATTGAAAATGCGATTAATTGATCATATTTTCGATGACATGTTGGTCGATCGAGTTACCACTACAATTATCCTACCAGAAGGAAGTACGAATTTAAATTTAAAAACACCATATCCGGTACAACGTCATTCAGATGATTTACATTTTACATATTTGGATATGAAAGGACGTCCAGTGGTCTCGTTCTCCAAAGAATATCTGGTGGAAAATCATATACAAGATTTTGAATTGAGTTATAATTTCCCGAGATTGTTAATGTTACAAGAACCGTTGTTAGTATTCGGTGCATTGTATATTCTATTCTTAGTGATTATTGTATATGTTAGATTAGATTTTTCAATTACTAAAGAGAAAAAAGAATGAATTTCCTTCCCTCTTCATTCATTGAAACCTTTTCTTGTTGTATTGTTAAAAGTTAAATTTTAATGTTTTTCATTTTAATGTTTTACATCACAGTAAATATATTTATTCCATGAGAATGTCTCGATTTTTCCTGTGGAATATAATATTAGTCCTAGTGATCTCTCTCTCTTTCTTGAAATGAAAAATTAATTGTAAATAACCACACAGTAACTGAAAATTTAAAAATCGCATTTTAAATATAAGAATTTCTAACATAGCGAATTAATTAAAATACTCAATCAACACTTAGACAAAAAATTATTGTGGCAAAATTCAGGACAGTCTTGCAGTCGAAGGGACACAATCTGTTACATCTGGGATCCCCTCAGATTACCGAGATAGTTCCGGATTTGGATTCTTTGTTCTGTCTGATGTCCCGACTATTTTAATTCTTTTTTTTTTATTTCAAAAATATATTTAATTTCAAATAAAATTTTGAAATAGTCACGTACTCAAAAGTCATAAAGGTGTCCAAAGTAGTAATTTTAATTTTAGTACTACTTTCTTTTTAAAATTCTACAAATGAAACTTTAGAATTCTTCATGGAAAAATTCACATCTGATCAAAGAACACAAATTGTGAAATTTTACTATCATAATCAAGGATCAATTATGGAATCAGGGATCCATTATAATTTGAGCAACAGTTGATTCCATGATAGGCCTGTCTTTTTTATTTCTGTGTCCAACGAGCGCTTCCAAGTTGGAATAGGCCGACCTCTTTTTCTAGCACCTTGTGGGTTCCATACGATCGCCACTGTTGATATGTTGTTGTTGTGCCTAAGTGAGTGCCCCAGCCAACTCCACTTACACTTTCTGATTATAACCTCCACCGCATTCATACGTGCGGAATTCCAAAGATCTTTGTTTGAAATGGTTTTAGGCCAGAATATTTAAAAAATGTAACGAAGACAATGATTTACATATGACTGGACCTTATTGGTCAATGATTTCGTAACTAGCCACGACTCAGAGGCATATAACAGAATTGAGAGTAGGTTATTTTCAAAAATTCTGATATTGGTTGTACTCTTCTGTTGTGAGTTGTTCCAGATGTTTTTCAACATAGCAAACGAACCCCTAGCCTTGTTGATTCTGTTAGTAACATCGTCGTGACTACCTCCAGTGGTGGTTATATTCGATCCAAAATAGTGTTAAAGCTGTTGGTTTGTGATCCACTGTGAGACAGGTCTGAATTCTGAAGTTGATTCGTAAGTTTTTTGTTTTGTCGGTGAACTGAAGAAGAACAAAAGTGCCTGGGAACTGTCAACGAAACGCGGTGAGAAAGCAAGCTAATATCATCGCGTAGTCCAGATCGCAAAGTTTCTGGGTTATCTTCCACTGTATGCCGGCATTTGAGTTGTTGCTGATCACCGACTGCATAATATCGTCGAGTGTTATCAAAAATAAGATAGGCGACAGTATATATCCCTGACAGACTCCATGCTCATGGGGAAGGGATCTGATAGTCTTATAAATCGATAGTGAAAAAAAAATAAGTAAAAAGAATGATTACTTTGAATCACTTTGTGACTTTTGACCCACATTGTATAATTAGTTAGATTCATTGGAAGGTCTCATATTAAACGATTAAAAGAATTATCGCTAAAACTGATTTTTTTTAAATATTTATCCAAATGAAATTTTTCGTTGAATGATGTAGTTTCCTTACAAATTATTGTGGAAATAATTAATTCGCTTTTATACTGTAATAAAAAAATAATTATTTTTGTATATTTTGTTTTGAAAATTTGTATGTTAAAACTAATTTGAAATATTTGAATGTAATTTATGAAAATAAGTTCGTGAAAATCCATGAAAAATGTAAACATTAAGATTTTATACGAAGGAATGAATGAAAATGATAGAATTACCTTTCCAACAAATAATAAGCATGATAAAAATACGATAAAATTAATTTTTGTTGTTTCATTTTTGTACACGTTTGTATTTCAGATAGAGATGCCACAAATATTCGGTAAAATTGGCTTACTAGGCAACTTTTTTTTATATTCGGTTTTCGTATTTAAAATATTAACTCTCAAATAGTTATTGTTCTCTCTCTAACTCAAACGATTTGCATAAAAGAAGTTTTGAGAAATGCAATGGGGCCAAATGAGGGGAGGTGGTACCTTCACACAAGAAATTGTTTTTACGTAGAAAATATTAACCAAATATTGTTTTTTCTCTATCGATTTGCATAAAAGTAAGTTTTGAGATACGCAATGGGACCTAATAAAGGTCAACATCACACAAACAATTAAGTGGCGGGAGAGGGAGCAGCTCCATATAAATAAATTACAATCGTTTTTTGTAAAAAATCTCTCAAATAATTTTTCTCAAACGATTTTTCCCTAACTATTTGCATTAACGGAAGTTTTGAGATTTGAAGGTGGGGCCAACTTCACATAAAAAACTGAAGTCGTTTTTACGTGAAAAATATTAACTCTCAAATAATATTTTTTTCTCATACTCAAACGATTTACATAAAGAAAAGTTCTGAAAATGAAGTCGGGGGCTAGCTTAACGGAGGTAACAAAAAGCGTAGGCGCTTTTAATGCCTTCTAGTGTTGTGATACGTAACTATATGTTAAAATGGCATCAATAAGTTGCTTCAGTCGTTTTTTTGACAATCTAGCTTTTTCTTTAAATATTATTGTAAATAAATTTAAAAAAAGAATATTATAAGCAATAAGAATTCCCAGTATTTCTTCCTGAACACTGACCTGAGGGTGAGGCTTAAAAAATGGCTGCTTATTATGTGCAACGATATAATATTTTATTTTTTTTAATGTCAAATAATTATTTGTTTATAGATTTTGGCAGTTTGAAATGTCAATTTTTTATATCTTAAATTTATTGACGAATAATTAATCTTGATAATGTAGGTATTTCCATAGAAACTGTATGAGAGATCTGGACCGGCTATAACAGGTTACGATCTGTCTCATTGCGATGCGTACGACGCGACAAGCGGGCGTATTTGGTTCATTTGCGAGTGAATCGTTTCACGACACGCATTCAGAGTTGCCAATGTGCGGATAATTACCCGTTTTTCGGGTAATTTAATATTTAACGGGTAATCCAGCAAGTAATTTGAGTTATCGAGTAAAAACGGGTAATTAGTTCATTTGAGAACACTAATTTAAAAATTATATTTAGGTTTGAATAAATACAAATTGAGCTATTTTTAATTTCAAATTCAACTACCATGCTGATTTGTATGTCCATTAAACCAATCAAATGTTTAATTTTAAATTTGGCGCTTTGGACTCACTTCGACCATAATGTCCATTGTGAAGCCTAAGGATGTGAGGACAAGGAATTTTGTGTGTAGACTAGGAATTGGTAGGATTTGATAAGAACTATGCCGATACTCATCTGGAGTTCGTGAAGGAAACGGTTTTTCTTTTAGTAAAATCTTGTAATTCCGTCTGAAGAAACAGGTATTCTCGAGTCCGCTCATTAGCACTGACATATTATTTATTACATTCTTCTGATCGCACGTTGTGTTATTATAATTTTTAATCCGTATTACTAGAAAATTTCGCTGTTTATAGCCAAAAGCTTTACAATATGGCACCAGTAATCAATAAACAATCGCCTATTTGGAAATGTTATTAGATTTTTAATGAAGATAATATGCTGACTGTATAACAATAAGATCTCACGAAGGGTAGAAGGAAAAAAAGCAAGTAAGTAAAAACTAGTCAATTTTAGCGTGTTTTGACCATAGAGATAATATATAGAGTAGGCAAGCCGAGTCAAAAGTTGTCCCTCAGATAGAAAGAGAATCGTGTAGGTTGAGCTATATCTTTTTAATGACTAATATATAGCCATGAAGAATAGATATATTAGGAGAGTGAACGTAATGTTAAAAAAACGGTCAAGAATTGGTGTAACTATCTTTTATCAGTAGGGGTCACTGGTCTCAGTGCCGTACGGAATTTAAATGTTTTAATGTAGGCGCCAAGAAATCACTTTCATTCAGTTAATTAGAAGTCTTAGTTTTATAGATAATAAAAAATTGTTTTCGATTATCAAGTAATAATTAAATAAATATTAATAATAGAGAATTCTTAATAATCTGCAATAAATTAAAAGATGAAGAATCATAGTGATAATTGCAATTAATAATAATATACAAATATATGTTTACAATACTAACATATATTAGATAAAGAAAGAAGATGACAAAACCGGTAATTACAGACCATATTCCTTTCGTAAATGCAGACACGCATTCCTAACCTTAAACAACCTTCCACTCATAGATATATAACAGTATATCTATGCATTCCCTGTACAACATCGTCCCATTTTTTCACATTTATAAAATTAAACAATTTTTATACTTACAATTTTTATTTGTAAGATGCGATAACCGTTGATTTTAATATGTAATAATAATAATAATTCCGTACGGGTATATTCGCACTGCCGCTAGTGGCGAAAATAATAACTATGATCTCTACACGTTTTTGAGGACGAAAAAACAGACGAATTGCCTATGTCGTTCAATCTCCTATTTATCTATTCTTCATGGTATAGCATAGAGATAATATATACTCTATGGTCTATGATATATAGTCCTTATATTTCATAGAGAATATATTATCTCTATGTTATATATTAGTCATTAAAAAGAGATAGCTCAACCTACGCGATTCTCTTTCTATTGACGTTTCCACTTACACGCGCGCCTATGACTTGCCTACTCTAGATATATTATCTCTATGTTTTGACTTCAAATGCTTAATATGAAAAATCATACACATCTATGATGGGAATCGAACCCACGACCTCTGGCATATTCTAGACCAACGCTCTATCTCTGAACTACGAGATGCTAAGGTATTTGAAAGGCCAAGTTCACTAATGGTCGAAATCGGACAAGGGAAAAAGGGACTTTAGTAAGAGAGGGAAACATTTGGTATATCTCTCTTAATATTGAAAGTTATAGACAATCAATTTTACTACAATTTCTTATCATTTTTTCTGTGACTCTAATATTTACGATTTAAGTTTTAGAAAAAATAGTCAGGTAATGAATTGTAGTAAAGTTGATTTTCTACAACTTTACTACGATAATTTTAGATTTTTAGAAAATTTCGATTTTATAGAAGATGAAACTTTCAGAAAAAATAGTACATATAAATCAATTACTTACTTTCTTCAATCACTTACCTAGGCAACCCTGCAAAAACCTGATCCGACAGTGGGTTGCTTCACCCCCAAAGCTGCTATCGCGCATTACTGTTTTTCTATAATAATTACAAGAAAAACATATGAATACTTTATTTCATAAAATTTTATTTACAACAACTTTTGTAGGAAAGTTTGTTTTCTTATCTATTTTCGACATATACGTACTAAGTTGGTAACCCGATGGACATTTGAAGAAACTTTTGCAAAATTTTGCCAGTTACATTTTTTCTTGTTTTGACTTAACAACATAAAATTTCAGGTAGTAAATGAAAATTTTCCAACAAATATGAAAACGATTCACGAATTCCTAAGATTTGAAATCCCTATTCATGTTTAATACCCTCATGGAAAACAAACTTCAAATCTTGTGATTCAAATGAAATAACATGTTCTAACAATGTATGACTCTGATTCTCATAACAATTATTTCCAGAAAATTCTCCACTTTGCTCCTCGACATTCTCATGTAAATTGAGTAAATGTAAATCATCCTCTTCATTGATTTTCGCTAAAATCGATTTTGGTATATTATCCGAACCAAAACCAGCTTTAGGATCGCATCCAAAAAACGCTTTGTACGCGCATTTACTTGTATTTTCTTGAAACATTGTATTCTTTTGCCATTGCACGTAATGTAAACCGAGAGACCAGCGCATTAATTTATGGTCCGATATCCACGTACGTAATAATTCTTCAATATCTTTCTCGCTACGTTCAATTTCAAGGGTCGGTCGAGCACGTACTTGAACACACTCTGGCCATAAACAACGTAATTCTTCTATAATTTGTTCAACAAATTCGTGACCATTGGATGATTGTAAAATTTTTGGTGCACCAATTTCTAAGAATATTTTGAGTAATTCAATAGCAACTTCTGAGGTGCGTTTCGTTTGTAACGGACGTAAAAATATAAAATTTGTTTTAATATCTTTGTATAAAAGAATCCATTTGTATTCGTGATCGGGTAACGATTGAAAATCGATTAAATCGACTTGACCACGATTATATTTGACTGGTTGAATCTTTTTTAATTTTGGTATAATTTTTTGACCAATCTGTTGTTTGATCTTACAAACTTCACAACATTTTATGAACAAATTGAGAGCGGGTCGTGGTATGGACATTCTCGAATGAAAATATTGTCGCATTTTTACTTGACCTGCGTGATTTGTGATCTTTACGTGACATTCGTATAAACGATCGTATAAATCTTCGTAACATATTACGTAAATTGTTTTTTGTAATTTGTGTCGTTTCTTTATTAGGAACGTTGTACCATCGAATTCGAGAACGTCGTATGTGTGCAGTAAATGATATTCACGTCGTTCTTTTTTACCCCTAAAACAAACAAAAATTGTTATTATAAAAATTGCTCTAATTCCTAAATCGATTATTTGTATTATATAAATACCACTGACCTCCATATCTCTATATATATATAGGGATAGAGGTCAGTGATAAATACGCATTTCGACTACAAAGAAGTCATACTCAATATGAATTAGTTGATCGTAATTATTATCCGAAATGCAAAAAGCTATCCAGGATCCAAAGACTGGCCTGTTTGTGCATTACTGGATGAGCAGTACACCCGCAGCTGCCAAGGAAGTCATACTAGGGCTGATTCCGCTAAGCATTGTAATAATAGCTAAAGCGAGATCCAGCGCCTATAGACTGTCTTATAATAATAACTGGATTTAAAAAAAATCAGGTTGGACATGCAAGGATCGTGGGAACATCAATCATCTCAGACCCCGTTTTTGAAATGGACACAGATGTGCTTCCCAAAATATACTCCTTCTCAAAACCTTTCACTGTAGTCAATGATAGGAACATGTGGACGGAGGGAGAACCACCCTATCTCAAGAAAGAAATCGTTTGGTATACAGACGGATCCAAAACTGAAGAAGGAACCGGGGCGGGAATCTACGGTGAAAGACCCAAAGGGGAAATATACCATAGTCTTTCAAGCAGAAGTCTACGCCATACTGGCTTGCATCCGTGAGAACCTACGTATAGGCTACTGCTCTAAAAGCCTTGTTTGCAACTGAGGTCACCTCAAGGGTAGTCGAGAATTATCTGGAGGAACTGCTTGAGTTGGCGAAACGGAACAATGTTAAATTGATCTGGATGCCGGGTCACAATGGTATCGAAGGAATAGTTCAGGTGACTCATTAAAAGTAAGGTTATGCATCCTATAAAATTAGATAATCGAAATCGGATTTTCTATAACTTTACGTTTTTTTTAAATTATCTTGCTTGAACAATGTTTGGTAGTATAGTGAGTGCTTTATGATAGATGAAATGAAAGTGTGAAGTTGAATAAAGCTCAACAATGTTTAGTTTTCCTGATCAAACGCAAGCGTCAATCACGTGGCCATAAAATGTCATTTACACTCTAAGCGAACGTCTAGCGTCAACCATAGAAATGCACCTTTAAATGATGTGAGTTAAAAACTTAAGATGAGACAAAACACACAAAAAAACTATTTGTAGTTTTGAATCCGCGGCTGATACAAATGCAATTTTCTTTAACAAAATACATAGTTTTGAATAAAAGTTAAAATCGATTGTGTCTCTAATATAATTTTTTTTAACTCACTTTTTCGATTTTGCAGTCTCAATTTCTAATTTGACTTTTTCTTGTTGGACTCTTGTAAAAGGTTTTTTACCGGGTTTTTTAAGATAAAATGCTTCTAATTTTGTATAAAATTCTTCTTTATTCACACAAATATTATCTATTTCCATATTTTTGTGATTTAATTTTAAAATTACACCAAATGGTCAAGTGACAGCTGTCCTTTTAATGAAATGAGTTAATTTACAAATCTACACGCATCTTAGTACGGAAGCTAAGCGACAAATTCAAATGGATCTTTGCATTTTTAGGTTGAGCAATGAAAATTGGTACATACCTATGATTTTCGCAAAAAATGTAAGAGATCATTTTTATTTAAAATTTAAATTACTTCAATTTATTGGCAATGACAATGTTCACGGTATATTTTAATATAGTTATTTTTATGTTTGGAAAAAACCATTATATCTCCTTTTTAAACCCCTTGCCATATCTCCACTTTGGCAACATATACTATTTTGAGTAGAGTTCAATATATATGCCCCAATTTATTGTTCGAACCATAAATGCAGAAATCCGATTTAATTTGTCACTTAGCCTCCGTACTATTTTTCTTATGAAAGTATAAGGCGCAAGTTTTCAAAATATATTTCAATCTTTTCATGAAAATCACAACAAAAAAATCGTTACATGAGAAATACGTAGACTAAACGAATTTCCTCAGAGGAAGAAATCAAAATGAATATCAAATTCAGCAGCAAATTAGTCGTTGTAATATTAATTATTAGAATATAAAAATTTCTATAACTTCACTATAATCAATTTTTTTTATTTTGCTAATACTCAGAGAGAAAAGTCGCCTTTCCTCTGGATCGATTGTATCCACTAACGAACTTGGTTCTTTAAATTCCGAAATCACATCTCATGTCAAATTTCATTCCGATCGGACTACAATTGTGGCCTCCAGAATACATATGTTTACATGTATGTACCTATAGACAGTGGAGTATTCAGAGAGAGGCTAAAAAGACCTACAACTCCCCTTAATATCACGTGTTTACACTAATGAAATGGACGTTTGGGGTAGTGGAGGAAACGATAAATTCTTCAGTTACTGATGCTAAAGAATACCAAGTCGAAAGATAACTTCCATCGAATCTTAATTAAAGTGCTTGCCATTTTGAACGAGGGGAAAAAATAAAGTATGTAAAATATCACCCTCACCCCTAGACATAAATTTTATTTTGAAAACTTTTAAAAATTAAAAAAAAAATTGCTATAAGCTGATTAATTATTCCCGGTCAATGACCACGAACCCTTGGAACGTTTGCAAATCTTTAAAACAAAACGCACTAAATAAATATTGATTTTATTTAATATCACAATATTAATACATAAATATACAATATATTTTCACTTCAAAAGAGAATTTTCATAATTTATATGGACAAATATTTTTATACATATATTTATTTATCTAACAAACAAAAAAAAAAACAAATATATCTCAGATTATCAGATTTGAATAAATAAATCAGATGTTCATTTCAAAAATACTTTCATTTATAAATTTTCTCTACTTTTCAAATTTAACTATTTGTGTGGACCCATGATATGATTTTCAATCGCGAGACAATTTTTTATTTCCCCTGTATACAAAAACATTATATATATATATATATATATATATATATATATATATATATATGTATATATATCAACAAACGGCAATATTTTTTTCTTCATTTTATAAAAATACAAAAATTTTTTTTCTACTTTTCATCAAACTATCCTAATTAAGACCCAAAAAAAGTTAATAATATTTTAAAAAATACAATATATATATATATATATTGGTGTATTTTAAAATACAAGCTATATATATATATAAATATATATATATATATATATATATATATAAATATATATGTATATATAGCTTGTATTTTAAAATATACCCAATCTGTACACAATGTATAGTGTATCTATCGCTGTCTATATGTAGTGTACTATGATGATATGATGTCTTTGTTACAGTTAAACTGCATTAAAATCAGTATTGTATAACATATAACTATTATACTTATCACTCTCTAACTACTATCATTTAGTTGTCCGTCATGTGAGTGTATCTACATATATATGTAACAAAGACACCATATAGGCAGCGATAGATACACTATACATTGTTTCTAGATTGGGTGTATTTTAAAATACAATCAGTATATATATATATATATACACATATATATATATATGTATATATATATATAAAGTGATTTATGACGTAACGTAATATATCTTTGTTTATGGTCAAATAATTTTTTAAATTTTTATTCAGCCAAATATTTATGAAACACCCCTTATAAAAATGGTATTAAATATAAATTATTGTAAATCGAGTAATTTTTTTAATCAAAATTATTTATGTAAAATCTTGCCAAAAACCTCTTTAATTTGAATTTTTTAGCATTTTAAAATGTCGTTAGATAGTTTATAGAATATCAAAACAATAATTTACTTACAATACACAAATTTACAATTCAATAGTTCATCCATCAATTCGATATAATTGTCCTAACTCCTAAGAGAATTTAATCAAAATAATTTTTATCTACATATTGATATGGAAAAATTAACACATTCACCAGAAATCGAACCCAAATCTTTGAATTTCTAGTACAGTGTGGTAAACAGTTACAGCACGGATGACTCTGGTAAGTGAATCAATTTTTCATATCATTGACAGTATTACTTTGTTGTCAACATCAACTTGTTATTCCCATAGAGATAATATATATAGAGTAGGCAAGCCGAGTCAAAAGTTGTCCCTCAGATAGAAAGTGAATCGTGTAGGTTGAGCTATCTCTTTTTAATGACTAATGTATAGCATAGAGATAATATATACTCTATGATATATAGTCATTATTTACCATAAAGAATATATTATCTCTTTGTTATATATTAGCCATTAAAAAGAAATAGCTCAACCTACACGATTCTCTTTCTATTGACGGGACGTTTCCACTTACACGAGCGCCTATAACTTGCTTACTCTATATATATATTATCTCTATGGTTATTCCACATACTATAATTTGTGTATACTTAGGCGTCACAATAAATAGTATCAGAGTCATCTGTGATGTAACGGTTAACACACTGAGCTAGAAATCCAATGATCCAGTTTCAATTCCCGGTGGATGAGTTTTGGTATCAATATTTAATTAAAAATTCAATGACATGTTTGTCTATATAGTATACGCTAGTTCTTTCATACTATGTCTAAACCTTAATGGAAATTCACATTAGTATTGTATTGCGACGCCTAAGTATACATAAATAATAATATGTGTAATTTTTATCTTACAGTAAAACCTTTTCAAACTTGATTTTTTTCACATTTTTAGTGTGATAGTTTAAAACAACAAAAAAGTAATTTACGTAAAATATGTTAATTCCTATTGAATTTTTACATCCATGTTTATAAGTATTTTAAGTATCATAGATAATTTACAACATCAAGAAAGTCATTTACGTAAAATACACCAACTTGTGTATTTGATTATCGCACTTTTAGGTCGATACATTTAGGTCAGTGTGAAGTTTTTGTTTAAATAAAATGGACGTTTTGAATTTTAGTTAGTTTTATATAAGTAAGATAGATGGCATTATAGACAAACCTTTTTCTATGGATGGTATTATCAAACAGCTTTGTGGAATACTAGAGGTCGAAAGAGGTATTCGCTTTAAAGAGATTTAACTGTATTATGATTTTAATTATAACTTTAAAGAAAATTTTTCACAACAAAGGCGTGCCTCAAATGCTCTTAAATTTGTCCAATATTTCTTTGAAAATTTGATATGTAGAGGTTTGACTGTAATAAAACTTTCCGTTATATGATTATTCGTAATAAATCCCTGATATATAGAAAAGTTTATAAGCAGTATTGGCCATTGCAATTTCACGAATGTCTGTTTTTAGACATTCAAGAGTTAGGATATGTTTTTATGCCACGATCTACTAAGACAGATCTAGAAATAAATATGGAAGGGAGAACGATTTTATTGAAACCGTTAAACAGCGTCACTTTTTTTTTAATCTTGCAACGCCACATTTATATATCAACCAAAATTAACTTCAATAAGAACTTAACTATAAGAAGAACTTAACTTCAATTAGTGTGTTTAGACCGTGGTTCTAGCTGAACAGAGTTATCAAATTATCAAGTAAAGTAAAATCGAATTATTCGAACTTCTCTAGAAAATAAACATTCCTAAACGAATTGATAAAATATTTGATTGAACAAAAATTTACCTGATAAATTGATAATCGCAAGAACAAAACTCTCCAAAAAACGGAACGATTTTGGATAGTTATGGTCTAGTACAAAATTTGTGCCCTTAACAAACAAAATAATATCTAATATGTACAATAATAATAAAAAAATTTTCATCGAATAACAGATTTACCTTACAATTTACAGGAACTGAAATTGGATAGTTTTAATACAATACTTTCGCAGTGGAGTTAAATTAAGTTCAAGTGATTTGTTTTTAAAGATCCATTTATCGAAAATTTCAAATTTATGTTTATTCAATGAATTTTTCAGCTGTTTTACGAAAAAATATTCGAGAGTTATAGTAAATATTTTATATTGACTGATAATTTTGTGGACGATTCAATTCGGGACTGAGAGATAGAGTTTGGTTAATATTTACTGGTATTTCATGGGACTAACAACATCTAATCTTCCTTTGGAGATAATATATGGATTGCATAATGAAGATTTACAAGTCGCAATCACAGAGATGAATCAAAACTTCATTGATAATGAAGGGAATCAAAACAAACAGAAAAATAATGAAACTGAAGAAGGTGGACAAGATCAAGGGGAAAACAAAGAACAAGACGGAATTTTTAATCAGAACAGAAATGAATCAATAATATTGAAAGCAAAAGAAAAAACGCATTTTAATTTGGCAAAACAAGCAAAATTTAAATTTGACTGACTCTCTAGCGATTAAAAGTAGTTTTGACCAGAAGCGTCAGTCAAAACCACTTTTGACCGCAAATTTACAGTCAAAAGCACTATTAACCAATGATTTTCAGGCAAAACTACTATTGACCAACCTGTGCAGTCAAAAGTACTTTAGCCTGTTTTTTTCAGTTCAAACTACTTTTGACCGGTTAACAGTTTTGACTGTAACATATATATAAACAGTTCGATCCAAGCTTATTTTATTTTCTGGAACCGTAAATTACTGTGTATACATACTGGTATAGATAAGATTCTGAAATATTAAAATATTACCCCAGAATGAATGCGAAAATGCGTACCAGTAAATATATGGGACTCTGGGAAAAATTACGTATAGTTTAAAATGTTAAAATATGAATGTAAACATACTATCAGGATGATACGATCGGGATGGAAATACACAAAAAATAAATTATAGTAGCTTAAATTCTAAGAAATTGTACTGTTTCACAGGCAAAAGTAAGTACATACACGTAAAAACTGGAGGGAAACGCTATGCACTTTTGCTTCCATTTCAACCATTAACAGGAGCTTAAAAAATTGGAAAATGTAGAGATCATTTGCCGTTAAAATGTGCATCGGAGAATATTCGATCGAAAATAGCAAAATAATTCATGGAATAACTGAAAATATGGAACGATATCGAAACTTTAATTTACAATTACGCGAAGTTATAATTAAGCAGGACTAGACTAGTAAATAAAAATAAAAACATTGTGATTATTTTTAATTGCGTTTCTAGAACAATAATTACCGCAAAGAGCACTCAAACAATTCACAATTGATGTTGAATCATTTGATGAAGCATGATGAACCACAAAACAAATGAAAACAAAATATTGAAAAAATAGTGTGATTGTGATTTCTTAACTAAATTTAAAGTGTAACATTACTAATAAGCTCACTATTTAAATCCTCGTGGATTTGGGTCGTTGACGTGCCATAGTTCTGCGCACATGGTAAATTAACAGCCTCATTATCATCGAAAAAGTGATTCGGTTGTAGTACAGGCGCCACGTAATCCGTGTCAATGTCATCGTTTGTGTTTTCATTTTCGGGTGGCTCAACCGTTTGAATTCGAGTACACGATTTACACGGTTTCACAAAACAGAACAATCCAAGTACACTTAAACACAAGCCAATGATTGTCACATACGCCATGGTATCCATTCCGCCACGTAACGTTGTAAAACCAGCCATAATTGCCAGTAGCAACGCTAGCGAAATCCGAATCAGATATATCGCACTTGTATGAATATGATTTGAGCCATGACTCATCATATTAGATGGACCGTATGCAAAATACAAGTTATAACGATCCACAAAATGTTTTAAACTAAAGTACAATAAACCGAAGGGGGTGATTAATGGACAAATTAGACTATACGTGGTGACAATTGTGAATACAACCAAAGTCCAAGCATAATGGACACCGAATGGAAATTCTAAGAGAATTGCTTTTCGAATATTTACAATCTCAGCGGAGGATTTTGCTTGGAACATACACCAACCATACATGAATAATTCTGGGAAACGTATCAACTCTAAAGCGGTACCAATTAGACCTGAAGTTATGACATAATTCACAAAGAATGCACCTTTATCGGGTAGAAATACGCATTCCCAACGAATCGATTGGTTATGTGGCTCTAAAGACCATTCAACGAACGTTTGAATACTTGTCAAGCCCAGCGAGGGTAGAATTAGGACCATGAACAGTAAAAAGAAGAATGTTTTTTGCATGATGTTGTAATTCTGTTGTGAACGAGTCCAATATGCTAGCCATTTATCCGAGTAGGAGACAATCACTGGCATCAATGCTGCCACTGTACACAGCAACAAAGTTGGTAAGAACTCCGAAATCAAGGGGCTCACTTTATCGAATATATTTTTACGAATGATATAAATTGAATCGATATTATTCACAATGATTGCAGGTGTCGTTAGAAAGAATAGCACCACGAAAAGTAATAAATTTATGATAGTTGCTTTTAAATACCAAAATTCGGTTTTAACACTTAAATTTTCCCAGAAAATATCCGATGGAGCTGGTGCATGAGTTACAATCCAATTACGTAACGTACCCGGTTGGAATTGACGCACAATATAATCAGCAGTTACAGAACTACCAACTGTTACAAAGGCAATACCTAACGGGCGTGCTAGAGCACGAGAGCGTTCTTGATCGACTTCATTTAATAAACGACATTCTTCGCGCATATAGTACTCAATCGCATCCTCCTTAGAAAAAGGACAATATGTACAGCCTCGTGGTATGACCTTTAAACGGTCGTTGGTCCGCTTAAAATGTGCCTCAGCTTGTAAGCGTGCATTTGAGACACGCTGTAAATCTTCGACAAGTTTAGTTAATTTTTCAACATCGTATGCTAATTCAACATTTCTAAAAGTGATATTTTTGAAAACTAGACGAAAATAATGGAAAATATCGGATTGATTACGATGTGCATATGCGATATTTGTAACCATAATTGTTTTACCCATAGCTTGTGCATCGGGAACCCGTCCCGAACAACGACTCATTACATACAGCGTAATTGGGATGTACAAGAATGCAAGGACTACGTGTACCCATAATAAAGGGTTACCTGTATCAAGGTTACTAATTGTAGTATGCCCAAAAGTAGTTTCATCACCTTGGAGCACGCCTAAGAAGTTAATCGGTAGAATAATTGTTAACGCAACCACTGTAAATATCGTGGTCAAGAGTATCAGATGTTTTTGAAATGAGATATAATGCAACGCATCTGGTCCACATTTCGTGCGCAGGCGTTCTTCAGTGATGTTAAATACAGCCCAAATCCATGAAAAAAAACCTTGATCCATTTTTAAAACGGAATCAATTGAACCATTATCTTGACTGTCACGTCGACCCACTTCTTCAGTCGTACCATAAAATAGCTGGGTCCAACGATCTTGTACTTGAACTAAAGCTAATCGCCCATAATCCCATGCCTTTTTGCGTAGTATGATGAATAGAAAGATCAGGAAAAGCCAACCGATGAAATTGAGCAATAATGTTTCCGGGATACCTTCGTAAGTGCTTATGAAAATTAATGTACGATTTTTTTCGAGGCATGTCCCGGGTTCTGCTTCGACATCTGATAAATATGTGTAGATTTGTGTGGGTGAATTCATTCTCACTGAAAATTTATAAATCGGCGTTAGTGAAAAGTAGGGTTAACAGTTTACAAAATGGTTTTATATTAAATTGAAACATACCTTTAATTTGAATTCGTTTATTCCATAATTTAAGATT
Organism: Nineta flava; assembly: GCA_963920215.1. Classification (NCBI taxonomy): domain Eukaryota; kingdom Metazoa; phylum Arthropoda; class Insecta; order Neuroptera; family Chrysopidae; genus Nineta; species Nineta flava. The sequence goes on along the minus strand of OY986046.1, from coordinate 16,445,495 downwards.
AAAATTTGAATATTTTTGAAGTATTTTTTTTACGTAAAATTTTTAATTTAGGTTCACTATTCTTAAACAGATGGATGAGATACAGATGTTTTGACGTATGTCACATAAATATGTAAATTAATTTGTTATGAACGCCATAGGACCTCTATATACATATTAATAGAATATGGAAAGGCATTTGAGATTTTGTTAGTTTTACTCACTGACCTCTATCCGTCTTATATGGACTAACTATTCTTTGGCATGAAACTTAAAATATGGCACAATTTATCGTACACTAGAGACATCTATATGTTCACAGTTTATTAGCGGGAACTAATTTTTAAAATAATATTTATAATGATTATCAAGAAAATCTTTTAGTTATATTATAAACTATTTTCACTTATGAAAAAAATGTCAACTAAAAATTTTACGAGGATAAATAAAACAGTATTTATTAAAATAGGCACGCTTGTAAGAGGAAATGGCCTCTCAATAGAAAGCGAGGTCAGACAATGGTGTCTCGCGACAGTAAGAACTTGGCTGCCGAAAGCGTGGAATTACTGAATTACTATTAGGTTTAGTGAATACTCGTATAGATTTGACTAACCCAACCAAACCAGACCCAACCAAACTCGACCCCACCCAACCAGACCCAACCCAACACGAGTGTCTTACTTTTCTTTAACATTAAAATCAATCTCTTTTGATGTATTTAATTTATTACCTAATAGTAATTCAGTAATTCCACGCTTTCGGCAGCCAAAATAAAATTTTGCGGTTTTTCGCGTGTAAAAATTTTTCCACAATATTTTGAGAGTTGCAAACTTGGATTGCAATAATTTCTTACTTTTGCTGATAAAAGGAGAAGGGGATAAAATAAATCTTACGTAAGATAAAAAAGATTATAAAACAATAAAAATATTTTTAAGGTAGTTCCAGCACTGTGTTATATAATCAGGACAAAAAACCGGTTGCTTTTATAATAGAACAAATGCATAGACACACATACACAACACATAGATATTATTCACTATTCATATATACAAATTAATGTAACTTTGAAATAAAAAATATTAAAACTTTTATATTTCGAAAACAAAACGATAAAACGGGATTTAAAAAAAAATTTAAGTATTTAATAAATATTTATCTTTACTATTCTAGTTTTTTTTTTTAAATTCTGCCGAGTATTTTTTTTAATACAACAGATACTAGTTGGGCGGGCATGAAGTTTTACATGCTTCTATGAGAGAGAGTGAGAGAGAATAATTACTTTGCTATTAATTATCTCGCGTTCTAAACGGTCAAAAATTCTGAAACTTCGGGATTTATTAGAAAACGTTATTTTTAGCATGTAAAAAAATAATTGAGCAAAATCTGTCGAAAAGTGGTTTCATGGTTTCATTCTGGGGAACATCCTTAAAACAATATTTATAATCTAAATTAATAATACTATTTTTATTATGGTATACCGAATTTCTTTTCATATTTCATACTAAAAATAAACAAATGAGTTTTCCGAGAATTGACTTTACTCTACACTACTAGTATAGTTTTTTAAATATACCGATGTTCAATTTGGGGAATTCCCAGCGTACTAGGATGGCTCGAAACAAATAAATATAACGTTCATGGTTCTCTGTTATGACATTGTCTATCGACTATTTTATTTTTATGAATACGGAGCTCGTGGACAATAAACGATTCTTAATTTTCTAATTTTAATAAAACACTAATACTTTATTTTTAAAAAATAATTGAGTCTTTTAAATTTTAACTTTAATATTTAATAAAAGTTTTGAAAAAATTACGTCTTATCATTTGGGGGAGAAGGGAGTTCACAATTTTCATATTTTTGCTTATACAGAGGGGTGGGGGAGGTGTCAAAAATTATAGAAAGTTTGCTTACGTAAAACATGAACACCGTACAAGTAGCCAAGCGGACTAAGGCGTTATGTCTACTTGGAATTGGGAGGTTATGGGTTCGAATCCCGACATCGGCAGTTTGTCAATTATTATGAAGAAAAAAAAAGAGGCGGTTAATTGAATAAACTGTCGGCGTATGGACAAGAACGAAGTAACCGGCTATACTTGTAAAGGTTTTCTGCAGTTTCCTTCACGAACTCCAGATGAATATCGGCATAGTTCCTATCAGAGTCGGCTGCAGCTACACAACCTACCAATCCCTAGTCTACAGACAAAATTCCTACCACTCCACTCACATCTTTAGGCATCACAATGGACCTTATGGTCGAAGTGTAGCCCGTTCAGGGCAGCCGCTACAATCTAATCTAATACTTGAACGCCCCCTTACTGTAAATCATCGAATTGGTAATAAAATAAAAGAGAGATAAACATTTAAATAATTTTTTATTGAAAACTTGTAAAAATACAACTGAAAAAATTATAATTTGAAAACAAAAAATTTTTCAACTCTCCATTATTGAAATATGAAAGAATAATAATATCATTTATATATTTATATACAATCTAATATTTGGTTTATTTAAAAATAATAATAATCGCGTTCTTCTCTTTGTATGAGATTCATTTTTAATTAAGTACTTAACAAAAAATTATCTTACTCAATAAATATCAGGCACTTCAGATCTTTATTATTTACGTTCAACAGTTACGTTTTATTTTATTTAATTCGTATTTAAACTTGAACAGGAGGATTTAATTTGAGTATGTTGTTTGTGCGTCTATGTTAAGTTGTTTGGACGGACTGTTTTTAATTCATTTTTTAGTAACTTAATCGTATATATAGGTCTAGAAACTATAGTGTGCTTAGACAATGTCGGACTGGCCATAAAGTCAGGGTGGTGATTGCCACCCGGGTCCTAGCCTGCGTGAGGCCCCAGGCTTACTACCGATATGCAAAATCGTGTATACACGGAGAAGAACAGAAATAGATCTGTTTATTTGTGAACTTTTATTTGTCTCGAAAAGATCTTCGACAGAAAGTATGTCTGTCGAAGCTGCATGTGAGCTTTTGTTCCAATATAACCGACTTATATGTTGCTAATTGTGTAATCATGACAATCTTGGTTATGTAATTAACTTGCGAGATTTTCCGCGGTGAAGCGCATTAAGAGAGGCTTCGTTCTTTGTGACGGGATAAGAACTGCTGGACTCGTTGATTATCCTAAACATAGGAAAAGGACGATAGCAGCTTTTTTTACGTTTTACGTGAAAACAAAAACTTCCAAAAACTCTTGTCTATTTGATTATTATTAACGTTGGATTTGTTGGTTGACCTAATTTTATCATCTACCTCGATTCTAAGTGAATGCCTTAGGTCCAGTCCGACGCTGCTTATAGATCTTTTCATAGGGTCTTATGCGCATGCGTCAAGCCAATTTTTATTTATATATTGTTATTTAATATAGTAAAAATGTACTTAGTTTATTTAAATTTTGCTTTCTTTTCTTTGACATTTCACGTAACACAATATGCCTTCTCCCTTGGACACTTTACGAAGCTTCATCAATTAAACTATGGTAGATTATGTTAGACATTATCTGTCGAAGTATGATGGGCTTTTAACGAAACGCCCAGACACTGCATGTAACATTTTATTTTTACACAATTTACGTCGACGTTTCATGAAATGCCGAGGATCTTCATGAAAAAACAGATTCAGTAATGAGACAACGACATGTATAAGCTATATTTGATATCACCGCGATTTATGTAACGACGTACAGTCATCGCCCAACTTCGGATACTCGAGATACGACGTCGTATGTCAAGGAGTTGAGTATTTAAATTGGCTAAAACAGATTATCGTTGTAGTTAGATAACAAAATTTCTTAACATAGATATAAACGGCACGATAAATAAGATAATTTCCTTTAGTTTAATTTATATCCACGTTGGCGCTGTAATCTTAAATAGTTTCATTTATTTCGTTAGGTATTAATGTTTCACGTTTAAATATGAATTAAATATTGTTTAAAAAAATAGATCATAACAATATTACATAGTTATAATTACTAACTTACGTACGCGCAGGTTAATACTTTGAATAATGACTAAATCATGTTAATACTACATTTGTCATAATTGCATCATGTTTGGTTATTTAGCAATAGTTTTGAAATGGTGTAAAAGTTTCGTTACAGAAGCTGTGGCCAACGGCCCAAAAATATATCATTGTTTCAAGTTTTAGAGTCATTAGTACCGAATCCTTTCCAGTTTATGAAAAATATATTACGTATTAGTTTGTACGTAAGAAAGAGTCCGAACTCAAATAGTACACTTGCACCTTAGAACACAAACTTTTCGATCGCGGTTTGATCAAAAGAAATTGAACCAAACTTTTAACCATTTCCAAACTCTATATTTACGTATAAATGAAAATTGGTTACAGATCACTATAAAATTAATATAAAAATTGGGCGTTGAATTATTCTTAAATTAGCAATTAAATAGCAGGTAACGTTTGTTTTTCGTTAGCAGTTAATTCTGGATGCCATACATCCACAATTAATATTAACCTAGTGTCCGTTCCATTATGCCATACTTCATGTTCGAAACTATCATCGAAAATGATAATTTTCCCCTCTGCCCAAGTTCTGAAAATCAATTTTTAATTTATAATTAATTACATCATCTAAACACATCTTCAGTCCGAAAATTTTTCGGAAATATACATTTGCTGATAATAGGAATCCTAGTTTAGATGAACTATTATCGAATTTTGATGAATATTATCGATCCTGGTCGTTTATTTTTCTCAAACAAAAGATTTCCAAATCTATGGACATTATAAAATTGTCCATAGCGTTTCCTTAAATAACCGCGGAAAAATTGAAAGGTCCTAAAAACCTGTTTAATATAATCTAGAGTAAACAAAACATTGTAGAATATTTGTGTATTCTACAAAAGTTTATCCCGATCCCAAAATGTCAAATTAAAAAAAAGGTAATTTTCAAAAGCGCGCCATGTTTAGTGACGTCATTAACCAGTGAAATGTCAGTCATTGCAAATACAAGTGTTAACGATAAGCATAGAACACGCACGAAAAATAATAAAATATACATATTGTGCCGTACCTTGTTGTAATAATTCAATTCACAAAACTTCTGGAAAAAGATTTATTATTTGTAAAAAGAGGAAACCAATTTACGAATTTCCGCCATTTTTATTATTTTTTTACTTTTTATAATTCTTAACATAATTTAATTCCATTTTTTTGACATCAAATGCTTGATATGAAAAATCATACACATCTAGGGATGGGGATCGAACCCACGACCTCTGGCATTCTAGACCAATGCTCTACCAACTGAACTACCTAGAATGCCAGAGGTCGTGGGTTCGATCCCCATCCCTAGATGTGTATGATTTTTCATATCAAGCATTTGATGTCAAAAAAATGTTATCAATGTTCAGACATATTACTTAAATGTCAAAGTAAGTAAACGCTAGTCGCTTCCGTTGGTATAATATAACCGAAAGGCAACCATACTAACAATGGAAATAAATAGACGCTAGTTTACAAAAAACAATTTGAAAAATATGTTAATAATTTAATTCTTTTATAATTTATAACAGTTGAACAGAACATGGCTAATGACGTCACATCGCATCACGTCGCATTTTAAATGCGAGTTGATCTTTACTACTTTTAATTTTGAACAATTCAGAAGTAAGCAATCAAAAAACAATCTGTTCAATGCTTTGGTTATTTTTGCAAGTAAGTAAAAAAACGGTATGTCAAAAATTTCCGAATTACTTCATTAGCATTTCTACTGAGACTTCATAATAAGGCTTCAATCGATCCCTCTAATGATTGGTTTGGTTTATGAATCTTCCCGATTTAAAAAACAATTCCACAACTTACCTGGTAGTTTCAGCAACACGAATAAACGTATTTGCTGGTATCTTCAAACCGAGATGTGCTCGTAATCGACAGTTTGTGGGGCCACAATGTGGCCACACATGCGTATCTGGATGCATAACACTAAATTTAATTTGTCCACGTCGACAATGACTAGCTGATGTAAAAAATTCAACTAAACTACACGTATACGGTGCTTGTTTACAATTATTTGGTACTTTACGGCCACGACTAAATAATTCAAATTGTTTCCAATCACCCACATCAATTAAATTCTCGGCTTCATCTTTGAATACACCTTTTGCATTGAGTAACGATAAACCTTCTTTACGAATGTTCATCCAGTTCTCTTCCAGAAGATCAAAGAATTTCTTGTAAGTGGTTTGTTCTTTAGTCCACCATGGCCGTCCAGTTAAACGATTCACATTGTATAAAGATCTTTGATATTTTGATAGGAAAAATCCTTCTTTAACACCTGTTTCATAAACCTGTGGAAAATTAAATACATCAGTTAAGAAAATCAATATATCATTTTATGGAAGATGATCCCTAGGTTAGTTTAGGTTGTAGTGGCTCTGTCCAAGATGGGACACACTCAAACCATAAAGTCCATTATAATACCGAGGGGGCTGTCTCATCCTTGCTACTTACTTAGTAGCACTAGTAAGCTTACTAGTCCATTACTCCATGAATCATTTGAAGCTATTGATACCGTTCTTTACTTATGATATACATCAATGATATGGGAAAAATTACGGCCGGTGTTTTTTTTAAGCGAATGTAAACCTGATATGGGACACAGGGACTTTCCAGGAAATTGTGAAGCCGACGAGCTTTCTAGAAATGGAACAAGGCTGTCGGACACAAGCATAAATAGGTATTCGGGAGTTCCGTTTGCGAACTGCAAGCTGCTCCTGAATGAGAATATCTTAAGGCCAATTTTAGATGGAGGGAGGAACGTACTTGTGGTACTACAAGGCAGATAAGGTCTGAGTACAATCGTAGGCGTTCCGAAGATCTTGTCTCGCTTCAAAGGGCCTATATAAGCAAAATCGTTGCGGCTATTACAGGACACTAGCGAGGCGGCAGGCACGCTGAACGACTGGGCCTACCAGTGCATCACGATTATTGCAGGAGCTGTCACAGTGGGGAGGAGGAGGAAACGATGTCTCATCTTCTCTGTCACTGTCCAGCTCTTGCCATGAGGAGATGGACTCATCTGAGTCAGCCTTTCTTTGACCGTTAACGTCTGTTGACGTCAAGGCACTCTCGCTGTTCTTTTAAACAGCTCCAAATGGTTCATGGAGTAGTGGATGGACCGGGGATGGACCAACCCACTTTTTCGGTATCACAACGGACCCTATGGTCCAAGTGTGTCTCACCCCAGGACAGCCACTCTAACCTAACCTTTTATAAGCGAAGAATTTTAGCCCTTACTTCCGGCGATAATCAAAAATTAACGCGATACAATTTTTTAAAATCTCTGACTACGATGTTTCGAAATAAATTGGGTTTCAAAAGATCAGCTTTATGGGCTCGCAAAACTTACAGCGTTTACTCTATTTCGTTCTTCCCGAAATGGAGTAAAGGCACCTTCAAAAACCGTCATTAGGAACATTTATTTGGTCGCCAACACAAATTCAAGGTTTCTTAATAAGAATAACTTTTTAAACTGACCTTCATAGCTTCTGACGATCGACCTAAACGTAACAACGCGTCGCCTAAATGAAAGAAAAATCGTCCATCCAAAACACCTGGCTCTTTTGATTCAACACCTTCTTTCAGATATTTCACACTCTTCTCAATATTATTGTCACTTGTTTTTAAAATAAAACCGTATAACGTCTTTGCTAAACCATTGTTTGGCCACCTCGAAAGTGTATCAAGGACATTACGACGAGCAGCTTCGACTCTGAAAATGTTGTAATTTTATTTTTAAATATTAATTTTGAAAATTGTATTGCTATTGGTTCGAACATACTAACTTATCAATGATCAAATATGTGATGGTTAAATTGTTTCGAAAATTCACATCTTTCGGGAATTTTTCGATTAAAGCTTTGTGGATGGTTATTGCTCTAGAATTTTCTCCTGGAACAAAAACAAAATATTTCGAATTTAGTGGAAAAAAAACGAAGATCTTGAAAACAAGAAGAGATAGATAAATGTCCGGTGAGGTTTCAAATCAGAGCCTGGCTGTAAAAAGATCACTTCATGGGATTTGACGTAAGATATATGAGAAGCCAAGCTGTGCTACCACTAAGCTTAGCTAGGAGGAAACAAAAAATTAGTGGTAAGTCTTTTAATCGGACATTGACGGCTGAACTGTCACCTCTACCCCTCCCAACATGAGTAGTATCGATCACCCCACTTATAGATCGAGCATGGAGGATTACGGAACCTACATTCAAATAATGTATACTTATAGAAAACTACAAGGAATCAAGTAAGGAAACCTTGAGTGAAGAGACCTGAATCTATTTGTTACGGAAAATCCAGCACCTCACTAGGGAAAGCCTTTTCTTCCAATGGTCTGATTGCACTCGAGAAGAGCAAGGGGACTAAAGTGTAAAGGATTCGAACATAATTAATTAAGTTGCCCTCGTTAAATTGTTCAATTTTCTCATACTAGAGGAGAGACACAGAGTGACTTATATTAAATTTAATTATTTTTAAGTTTAGGGCTCCTAAAATTAAAAATCCGATACTGTTTAAAGGCCTAAAAACGTACAGATGCGGTGTTATATCAACAGACTAAACTTCATAAGTGATGTAAAATTTTACAGTTGATTTGTGCCGAATCTATTTGATCTGCGTTGGTTGGCACACCTCGAAAGAAGGCCAAGTGAAAGAAGTACGAAGGAGATCTACAGTAACAACCCGGAAGGCTTAAGATAAGTAGGAAACATGCTCAAAAAAATTGGAGCCGGGAACTGGAAAGTCAAAGCTCAGGACAGAAAGACATGGAAGTGAGGCCAAGGTTCTTCATAAACCGTAGAGCCAAGAATCTATTCATCTATCTATTTGGTTTACGAAAAAACGTCTCAAATAAAAATTGTTCGTTATGAAAATTTTAAGGATGTACGAGCACTGAAGCTTCAAAAAGATTAAGGCTTGATTTTTTGTTTACATGTAGTTGAAGTGCATTAAAATCAATTATAAAAGTTTCAGGGGGGTTACGAGGGTATTGAATTAATTATTTAATGTTAAAGTTCGCGTTTTAATGTATTGCTCTTATGGAGAAACCCATATTTTCACACTTATTTTGACATATTTTGATAATTTTCACTTGGAATAAAATAAGACAAATAAAAAAAAACTACGCAATAGAAAATAGAAATATTAATAAAGAGATTGATCCAATAAAATTCCGGTATGACGGGTTTAAAAAAATGATATTTAAGAAAACAACTGAGATTTCGGGTAAATTTTATTTCTGTCGGCGGTAGCTTAATTACCCGAAATCTCAGGTTTTCTTCTTAAATATCTTTTTTGTTAGACCCGGTATGACGGGCCTAAATTAAATTTTAACTTACGACAAACAATAATAAACATTATTGTAGACTTTTATGAGTAGTATAAAAGATTTTGAAGAATTTTATAAATGGACTATACTCATCAGCGCTCGTACATCGTTAACAACTTTTATTTTAAACGTTTTTTCAAAATCAACAGTAAAATTTTGTAAAAGGAACACCACTTTTGGATTTAGATAAAAATTAATAATTCAAAAACATTGGACGAGCTCTCAGTGTCTGAAATCATTAAAAAAAAAAGTAATTACCTTTAAATCGCATACGATTAATACAGCGATCAGCAACTTTTTTATAAACGGCATCTGGTACACTTTTTCCATACGATAATAAATTCTCATAGGCTTGTATCGATTCCACTAACAATTTATTACTGCGTAACTTTTCAGCCAAACGATCCAATGCAATTGCCAATCCATAAAGTGCTTTTGTAGATGTACCATTTTTTCGTATTTCCATACGAAATTTTTCAACGGTACGCTCTAGATTCTGACGCGAGTTGTCATTGGAGTGTATGTGTCATAGTTTTGGGGAAATGGACAATAATTACAGGATAATGGAATATAATTTTTATTTTTTAAACAAAATTAGTGGATTTGTGAATTATGGAAAAAAAAACACACACTCGATTAGTTAAAAAATCAAATAATTAATTATTTATGATGGGAACGGGCGAGGTTGGAGATAAATATGAGTATTTATCGTATTTGGTTAATTCAAGCAAGAAAAAACGATCATGCTATCATAGTCGAGTCAATGAAGTGTTTTTTACCTCATACAAAATCGATTTTCAAGATATTTTCGAAAAAATTAATTTTTTACGATATATTCTACGAAATTAGAAACATTTCGACTGACGCAAAAGCTTTTGCAACATTGACTTGAACTTTTTGAGATGGTGGCTGAATAACTTTGAAAAGTTTATGTTTAGGGGATCCATTTAAAAGCCCCTCTCGTGAAAGGCAGAGGTGCTCGGTGATAATCAATGAGTGATTGCGACGAGCCCATCTCGATGCATGGTATTTTTCGAAGGGCATGCGATAAGCCAAGCTGTTTATAATTACATATCGAACATTCAAGTGTGCTTTCATAAAGTGCACATGGTGAGCCATTGGACCGAATATTATCATCTTCATAACCTGAGGATTTTCCAATGATCCCACTTGTAGATTGTGCATGGAGAGAATTTTGACAGCAAAAGTGACGTAGTTTTTGCAAAATTTCAGTTTATGTGTGCCGAATTCATTCGGTTTTCGAAAAACTGTTTCGAATAAAATTTGTTAGTAATTTAATAACGAATAAATTTCATTCTAAACGTTTTGCCACAAATTACCTGTAAAATTTTGAAAAAAGAACGTCACTTTTGCTGTCAATAGTACCTATAGAATTTTACACGAAACTAGATAAAAATGTTACTGCCAGCAAAACTATGATTGTTGATTTTCACAAAATCCTATGGATTCAAAAGCTTTTTATAGAACTCTTTTTACTTGAGCTCGTATTATCAACAATTTCCTAGCTCACTTGTATTTCGTTTATTTATTATGGAAGCTAGTTAAAAACTTATCACCATATACAATATCACAAGTTTTCAATGCTAAATAAAATTGGAACTCGTTGGAATCTTGCATCGTTCCAGAAAAAACGCGCGATTTTTGTATGCTTTTTTTCTCCTGGAACGATGATGCCCGAAATCTGTCTAGCTTCGATAGTAACAAACAGAATTAAACTAAAATCGAATTTTATCAATCAGCCTAACATTCTTATCTTTTCGCTTATCCCAAAATTTTATTTGGAAAACCATAAAAAATAGTTTTATTTGAAATATTTGTTAATTGAAAAAAATTCGCGGTTCAAATAAAGATTTTGCAATAGTAATTAAATTTCTAATTTCGAACAGTAATAGATGGCAAAGCTCATTTTTCGTGACAATCTCATCAACAACGATTTTGTTTCTGGAAGTTTTGATAATTGTTTAAGCTTCATTGGCTCGTCTATGAATTTTCATTAACTTGAAACAAATATTATTGAAAAATTATTTTCGATATTCAATAGAAGATGGTCAGATTTATGGGTGCAAAATATATGAAAATAATTTTCCAAAAATCATCAAAATTCTAAATCAAACTAATTATTTTATACAAAACTCAAAAAAATAAAATAAAAATAAATAAATAAAACGTTATTTTATCACACGTGTTATCGAAAAGCTTTGACAAATGGCTTCACTATTAATAAAATTTATCCCTAAAAACTATGGCAAGGATTTTTTTTTTAATATTAAAGGTCATTTTTTTCTAGAAATTTGGAACCTATTAACATAATAAATTTGATATCAATGGAATTTGTGTTTTTTTTTTTTTAATTTAAAGGAAAAATGTATACTGTAATAAATATATGTGAAGACCGCCACTGATTTTTGTAGATTATTTTGGTATTCTACAGTGTACATTTGATACATTCGAGAAATGGAAGATACGAGAATGGTGCTCTAAAAAGATCTATTGGATGTATAAGAGAAACGGACAAACGGCTGAGTAACAACAAGTTGTATTTTACATGTGATACTGATACAAGCGATTATAGTAATATTGTGTTATATACCCGTGTTATATACCCTAAGGCGTTATGTCTACTTGGAACTGGGAGGTTATGGGTTCGAATCCCGACAAAAAAGGGGGCGGTTAATTGACTAAACTGTCAGCGTATGGACAAGAACGTAGTAACCGGCTATGCTTGTGAAGGTTTTGTGCAATTTCCTTCACGAACTCCAGATGAGTATCCGCATAATTCCTATCAAAGTCGGCTGCAGCCGCACATCCTACCAATTCCTAGTCTACACAGAAAATTCCTTGTCCTCCACTCACAGCCTCACATCCTTAGGCATCACAATGGACCTTACAGCCTCTACAATCTATCTAGTAGAGGAGGGAAATCAAAAGCCTGGTAAAAAAGCCTTTCAAGACCCTTTTAACCGACCGCTGAGGAACCCATCTCCTCAACCTCTTCTATTCACTATCACAGCTGGTTCGTTTTCTTTAGCTCTGCGATCTGTGTCGAACCTAGCTTGTCTTCATTGCAAAAGATACAGTACAGAGCTCCAATTGAAGGTTAGGTACCTCACCCTGACTCTGTAAGGGTATTCCGTCTGAAGGTGAAAGAACCTTTTTCACATAATTTTACGTATACACTTTTCCAACCAGAAGAACAGTTCCAAATTCAAAAGTGAAATTTCGAACTGTAAATACGAATTTTTCTACAAAATAAACTTACATTGTCATATGACGCATGCTCTTTGAAGAATTGATCTTCATCAAGTAATTCATCCTCAAATGCTTTTGCTCCACTAGTTTTTGATACTTTTGGTGTATCATCAGCTGTTTCAGATTTTTTGTCTGGTACAGATTTCACTCCTAAATTGAAATTTACAAAATATATTTTTAGAAAAATCTTCAATAATTACATAAATATTCAAACATCACTAACAATTGCAGAATTTTGACTAATAAAATCGAATCTTTTTTGATTCTTTGTTGGGAAATTTATTGAGATGAGATCAATTCGTTTTAGCTAACAAAACAAAGTGGTAAATGAACTTTTTTTCATCCTCCATTTTTACATGAGTTCTATTCTCCTAACCCACTAAGGTGCTTTTTTTATGTAAGTATTCATAATAAAGCGAAGATAAAAGCCAGGAAAGTTTTCTCGCCAATCAAGATTAACTTCCTTCGCCCAGTACTCTTAGGGGAAATCTATTCGCTTTCTTATTGAAGTGTACCTCGAATTTTTTCCCAATATATGTGTGCTAGATTCAGCTATTTTTGAGTAGATATTGTCCTATAGACAAGTAAAATTTCGGATTTGAAGTTCATATACCCTTTTGCCTGAAAATTTAGCAAATACTTCGTTCACGTAAAGAACGATTTCGAATTGTGTTTCATTCTGAATAGACCGTTTCGTAAGGTTGTTCCCTTCGTGAACGAAGTAAAGAAAATGTACTTCTCCAAGATGGGAATGCATCATCTTCGTCTTCTTCTTCCTCCTCTTCTTCGTCTTCTTCAGCCTCTTCCTCATCTTCAGGGTTATCGGACACTTCAATTTGTTTACTTGGCAATTTTCCATATTTCGCTTCTAATTTCTTCAACAATTCCTCGTCATCGTCATCCTCTTCAGCTTCTTCTTCCTCCTCCTCTTCTTCTTTCTCTTCTTCACCTTCGTCATCATCAGCACCGAATTCGAATCCAGGCGGTGTTACCGCTCGTACCGGTGATGGTCGATTATTTTTTAAATCGAACCCACCTGGAACTTCTAATTTTTGGGGCTCACTTTGATAACTAGTAGTATATTTTGGATAACTCTGAACTTCTTCAATTTCTTCTTCATCCTCTTCCTCTTCTTCTTCGTCTTCAAGATCTTCTTCATCAGTCATTTCTTGAGATTCATTTCGAGCACGTTCCATAGCTTCGTGTAACGATTTGACGGTATCTTCGCTTACAATTGTGTTACGTCGACTTAAATCACTTTCGGCTGTATTTGATGCTTGTGTTGGGGTCATGGTTATGGAGGACGATGAATCTGAACTAGCTTGAGCATTTGTGGCTGTTTTAAGTTTCGAATAATTAATAAATACGTCAAAACATTCAGTTTGTTTCAAATTTTCAAAATGTTTTATTTCAAATAGTTACGAATTCTTAAGACAAAATTTTATTCTTAGAAAAAAATCTACAAAATCCAAATGCAGTTACCCGATTTTCATTTGTTTCGAAGCCCCCCTCAATATCAAATGGGAAGGAATTTTCAATTAAATCGGCTGATTTTGTGGTCGTTTTGAACAAATAAACCTCTGATAATGGACAGTTTTTCACTATGATTTTTTTTATTAGTCGAAACCGACGTATCCTAAACGGTTGTAGCGGAAAAACTATCCATTTTAGAGGTTCCATGGAATAACCAAAGATCTGCCAATTTGACTGAAACTTTTTTTTCGTTTGATTTCGTAAGAGATCATTTTTGTACGAGCGCCATCTTAGATAAAATCGTATGTAACAAACAGATGGGCGAATATCAGGCAGATAATCTAATCATATTAGACAGATAATAATAATAATTAGAACGAGGGGTACCGCAAATGAATCCTAGCACCTAGACCAAGGGGTCCTTTGTGCCCTCCTTGAGAACAACCTGTCATCCGAAGGCGAGACGTCTCCGGGTAAAAGGTGCTATTTTAAGCAGATGGTATAACATGTATGGAGGTTTCATCGTCCTCCATACAAGTGGGATCATCAGAGATCCTCAAGTTTTGAAGGTGCTAGTTCAATCGACAGTGTCCTGTCAAGAGCCCCCCACCACCCTTCTCAACTGCATTCTATTGAGCCTCAACCGAGCACAGTCGAATAGCCTAGCTGTGGTTTTGCACAACTTGGCCTGTCACATGTCATGCGCAAAGTCCCAATAATCGAGATGAGGGTAGTGATTCTGTAACTGAAACCTGGTGAAAATACTAAATGTGAGCACTTCTCTTGATTCCGTAACTTTCATCATAGTGAAAATGTGAACCATCTCACGTGAGTTTGTTCGACAAGGAATTTCATAATGTATTTCATAACGAATTCCAAGAAAGGAAAGAAGTCGAGAGAGAGAGAGAAATAATCGATGGCTTAAAACAACGAATGGTAATGCCCATGAAGAATAGATAAATATTCTTCATGGTAATGTCAAAGAATGTATATATGTATTCTTTGGTTATCTATCTATCTCGTTCAAAGTCGGGGTCGGCGCGCATGAAATTTAAAATTATTTGCTTTTGTTTATCAGACACATTTATGTTGAAATATTGAAAAATTAAACAATAAAAGCAAAGCTGTTTATTTTTACACGGATGCCAATGTCAATCACTACTATATTCATAGAGATAACTACTATATATTATCTATGATCCAAATCATCTCACCCAGTAATTTCTATTTTCACTACTACCTTACAGAATCAGACGAGTAAACTCACGTGAGATGAAAAGAAAAGTAAACTCGCGCGAGAAGTGAGCAATCTCACTTAAAATACAGAATCGGGTACGAGCTTGTCGCAGCCATCCCTTGATTCGGTAAATAACACTAGACAGATACTCTATTTATTTTTTAAATTTCGAATACATTACCATTTTGAAAATTTGAACATAACATGGAAATAAAACATTTACAAAATAATACATGCTGCAATGGCGGATCAATAAAAATAAGCTTTTCATTAGGAACCACGTATTAGTACACTTTCAAGCACATCGACAAAACCGGAATCAGAGTCGGCACTTAATAAGCAGTCGAATTGCTTGACAAAGTTATTAAATTAGGTTTTCTTGATATGTGTAAAAAAAGTTTGGACGGAAATGGTAAGCATCGTCACCGGTTGCACTTATGTCGATGTTTGTAAAATCGCCCTTAAGAAGTAAAAAATCTTTTATCTTCGAAAATGTCGATTAAATTCATAAATAGTAATTAGTAATTGTCATCATTTAAATTTTAAAGTCGCAATACTTTATGTTTTGAATTTTTCCGTATCTTTGTTAATAAAAAAATGGAAAATCAAAATTTTTTTAATTTTCCAACGGGGATCTTTTTGAAATCCTTCAAAGACTAGCTTCCAGAGGTAAAACAAATTTCCAGACTTTTATTTTAAAAATTATCGGGGTTATCCGGATTGGAAAAATTTTTTTAATTAACAAAAGCATAGCCAATGGAAAAATTGAGGTAAAAATTTTTTCCCGGCGGATTGTTTGTTTAACTGAATTTTTTATATTCATATTTAATGGATTAAAAAAATTTTTTTGTTCAAGGGTTGGAATCAAGCGGAGCCGAATCACTCGTTTTCAAGACCAATTTTCATCTCTCAATTAAAATTATAAATATTAGTGGTACAGTTCCGGGAGGTGAGACTTTTTTTTAGGAAATTTCCTGGTCTTTAAGAATCTTTTTTTCGATTTCCGATATCTACAATAGTTTTTGAGATATTTGTAAAAAAACGAAACACCCCTTTTTTTACTAAATTTTTTGTAACTTTTGCAATTTTTTTATACGGGACTTCAAGTTTTTCAAAAACTTTCTAGATGCAATAGGGAATATGCATGAAAATTTTTTTTCACTTGAATTGAAGCATGTTTACTTGACAAATATCAAGGTAAAATTACTTTTTAAATAACTTTAAAAATAAGCGAGATATGAATGATTGAAATTCCCGATTAGACAAAGAGGGTGATAGCTCTCTTGATATGTTATGTGACATCATATTACACTTTCACCATTTAAAATACACGTAAAACTCCGTTTTTAGTATTTTTGCAAGAAAGAGACAGATAATAATCTTTAAAAGCTTATAGCTTCCTTGATATTTGTTGGATTTTAATTTCGTTTTTAAATATTATTACAGTATTAACAGTATTTTCATATTCTGAAAATAAATGTGAAAAAAAATTTTCATGCATATTCCCTATTATGATTCGAATGACACCTTGGTCATAATTTTCTGAGAAGGCGAAGTGGAATTCGAAAAAAGGCACATGTTTACTAGTCTATAAGTGCCCTAGATCGATTTTCCGATTAATAAATCTCATATTACAATCTCTACTTCCTAAATAGTAATCATTTCAACACTATGAACCGAAACTATTAATTTAGTTTCCAGTTTTAAAAGTGATTTTGGCGTTTGAGATGATAATAATAATAATTAAAAAGAGGGGTCCCTAGCACCTAGACCAAGTGGTCCTGTGTGCCCTCCTTGAGAACAACTGTCACCCGAAGGCGAGACGTCTCCGGGTAAAAGGTGCTATTTTAAGCAGATGAAGCTATAGGATTCTGTTGAGGCCAGACGCCACACAGAAGGTCCACAACTTCTCTGCCAGGATTGCTCCCAGGATTGATGGATCCAAGGTTTCGTACCCAAACATTATATACCTGACACCCTCCAGGTTTCTGCAGGTATATACAACATGTATGGAGGTTTCATCGTCCTCCATACAGGCCCTACAAGTGGGATCATCAAAGATCCCCAAGTTATGAAGGTGGTAGTTCAATCGACAGGTTTGAGATGATAACTGGAGGCCTTAAAATATTTTACAATAAAAATAATTGAAAAGTATGTTAGAAAAATATTGTTAGTTACAAATAATAAAAGAACGAAATTATCGACAATACAATGAAAATATTTGTTCGTGAAAAACAATAGAAAATCATTTACTCTATTTTTGTTCACCTTAAAAGCATTACTACGGATAATCTCCGTTTTGTGATTGCTGTAATATGTTCTGTACATTAACAACAACAAAAAGCAACAACTTTTATGTTAAACTATTTCTTTGTTTTTTTTAGGAAATGCAATACTGTCAATTTTGTTAGTTGTTTTTACGCAGTAAATTACATTCCAAATATTTATTCAAAAGAAAAACACTTTTGGAATACAATTTACTGTGGCTCAGGCGAGAGGATTCTTGCAGATTGATTATAAAATCTAAAGTGATGACATCTAGTGATAGAAAATCAAAACTATGCAAATCATTTTATTCTAAATTATACTTTTAAGCTCGGTAGTCCACTTTATCAAAATTATGCAGCATTTTCAATAGCTGAATTTTATTTCGTATTCGGAAATCACAAATATTGTTTTTCCAACCGCTCAAATTAATTATAGGATAAGCATAATTCATAAAAATCAAGAAATTAAGGCTTTTGCCTTCAATTTACATCATTCGAAAAGCATCAAAATGACGACTGTTAAAAGTACTTGGTATAGAGTAAACTTAACTCACCACGTTTATCTGGTTGAAAGTTAATCTCATAAAGTGCAGAACGGATTTTATCCAAATTTAATATTAAGGGTTAATCCCACTTTGGACGAATGATAAAACTAGATTTGAGATCTCCGTATACGAAATAAAAAAGTTTACATACAATATAGCGGTAGTAAATTATGCACAATATTGATACGAAAAGCTTCTGATCTATTTTGTTTATGATCAATCTGTTGTCGTCCCAACAAATATGTGGGCATGCGTACAAATATATAAATAAACTAACACACGAGCACAACAACCAACTATACCGACCATTATTCCATTTCCTAACGAGAACTAAATGGGCAACAACAAGTAATGCCACCCCAACGCCAAATTTAACTGCCACTGGAACAACAATTATTTTTATTTAAACGCAAATTCTGCAATAGTGTCAGTGATATTTAAATAATTTTTGAAATTTCTTATTTTTTCGGTTAGTCTTTTTAAAAAATACTAACCACTACTGGATTCTTCCTCATTTTCAGCTTCGGCCTCTTCTTGTTGACGAAGTAATTCAGCTTCTTCGGGATTATTGTCAACTACTTCATTTTCATTTGAATTTTCTGATGCTTCATCAATCTAAAAAATTATTTTTAAATCACTTTTAATTGGTAACATGAAAATTTCAGTCGCTGTACAAATTTTCAGAAAAATATCATAAATAAATAAAAAGTTCAAAAACTAAAACCCGACTACTGAAAAATCGCGCTATAAAACATATGAAACAAGAAATTATTCTCATCTGAAATTGTTATGTACAAACTAATCGTCTATTAAATAAACGATTGGTCATATGCAACTTTGCCCTAAAGCTTATGATCGCTTACTACTGTTAGAATGTATTGTTTTGTTAAGGCAAAGTGGCATATGACCACGGCTATCCTCTGAACATCACTATGAATATGTATTAAATACATTAAAATATATTACGTGTAAGTTGTTTATTTAATAGACGATAAATATTGAATAGTTCGTACATAACAATTTCAGATGAGAATATTTTCTTGTTTTATACGTTTTATAGCGCGATTTTTCAGTAGTCGGGTTTTAGTTTTTGAACTTTTTTTAATTTTGGGGTTATAATTTCGTATGTTCAACTATTGAACATACATACATACATACCAACATACATACATATTTAATTTATATCCCAATTATTCCCTATTATCAAATGCATGCAAGCAAAATCGGGAGCAACAGCTAATATATATATATATTTTAAATGTACTAATT
This sequence comes from Nineta flava, assembly GCA_963920215.1. Taxonomy (NCBI): domain Eukaryota; kingdom Metazoa; phylum Arthropoda; class Insecta; order Neuroptera; family Chrysopidae; genus Nineta; species Nineta flava. The sequence goes on along the minus strand of OY986046.1, from coordinate 16,426,075 downwards.
AAGCCCTTTCATTTGATACCCAAAACGGCATCATTAAATAAATTTTTTTTTTTATTTCACGACTTTATGTCCTCTAGAGGGCGCCATATTCAATTTAATGTGACGTTATAGCCTATAACCAGCGGACGATCAAGACGCTTCCAACGATACCTCATTTGTCAAATTATGATAAGTATTTTAGAAGTTAAGAGGGAACAGAAGAACATACATGCATCGTGCTAAACACATAACCCTCCTCCTTGCTTCGCCGTAATCGGGTAATGATAAAACATCTCTTCCATCTCGTACAGTTTAAAAGATTAATTTTATTGGGGGAGTTGCATGAACCGATTTTGTCCATTCACGAACTTGAAATAGCTTTTTAGCGTTAGAACACTGAAGAAAATATCAGTTCTTTTTCGAGTTATCGTGTTGTTGGACAAACTGATTGACAGCGGATATCCGGAAATAAATTAGTAATTAGAAAATTTTATGGACACCTGGGCCAAAGCTTTTTCTATGATCAGCATTATTATTTCCGAAAATGGTTATGAAAGTTCCACAAAAAATTGGAAAATTAAAATAAGTACATACCTCTTCCAAAGGATCATCTTCTTCTAAACTATCCAAAACTTTTTGGATATCTTCGGCAGATAAATCTTCATCATCATCGTCATTATTTGCTTCAGAATTATTTTCATCGTCCGCATTCTCTTCATCTTCATCATTTGTTAATTCTGTACTATCTTCCTGTTCTTCCTCCTCAGGTTCATCAGCTTGGGGTTCATCCTCAGGCTCATTATCTCCATCATCATCAGTTGCTTCCCCATCATCGACTTCATTTGAAACTTCATTTTGTTCTTCGTCTTCAGCTTCTTCTTGATCGCCTTCTTCTTCTGAGCCATTCTCTTCATCGTCCCCATTTTCTTCACTGCCATCATCTTCGTGATCGTCATGATCATCATCATGGTCATCATCGTGCTCATCGTCATGATCATCTATTGGATGCTCATCTTCGTCATCGTGTAGTTGGGGTGTGTCATCGATCCATCCTTCAAAGATTTCTGCATATTTTGAATCCTGTACAGGTGCATCCACTAAACAAAAAATATTGAATTTTTAAAGCTTCCATAGTAGCCTCTGTGAAGTTGGCTCTCAATTTTTAACAAATTCATTAGAATTCCAACAGTTGTCTTAAGGATGTACGAGCACTGATGTATAGTCCATTTATAAAATTCTTCAAAATCTTATACATTCATATAAGCCCACAATAATGTTTATTATTTTTTGTCGTAAGTTAAAATTAAAATTTAATTTAGGCCTATGATACCGGGGTCTGAAAAAAATGTATTTAAGAAAACAATCTGAGATTTCGGGTAATTAAGCTACCGCCGACAGAAACAAAATTAACCCGAAATTTCAGCTGCTTTCTTAAATATCTTTTTTTTATGCCCGTCATACCGGAATGTTATTGGATCAATCTCTTTATTAATTTTTCCATTTCCTATTGTGTAGTTTTTGAAAAAATCGAAGGTTAAAAAAAATCCGAAAAGTCACTTAAGCCTTAGCCTAAAAGCCCTAATAAACAGTATATAATTTTAAAACTTGAGTGTTTTAGTGCTTTTCGTTCTCGATACATCGTGATCACAAATAGACAAGGTGAAAACCCACTAAATAAGGATCAAGATTTTACCCTACAAAAGTCTGGTCCAAATTTTTTTAAACTATTTTTAAAAAAAGGGCCGTTTTCAAGGCTGAGAAACAATATTAAAAAGTGAAATTTTTTAGTTTACCAAAATTCTTAAAAAATCTTTAAACATCCTTTAACAAAATCCCGAAGAGTAATTACAGACTATTTCATTCTAAAACGCTAATACGTATATAAAAAAAATCCCAAACGTGAGTATGCAATAATCGAATGGGAATCGAATCAGGCATTGGTATCCAGGGCTCTCAAAACGTAAAAAACTATGATTATGGTACCTATGTATAGAAATGTAAAAAAAAAAACAACTTACAATCAGTAGATCCTCGATACTCCAATAGAATAACTCCAATTAAGACTCCAATAATCGCCAACAGAAGAAAGAAGACAATTTTCGCACACCAACCCCCGCCAGTATGAGCATCATGATACACATGGATATTTGTATCGTCAACGGGACCGCTACCTTTTGGTGGAGTAATCGTTGGTGGGGCTCGTGGATCAGTTTCACCAGTAATTGAATCGTCTTTAAAACGTCCTTTATTTCAGAAGAAATTCATAATTAATAAACCCATGCTATTAGTTTGCGTAAGCTCAGAAAAAAGTTATATGATTATATAATTTCCTTTTGATTTTTCAAGCAAAAGTAAATTAAAGGAGAAAAGCAGAATGGTTTTGTTTTGGAGAAAATAGAGAAAATTTGCATGCATATATTTATAAATTTTTATTTTTAGCGCAGCCAGTCTTTGTATAAGCAGAACAAAAAAAAAATGTAAGGTTAATTTCGCTCATTTATTTTGTATTACCTTTTTTTCTTCGCTTATCTTTACGTTTTCGTGGTTGTGCATCGGCCATTGTAGGTTGTTTGAAATTAAATTAAAATTTTAGTCCACTATTTTGAATTTTTACTGGTTTTTTTCAATTTTTTCCTGGTACTGGGATTTAAATGCGATCTGTTAAACACATGATTTGATAGAAAGAGATAAAATGTGTTACATCAATGCGAGTATGATTGAAATAGAATGCGTGTTATTTTCGGGTCTAGTTTTGAATTTCTTTTACAATAGACGAGATTTTCAGAATTATGTTTTCTTTTTCCGAATTGGAAATTATCATGTGGCTTGAAACTATATTTAGATTTTTTATTTACAAAATTGTCTTTTTTTTTTTTGTTATTGTATGCAAATATTTTTGGCTTTTTTTAAATTTATTTTGTTTCGTAAACCATTGTACTCTTTTACAAATGAGTAATTCTGATTGATATACAAAAAGTTCCGTACAAGTTAAAGGGGAGATTCGTCTAGTTTAAAAAAATTATTTTCTTCTTTTCATTTTGCATTTATTAAAAATCGTAATGTAGGAAATTTAATAATTCATATCGTAGCGAGTAATGTAAGCAATCCTTAAAAGCGATTTTCTCTAAACACGGTCTTTTCAATTGGACAAATATCTCAAAAACTAATTTTTTTATATTAAAATTATACGGTTCCATAGGTGACATGTTAACTTTGTGTAAATTTACATTCTTATCTTTCCATCTCGGAAATTTAATCAAATTATAAAATATTATTTATTTTTATATTTCAAATTCGTTTTTGGGTGCTGACAAAAAGCCCGCAATTTAAATAATAAATTTTTTTAAATTGTTATATAATTTTTTTTAAATCGTAATAAAACTAAAATACAAAAACTGTAGGTTGCGATAGTTATGATTTTCATTTTTGTAAAACCCATGCTAAAAGTGTCCTATTATTTCGCGGTCTTTACTAGAATATCTCCTTCATTTGTGGTCAAATTCATGGAGACTAGACATCCATGGGCAAAATATTTCAGTTGATAATTCTAAAAATATCTTGAACGCTTGTTGAAGTAACGCGATAATTCAGGCTTTTGGATACAAAATGGAGTGTTCGGGAATATCAAGGAACATTTATGAATCGAAGGATCCTCGTAGACCGCTTTTTGATAAGAAAAATGTTCCAGCTATGCGATTATACGCGACAATATTTAATTTTTCGCAGATTCTTTTTGTATATGTCATTACAAAAATTATATAGATAAATCAAATTCAACTTTTAGGGATATAAGTTGATTGCAATCGAACACGTATTATTTTCAGGTCTAGTTTTGAATTTCGTTTACAATAGATGATAAATTTCGATAATTTTATGACAATACATTTTGATAATATACATTTTGTTATTGTATGCAAATAGTTTTGGCTTTAAAAAAATTTATTTTGTTTCGTAAATCATATTGAACTATACACCAGTTAATATTGAGGTCTGAGTTCTAACTGTCTGACACATAATGAGTTTCGTCCAAGTTTAAGAGGGGTCTCTCGTATAGAGCACAAACGTTTTGAAATGACCGCTTGATTTTGATGAAAACTTAATTTATGAGAAAAAGTTTCAAACAAAAGTTGTTTATTTTTACAAAAGGAACATTTCTTGTCTTTAAATTTTTGTTCTATCTCTTACGGTTTCAAAGGTAGGCAGTTGTGCCTATTTTGACCAAACATGGTTCGATTTTGCCCATTCACAAACTTGACCTTAATTTTTTGCTCTAGAACACACGAAATTTCAGCTCGCTATCTCTCTTTGGTTTTGATTTATCGTGTTTACGGACGGACGGAAAACTTTGCGAAAATAGACTAATTAGGTCATTTTATGAACACCTATACCAAATTTTTTTTCTGTGAACAAATATTTTAAACCGTTATTAAGTCGGATATACCCTGGTATACATTATATTCCGAGTATAAAAACTGGTATTAATTTTATCTCGCTACGATGACGGGGTATAACAATAAAACGCGATCGAAACATATTGTAACACTTAGAATATTTGAACCGGCCAAGTAGCCGAGCGGTCTAACGCGCTCTGTCTACTTGGGACTGGGAGGTTATGGGTTCGAATCCCGACATCGGCAGTTTGTCAATTATTAAAAAAAAAGGGGCGGTTAATTGACTAAACTGTGGGCGTATAGACAAGAACGAAGTAACCGGCGATGCTTGTGAAGGTTTTCTACAGTTTCCTTAACGAACTCCAGATGAATATCGGCATAGTTCCTATCCAAGTCGGCTGCAGCCGCACAACCTACCAATTCCTAGTCTACACACAAAAATTCCTTCCACTCCACTCACATCCTTAGGCATCACTTAATGGACCTTATGGTCGAAGTGTGTCCCGTCCAGGACAGTCGCTACAATCTATCTATCTAGAAGATTTGAACTGGTTCAAATTTTATGCAGGAGAATGTACGTATGTTTTACGATTTTTTTTGCATGTAAGCACTAATATTAGACCTTCAGTATTTGGACTATTGGACTATTGTAATAACTTATTCAGCATTTTATAAAATTAAATGTATTGATTATATTTTATCAATAAAATCGTTGGTTTATGCATTTTGCGAGTGAATAAATTATTGGCTCATTGAATTATGCATTAAGAGCGGACTCTACTTTATGTGGTGAAAAAAAAATGAGAGATACAACTATGCAAAAATATCCTCTCTATAATTATCGAAGAACTCAGGGCTAACAATACTTCTGAGTGCTTGGCCCACAACGACTTGCTTGTGTGCGTTCAAGCAAATTGAGTATGGACTCGTAAGGACAGTTGAAAAAGTCTACATTGCGGGTTAAGGAAGAGCATAACTAGTTTTAAGGAGCTCCCTTAAAGTGATGAGTCAATTCTGGTAGTTCTCTTTTCCGGACGTGTTAGTTGCGGTATTCAACTCGGATGCCAGCCTGCAAAGCTGATAGGGGTTTAGATAGTCCCCGACCAAACCAAGGTGTTTTGAGACGTAAGGCGCGTGTCCTAATCCCGCTTTCATGGGGGATACTGGAGGTTGGGTCGAAAGGAGGTTTGTTCATCTTTCACCTTATCTGAATGGTATATATTCTCCTAATGACTTTCCGTTCGAATTTTCGCAAGATATCCGATTCGTACTTGATCTAGCTCCAAGTTTCACCTACATAAGTTACTACGAGTCTGACCAAGGTTTGCTATAGGGTCATCTTGGTCGCTTTACTGATAAGCTTGCTTCTGAACAGATTTATGGTACTGAAAAAAGCTCGATTTCATACCTGAAGAAAATAATAAAATACTCTCAGTTTATGAGATATTTGAAACGTCGAAAATTGTTTCTATTGCACATTGTCATATTCAGTACACTATACGAGGTTCTACTGTAATCAAAATTAGAGAAAAACCGCTGTCACCCGAAGGCGAGACGTCTCCGGGTAAGAGGTGCTATTTTAAGCAGACGAAGCTATAGGATTCTGTTGAGGCTAGTCGCCGCACAGAAAGTCCACAGCTTCTCCACCGGGATTGCTTCCAGGATTGATGGATCCAGGGTTTCGGACCCAAACATTCTGTGTCTGACCCCTTCAGGTTTCTGCAGGTGCAAATGACATGTATGGAGGTTTCATCGTCCTCCATAGGCCCTACAAGTGGGATCATCAGAGACCCCAAGTTATGAAGGTGGTAGTTCAATCGACAGTGTCCTGTCAAGAGCCCCACCACCCTTCTCAACTGTATTCTATTGAGTTTCAACCGAACACAGTCGAATGGCTTAGCTGTGTTTATGCACAGCTTGGCCTGTCGCATACCCTGCGCAAAGTCCCAGTAATCGAGATGTGCTTTTAGCCACTCCTTGATTCGGTAAATTACGGAGCATCTTGCTATGGGAATGACAGGCTCATGTAAAAGGGGCGTTTGAGATTACCCCTCTCGTGCCAACGAGTCCGCTGCTTCGTCCCCTTTAAAGCCAGAGTAGCCTAGTACCCAGATCAGTCTGACTGTATTATTCAGTGCCAGCCGGTTCTACTGTAATCAAAACCAGAGAATGTTTGCGATAAATCTCACAGTTATCGAGATATTCGGAAAAACCGATACTTAACAGTCTTTTATCGAATTTTTCTGTTAGAAAAAAAGAGGTTCTACTATAATAAAAAGAAAAAACTAGTTACATTTGTTTTTTGTAAAATTTATATTCAGTTTACAATAAAAATATACATTTTAAATAAATACAAAAAGAGTTTCTCATTAAAAAAAAAAAAAAAATTATTAGAACTAAGGAAAAGATAGATATAACAGAGGATTAATTTTTTCCTATTTAAATTATGTTTTCTGCTATTGTGTTTTTTTTGTTTTTTAGTTACATATTTTTTGTTTTTAAAAATTTTTATACCTATAAAATACGCTATAAATAAATTAAGAAGCTATATATATATATAAATTGGTAACACTAAGAAAAAAAGTATTTTCTGAAACATTAGTATAATACTATCATCAAATGTCCTAAAACTCCTCAAAATAATGTCCTCATTTACAAAAAATCATATTACCGTCAATTACAAAGCCATCAAATATATCAAAATTCATTCTTAAGGTTCTTCGATCAATAATACAAAAACCAAAGATATCTCGTGCATCAGTTTCATCATTCTAGAATTTTTCAGAACAGTGATTAAATAAGAAGGGGAGGGGGGTTTAATAATTAGTACGGGGTTGTACAGACGTTTTCAATGTTTTGAGGGCATTTAAACCACGATTAAACTACCTGAATCTAAATTTAAATCATTGAAAACTATCGAAATATTTCGATATTTTAAAACTATCAAATGAATTGCATCATGGTATTATTATTTTTGTTAGCGAATTTCCTGAAAGGAAATAGAGCTATTGGTCTCGTACCAAAATCAAGATTTCGTCAAATGTCCATCGATCCGACCTAGTAGATGTCGAAAACCAACGCCTCTAAAATTTATATAATATGTATATCTATATATATATATATATATGAATGTATGTGTCTGTAATCGCTCTACCGGTCACAATTTTAATCGGATTGGAATAAAATTGGGTATTTAATACTTGAACGGCTGAGTTCGTTAATGGACAAACTCAGTCAAGGGAAAAGGGGGAGGGGGTAACACAAAATTTGGTATATCTGTCTTAATGTTGGAAAAATCGAAAAATGTCAAAGAAGTGAAGTTATAGATAATTAATTTTATTATAATTTTGGTTCTAATCATTTTTTCTGTTACCCTAATATTGATAGAAATATTTCCAAATTAAAATTGAAAGTTAAATTCCTAAATATCTCTGTAGACATTAGAGTTTGCGAAAAAATAATCCGGTAATGAATTGTAGCAAACATGATTTTCTACAACTTTACTCCTTATACATTTTTCGATTTTTTTAATATTAGGAGAGATATTTTATATTTTGTTTTCTTCTTTCTCTGTATCCCGCTTCCCCCTTGACCCATGCCATTTATTTAAAAAATTGAACTTGCAAATACCAAAATCATATCAGATATGACATTTCATTTTGATCAGACTAAAATTGTGACCGCTAGATAGTGATTTACGTATCCTAAGGAAATTCGCTAAGTTGACGCAGCTCCTGCGTAACGAATTTTTTTTTCAATTGATTTACCTACTGAATTAATTCACAATAAGTTGTGCTCGAGGAGCGTAACAATATATAGATTAACTTTAGTGAATAATCGAATAAACCCATTAAAATTGATACCTTTGATGGCTTGATTTACCCCATAATAGGACATCCCATTTTACTTTGCTTGAGCATCCCTCACAGCTATATCGAAATAAATAGTGGTTACATTAATATTTTAAGAAAAAAGTTACAACATTTATCCAGAAAATATAGCAGAAAAGGGGGAAGGCAGTGTAGGTTTTCTTTTTTTGTAAACTTAAAAACGGTCTTGGAAAATGTTATCCCATAGTTAATAAATAATATTAATAATTACATACTTCATTTGTTTTATATATAAATTATGCCATCTCTTTCTTTTTGTTTTGTTTTAAATATTATGCCTAAGTTTGGTTGCAGGAATTTCCACTTGTATATAAAAACTGTAAACTTATCTAGTCCAATTAATAAAGGTCAAATATATCAGTAAGTGCACGAAAAGTTTCGTGCAAATTAAATTCAAGATCAAAATATATTATTTTTAAAACAGTCTCTTATAATTCTGTAAAATTTCTATTAAACTCGGCCTTGTGCACTTCTGTGCTCTAGATATTCACCACTGTTAGCTCTTTTCGTTCAAAAGTTATATTCAGAGGACAATAGCCGTGGTCACATGCCACTTTGCCCTAAAGCTTATGATCGCTTACTACTGTTAGAATGTATTGTTTTGTTAAGGCAAAGTGGCATATGACCACGGCTATCCTCTGAACATCACTATGAATATGTATTAAATACATTAAAATATATTACGTGTAAGTTGTTTATTTAATAGACGATAAATATTGAATAGTTTGTACATAACAATTTCAGATGAGAATACTTTCGTGTTTCATATTTTTTAGAGCGCGATTTTTCAGTAGTCGGGTTTGCGTTTTTGAACTTATTTTTTATTAAATTGTCTCATTTTTCCAATGTATACTACAACCCCCCGATGAATCTCCCAACACTTACCCCAACAATTTGGAACACACAAGATATGTTTAGAATGACCAAATGATATATTTTTGAACGAAAATTAAATTTGGACACAACTTTTTGTGAGTCTGACCCTTATTAATTGGTGTTATCTAATTGTATAAAATAATAAATGGAAACCGACAGTCTTGAAATAAATACTTTGTGAAAATACTATAAAAAAAAAAAGAACAATTTGTACGATTCACAAGAATCTTTTTTCTAGAAGCGACTCAAAATGGATCATTCCGTAACCTACCCTGTTTTAGTTTAGAAAATTCTAAATTTCTTAAATTATAAAAATACTGGCCTAATTTTTATCTTTTTTGTTGATTACTTTGTTAAAGGTGTATAAAAAATCACGAATATAATCGAATGAATCCGAAAATGGACGAATTTTTAATATTTTGAAATTTTTCAGATATTTTATCGGCCCTGATACACACCCTTAACCAATTTCTAAATGGGTCATTTTAGAAGAGAAGAGGAGAAAATTGTTCCCACTTGTAAAATGACCCAAATAGTCAAGTAATTTCAATTTTATCAATATCTATTTGGAATTAAGCAAGAAGTCGTGATTACGGTTACCAAATCAAATTACTGGAAAGTATGTCGATATAACATTTCTTAAGGTAGTACCTTCGGTTATAGAATTACTGTTCAGAATTTAATGAAACTTGACAAACTTGTACATTATAATAAGATAATGAACTAGTTAAATTTTTAAAGAGTTGCAGAGAACCAGTAAAAGATATTAATATAAAAAATTTTTTGCCATTACCATTGATCCTTATCGAGAAATCACAGATTTTATTTTATTTCACAAAAAGTACCGTTCAGATTACAATGAAAGTGGTATCAACAAAAAGAAAAAAAATTTTCGAATATTTTGTTTACTCACAAATCGAGGTTCAGAGATTGTGATAAGAGTAATTAGCAAATAATTACGAAAAATGTACTATGTTAATTACATGTGGCAACGCCATCAAAGAGGTCAGTTACATTTATCACATAAAGTCTTTCCAATGAAATATTAATAATTTTGACTCAAACATTTTAGTAAACACACATGTAACTCATTGATGCTTGCGCAGAAGTTTTATTTCTATTTCTCTTACTTTTACGCGGCGTTGCCAAATATAAATACTACTGAAGTCAAATCACACAGAGCACACATTTTTTACCTTTGTGGTATCTGTGGTACTACCTTAAGTCAGAAATATTTCCATTTTGAGGCTTAATATTTATAAACCTATAAAAATATAGGCGTAATAACGTCTTTCTATATACAATCACAGTTTCATACATGAAAAATTTCCGTTTCTATAGAGTTTCATAATGGTAATGAATCGGGTAACCTTCCACAGTTGCAACCTGTTCAGCTTCAGCTTGGTTGCATTCCGAAGCAGTATTTTCCTGAGATTTTGCTGCGGTACATTTTCCCAGTGATCACGGTGTTTAGCGTTTATCCACTCGTTTGATCAAGGTTACATGGAGTCTTCGGAATTCCTAAAATAGGCTCTGAGCCTATGAAGGGTATTCCGATTTTGATAAGGTCTTTGCTAAGGTTCAAGAATCTCTAAATAGATACGGTATTTTTCATGCTTTGGGTCCATATGTATTTATCTACACATGCATGAAACAAACTGACTGCATATTTTTAATTAAAGATTCAAGTTTCAAAACAGTTCAAACACTTTGAACAGTAAAAAATTTACGCTCTTTTACGAACGAATTACATAATTACTTTCAAAAAAGATTAATAAAATTAAAAAAAACAAAACATAATAGCTAGGGAGTTGGTGTCACAAAATTTTAAATGATCTGCTCGTGCAATAAAAGTAGTAAAAAAATTCTATATGCTTTTGGTATTTCAAAGGTCCAGTTCGTTACTGAATAGAATCGATCAAGAGTAAGGGGGTGTTCAGAGAAAGAAGAAAACATAAAATATCGAATATCCCTCGTAACATTTGAAAAATGCATTTAAATAAATGAAATATATCAAGTAACCATGGTGATGCATTTGTAATATTCATTATTATGGGTATTGTTTTTAAATTGCAAATATTCGAGTTGCAGAAAATATGGTCACTTTTTTTTTCATTAACTCAATATATACCGGATAGTTAAACAATTAAATCAGTTTGTTTGTTGAATTGTAGTAAAACTGATTTACTACAACTTTACTGGAAAAATTTTTCCATTTTATTAATATTAAGGTAGTTTGGTAGCCACATCACTTAAACTTGACCCAACAATTTTCTATATATATAAAATCAGATTTTTTTACCACACTGTTTAAGAGATATAATTAATTAAAATTATGCAAAAATACATGAGCTCTTATGAATGTCTTTGTTCAATAATAGCGGAAATTAATGTTTTGAGAAAAATCGGTAAACTTGATCTCAAAAAAAAAAACTTTTCAATAGATAGAGCGATGTTTCAAACGTACACTAGAAAAAATGTGATTCATCACACAGTTTAGAGTTAATTAATGTTTTTAATATTTTAGTTTTGCTTCTATTTTCGTTTTACACACATAATATGTTATTTAAATTGATCTCGGATTGCGGCTACCAAACTACCTTAAGAGAGAAATTCAAAATTTTAGGTATTTTATTTAAATTGCAAATATTTCTGTAAATATTAAAGTTATAGAAAAGATGTTCAGGTAATGAATTGCTAGATTTTCTTCGAACATTCGCTAATAAACTTTTCTGTATCGGTTGTTTTCTACACATTTTTGCAAAGATGCCGTTGTGAAGATGCCACCTGAGCTTCGTACCTATATATTCCAATATTATAAAGCAACGTGCAGAGCATATACCATTTTTGACACCAACGCCCTTACTATAATTCCAAAATAAAATTAGTACTAGAATCATTTTTTTAAACAAAATACTGATTATGGATGTGTCAATTTTTAAAAAAAGTATTATTTTTTGTACATTTAAAAAAACCACGTCATACACGACATCGCATCACGCTGCACGTCTATGTGTGTATGGACGGACGTAATTTTTAAGAATTGAGTATACGTTTTAAAAGCGTTTATGTAGTTTCGTAAATTTTTGTGTGTGTTTTATTAAACTATATTTTTACAAAAATATTTTTACTTCTTTAATTTTTTTTTTGTACAAGTTTGTTTTATTTGTTTATGGTTCCCTATCTTCACGGCGACTATTTGGACGGGAGTGAACTTCCACTTTGATGTTGGCAGTTGCTGTTACTTTTGTTGTGACATGTTGACTGTTATTTGGACTACTGTTGGAATCATTCTGGAAAATAAATTTCAAGTTAGTTAATTATTCTACTGTGAAACGGAATACAATCTCTGTATAAGTGGCATAGTTACATAGAGGTTAACACTAATGTCCTTTTTTATGAGTATCTTAAACAAAATATCTCAAGAATGGAACGGGTTACTGGACACTTTTACTGGAGATTTTTAGAGTTAAGAATATATTCTTCCAGAACAAATAATTAGTTTCTCAACAACCACGGACACCTTCAGAGAGGTAATTGATAAAATTATATTAAAAATTACATTGGTTCGACTGGGATACGAACCAAGTATAGTTGTGATACCCTCTTTAGAATGTCCATTTAGTACGCTTGACTAATGGCAGATATTCTTGCTAGTTTAAAATTTACAATACATGCAAAATCAAATCAATTAGTTAAAAATTCTGAAACTCCGGGATTTATTAGAAAACGTTATTTTTAGCCTGTGAAAAAAAATGAGCAAAATCTGATTTCATGTTGGAACTATCTTAAGGACAAAAAAGTTTCTATTTTAAAAATAAACAACTTTTGTTTGAAACTTTTTTTTTCATTAACTCAATATATACCGGATAGTTAAACAATTAAATCAGTTTGTTGTTACTTTCTCACTTGTTTGTTTATTTCATAATTTGAATATATGATATTTACCTGATTACTGTAAGTTGTAGTTTGGACAACAACCTCAGGTTGTACTGTAATACTGCAACCACTCTCCTCGGTGATTGTGGTAAGAGATGGTTCTCGTGTTGTTTGTTGTTTAGCGATACCTGGACCACAATTATCACTACTGTGTGAACTGCTATGCGAACTATGTCTTCTAGATCTGTAATCAAATCAGTCAATTAATTATCAAATTTTTGTACACGTGGTGCATTTGTTAACAGACCAAAGAACGAAAATGATCATGGTGTGGAAAAAATGGTCAATGCAAATTTCCAGTTCTTTTACTTTCAAAAATAACATTTAGTTATCAGTATATAAAATCAGTATATCAGTATATAAAATCCCCTTCTTCCCGACTCTTAAGGATGTACGAGCACTGATGTATAGTCCATTTATAAAATTCTTCAAAATCTTATATAGAACATTCATAAAAGTCCACAATAATGTTTATTATTTTTTGTCGTAAGTTAAAATTAAAATTTAATTTAGGTCCGTCATACTGGGCCTAAAAAAAAGATATTTAAGAAAAAGATCTGAGATTTCGGGTAATTAAGCTACCGCCGACAGAAATAAAATTTACCCGAAATCTCAGTTGTTTTCTTAAATAGTTTTTTTTTAGGCCCGTCATACCGGAATTTTATTGGATCAATCTCTTTATTAATATTTCTATTTTCTATTGCGTAGTTTTTTTTTATTCGTCTAATTTTATTCCAAGTGAAAATTATCAAAATATGTGTGAAAATATGGGTTTCTCCATAAAAGCAATGCATTAAAACTCGAACTTTAACATTAAATAATTAATTCAAGACCCCCTTAATCCTTCAGTTCTCGTACATCCTTAATTCGAAACACTCTGTAATTCTTACCTATTGTGATGATGATGATGTTTTCGTGTGATTACAGGAGATGGAATTGGTGAGGGTGTAGCAATTCGATCTTCGTGATCCAATGGAATTAACTGTAACAAAAGAGTAACTAAATTTAGTTACGATCATCTGGAAATTTTGACCCTACTGCATGCTCCCGTCATAATTTTAAAACGTTCAAAAACAGGATAAATTTAATTTTAAATATTTATTATTGTGAATTGAGTTGTGAGAGAATTATTGAAAAATGTCTCACAAGTGCTATTTGTGTGAGTGTTTCTAACAAGGCAGCGAAAATTACGTTATACGTAACCGTAGATTATGTAATTAGAAATTTTTGTGTGGGGTCTAATTGGCCTAACTAAAAAATAGTGTTGGGGAGTATTTTATATTTAGTTCTTGCTACTTGATTGGTGGCTCTAGTGTATGCTTCAATTTTTAACACATTTAAAGATATCGTCCATGAAGACTAGATAAGGAGTCCGAACTCCATTTAAACAAATAATTGGCCAAAATAAGATGTCAATAGTGTTCCTTCTGCATCGGAAACAGTGGAGGGAGTATAAGGCGCGAGTTTGAATTGAAAAACATGACGCATTTATGTAGTATTATAAAAATTATTTGCAGCCAAAGTATTTTTCCAATAAAATACTTTATTTAATAAATGAAATAAAGTTATTAGTTGAAGTAAGCGATAATTAAAAAATCGCAAAATAATTACATAACAATAAAAAACAAAATAATTATAAAACATTGAATAATTAAATAGTAACCTGTTAATTTGGAATTGTAAAAATGCAAATAAATTAAGTAGAAATAAATTATATTAAAATTATTAAAATCAATTTAGAAGATTACTGAATCAGATATTCAATTAAACTTTTATTTTTTAATAATAAGTCTAACAAAATGACAAATATATACTTCACTCCTATTTATTATACTATATTCACTTCTGTGCAAAAGGAAAACTAGCTACGCTAGTAGCACAAAAAGTAAATATAACTTCTACCATTACGTTGACATATTTTGTCAATTCTCCCGTTTGAGTTCGATCTCCTTGTCTAGTATCCATGATATCGAGCTACTATTTATAAAGTTCTTACTAACTATAAATGGACTAATAAATAAATAAAAAAATAATAAAAGAAACTTACCATTGGTTTTGGTCCAAAACAGCTCAAAAATATCGGAAAAAATAAAAACGTACTAAACGAATCGACAATAATTGTAACAATAAATGTATAAAATAAATATTTTCGTATAAAATCAAAATCGGATGTATAAAATACAGCAATCGATATTAACAATGATAAATTGCCTTGAAATAATGGCCACATATTTAACTCAATCGTTAATCGTGTACGTCGTTCACGATTACCGATCGATGTAACAAAACCTTCAATTAACACAATTAAATTACGTCCCAATATTGTGATTGCCACACTTGTTGTCATCACAAACACAATATTCATGTCAATTTGTAGGAAATGGTAGCCAATCGCCAAGAAAATGATCAGAATCATTTTGAATGAAATTAAAAAAAGACTAGTATTGAAGTTTAACAAAATAAACGAACATAGAAAACATGCTAGGAAATTAGCACCAAATATTGCGGCAAAATGTTGATAAATATCGATAAATTGATCGTAAAATGCGAATATTATCCCTTTCGGATAGTTTTTCATTCCTTTCTCGTTGAATGATTCACTTGTCTTTCGTACAGATTGTATTAATTCGATAATATCGTCTGTGCTATGTAATTTCTCTACATAGTATTGTGTCTCAACATATTTGAGCGCTTTCGTTTTTGGTATTTTCAAATCGTACTCATCCGAATCGGAGAAGTGTCTTGGAATCGGTCGGAATGTATTTTGCATGAACGATACAATTGGATCGTTCGAGAACCATGCACTTAAATAATTATAATATGGTTCTTCCTCGATTAATCCATTTGTGATTAACTTTTTCGTTAATATTTCCGACTTTTCGATTGGATGATTGACGTTACCCGTATTCGCGAGTAATTTATACGCAAGTATTGCGTTCTTTGTGGCATTCTTATACCATTTTTCACTATTTAAACAATTACTTTGTAAGTTCTCTTCGAATTCTTCTTGTAATTTGGATAAATAATTTTGGAACATTTCTAGCCAAGAGAGTGATTCACTGCTCAAAACGTTTTTCGTGTTTGCGATTGAGTTGTGATACTCTTTGATCAGATATTGATTATTCGGATAGTTAACGTTCATTGTAACCGTGCTAAAACTATAAAATCCAAAATATTTCTCATGGACTTTTAAATATTTGTAGTCGGAACAATTTCGTGGTAGAAATTCTGGCATTTGTAATGAGAATTTTAAATGGTATGCATGATAGATGCCCATAAATATTCCGAGAGCTAAACACATTAAGCATGCTAACTTAATTGCTCTGTTTAATAGAAATTCAGCTGGTGCTGAAAATGTGCTGAAGTTCTTCGATGGCTGTAAAAAAAAATACAATTTCATTAGCTCATTAAATTGGGATATGCATTGATACAAGAAATCAGTTAAATTTTTATGGTCAAGCATGTGCAACGGTAAGATAGAAGACGGTTTGTCAAGCAAGTCTCATTTTAAAGAATTAATCAAATAGAAAGTGGACCATATCTACTGTAATTACTTGTAAACTTGGATGTGAATAATGACGAAATATACTCTTGAGCATTTTCTCTAACGAAGAATAACTGCCTGCTTCTTCTCTTTGCTTTGAATCAAAATGAGAAAATATGGCATTTTTTTGACATCAAATGCTTGATATGAAAAATCATACACATCTAGGGATGGGGATCGAACCCACGACCTCTGGCATTCCAGACCAAGAGAAAATATGGGTATAAAAACAAAAAATTAAAAAGTAAGAAGAGTTTTGTCGATTTTACTGTGAATTAAAACCCAAAATATACACTTTCGCCTAACATTAGTTTTATTTAATCGGCTACCTCCAGCAACACAGTGGATTGGTAGACACGTGCAATCCTTTTTCAATTTGACCCCGTTTAATATGTACATTTTTTGATACGGACCCACCGAGACGTAGGACCATCTAAGGAATCAAAAATATAATAGACCTAATTGATTCAAAGACGGACAATAAATGAAGTCTTCTTAACAAAGGGATTTTTTTCTATATTTGTAAGAAAGAAACATACCATTTTCTCATCATTTTCACAACAGCACTCGGATACGGATTTCGAAAATGTTTGTCGTTTCGTTGGAGGTTGATAATAATTTCCTTGTCGATTTAGATAATTTTTCACTGAAATCAAATAAAACACCAATTAGTAATTTCGAGTATTCTAACGATAAATAAAGGATCTGTCTACGTAAAAAAACCACTTATAGCTAAAAAAATAAAATGAAATTGCGAGGGGTTTTAGGTCAAGTCATTGAATTTAATACGCCCTTACTGATAAATATTTCTATCTATATCTCTTTAAGAATGACAATGAAATCGAAAAATGAATCTATTTCAACAATCAATTGAATTAATAATAATTCGTAAGATGGGCACCGCAAATGGGTCCCAAGAACCTAGACTAAGGGGTCCTGTGTACCCTCCATGAGAACAATTTGTCACCCGAAGTCGAAGACATCTCCGGGTAATATGTGCTATTTTAAGCAGAGCTATAGGGTTCTGTTGAGACCAGACGCCGCACAGAAAGCCCACAGCTTCTCCGCCGGGATTGATGGATCCAGGGTTTCGGACCCAAACATTCTATGCCTGACACCCTGCAGGTTTCTGCAGGTGCAAATGGCATGTATGGAGATTTCATCGTCCTCCATACAGGCCCTACAAGTGGGATCATCAGAGATCCCCAAGTTATGAAGGTGGCAGTTCAATCGACAATCAATTGAATTAGTTTTCAAATTTAAAATTTTATTTCTCACTAATCAAAGAAGTTGTTCGTTTTAAAATAATAATAACAACTGTTCTACACATTTTTTTCGAAAACCAAATAGATTAGGCACAAATCATCAATTTTACTGTCGACTATACATCGTGTTCAATTATCAATGCAATCGGAGAAATTTGAATTTAAACAATTATCAATTAATTAAAGCGAGTATTATGAGAAAAAAAATTGATTTTTATACTAACCTCGATTATTAAACGCCTGTTTTCTACGTTGATCAATCGAAAGTATACCAGGGAACACAGTTAAAACACCAACTGCATTCGATAAAGTTAACACTGCACACTGCATAGCACAAGCTTTGAGTGCTGGAACTGGTAAAACAATGCACACGATAAACGTTGCACTTAGATATAAATTATGTGCAATAATGTTTGGGGTACACTGCTTCAAGGTTTGTTTGGTATCTTTTGTTAGTTTGTAACTGTGCAATAATATCCAAACATCACGTAACGATAGACCCACACATAAATATGGTACAACTTGTATGGTGAGTATGTTTAATGGGACACCCAATAATGAGCAGAAACCTAATCCGGCGATTGTGTTCATAATTAACATAATCACCCCAAAAACTGCTATGTATTGTCCCATAAACATACAGTATATCATCTGCGAAAAAAGTAAAATAGGTTAATAAAATTTTCCTTTGGATCTTTGTAGAAATAATTAAACGAGATCAAAAGAAAGGACCTTACACAAAAAATTTGTTATATCAAGGTTATACTGTAACGCATTACGTCTCTCTTGCGCAAAATGAAAGTTTACCTGAAGAAAAATTATGGACAGATAAAGTCCGCACGTTTTGAATATGGGAAACACAAAATATACCGCAAATTAATAGTCTTTACAGAATTTCCAGAACAAACATAATTAAAAATTGCGTGAATCGGGGAGTCATTTTTCTAGGTTGAATTCGGTCGGGTAACGAAAGATATTTTTTTTGGGTTGTCTTAATGGTTCCAGCTTCCATAAAAGTTTATGGTACAAGGAGAGCTATACGTCTGCTGTATAAATGTGAAGGTTTCCTTTTCCCATCTCCTGAAAATGGAGGCAAATTGTAGACTTACCAACAAGCTAACAACAATAGCCAACTTAATAATATTAAACTTCGTATGTTGTTTCAACGATTCGTTCAGCGTGGCCATCGAAAACGAAAACGTCTTGTAGGAATAACCAGCTTGAAGTTTCTTCACTTCTTGAGCAAATCGTTTTTGCCATGCATCCAATATTTGTGCAGCTTTCTCTTGATTCCAACCAATATGGTTTACCTTAATACCATCTGACCAAAATTCATACATATCTTTTGTACCCATAATTTGGATAACTGTTTGCAATGCTTTTGCACGTAATATATGATGTGTTTTATTTTTAGTAACTCCGCCCAAAATTAATTGTTCTGGCCAATGCATGTATTTTGTGGCATAGCCAGAACATCCAGAATTCATTAAAGCTGCTATATCAGGTATCTATAAAAATTTGATAGTTAATATTTTCAAAAATCAAAGAAAAAAATATTAAGGTGAAAGAGTATATGAACTTTATAGTTCGTAGAACGCCTCTAAAAGTGTAATTTACGTTAACTATTTTATTGATGTCGTAAAGTTCAATTACTTCAGTTTTTGAAAATTATTATAAAATCCATATACTTTTTTGTTTGAGACTCTAAGCCACTTACCTCTTTACTATGATAATTTGGGGCTGTTTCTGGACATTCTGTGTCTTCGGGATCTAAACATGGTTTATATTGGTATGCAGTTGTTATCCCAGATTTATTTAAATACTCTTCCAGAATATGAAATTGATAATTAAATCGAATGCCCTTCATTTGGGCCAATATTTTCTGTGGATCTAAATTCGTCCATTTACGATTTCCAACTCCTCTGTTATTCAGAAAAACAAGATTAATTATAATTAGTATTCAAAAATTATTCGACTACAGTGTGTAAACAAAAACACTGAATATACGAATTATAGTATAGCATGTATTTAACATATGAAATAAGATTCAGAGGGTGTTTAACGTAGGTTGTAACGCAAACAGTGTACTTAGGTTAGGTTGTAGCGGCTGTCCTGGACGGGACACACTCAGACCATATGGTCCATTGTGATACCTAGGGATGTGAATGGAGGATAAGGAATTTGTGTGTAGACTATGAATTGGTAGGTTGTGCGGCTGCAGCCGACTTTGATAGGAATTATGCCGATATTTATCTGGAGTTCGTGAAAGAAACAGCAGAAAACCTTCACAAACATAGCCGGTTACTTCGTTTTTGTCCATATGCCGACAGTTTAGTCAATTAACCGCCTTCTTTTTTAATAATTGACAAACTGCTGATGTCGGGATTCGAACCCATAACCTCCCAGTTCCAAGTAGAGCGCCTTAATAAGCGCGGATACTTGGCCGGTAAAATAGTGTACTTACATTCATATTACTAATTTCTATATTCAGTGTTTTTGTATACAGGCAGGTATATGATAAATTTTTTAAATACTTACGGTATATGAACGGGATAATCAGGTCCTAATAATTTGGATCCTTCCCAGAAACAATCTAACGGTGTGATTATATTACAAGGGGATATATTCTCAAATATTCGATTAACATAATGAGAATCTGAGGTAGGCATTGTCGCTGAATGGCATAAATCTTTCAATTTCCAATCTTGATCGAATAATTGTACCGATACTTGTGATGCTTTTTTGATTATATTTAAGTGTACGATTAATGCATCGCGTGTCAATATATTGTCGTCTTCGTCCTCTTCGATATATCTGAAACGTCCAGACATTGTTTCGTGCCCGTAATGGTGGTGCTGTGATTGCGTATCCTCTGGCATTTGTATTACCATTAAATTGTTCCATGAATCGGTTTCGCCAAGATATGACATTGTGTAACTCACCTCTTCGCCGATTCGACCTGAATCTAAAAAAAAAAACATTACATGCATTGTTTTATTTTTATTATATTTTAAAAAGATGAAAGCGGGTGTTACAATTTTATATATCCCGCACTTATTTTTCAAACAACGTTGCCAAATCTTCACGTTTTCAATATTTTTTTAAATAATCAATTTTTCAATGAAATTACATTGTCATTAATTTTTTAAGATTCTACCCGATTACGACTCAAAATGCGTTAACAATTCGCATTAAATCGAAAAATTATTTTGGTTTCCATTTTATATATAATTCACTATATTAGATAAATTAGACCCAAAAAAGAAAAACAGAAAAATCGCGTTCATATAACGATTTGGAGAGAAGTTTACGAGATATTTACTGAAATCTATTAAAAGGGATGAAAAATTATTCTGAAGGAAAACTAATTTAATTATTTTCAAGAAATGAATTACAATAAATTAAAAATATAAATTTATGCAAAACCATTTAGGTTCTGACGGTATTTTTAACATTTGCCCTGATGGAGACTAAAATTCCCGGATATTTTCAAGTTTCCCAGGTCGTTCGTCTCTCTAGATTAACCATTAACAAACCGTGGTTCCAAAAGTGGTCCATATGGACCATATCGAGGTCGCTTCCAACCTGCAAGGGATCCACTTCACCGGAAACAAAATTTGGGTTGTAAATAGAATGAGATATAAATGAGGCTCTACGCGAGTGTATCCTATTTTGGTAGATCATCACCAAAATTTAAGCGTTTCGTAAATGAAAGGGCCTAACACAAATTTTACCAGTGTGTGTCAGGTGAAAAAACACATTTAAAGTTGATAAATTTTAAAAAATTTAATGTAAGAAAGGTAGATGATCTATGGAAAATCGAAAAAATCAGCACGGGATCTATAGGACAAAAAATTTTGAGAATGTCTGATCTAAAACATATAAAAACTTGTATTTCTTACCTGGAAGCCATAATCCTTCTAATCTGTAAGTAAATTGACTTGATTTGAGACCCACACTGAACGTTGCTACCATCAACATCCATACAAAGAGGACCTTCCCAGCATGAGAGAGAAGGAATCGTCCCAATAAATCGAGTCTCCGATGACATGCCTCCCGTAAACAAAGTCCACCGCCAATTGCGCGTCCCTAGAAACAAAAATTAAAAATTAATTTATAAAAATTCGATTTATATTCAATTCTCTAACTTTTTGGGAATTTTTTGAGTAAAGTGGTCTTAATAAAATCACAATTGGCATGAAAATTTAAGCCTAAGAATCTTCGGTTAGTTAACCAAATGACTGAGCACAGCTGGCTGAGTTAGTTCATCAAATGAAAAGTTAATGATCCAAAAGTTTTAGTAAATTTTATTTAATTTTATAGATACATAATAACAATAGGGAATATGCATGAAAATTTTTTTTCACTTGAATTGAAGCATGTTTACTTGACAAATATCAAGGTAAAATTACTTTTTAAATAACTTTAAAAATAAGCGAGATATGAATGATTGAAATTCCCGATTAGACAAAGAGTGTGATAGCCCTCTTGATATGTTATGTGACGTCATATTACACTTTCACCATTTAAAATACACGTAAAACTCCGTTTTTAATATTTTTGCAAGAAAGAGACAGATAATAATCTTTAAAAGCTTATAGCTTCCTTGATATTTGTCGGATTTTAATTTCGTTTTTAAATATTATTACAGTATTAACAGTATTTTCATATTCTGAAAATAAATGTGAAAAAAAATTTTCATGCATATTCTCTATTAGAAAGGGGGGTACCACAAATGGGTAGTTATAGATACATTAAATTACAATTAATCGTTTGTTAAAATATTGTTAAAATTTAATATTTGATGAACTGTAAAAACAATGAAGTTAGCACTGTACTTTTTCATTTATTTCGCATATTTTCAACAGCACTTTTAAAATGTCGGAAATTTCTGGTCGTGGAATATTCTATTAATATTATAGTCGCTAACTTTTTGTACACTCCCGTTCAATAAAATTGAACAGACCTAAAATGTTAATTTTCTTACATTTCATAAAACTCCTCACTTTTGTAACTCTCTGTATAATGATTTATTTATAAACAAAGATAAGTAATATATATTTTCAGTGTGAAAAAAGAAATGAAAGTATAGTAAAAAACATATACTACAAGAATAATCAAAACTGTGAGAGACTGATTCGATTCAGATCTGTTCAATTTTATTGAACGGGAGTGTACATTATTTGTTTAACGAATTATCTATGCCTATACTAATATATAGAGAGATAAAATTTGTCGTTTGTTCCGGTTAATCTCTGGAACTACTTTACCGATTCTAAAAATTATTTCACTGATAGGAAGCTACATTATTCCCGATTGACATAGGCTATACAAATTTTTGTTTTATGCATCCGTGCCCGCGTGGCATACTAAAAACCTAACTTTTAAACGATGCGAGATAGAGAAAATCGTTATATAAAAAAAAATGTTTAACTAATAAAAATAAACAACTTTTGTATGAAACATTTGTTTACACATCCAATAGTTTAAACACAATTTCAGTACAAAACCTGTTTGGGTCAGCTATAATAAAGAAATACACGTTTTAGCGTTTTTCGAAAATCAATCATTAAAGGGGTAAAATAGGGAGTCAGAGTTTCGGGTTTTTTTTTAAAGTTAGAGACATGGAAATTTTTATTTTAGTTATACATAAAAAAATACTTGGGAAATGGACCCTCAAGGGGGTGAGCGGAAACACTGTCGTATGTCGGTTAAAACCAACGTTTACACGATTGTCGGGTTGGTGTGAAATAAACCTAAGTTATTCCGAACACGACCTTGAACTTTTATAATGAGTCTATTATCAGACGATATTTCGCTAGATAATATTTATCTTCTACCCAGTATATGGAAGTCCTACGAGTATTTTGAACCAAATTAGATTACAAAGCCGTTACTATACGTGAAAATTTACTTTAATAATGACTCAAAATTATGTTATTTTCCAAAAAGTTTTGAAATACGTATAACATTATAAAAACAATAGTCAAACATGTGTCAACACAGTGATATCAAAGGTTCTGATGAATCCAAAAGTTATCTTATTTGAATTAATTGAAAATTTATCTATCAAATTTTCTTTGTATAATTTTAGAAATTTTTTAAATTGATATTCATTTCCTATGTTAAGTTGATTTTATGGGCAAAAGGGGACAGAGAATTAAAGGGAACATTTTGTTTGAAAATATTTAAAATATTCATTCAAATTGAATGTTAAAAAAAAACCTGTCACATGTGTCAAAATTATTTAATGAAATTTTTACACAAAGATAATTGAATTTACATCCCAAGAAACTTCAAAATATTTTAACTTTTTTTTTTTCTTCAAAAAATCACATGTGGTGAAGATAGTTTTACGTTAAGGGTGTACGAGCACTGAAGCTTCAAACAGATTAGACTTGACTTTTTAGCGAATTTCCTGAAAGGAAATAGAGCTATTGGTCCCGTAACGAAGTCAAAATTTTGCAAAAATTTCTTCAAATGTCCATCGATCCTACCTAGTAGATGTCAAAAATCACCATCTGTAAAATTTATATATATATATCTATGGACATATATATATATATCTATGGACATATATATATATATATATATATATATATATATATATATATATATATATATATATATATATATATATATACATATATATACATATATATATATATATACATATATATATATATATATATACATATATATATATATATATACATATATATATATACATACATATATATATATATATATATATATGTGTCTGTAATCACTCTAGCGGTCACAGTTTTCATTTTATCGGAATGAAATTTGGTATTTGAGGCGCTTTTGGTATTCAAAAGGTCAAGTTCGTTAATGGGTAAAATCGGACGAAGGGAAAGGGGGGTTCAAAGGGAGGGGGAAACACAAAATTTGACATATCTCCCTTAATATTCGAAAAATCGAAAAATTTATAAGAAGTAAAGTTTTAGATATTAAATTTTACTGTAGTTTTGTTTCTTATTATTTTTTCTGTTACACTAATATTTACAGAAATATTGACGGTTTAAGATTGAAAACTAAATTCCTCACTATCTCTGTACACATTAGAGTTTGAGCAAAAATGATAAGGTAATGAATTGTAGCAAACATGATTTTCTATAACTTTATTCCTTACGCATTTTTTGATTGTTCTAATATTAAGAAAACAACTGAGATTACGGGTAAATTTTATTTCTGTCGGCGGTAGCTAAATTACCCGAAATTAAGTTGTTTTCTTAAATATCTTTTTTGTTAGGCCCGATATGAGGGACCTAAATTAAATTTTAATTTTAACTTACAACAAAAAATAATTAACATTATTGTGAACTTTTATGAATGTATAAGATTTTGAAGAATTTTATAAATGGACTATACATCAGTGCTCGTACATCCTTAAGTTTCAAAACACATTACCAATTGATAGGCAAAAAACAAAGATGGTTTTTACCAAACGGTTCAGAATTTAGCCGAGAGTAACATAGGCTATACAATTTTTTTGTTCCATGCATTCGAGACCACGTGTTAAAATCTATCTTTTAAACGGTGTGCAAGATAGGAAAAATCGTTAAATACAAAAAAAAAATGTTTTTCTCATAAAAACAAACAACTTTTGATTGAAACTTTTTTTTTCATAATTCCAATATTTCTGGCATAAATACAAAATTTACACCAAAAAACTATTGAATGTATAAGAAAAAAATTCGTTACGCAGGAGCTGCTTCAACTTAGCGAATTTCCTTAGATGAAATCACTCTCTAGTGATCACAATTTTAGTCTGATCAAAATGAAATGTCATATATGATTTTAGCATTTGCAAGTCCAATTTTCTCAGTAAATGACATACGTCGAGGCGAATGGGGGGAGGTATAAAAAAAGAAGAAAACACAAAATATAAAATATCTCTCTTAATATTTGAACAATCGAAAAATGCGTAAGGAATAAAGTTGTATAAAATCAAATTTGCTACAATTCATCACCTTATCATTTTTGCTCAAACTCTAATGTGTACAGAGATATTAAGGAATTTAATTTTCAATATTAAACCGTCAATATTTCTGTATATATTATTGTTACAGAAAAAATGATAAGAAACAAAATTACAGTAAAACTTAGTACCTACAACTTTACTTCTTATAAATTTTTCGATTTTTCAAATTTTAAGGGAGATATCTCAAATTTTATGTTTCCCCCTCACTCTAAACCCCCCTTTCCCCTGGTCCGATTTTACCCATTAACGAACTTGACCTTTTGAATATCAAAAGCGCCTCAAATACCAAATCTCATCCCGATAAAATGAAAACTGTGACCGCTAGAGTGATGACAGACATATATATATATATATATATATATATGTATATATATATATATATGTCCATAGATATATATATATATAAATTTTTCAGATGGTGATTTTTGACATCTACTAGGTAGGATCGATGGACATTTGAAGAAATTTTTGCGAAATTTTGACTTCGGTACGGGACCAATAGCTCTATTTCCTTTCAGGAAATTCGCTAAAAGGTTCAAACAAAAGTTGTTTGTTTATTTATTTATATTATGTTTTAATATACAAATTTTTCGGATATAAAATACACTTAATTTCATTTGTCGTAATTCTGTATAAATACAGACAATAAACCCTTAAAGGTTACATTTGATTTTTAGTGAATTTACTGAAAGGAAATAGAGGTATTGGTCTCGTACCAAAGTAAAAATTTCTTCAAATGTCCATCGATCCTACCTAGTAGATGTCGAAAATCACCGTCTCTAAAATATATATATATATATATATATATATATATATATATATACATATATATATATATATACACCGTGTAACGGAGAAACCGTGTTTTTATTTAAAAAAGTAGACACCTAAGCAAAGAATGGAGTCGGAATACCCTTCATAGACCCAGAGCCTATTTTATGAATTCCAAGGACTGCATGTAAACAGATGATCAACGAGTGGATGAACGTGTAACAGCGTGATCACTGGGAAAATATACCGCAGCAAAAACTCGGGAAAATAGTGTTTCGGATGGCATCCAACAGGCTATCCCTCGATGTACTGAATCTGAACAGGATACAACTTCGAAAGTTTACCGGATTCATCATCGAACATTATCACCTACGAAAGCATCTGCACACAATAGGACTTCACAATGGATCCAATATGTACAGACTGTGCGACTAGTCGGAGGAAACATCCATCCACATCATCTTATCCTGCGAATCTTTCGGTTACAGCAGATACAAGATATTCGATACATCTTACCCCAAAATTTTAGCTCGTTATCTCTTTTCGTTTTTGAGTTATCGTGTTCACGGACAGACGGATTATTCGAATCGACCGAATTAGGCCATTTTATGAACACCCATTCCAAGCATTTATGTCAAGGATTAATATTTTCAAGCGTTACAAAGTCGGGACTAAACTTAATATACCTTGTATATTTACATATACTGGATATAAAAACGCGTTTTACCGTTCTGTTTTCAAAATATAAAAGTATAAAATTATTTTTTATTTCAAAGTTACAATTAATTTGTATATATGAATATTGAATATATCTATGTGTTGTGTAGGTATGTGTGTATATGTATTTGTTCTATAATAAAAGCAAACCGTTCTTTTGTCCTGATTATATAAGAGAGTGCTGGTGGGATGGAACTACCTTAAAAATTGTAAGCCACCTGACTTAAGTAAGTGAACCACAAAAAGAGTTTACGAAAGAAACACATAAAAAATACACATAAATTCCCGAGAAGTGAAAAATAAAGTCAACACAAAATACAATATTTGTTTGTTTTTTTTTTTGAATAGGTAAAAAGAAATAATAATTTTTACGTTGAAATGAAAAAACCTACAGAGAAAAAAAGCCAACCTAACCAATGCAGAGATGATTGAAATGAAATTTTTCTGTTAAAACGTCCATGTAATCACAAAAACATAATAACTTTCTCAAACAATATAATAATTTTTAATGGTAGTATGTATATATATACCATATACATAGAGAGTAGGTATATACCTGAACAGTTCCAAACACTATTCCAAGAAGAGTAACTACAAACGATTGGGTGGTCTTAATACTTATGTAGTGGCTGGCTTATACGATTGTATGTTAGTTCATCAACAACAGAGATAGCCAGCTACAACTCTCTCTCTCTCTCTCTCGGCTACAGTGCACTATGTATGTACAAAAGAGTGTACACATAATATGTATATGAAGACAAAATCAATTCTTTTGCCGAAAATCTTTTATTATTTGTGTGTGTGTGTGTGTATTGATGATACTAAGGGAGACCGGGGCCACACACTAGGCTCGCCTAATCGCAATTGTATTTATATGAAATTTAAGAATTTGGTTGGAGTATAGTGATGGTGTACAAAAATTCAAAACTATCATCTGTTTTTTTTTTTTTTTTTTGTTTCTCTGACGACGAGATGAAATTATAGAAGTTTGTGTGGTGTAATCATGATGTTGTGCCATATGTATGTATGGATAGGGATTGATTTGAGTTTTTGTTATGTAACTGATGGGTTTTTTTTTTCGGGGGTATTATATCATAATAGAGAACTGTGTGTTGTCAATTGCTAAAGCGGTATTATTTTTTTTTTATACAAAAATTTGATTATTTGTACCGAATCTATTTGGGTTTTGATAAAAATATATAGGACAAAAGTTGGTAGTTTTTGTATAGGTTAGATTAGATTAGATTTAAGGGTTTGGTCTGCTAAACGCTTGCCTTCTAGTAGAAGTAATCTCTAGTCTAGTCCTTTGCTTTGAATCATTTCCAGCTTCATGCAAAGTTGATTAGTTTTGTGAATGTATAGAACAAAAGTTGTTCGTTTTTGTATAGATTAGGGTAGGTTAAATTTAAGGGTTTGGTCCGTATTTCCAGCTTCGTGCAAAGTTCATTATCTTTTTGACTTCTATGTCTGGTGCGTTCACTAGGTAGCTTAAACAACTGTATCCTATTATGATGCATGATGTTCATTTGTCTTTTCCTCCTCGTTGCACTCCTTGTACTAGTGCATTTCCATTTATGGAGGTTCACTTCGACTGCACAGTTTCCAGTGATTACTCCAGTGGTAATGTTTACAAGATCTTTCCTGTGTTTTAACACAAAGAGTGACAAAAATTGTTCAATAAATTTGTCTTCATCATAACGTTCAACCAGCTTCTTAGAATTTTTGGATAAATCGTTATCTGGCATCGCTACAAGCAATAGCTGACCCGGAAATTTGGCAGTTCCTCAGCTAAGAGATACAGGTGGTTGTTACTTGTAACACCTCCGGTGGCTACGCCCCTGTGATTAGTATTATCAATTACTAAACTGGTGTTCTTTTTTGAAATTTTACAGTTGATTTGTTCGAAATTTATTTGATTTCTAAGGGATTTTTTTTAACGGTAGCCCAATACTAATATTTGAAAAATATACAACAAAAATTTGTACATGGAGGTTGTGTTGGTGTTAGATTTTTTAAATTCTTTTTCAACCTGAACAAATGGATTAAATGATTCAGAAATCACGTCTCAAATAAATAAATATATATTTATTTTAGTTAGAAATAATTCACTGTAGTAAAATGATCTTACTGTGGTGTATGTATCGGCAATTTAGGGGAAGTATTCTTAAGACCCCCATACACGATCAAACAATTTACGAAACAACCGTGTTTGTGCAAACATTGGTACATGTACACTTTCCAACAGCTTTTGAAAACCTCATTTAATTTTGCAGAGTTTTCGAGAGAAAATGTTTTCCGTTATTATTATCGGTTTATTGGCTAAACATTGCCATACACGTTCAGACCGCTTGTCAGGCACGAAGTAGTGCCGGAATATATTGCCCGATTTGTTTCAAATCATTATTCACTCAACTCAATCCATATTATACACCAGTCAATTGATTGCGCAAACACGGCTAATACGCAAATTACTTGATCGTGTACGGGGTCCTTAAACCGAAGAAAAAATTTATTTAAATGGTAGATGTAATTCACCAATAATAAAATATATTGTCAAGTATGCAAGTGATGATAGCCCAGGAGGAGGGGGTGGGGGTTAATAAAAAAATTAAACACTAATACAAAAAAATATCTTTTTCGCTCATAACTAAAGAGTAAAGAAAATAATTTCAGACAAAAATTGTGAACACTCTCATAATAAACAGCGTCATCGTTGTTTTGCATTTAACTTAAGTATATTGTTATGATATGCAAAACAACGATGACATTTGATGTGTCATGACAGTGACGTGTCACAACTTAAAACCATATGACCGCACAACGTTTTCAATTATTTAAATTTTAAAATAATAATCTCGTATTTTGATTAGTATAGACCAATGGACTTCTGTTCCTTAGGGAAGAAACTGTATTCATAAATCATTTTTAAAATGAAATAAGCTAATAGGTTAACTAACCTATTGTTATTTATTTATATTGTTTATTTCATCTAAACTGAACTTCATCCAGACCGTGAAATACGAATAGTCAGGCCTAATAGGGAATATGCATGAAAATTTTTTTTCACATTTATTTTCAGAATATGAAAATACTGTTAATACTGTAATAATATTTAAAAACGAAATTAAAATCCGACAAATATCAAGGGAGCTATAAGCTTTTAAAGATTATTATCTGTCTCTTTCTTGCAAAAATACTAAAAACGGAGTTTTAAGTGTATTTTAAATGGTCAAAGTGTAATATGACGTCACATAACATATCAAGAGGGCTATCATCCTCTTTGTCTAATCGGGAATTTCAATCATTCATATCTCGCGTATTTTTAAAGTTATTTAAAAAGTAATTTTACCTTGATATTTGTCAAGTAAACATGCTTCAACTCAAGTAAAAAAAAATTTTCATGCATATACCCTATTATATGAATGTTAAGTAATGTTCAATTTATATGAAATAAAAAATAGTAAAAAATAAAAATTTTTAATAAAAATGTTAGCAATAAAACAATTCTTATAAGTACACTCTCGTTCATAAAAAATGAACCAGTAAGTCACATTCTAAGCGTATATATTGCTAAATATATGTATTACATAGAGAAACACTTAAAATGTTTCAATTGGTTCAATTTTCATGAACGTAGCTTCACCTTGCGGGGCCCAGATGGAAATTTTTTTCGAGTCCCCATCTTACTCAAAAAAATCTCTATTTCCAATTGGTTATGGTTAAGTATTTGAGACGCCGAATATTTGAAATTGAATAAGCCTACGAAGTTGAGCTTTAATCAACTGCTCTGGTGGCAGCGGACATTCATCACCTGCAACAACCAATTTTGCACAAAAGGACGCAACATAAAATTGGTGTCAACGGTGGGAATGCAACAATATATGATCATTGACCGGAACAATATATCGTCTTTCGAGAAAATTTATTACAATTACTATTAATAATAATAATCAGAAAGTTGGGTACCGCAAACGGGTCTCTAGCACCTAGACCAAGGGGTCCTCGAAGGCGAGACGCCTCCGGGTAAGAGCCGTTTCATGTGCGAGCTGTTTCACAGAAGTTTTTGTATACGACTTTCGAGACAAGCACGGAAAAGAAAAAATTGTTCATGAAATTTGTCACTGATGTCTTCACCACAACGTTCGACCAGCTTCTTAGAACTTTCGTATAAATTTTAGATAGATAGATAGATTGTAGAGGTTGTCCTGGACGGGACACACTTCGACCATAAGGTCCATTGTGATACCTAAAGATGCGAGTGGAGGCCTAGGAATTTTGTGTGTAGACTAGGATTTGGTAGGATATGCGGCTGTAACCGACTTTGGTAGGAACTATGCCGATACTCATCTGGAGTTCGTGAAGGAAACTGCAGAAAACCTTCACAAGCATAGCCGGTTACATCGTTCTTGTCTATACGCCGACAGCTTAGTCAATTAACTGTCCACTTTTTTTAAAAATAATTGACAAACTGCCGATGTCAGGATTCGAACCCATAACCTACCAGTTCCAAGTACACACAACGCCTTTACAAGCGTGGCTACTTGGCTGGTTCGTATATGTCTTTATCTGTCATCGCTACAAGCTGCTGCAATAGTTGACCCTGCGTTAAGAGGCCCCGGTGATGGCTATCTGTAACACCCCTGGTTGCTACGCCATTGACCTGAAGTAACCATACTGTAAGTATTAGGGATTTATGTTATAAGTACAAATACCCCAATACTTCAAAAGTATTAAGTCTCTTTTATAACTTTGTCCAGCTCTGATTCATACATTATTTTATTTAATATAGTACACTCCCGTTCATAAAAATTGAACCAGTAAGTCACATTTTAAACGTATATATTACTAAATATATGTATAATGCATACACTACTAACACTTAGAATATTTCAAATGGTTCACTTTTTATGAGCGGAAGTGTACACTCCTGTTCAATAAAATTGAACAGACCTGAAATGTTAATTTTTTCATAAAACTCCTCACTTTTGTGACTCTCTGTATAATTATTCATTTATAAAAAAATATAAATAGTATTTAAATGTGAAAAAAGAAATGGAAGTATAGTAAAAAAGATTTACTACAAGAATAATCAAAATTGTGAGAGATTGTTTCGGTTTAGATGTGTTCAATTTTATTGAACGGGAGTGTACATTCTATAGTACGTAAAAATGATTCCACACTGTATACTCGATAAAAACAATAAAAGCATGGTATTGCAAAAAAAAATGGGAACAAGCAATAATCCAAGACAAGCTAAATAAATGACCATCATTAAAAAAACAACATTTTGCATGAGAAATATGAAGCAATAAAATTATAAACTTTACAGCTCATAAATGAATCAATTAGAAAAAGAAATATTTATGGATATAACTTTTCATTTGTATTTGATGCCAGGCAGCTCAGTTCCACGAGGCATTCATAGATTATCTTCGATTGGAATCTTGACGCCTCAAGGGCCCGAAAAAAACGGGTATTATAAGTTTAATACCGAAATTGTAATGGCTCGAAATATGGATTGTAGGGAAAAACAAGTGAAAATAACAATTGAGTTAATTTCTTGAATACCCGGTATATACTGAGTTTATGAAAAAAGATTCAACGGTTTCAAAGATGGACATTATTCCCCTGTCTCGGCAAAGTTGGAGCACAAATTGCGGGTAGTCTTTTAAGTTCATGCCAAAAAAGTTTCCAACAACTGTTGTTTTTTTTAAAAAGAGGAAGATTTTTTGGTAAAAATTTTTTTTCAATCTCTTGTTTCATAAATTTATATTTCCCAAAGATATACTACTTTTTTTATTTAACTCGTATGACCGAATAATTTGATCCCAATAGACTTTTTTTAAGATATATTGAGTTATTTTAAACAAAAAAGATCTTCAGTAATTTTTTTGTAAAGTTGACCGTTTCCGAGTTATAAATGAGAAACGCATTTATATACGAAGTTTGTTCATATGTTTTTGCGATCAACTCAGAAACGGTCAACTTTACGAAAAAATGACAAAAGACCTTTTTGTTTTAAATAACCCAAAATGCCTAAAAAAAATATCTATTGGGATCAAAATATTCGGTCATTCGGGTTAAATTAAAAATTAGTCGCTTTGACAACTGAAAATCAAAGCTTTAGAATACAATAATCTGTAATTACTCTTTAGGATTTTGTTAAGGGATGTTCAAAGATTCTTTCAGAATTTTGGCAAACTCAAAAATTTCATTTTTTAATATTGTTTTTTAGCCTTGAACATGACCGTTTTTGCGTTTTTTCAAACATTAAATGGTTTATAACTCGGAAACGGCCAACTTTACGAAAAAATGATAAGATAACTTTTTTGTTTAAAATAACTCAAAATACCTATAAAATAATAATAAAATAAATTTTTTGCCATTCGACACGGCAAAAAATTTGGGACCAGATTTTTGTGCGACTAAATCCATATTCAGGGGGATACCCCAAGCATGAATGTGCTAAAAAATTGAATGGGAAGATTTTTCCTACAAATGCGAGGCGCGTTCACATTGTCTAATAGTCTGTTTAACGTTTAGAAATATTGACAGTGGAGAAAAACAACGAATATGCCCTGAGAATATTATAAATTTTGAAGAAAAAAAAAACAATCAAATTTAATTAACGTAAATTTGTGTATAGAAATAAAATATCAAATATATTAAAATGTAATTGCTGAAAGAGAAAAAAGAATAAAAATTTTATCTATGTGTGAGTCCCATGAATAGATCTCTGTGACCACCATCATAGATTAACATTAATAATAAAATATTATTAACCGTTAAGTGGAATACGATTGAATCGGACAATGATTCTGTATAATTTAATAAAATTATATATAGATAGGTGATTCTCAACCTTTTTTTGTCGCGGCACACTTTTAACGACTTCAAAATTTGACAAAGAAAAAGATAAGTTTAAAAGTTGTTTACTTACCTATAATACAATAAATAGTTTATGATAATACACTAATATTAACAAAAATATTTATAATTAAGGTTGAAAGTTAAAATCCTAAATATCTCTGTATACATTAGAGTTTGGAAAAAATGATAAGGTAATGAATTATAGCAAACTTGATTTTCTACAACTTTACTCCTTATACATTTTTCGATTGTTCTAATAATACAAGATATATTTTATATTTTGTGTTTTCTTCTCTCTTTATACCCTCCTTTCCCCTTGACCTATGCCATTTTATTAATAAAATTGGCCTTGCAAATACCAAAATCATATCAGATACGACATTTCATTTTGATCAGACTAAAATTGTGACTTATGAGTGAGATGAAAAAAGGATCACCACATATGTAGTATATAGTACAATTGGCTACAAAAGTTGATATTATTTTTTTAAATATTATAGTTAATTTTTGCCTTATTCATTCAGTTTTGGAAAAAAATTTTCTAATAGAAGTTGTTACTATATTTCTAATGAACAATTTTTATCCGAAGCATTTTTTCGAAAACCGAATCAATAAGGCAAAAATCAATTATAAAATTTTTTAAATTGACATCAACTTTTGTGACAAATTGTACATTGGTCCGACTATAAAATTTATTATCTATATCAGTGTGTCTCAACAACTGTGCCGCGGGACTTTTGTGTACCGCCAAATTTTAGAAATGTATATAGTAAAGTATTATCCAACATACAACCTAGAAACATTTACTTCACGTGTCCAGTAAAAAATCCTTCGGAATTACGAATTGATTATAATTTTTCAAAAATATGTTTAAATAAACTTACGAAAAAAAAACCTACTTTATTATTCAGATATGCAAAAAATACATGATTCTTGGTACAACATCCTAAAAAATCCACAAAGGTGGTTTATTAAAAATTCAAAACGTATTAGGAAATAAAATTTACATTACATAAACGATTAAATATACAAAGTGTTTCAGTAAAATGTTGACTTAAATTGATGAAACATCGATTGAAACATTCAATTTACTAATTGTATGCATAATTGTAATAGCAATTGCATAAGCTTATGAAATTATTGTATATATAATATTAGTAGGAACGGCGACCGTAGAAAACGGTTCTTATTTAATTATGGAATGAAACTTTCAAAAAAGGTAGTACATATATTGAGTTCAATCACTTGCCTAGGCAACACTGTGAGAACCTGACCCGAAATCGGGGCAATCACCCCTAATAAAACTTTTATCGCGCATAACTATTTTATGCATTATTTTTCATATCTATTGCTCCCCGCTAAGGACTGATTGCCTTAAAATGCTGTTACACGTATTCATTTGTTTCTTTATAATTTATAGGCTTAATATCAATTTTCATGTCTCTAATTTTAAAATACTGACCAAACGCACACTTCGTGTTTTACCCCCCTTGGAGTCGGTGTCAGCATAGAGAAATTCACTTAAAATTTGGACACCGACTCCAAAAATAACAATAATTATACATATATATTTAAAAATTTTTGCTTAGGTGAACTAAAATTGGCACAAGAATATGCAATTATTTTTTTACTTTTTAGTGCATTTTTTGTTACAGAATATTTGATTTTTGAAGTCGGGTTTCCATTTTGTCAAAATATGGTTTATTTCTCGCTTTTTAGTGACTTTGAAGTTCTATAACTGATTTTATTTGTCTAAATATGGGTAGACCAACTAAACGACCAACTAATTTTTAGTGCATTTTTTTTATCCGTTTTTTTTTTTAATTTTTAACAGAAAATTTGAAATTTTATTTCTAAAAACCTAGAGTGCTCTTTATATATATATATATATATATATATATATATATATATATATATATATATATATATATATATATATATACTGTGTTGGACAGCTTTTCCTATAGTAAATCAATGTTAAATATTATTTATTACTAGCTGTCCGTCTGGTACTGTATGTATATATATATACAGATGATTACCTAACGCACTATATACACAACACAATCACGTGAATTAAAATTTACAACTTTATTTATATTTTCTGCAATTGCTTTTATGTTAAATGTTTATTTTGTTTTTATTTACAAAATTTTAGAGGTATTTATAATTTTTCAATAATTTTTATGTTCAGTGAATAAAATTTTCAGTGAATTTTTAGAAGAACATGCATTATGTATGAGAGAAGTAATTATTTGATGTCTGATTAAATACATTATTATTAATATATACAGGAAGTCTTAAATAAGTTGATGAATTGATAAATTTGAAAATTTAAATTATGTATATAAAATATTAAATTTTTAATTACTAGAGATCGGATTTACATGTACTATCGACCACACAAGTTCATGCCATTTTTTTAAGGTTTTCGAAAAAATGCTTCGGATAAATATTATATATATATATATATATATATATATATATAATCTTGGAAAAGCGCATGGAAACGTGGAATTTTTCAAAATTTTAGTAAAATAAGCCCACTTATACAGACTGTGTTGGAATGCTTTTCCAATAGAGAATCAATGTTAAATATTATTTATTACTGGCAGGTCGTCTGGTTACTGTGCGAAGTCAGTCATTACACATGTAATGAGTACACACTCTTAAATGAGTCAGTACACACAATACACACAGTCAATGAGTCAGTACACACTATTAAATGACTACCATACGCATATGATATGATTCTCATTACATATGTACTAACTGACTTCATATAGTAAACAGACGGACATTCAGTAATAAATAATATTTAACATTGATTCTGTATTGGAAAAGCATTCCAACACAGTCTGTATACAATGTCAGACGATTTTTGATACACACAAAAATTAGATTATACATTTAAAATCGTAATTATGTCATGGTTTTTGGAAATTAACGGTAACATTAAAATCGCGTGTATTCTACAATAGAAAATGATTCTGAACACGAATTTAAACTTGAAAATGTTTAAAAATAATAATCTTATAAATCACTCAAGAATATATAAATAACTCTTTAGCGGTCACAATTTTAGTCTGATCAAAATGAAATGTCGTATATGATTTTAGTATTTGCAAGGCCAATTTTATTAATAAATGACATACGTCGAGGGAAATGGACCGGGGAGGGGGGGGGGGTTGTATAAAGAAAGAAGAAAACACAAAATATAAAATAACTCTCTTAATATTAGAACAATCGAAAAATACGTAAGAAATAAAGTTGTATAAAATCAAATTTGCTACAATTCATCACCTTATCATTTTTGCTCAAACTCTAATGTGTGCAGAGATATTAAGGAATTTAATTTTCAATCTTAAACCGTCAATATTTCTGTAAATATTAGTGTAACAGAAAAAATGATAAGAAACAAAATTACAGTAAAACTTAGTATCTACAACTTTACTTCTTATACATTTTTCTAATATTAAGGGAGATATGTCAAATTTTGTGTTTCCCCCTCCCTCTAAACCCCCCTTTACCCTTGTCCGATTTTAACCAATAACGAACTTGACCTTTTGAATGCCAAAAGCGCCTCAAATACCAAATTTCATTCCGATAAAATGAAAACTGTGATGTGACCGCTAGAGTGATTACAGAGACACACACACATATATATATATATATATATATATATATATATATGTCCATAGATATATATATATATATATATATATAAATTTTACAGATGGGGATTTTTGACATCTACTAGGTAGGATCGATGGACATTTGAAGAAATTTTTTCGAAATTTTGACTTCGGTACGGGACCAATAGCTCTATTTCCTTTCAGGAAATTCGCTAAAAGAGTTTCAATTAAAGTTATTGATTTTATACTTTTTTCTTTGATTGTCACGATTGAACTTAATTTAAAACAAGTAATGTAACAACTAACTGAGTTAATTGTTTGAATACCCAGTATATACTGAGTTTGTATATCAATGTTTAAACAATTCTTCAAATTCAAAGTTTATAAGATATGAATTTTTTTTCTGCAATCAATATTTTCAAGCATTACAAAGTCGAAACTAAACTGAATATACCTTGTTTATTTACAAATATACTGGGTATAATAATACTTCTGAAGCAATAAAAGAGAGAAGATTCTATTGAATTAAAAATTTGGTTTTCTTTCTAAGAACTATTGGTGATTCGTTTTTAACTGGCGTACGTGTCAAATAAAACGAAACTTTGATTAAAACATTTATAAACACAATAAGCATATAGAATTTTCTTGAACATCCTGTGTCCTTCGTTCGATGCCCGAAAATATCTCAAAAACTATAAATCGTTCTCAAAGTAATACCGAATATTTTTATAACAAGTCAAAATAACATAATTAAGTTGATTGCTTACCAGTTTTTTCCCACTCCAAGTGGCCGAGCGATTTAAGGCGTTATGCCTGCGCAGTATGCCTACTTAGAAACTGGGAGGTTATGGGTTCGAATCCCGATATCGGCAGTTGGTCAATTATTAGGAGAAAAAAAGGGGCGGTTAATTGACTAAACTGTCGGCGTATGGACAAAAACGAAGTACCCGGCTATGCTTAAGAAGGTTTTCTGCAGTTTCCTTCACGAACTCCAGATAAATATCGGCATTCGGCATTCCTAGTCTATATATTATACAAAAATTCCTTCCACTCCAATCACATCCTTAGGCATCACAATGGGCCTTATAAGGTAAGATGGGTATTTTCGGCCCTGTCTGTTAACACGATAGTTAACTACTCGTTAACTATTATCATTTTTGAGTTATCGTGTTAACAGACAGACGGACATGCGGATATGGACTAATTATGAGATATTATGAACACCTATATCATAAACTTTTTTCTGCGAGCAATATTTTCAACCGTTACAAAGTAGTAGAACTAAATTTATAATATCTTATAAATATACAGTATTTATACCGGGTATAAAAATATTTTGATTTATTATTTCATTTTATAAATTTAACTAGCATTACCCGTCGCGGCTTCGCCCGCAAAAATTTTGTAACGCCCTTATAACCAAGTAACATAATATTTTCTCCCGTCAAGGACTGATAAATTGTACACCTATACGTCTGCATATGAGCAATGAACTGTATTAATATATGATCCACTGTTACACATCAATCACTTTATGCAGACTGTTGTCTGTTGCATGCTTATATAAATAACAGTCAAAATATCTACATCCCCACTCCTGGCAGACAACGTATAACACACAGCACCTAGAGCAACGAACATCTGTTACTATGCACTGATAAATTATACACCTATACATCAATAAATTATACAATTATACCTTATTTTATAATATGTAAGCACTAATTTATACAAAAACTTGACTTGATTATAAACTAAAACCTTCCTCGAGAACCACTCTATCCATTGGTGTAAACAGCATGAAAATCGATGCAGTAGTTTTTGAGTAAATCGCGAACAGACAGACAGACGCGGCTGGGGGACTTTATTTTATACTATGTAAGGATTAAATTTAGTTTTTAGAAAAAAGCAGTGGTGTACACAATTTTTTCTTTAAAATATCTAGTCAGGATGCCCCTGGAATAATGAAATCAAATTTAATTACATCAAATTAGTCCATTTACTAATTACTAAAAACATGCCAAGTGTCATCAAAATCAACCAAGTAGTTTTTGAGACATTTGAAGAAAAAAAACTTAACTTTAAGAAACTGTATCTCGAAAACAAAAGTTCATATGAAGTTTTCTTCTTATTTTTGGGAGATTTATCGCCTATTCAATTTTCTGGATTAAAATCTGAGACACCCTGTATATACAAATGAATAGGTTTGTTCATTTTATATATTTAGTGTGTGTGTTGTGGAATATTCAACGGGTAATTCCCCCTCCCCTTGTTATACATAAAATCCAATCTTTAGTTAACTAATTATTTAATATGCATAAGCATGATAGAAAATTTATTCTTTCAGATAAATTATTCAACACGGTGTTTCAAAAGTATGATACACTGTGAATCATTACTATTATAACGTCAAACTGTTATTACTTTTTGGTATAATAGATTCATGTCTACCAAGTGTGTAATCGGATAATTTGGTACAATCAAAATCAGTGAAAATAACAACTAACTGAGTTGGTTGCTTCAAGTATATACCCAGTATATACCCTTCAAGTATATACCCAGTATATACTGAGTTTATGAACAACAAAAGTTGTTTATTTAGAAAAAAAAGGAACTTTTTTTTCTACCTTTCTTACCGTTGCTTACCGGATCTTTCTTACCGTTTCAAAGAAGGGGGAAGTCCGGTCCGATTTGCCAAATTACGAACTAGACCTTATTTTTTAGTTCTAGAACTCACCTACAAAATTTCAGCTCACTATCTCTTTTCGTTTTTGAGTTATCTCTTATAACTCACCTATAACTCTCATAATCTCCTATAACTCACCCTAAAGGGTTGATTTTCAAAAAAAAACGCTAAGCAAGCTTTTTTTTAATACTAGCAATTGTTATCATGCATCTCATTTTAAAAAACTGAGATACCCATGCAAACTTTCAGCATCTATTTCTCCCCCTCAGGGGTTGATTTTCTAAAAACGCTAACCACATTTTTTTCTTATTTATTAATAGTCTAAATATCAATTATCATGTCTCTAGCTTAAAAAAATCTCCAATACAAACTTTCACCCTCCTAGGGGTTGATTTTCCAAAAACGCTGAAACATGTATTTCTTTTTTTATTATTAATAGAAATACTAATTTTCATGTCTCTAAATTTAAAAAAAAACGGGACACCAAAACAAACTTTCATTGCCTATTTCACCCCCTTATTAGGGGTTGATGTTTCAAAATTGCTCAAGCATATTTTTCTTTATTTATTATTAATTATTTCGAGCCACGCGCGAGCCTCTACAGTTTTACAATTTTTACGCAGGAAGTCTAAATATTTCCGGGATAAAAAATTACTTCTCTGAAAAATCCTCTACTTGCCAATGAAAGAAAGTCTAATTAAAATCGGATCATCCGTTTCGAAGATTAGCCCGGACAAACAGACAAGCAGAATAAAAAATGCGTGTTTTGAGTTTTGATAACGTGCAAATAATCATATGAGCTTAAAACAAGCTTTTATTTCGAGATCACAGATAGGCGCTTCAATTTTATTTATTTATAAGTAAAGATAAATTCGGTATACATGTCCGGAAATAAATTTTTTCACAGTTGGCAACCCTAGAACCCACCCATACCATACTACCTACGGAGGGTTAATATGATTTTTGATTGAACAATTTCTCTCTGAATTGACGAGTATATGAAATATGTTGACTATGCGTAGTTAGTATAAGCCGTACGATGAATATGTCGCGGTCTCATTTGAAATCTGTCTTTTCACGAAGATACCGGGCATTTCAGAAAACGTCCACGTATTACATAGACATGGAAAGTTACAAGTAGTACCCTGCTTCGTGAAAAGCCCATTTTATTTCGACAGATTGTGTCTAACATAATCTGCTGTAGTTTAAATGTTGGAGTTTCGGACCAAAGGAAAAACATTTTGTGTTTCTACTGCATTTATACAGAATAGGGAATATGCATGAAAATTTTTTTTCACTTGAATCGAAGCATGTTTTACTTGACAAATATCAAGGTAAAATTACTTTTTAAATAACTTTAAAAATAAGCGAGATATGAATGATTGAAATTCCCGATTAGACAAAGAAGGTGATAGCCCTCTTGATATGTTATGTGACGTCATATTACACTTTCAACATTTAAAATACACGTAAAACTCCGTTTTTAGTATTTTTGCAAGAAAGAGACAGATAATAATCTTTAAAAGCTTATAGCTCCCTTGATATTTGTCGGATTTTAATTTCGTTTTTAAATATTATTACAGTATTAACAGTATTTTCATATTCTGAAAATAAATGTGAAAAAAATTTTTCATGCATATTCCCTATTGTAAATGAAAATAAGTTATTTTAGCCGGATAATTAAAAGTATATTATTGATCTGATTACCGAAGGAATATTATTTAGCCTAATTTCATTATAATAAGCAATAAATAAGTCTGTGGCTTCAACTGATACCGTACGTTTAGTTTACATCTTCGCATAGCAGATCCCCACGAGTATGAGAAGGAGGTCTTATAGGTTTGTTTTGTTACTGTTGTGTTGTATGTGCATATGTGTTTTGTTGTATGTGCCTATGTATGAGTTGTATTTGTTTTGTTACTGTTGTGTTGTATGAGACAATCACCAGCCACTCGAACAGTTATGAATATTATTCACTATTTTGAAAAATATGCTTGTTTATCAAACCTATAAGACCTCCTTCTCATACACATTGCTTAATGTATACATATATGTACTCTCTCATACTCGTGGGAGATCTGCTATGCGAAGATGTAAACTAAACAACCGGTATAGTAAGAATGTAAAATTTTATACATGGAAACAATACGCCAACTTTGCATGAAATGTCTAAGATCTTCGTGAAAAAAGGATTTCACAACGATACTACGATATACAGTGACATAGATTATGTTAGAATTTATCCGTCGAAGTATTAAAGGTTTTTTACAAAGCGCTCAGACAACCAGTCCAAATATCCAAACGGTCTATAGCGCTCTATCTGCTTGAAACTGGAAGGATTCGAATCCCGGCGACGGCAGTTTGCCAATTAAAATTAATGGGATGGTTAATAGGGAATATGCATGAAAATTTTTTTCACATTTCTTTTCAGAATATGAAAATACTGTTAATACTGTAATAATCCGTTTAAGAAATATTCAACTTTGAAATAACCATAAATTATTTTGGATTAAAACTGTTACCGCTTGAGATTCCACAGAAACATAAAAGTATAAATATTTTTAACATCCATTAGGCAGATAAAACATTTGAAGAAATTTTTACGAAATTCAATTATCTTTACAAAAACAATAGCTGCACTACCTTAAGTGGAAGTTCGCTAAAAATGCCATTTAAAAT
This sequence comes from Nineta flava, assembly GCA_963920215.1. Lineage (NCBI taxonomy): Eukaryota > Metazoa > Arthropoda > Insecta > Neuroptera > Chrysopidae > Nineta > Nineta flava. Next base: position 16,382,828 of record OY986046.1, on the reverse strand, counting down.
ACCTATTTTCAATGTGACCATTTCAAATATTCACCATCCCTGAATTTAACATCCCTGACCAGACTAAAATTGTGACCGCTAGAGAGTGATTTATGTATTCTAAGGAAATTCGCTTAGTTGAAGCAGCTCCTACGTAATGAATTTTTTTTTAATGTAACATAAAACTCTTTTTAACTAATATTAATTGACTAAACTGTCGGTGTATGGACAAGAAATAAGTAACCGGCTATACTTGTGAAGATTTTCTGCAGTTTCCCTTCACGAACTCCAGATGAATATCTGTATAGTTCCTATCAAAGCCAACCAATTCCTAGTCTGCATACAAATTCCTTATCCTCCACTCACATCATAAAAACGTATCGTTAAAAATTAATAAAGATTGAAAAATAATAAAGTGGGTGGCCGCTGTTCTTATAGACCGTGGAATTCCAGAAACAAGAGGTAAAATCTTATTATTATGCACGAAGCGCCCAGACAATACATGTAAATTTCCATGCTTACGACCAATTAGCCGACGTTTTATCAAATGCCTGGAATCTTCGTAAAAAGACGGATTTCTGTGAGACCACAACATAATATAATGTACACACATGGCCGGTCGCTTCTATGCATACACATGTATTATATGTGTGTACGTATGGGGGTATTGGAATACTTGACATAGTTGATTGAGGCCTGAGTTCGACCACACAACACGACTGCTAAACCAGTGCCTCTCAAACACATTTAATAATAATCAAAGTATTATATGAGACGTCCAATCAATGTCGTATATATATATATATATACAGACGATTACCTAACGCACTATATACACAACACAATCACGTGAATTAAAATTTACAACTTTATTTATATTTTCTGCAATTGCTTTTATGTAAATGTTTATTTTGTTTTTATTTACAAAATAAAATAATATTTAAAAAAAATAGCAACAACATTGTTTTTGTTTTTTTTTTATTGTTTATTTTTTGTACTTAGATATAACATTTATTATTATAATTGTATATTATGTATGTAGTAGGTATACCGTGTGTGTTGGAAAGCTTTTCCAATAGAGAATCAATGTTAAATATTATTTATTACTGGCTGGCCGTGTGGCTACTGTTCGGAGTCAGTCAGTACACATGTAATGAAAGTGATTGTTTGTCATTTAAGAGTGGGGTTTTTTTATGCACATACTAAAGTTAAGAATTCAATGAACATATTTAATCCACTGTCATTACATGTGTGCTGACTGACTTCACACAGTAACCATACGGCCAGCCAGTAATAAATAATATTTAACACTGATTCTCTATTGGAAAAGCTTTTCAACACACACGGTACAGTTAACAAATATGTAACAACTGAGTTAATTGTTTGAATACCCAGTAAATACTGAGTTGTATATCAATGTTCGAATTGTTAATACCTTTACTGGATATATCAATATATAGTGTATAAGAGATGTTATGTATCTACATATGTCCGCCTACGTTCGACTATGAATAGTATGCCATTTGCTCTTTGAGCGTAAATTATGAGAAAACTATTGAGTTTATAAAAAAAATTTTCAAACAAAAGTTGTTTAGTTTAAAAAGAAGAAGATTTTTTGTTATTAAATTTTTGTTCTATCTCTTACGGTTTCAAAGATGTACCTTACTTTGTTGCTCCAAAATACACATACAAAATTTCAGCTCGTCATCTCTTTTCATTTTTGAGTTATCGTGTTCACAGACAGATGGATTAAAAGGTCGAATAAGGCCATTTTATGAACATTCATTCCAAGAATTGATGTCAAGGATTAATATTTTCAAGCGTTACAACACGGGGCTAAACCTAATATACCTTGTATATTTACATATACTGGGTATAAAAATGTTATGATGCCATTGGTCGGTTCAGTTAAACTACGGGTGTATTCGTTTTGAACGACTTATGAACGCTTACTCTCCTCGTGAAAATGCCGTTCGTTTTGGCATTATAAGTACGTGTAAGCGCCAATTGTCATCAATATTCAATATGGCGGATGAAAACAGTTCAGCTGTTTTTCAAGCAATGTTTTAAACAGACGGACTTATTTTGTTTACAATCAATTTAGTTTTGAACACGGCCATTTTCACAGTACAGAGAGGAGCTCGTAACAACTATACAATTCCGGATCAAACATTTCAATGGAAGGTTTAGTTATTTGGAAAATATTGAACGGATTTAATAACAAATCAAATATTGCGATTTCAATATAAAATGTAAATGGTACAACACACTTTTGGAATTATCCGGAACAATCCAATTGGGGCCGAGAACCCAATCCAAATAATAATCAAGCTAAATTTGTAGATACTATTTTACATTTTCACAAATAACCCTGATCCTGAATGAATGGGAAATAAAATTTTTTATCACGCATAACTTTTATTCTATAATAATTACGAGGAAAAAATATCAATACGTTTTTTCATAAAATTATATTTCGAACAACTTTTGTATGAAACGTTTTTTTTATATCTAATAAAAAAAAAAACTTACGATTGTGAAAAAACAAAAATTTTTTTCCCAATTAAAAAAAAGGAATAGAACGAAAAGTTTGTGCATGATGGTATTAAACGGAGAATAAATCAACGTTTTTTTTTTTGGTAAAACAATAAAATAAATCAAAAGTGACGAAAAATTATTGGGTTTTTCCGAAAAACTAAAAATTTCATAGAATATTACTTTGAATTTTTTTTTATTGTTTCTGAAAAGCACGCGTAAAACCGATAAACTTGAAGAAAAAAACGTCTCGATTAGTTAATGTTTGCAAAAGTTATAAGCGTTTGAAAAACAAAGCACCATTATTTTAAAAAGCTCATAACTTTTTTTCGGATAAGGAAAACATTTTTTTTTTAAACTTCTTAGAAACGTTTTTATTGGGCTAACATATAAATAAACATTTCAGCCAAATCAAAAGGGGTCGATTTGGCGTAAAATGCCCTATATATATTTAACCATTTTCGAGATATATGAATCGAAAAAAGGTAACGATTAAAATCACGCATTATAAATGGTTTTCTATAATCGGCACGGCTATTTTTTTTATGATACGATACTCTAAAAATATTTACATAATGATTGATTTAAATAAAATTAGCTAAGATTAATTAATGCTAAACATCAAAGAAACATGTGAAATTTTGTCAGTAAGGTCTCAGATAACGCCAGACATATGGATAACCACCATATTTTCATAATAATTTTATATAAATAGCAGTAAAAAGTGATATGTTCACTTAAAATTTATACTTTTTGGCAATCGATTTGGCAATAAAATCAAACACAAATTTTATATAAACTTTGTTTACTCAAAAAATTGAACCAGATAAAACATTCTAAGTGGTATTCTAATGGGCCGCAAAATTAGCATTCATTTTTTAAAAATTTTATACTTGATCTGTGCCCCTTTATTCATTCGGACTTTGGGCCAATGTTTCGAATAAAATTTTGAAAATAGAACGCTATTTTTGTGAGCGTATATACTATATGTAAGATAAACAGGGTGTCATCCTGACAGGGTGTATAATTTTAGCAGAGATATACACTCCCGTTCAATAAAATTGAACAGACCCTGAAATGTTAATTTTCTTACATTTCATACAACTCCTCACTTTTGTAACTCTCTGTATAATCATTCATTTATAAACAAAGATAAGTAGTATATATTTTAAGTGTGAAAAAAGAAATGGAAGTATGGTAAAAAACATTTACTACAAGAATAATCAAAATTGTGAAAGACTGATTCGGTTTAGATCTGTTCAATTTTATTGAACGAGAGTGTACATTCCCTTTCATAAAAATTGAACCAGTAAGTCACCTTCTAAACGCATATGTTACAAAATGTATGTATAATACTACATACAATGAAACTTGGAATGTTTCAATTGGTTCAATTTTTATGAACGGGAGTGTACATTTGTAAAGAGAAAAAGAGGCAGGCATAGACATTTATCATGTATAAACACAACAATTAAAGTATATCTACATTATAATATGTACATTGTTGCATTTTTAATATCCCAATGGTTACTAGTCTACAGGTGTTCCACCCTGTATACATGCAGAAATACCCTACACATAAAATGTGGCTTTCTGTTTTAAATATATTGCATTCGAGTATACAAATCAGTATAAGTAAAAGTACACTCAGTGACCATAAGTGATGTTCACTACGGAAAATGTTTTTAATCAATTTGTACCCAAACCATTCGGCTTTCGAATAGGTGTTAAGAACAATAGTTGTTTAAATTTTTATGAGAAACATCTTTTGATTGAAATATTTTTTTGAAAAACAAAAATTTGGCAAAAATTGGCTAAAAATTGTGCCGAATTCATTGACTACAAATATTTTATTTTGAAAACAGTAAGAAATGGAGCAAAGCTTTTAATTACAGAATTGTCCCTCTAAAAATACAAACAACTTTGTCGGGAAATGAATAAATTGTAAAAATATACTTGGCTTACAATTTCCACACATTCTATTCGGTTTCCAAAATAATATTTCGATAAAAAGCAAGAAATAAATCTGTAATCAAAGTGACGATATCCAGATTGTAATTAAAAATTATCTGATAAATTTAGTTATTTCTCAAATTGTCAAATTTTTGTGTTTTTTTGGATCCAATTGACCTTACAAATTCATTTACATTCGATGATTTTTTCAATTTCTTCTACGGGTTGACAACCAGTAATCAAACATCGTATGGAAAATGTCGGAAAATATATTAACTATAAATATATTGTCTTTCGGCGCCGCCCTTTGGTCAACTTATTTGTTCCTCAAAAAATAATTTAAAAATAATTTTGAATTTTCTTTTCCTCTATAAACAGCTAATTTTTTAGAGTTTAAAGTATTCATTCAGATTTTACAAATGTCGTGCTATCATTTCTAAATTTTATAATTGGATTTGTGTCTTATTTATTCGGATTTCGGAAAAGGGTTTCGAATAAAAGTTGTTAGTATAATTATAATGAACAATTTTTATGCGAAGCATTTTTTCGAAAACCGAATCAATTAGACACAACTCAATTATAAAATTTTGAAATGTTAGCTCGACTTTAGACGCCATATGTACAGATAAAGCAATACGTGTGGTTTTAGAATAGACACTTCAAAGCAATAAATATATAAGCATTTAAAAAAGATATATAGCCCTACCCTACTGATAGCTCATTGGCTTCCACTATCAATTCATAGTGAATATATTTGCTAATAACTTTTGATTACTGATTGTAAGTTCACGATATAAAGTAAATTAGACCCAAATAATCGTGTTCATAGTTGTTCCAAAAATTTCCAATTTTTCATGCTCTTTTCCAAGATTATTATTTTTAAACATTTTCAAGTTTAAATTCGTGTTCAGAATCATTTTCTATTGTAGAATACACGCGATTATAATGTTACCGTTAACTTCCAAAAACCATGACATAATTACAATTTTAAATGTATAATCTAATTTTTGTGAGTATCAAAAATTATGATAAATATTTTTTCGGTAAAAAATCTTTTTTTTTAATGAATGGCCTTAACGACCCAACAGGTGTAATTTAAAATGTCGGTATAAAAAAATCTCTGATTTTTCGTACCTCTATATAGAGTCCTACAATAACGTAGATTTGTAACAATGATGTTGTACTAGAGACCAAAACACCATCTTCGGTGGACCGGATATCTCAGAAACGAAAAGGAATAGAATAATCAAAACTTCTAGTATTTTTTCGAAAAAAGCTTCTCCTTTCGGGGGTTTGAGACCATGCAAGTCTACGTAATACCCTTCGGCTTTAAACATTTATTGAATGTTAATATATTTACTTTTCAAACTTTTTAGATATGAATTGATCTTCGCGTCTTCCAAGTTTGTCAGTGAGAGTCATTCATCATAGAATAGAACTCCAACTATCCGGATTAATTGGAGCCAAATCCGATCTGAATAATTGAATAAATTATAAAAAAAGTACATTTCTTTAAAAAAAAAAAGCTGAATTTGTGTACACTGAAAAACAATGAAGAAAAATTGTCGATCTTCTCGGCTAAAAGTTTAACTTTTTCGAAAATAATTGGCCCTAAAGAGAGTTCCCAATGCTCGCTGCTACAAAAACAACTTAAATACGGCCTTTTTTTTCCTCGAAACGGTCCGGATAGTTGGAGTTTTGTTTTTAATGTATGAAAATAAAATAAAATTCTCTTTAAGAGGGTATTGTAGTCTAAACATGGAGGTCGTGTGGCGTTCACACCATTTTTTGTATTATTTAATATTAGCAGATGTTACGATAATCAAAAAAAAATGTAACAGGTTATAAAAAAAGAAATATTTTGGACATCCTTGTTGTATTGTGAACGGAAATTAAGCAAGAATTGCTTAGGTAAGTGCGGCGCCTCAAAGAACTTTTACCACACTAGTCGAAATGAAAATGGAATGAATACACTCATCTCTTTTTAACATTCAATAAAATATCTGTACTAGAACGAGATAAATGTGAAAAAAGAGATGAGTATCCAAAAATCAATTTCTATCTAAAAAAAAAACAGGGTAAGCTATATTGTCATTATACGTTAAAATGTAGCTCTATTCTTGTTTAGTATTGGTCAAAACTTTTAAAAATCATTTGATACACATGGCCACAAAAGTAGCGTTCTTTTTTTACAAAATTTTATACTTGATTTGTATCTTATTCATTTTATTTTTGGGAAAATGTTCCGAATAAAATTTGTTAGTATATTTATAATGAACAACTTTTATCCGAAGCAATTTTTCAAAAACCGAATGAATCAGACACATATCAATTAGAAAATTTTGAAAAAAAACACGTTACTTTTGTAGTCATGTGTACGTGTATACAAACAGCTGCTGTTTTAATCAATTTTTGGGTGTTAGAAATTTCTTTACAATTTCAAAAAGTTTAAAATTTACAAAACTTTAAAGTTTTTCAGGGTGAAAAACTTATAAACTATAAATCAAATGATTCGCATTTTCTATCTTTCTCTAAACATAATAAAATTTGTATACCGTATGTCTACTGGAAAAACTGTTTAAATTAACTGTCAGAAATATGAGAACACTGAAAAGGGCCCTTTAAATATATATCTTTTTCAGTGTGTTTTATGCGGGGTTATGTAAACACTAAATACAGAATCTACCAACAGGAAGTAAATAAACAAAAGAATATTTTAAATTTAAAGGGAAATTGGTATTGACTTACTTTTTCTATTTCGGAGAGGGCGGCAGATGCGTCCGCGAAACATGTCCGAATGTAAAAATCACTATTATGTCTAGCATGATCACACATTGCTTGAAAATCACCATTTAAGCATACTTTATAGGGATACACTTGGGAATCACAATTGCTTCCAAAAAAAAAAAAACAGTTTTTAAAAAGTTTTTCTCGAAAATATTTGCATTACGGCATTGGTTTGTTTACATTTATACACAACGCTATCGCTATCGTCCGCATTTTCATAATTTTTTCTGTACACAATTGATTATTAAATAAAATAAAAAAAAGAGATCACCCACTATTTTTTTAAAACAAACTTACGTTTCACCAAATTATCGATAATTGTTTCTTTTTTAGACACTCAATATATTATGATTGAAAATTTTGAAAGAAAACAGGTTGCGTTCACGTTGTTCGTTCTTTGGATGAAAATTTCACATTTGTTGTGAAACAAATCAAAACAAAAATCGATCGTTGTTCATCCTACAATACTCAATTCACAAACTGAAATTTTTAAAAACAGATGAAGTATAACTTCTTCTTCCACTGTTTTAAAAATCTATGGACGTGTACGAAACTAGTCGAGTATGCACGAACATCAGTACTTAAGACCACCCAACATGATTTTGTGGTGTTCTCTGAGTGCATCCAACCAATATGATGGGATACTAAATATTTTGTGCTTTACTCTAAATTCACGTAAAAAATCACGGAGTGTCCTTTTTTTTGGAACTAACAGAATAAGGTTTTTTGGATTCAGTGACACATTACGCTGAAAAGAATTACAGATATTATAGGTGTTATATTATGTAGCCATTACGCGTTTTCTTATTTAATAAACTGTCATGTGCAGATGTTTTTAAGTCGACTTAAAATAACAAACATGTTTATAACCTCAAACAAACAATCGTAATCTAATCGAAATGTGTTTTATTGCATATTATTTTGAAAACATTGTTGATAAGGAATATTATATTTCTTAATTATCAATTTGATTAAGTCATTTATAAATATGATTATTATAATTTGTTTTATTTTTCACCTCTATGTACAGACTGCAAAGTTGTGGTTATGTGTTGAGTTTTTTTTAAAATTATTTTGAACTCTTCTGATGTCAAAAAAATACCTGTGGGTGTATGTGTTTGTGAACAAGGGCGATTTCTCAAAGCGAAAAAATATTATTTTTAACAAAAATTGAAATTTACGCTTAAACTTAAAAACAAACGAAATTTTTTCGAATTTTGAATTATAATGGTTTAATTTTAACATAATGTGCTTCACGTTTTTATAGTATTTGTATTTTTTATTTTTTATTACGTTACTAATAAAAAAGTGAAGTTTTTAAGACCAAACATTAATAGCTCATAATTTACTACTGTTTCCAACATAATTCTATTTCGTGGCATATTTTCGAATTCCATGATGAGTTCAACAACGAATGTACAAATATTCAAATCGATAGAACAATTAGAAATGGCTGAAAAGCAAATTGCAGTTTTGTTTAAATTAGATTTGATTCGAATCAGGAGTAAGTCTTATAAAGAGCTTTTGTATCGCGACCAATTTGATCTATTGTCGCTCCTTTTCTTCAAAGGTGTTCCAGGAATCCTTGGGTCTTGATAAACGTTAGGATATCTTTTGGTGACACCTCGTTGATTTCATCTGGCTAGAGATCTGTCCATTCTAAACGATGGTGTCCTCTGTGAGAGAGACTTTCGCATTCACACAGAATGTGAATTCCGGTTTCGTCCTCTTCATGATAAAATCTGAAAAGATTATTTTCTGTGAGATTAATTTTGTGCAGATGTTTATTGAGTTTGTAGTGGCCAGTAAGTATCCTCAATTGGTTTTTTCCTAGTTATAAACACTCAGAGGCCTTTTTTCATGAGAAGCTTTTTACAAGAGTCTTTGCATGATCTTTACCATGAGTAGTTACCCATATATGGTTGACATTCTTTTATTTTATATTTTATGGTACTTTTCGGCACTCGAAAAATGGCTCTGGACCGTTTAGTGGAGAACTAACCAACAGACATCCAGCCAACAGTGACTATGTTAACATAGATTTTTCAGTGAGTCGATATACTCACAACTTCGTTCAACTATGAAAAAATATCCTTCGGAACATAAAATCTTCATGGGTATAAAATTTAATTGTTTTTCTTGTCGAGTGTTTTAAGAATTCATAATTTCGTCTAAATGGGTTTAATTCTACAACGAACTTTTAGGATAATTTTTTGCTAAAATATAGATTGGTAATGATCCTATTTGCCCCACATACGCCTCCATCCTTAAAGTTTATTTAAAAATCGAAACAAAATAGAGCACAACTTTGAGCTAGAAAGTGATTTTTTCGAAAATCCGAATGGATTCGACTAAAATCACATATTGTCATTTTTAATCGATTTTCGAAAGAATGTTTCGGGTAAAAGTTATTAATATTTTTATGTGTTATTTTAGAAGTTATGGTCAATGATTTACCGTTTTCAAAATTTAGAACCGGGAGTAATGGAAATATTCGTTTGATCCCGATTTCACTCACCGTTTACGAAATAAACCAATTTGATATTATTAAATAAAACAAATATTTGAAATTTTCGTTAAATCACTTTATTTGACTAGTTTCGGAACACAGTTCCTTCCTCAGAAATAAAAAAAAGAAATGAATCCAACATACAATTTGATATTTGTTAAAGAAATTCTATTGAAATGGCTAAATTTTGGACTTTTAAAAGCACCCTCAGGACTTTTAATATACCGGAATTGAGAAAAAATTCAACCGTGCATTCATGAAGGTCGTTGGTCAGAAGAGTTCCAAGAAAATTTTACACAAAGTTTATTGTAAAATATCCGAAATTCACTTGAGAACTACGACAAAGCCTTTTTACAATTAAATTTTGTATCATTAGAGCTTACAAAATTCATTTTCCCAGTGAAATCGCCACACCGGTAGTGAAGCTTGTAATGATTTTTCTGATATACCTCGAAAACGGCTCAAATGATTTTATTTTAAATTTTGCATGATTTGCATTTAATGAAGATTAACTTGTGAAGTATTTTTTCAAAGTTTGCTGCTTTTAGGAGATGACCCATAAACATATGAGGCCGATTACTATCCAATAAATTAGCAGTTAGGCCCCTACCTAACAAAATGTTTTTTGTACTGTGTGTGATATTGTTTGGATGGATTATTTTTGAGGATTTCAAAAATTTTGTTGAATTGGTAATGAAGATATAGCTTAAATAAGAATTATCGGACTCCTTGATCTGCTAGGTTTCGATAGGCGACATATCGATGCCAGAGTTAGTAGTTAGTTAGCGACTTCCATAAACCTTAAAGGGTTTTAGCCGACTAAACAATATGACACCAAACGTTGGGGTCTTTCGGTTTCTGTTTGTAGTTAACCACTTTCTGCTTGGTTAAATCTTCGTCTAGGAATTGGACAATGTTTCTCCCGGATAACCTCGTGCCCTGTCTATAAACACTCTTGTTGTGAGGGTCTACCTTGCTGCTCGATTGTCGTCCATACGTAGAACATGTTCATAGCATCTTATTCAATTGGATTTTATTACAGTTACGATATTCGACTCTTGATATAAATCGTAAAGGTCATGGTTCATTCTCTCCCTCCATTCTGTTGCCTTTGATTAAGCCCGCATATTGTCCGCAAGGGACCATATTTCATTACCATATAAGGTTATCAACCGCAATCAAGTGACGACTGAAATTTTGTGTGTATGTTCTAGAGCGAAAAAGTCACTTTAAGTTCGTGAATGGGCAAAATCGATTAATACTTACATAAGCCCCCCCCCCCCCCCCACTAGATAGAAAACACCTACTTTTAGAACCTTAAGAGATAGAAGAAAAGTTTAAAAACTCGGCTTACACTATCCTGTCTTTCACGATTCCAAAGTTATGCGATTTTTGAAGAAGACATAGAAGCAACAAATTATTTAGACCTAGTTCATTTGAAAAAGGGTTACAAATTTTGGAAAATATAAACTCCAAAGAAGAGCGCATTTTTGTCACAAAACAGACAATATAAAAATTATTAGGGTGCTACGAGGAAGTTTTGCGTGGGAAGAAGCAATCTTTGACTCGTCAGATGACTTTATTAGAATTTATGTAGTCTTCTGCGTCAACATTACTCCGGTTTACGTTTTTGCAATACATAATAATATAATTTCTTGAACTATCTAAGACTGTAGTATTATTTTCTTGAGTCTCTAGTCCTAATTAAACATAATTTGTACGTGTTTATGGAAGAAACTATCGCTGGGTCCCTCCTATCGCGTAAGTTCGGCGTATTACCGTACCTTTTTCGAAAATAAACAACCTTTATCTAAAATTTTTTTTTATAACCTGTACAGTTTTGTCCCTATTTCAACATCTGTAAATACTGTAGATTACAGAAGCATGTGTTTAGTAGTAGTAGTAGCGGAGGGGTGTTCGAAGCCTGGCAAGTAGGCTTTTCTAGGCCTTCTTATCGACCCCAAAAGGACAAGGAATGTATGTAACTTAGGAATTTCTTCAGTTCCTGTTTCAAGTGTAGTAGACAGCATAATAAAAATTGTAAGATTTGAGCCAACATTTTTCTCCGTGTAGTTTCAATTTACAACTATGGTTTACTTTATTCTTCCGCGATTTCTGGTGTGCAAAATCTTCTATTATATCCTCAAAATCTATTTGTTGAAGGATATCACTTTCTATGCACATGATTGGCAAATTAGTGAGTCGTTCGTAATTCATTTTTTATTCTGTTTAGCTGCGAAAATAAACGCTCTCCACTACAATTGGTGACCATTAAGCTAAGGAATATCCTTGTAGCCACTTCTACATTCGGAAAAGTTTCTTCTAACTTATCGACTTTTATTAGGCTGATGTAAAGCTGAGATACTCAAATCTGCTGATTCATTTGAAATGTTTTTCCAGTACTGTCTTAAATGAAAACATTTAGATTTGAGCTCACTACCATTAATGTCTGCGTGTTATAATTCTTCAAATTCTTTGCATTTATTTGTCAACGAATCAGAATCGATTGTTTTCAACTGAGAAAGGAAACTAAAACGTTCGTTAACTTCCCGGTATGATTCCAAACGATTTTTTAGAGCATTTAATGTATCGATGATAGGAATAAACGTGTCTACATGAAATTTTTTCTTTGCCATTCAACTGTACAGTCTCTGATAATTCTTCCAAAAAAGTCATGCGTGTGCTAGGAAATCTTTTTCTTTGAGAAATATCTTTGTAGTCAGCATCTGGATTTATAATTTAGAAATTTTAACGACGGTTCTTTGTAAAAATAGACTAAAAAATGAGCTTCTCTCGTTTTTTGATGTAAACGAATATGTCATCATTTAAGGGGCCCAGGGCCGCCAGCAGACCGAGGGCCCTGGGCACGTGCCCCGTGTATCCTTATGGTAAAGACGGAACTGCGTGTGTAAAAAGTAAAATAAACAGTTCAAGCAATGATAATGAACTCAGTTTATATCGAGTATTTAAGCAATTAACTCAATTAATTGTTACATTTTCATTTGTTTTATTCAGTTTTAATGTAACAATACGTAATATTTTCCAATTACTTTTTTCCATTTTTTAAGCTTGATATTTGATTGCGTGTGTTATATAGAGGTCATATGGAGTCTATACAAAGATTATTATTTATTAGAATGAGATGTATGTATATGACTTAAGTAATGGTTGAGTAATGTATTGCGCTTGTGCAAAACGACATGAATTTATATACATAATATTTTTTTAAAATGAAAAATGTAATATTTTCCAACATAATTTTTTCAGATTTCTATTTTTTTCAGTCTTTCAGAAATTGAACGTAATTTGTTTTCGGTGATTATTGAAAGCATATGTAAGGCGTGGTTGAAATGAATCTTAATATTTTGTGGTGCCTAAAATCTTAAATGACAGATTTCGACGAAATGATGAGATTGAATAAAGATAGAATGATTGAGTTCGGGACGCTTCGACGAAAGAAAGCAATAACAGACAGACAGACGGACGTACACGATATATATATATATATATATACATATATGTGTGCATACAACAATAAGAGCCCTAGCCAGTTACTGTTGTCTTTTCACTATTTGTGAGGGGTTTGTACTGTGTGTTTGGTTTGCCGTGAAGAGCTCACTCAGCCCACCCACGTTACGAACAACATGTGTGGTCTTCAATGGATACTAGACCACCCAACAAGTTGATATCGTCAATAACATGTAAACGACATATTTTATCCACCAAATTAAAGTCTGTTATTTAACTTTAGCTATAATACTCCTCAATCCTCACCAACAACACAGTCGACTCACTTTACTTTGGAGTCGTCGCGATTTTTACTCAACGAACGTTAAGTTTGTTCTCTTTTATAACTTTCTATGCAAAGACCTTTTATACCTGGTATATGTAAATATAGAAGGTATATTAAGTTTGGTCCCCACTTTGTAACACTTGAAAATATTGAACTAGGTCCGTCCGTCTGTCCGTGAACACGATAACCCAAAAATGAAAAGAGATAGCGAGCTGCAATTTCGTATGTGCATTCTTGAGCTAAAAAGGAAGATCAAGTTCGTGAATGGGCCAGATCGGACCATGGGCAAAACTGCCTATCTTTGAAACCGTAAGAGATAGAATAAAAATTTAAAAACAAAAAATGCTACGTTTTTAAAAATAAACAACTTTTGTTTGAAACTATTTCTCATAAATTCAGTATATACCGAGCATTTTAAGCAATTATCTCAGTTAGTTGTTATTTTCACTTGTTTTTATTTTGAAATAATCGAACTTGTACACATGGCCACAAAAACAACGTTCTTTTTTTAAAAGTTTATAATTGTTTTGTGCCTATTACACAGTTTTCTATCCTGCTCTATTGCACAGTGTTTGGGAGATGTTTAACGAAACGGACAACAAGTAAGTCTGTAACATAAGTGACCCCAGTCTTCAGTGGACAATAATTTTCTGTGTGCTATGATTTTTGTAAAGATTATTAAAATAATCAAAGAGAACTCTAGGTTTTTTGGAAATTATATTTCAAATTTTGCCCCTATTCCTAGAACATTTGTTTGTATTTTATAAATACGTATTTCGACTACAATGTGGTCATCATCAGTATGAATTAGCTAATCGTAACAATCTCTGGGATATGGATTCAGAGATATGTTGATTGTTGCTAATTTGGTGCCTGTTCGGATTCAGAGATATTGAGGAATTTAATTTTCAATCTTAAACCGTCAATATTTCTGTAAATATTAGTGTAACAGAAAAAATGATAAGAAACAAAATTACAGTAAAACTTAGTACCTACAACTTTACTTCTTATAAATTTTTCGATTTTTCAAATATTAAGGGAGATATGTCAAATTTTGTGTTTCCCCCTCCCTTTAAACCCCGCTATCCCCTTGACCGATTTTACCCATCAACGAACTTGACCTTTTGAATACCTCAAATAAAGTGTCTCAAATACCAAATTTCATTCCGATAAAATGAAAACTGTGACCGCTAGAGTGATTACAGACACACACACATATCTATATATATATATATATATATTTATGTATATATAGTTATGTATATACATAAATATATATAAATTTTACAGATGGTGATTTTTGACATCTACTAGGTAAGATCGATGGACATTTGAAGAAATTTTTGCTAAATTTTCACTTCGGTACGGGACCAATAGCTCTATTTCCTTTCAGGAAATTCGCTAAAAAGAGGCAATTGAGCTACTTTAGTCATTTAATGCGGTCGATTAAAGTACGACATTTTAACGACAACAATGATGGGCAGAACAAGATGCAAAAAGAGCAGTGGACAGGCGAAGAAACATTTCAAATATCCTCGCGTGTATATTCACCACAGTGAATAAGAACACACTTAAGTATATATGTATGGCGTCCATGGTTGAGTTGCCCGCACGCCCGATACGGAGCTGTCAATGATTGTATTACTAATATATGTCAAACGCGTATATGAGTAATGGACCAATCGTCCAATCGAGAATATACGTATAATATCCCATATATGGTTGATATGATGTGAGTGCGCGGGAGTTCCAACAATCACATATCAAATCATAATGTGATAGTTTTACACAGCAACATTCAAAGCAGCGCACCGCATCGCATCCCCGCACCCCAACTCTCTATTTAATGTTAAAATTTAGTATTGCATAAGTGTGTGTGTGTGTGTGTGTGCAAACTGAAAACTGCAACCGAATTCACACCAATCGTGTTGGAATTAATAATTGACGGAATTAGGCCCAGTTTTTTTTAAGGATAAGCCTAGTTAGTTAACTCGCGTGGTTTAAATTAAGTTCCCCCACTTCGAGTCCCTTCCCCTGATGACATACTGTACACGTGTCAATAACGCAATGCAATCTTCACCATTTTTAGAGACAATTACACAAAAATCACTCTTTGTTAATAACTTGATATCACTGCATAAAATATTTAACACTTTGAATTGAAATATTTGAGGTTATGATAAATAATATATATGATAATATATAATAAATTATTATTCAGATCTTATAATAATATATATGATAATAATAAAATATAATAATATATTAATATAATATATATTATTATTATTCTGATCAACGCTACTATTTTCGGGATCTAGGTGGGGGAACTTAACTTAAATCACACGAGGTAACTAACTAGGTTTATCCTTAAAAAAACTGGGCCATAGTGATTCAATTGATTCATTTCATACAATAAAATTTCAAATTCGCCCCCTTTACCTAGATCAGTTTTTTTGTATTATAAATACGTATTTCGACTACAATGTAGTCATCTCATCAGTATAAATTAGCTAGTCGTAATTTACTCTTTGACAATTAGAAATAGATAGAAAGTCGAGATCAATAATAAATAAAAATAAATAGAAAATTAACTCAATTGAAATTACTCTTGTTAAAATGGTCACCAAGTTAGCGACAAGTAACATATCCTGAGACAATATAAGAGTAATTTTTATAAGAGTAAGGTAACAGGAATAAATGTGAATGAAAGAAATTTTAACAAGAATAATTTCAATATAATTTAAAATTTAGTGTATTTTAATTTAGTTAATTTTCTATTTATTTTTATTTTTGTTGACATATCTCTGAATCCATATCCCAGAGATAGTTACGATTAGCTAATTCATACTGATGATGACTACATTGTAGTCGAAATACGTATTTATAAAATACAAACAAATGTTCTAGGAATAGGGGCAAAATTTGAAATATAATTTCAAAAAAACCTAGAGTTCTCTTTGATTATTTTAATAATCTTTATATATGAAATATATATATATATATATATATATATAATATATATATATATATATATATATATATATATATATATATATATATATATATATATATGTATACTGTGTGTTTTGGACAGCTTTTCCTATAGTGAATCAATGTTAAATATTATTTATTACTGCCTGGCCGTCTGGTACTGTATGAAGTCAGTCAGTACACATGTGATGAGAGTACACTTTAGTATGTGCATTGTGTCCCCACTCTTAAATGACAAACAAACAACCATACGCATACAGTATAGCTATGAGATAACTGACTGACTTTATTTACATATGTACTGACTGACTTCATACAGTACCAGACGGCCAGGCAGTCATAAATAATATTTAACATTGATTCACTATAGGAAAAGCTGTCCAACACTATATATATATATATACCGTATATAATAAAAAGAGACAAAGAGAACGAGATGGAACGGTCGGGAATTGGAGGAGGTATAACGCTTTTTCGTTACGTGATGATTTCTGCCAATTCACTCTACTTTAAGCCGCGTAAAAGAACTTCGTTCCAAAAAAAATTTCAAATAAAAGTTATTACTCTATTTATAATGAACAACTTTTTTCCTAAGCATTTTTTCGAAAACCGAATCAATTATTTTGTATGGTCCATAGTACCTACTTTTTATAACTACTTATTATACTTTAACTACTGCCCAGCTTTGATTAATTGAACTATAATAATGTTAAAATTTGTTTTGGCAAACGTATACGTAATCGAATTAACTAAAACGACTGAACAAATATCATTATTTTTAATCGAAATTTTATGTTCAATTACGTTTTAAATGTTTATTCTCCTTACAAATGTTCAAATCATTAAAATGAACAATTTTTTTTAATTACAAAAATCTGTTTTGAAAAATAATTATTTGTTCTTAAAATAAAAGTCATCTACAAGAGTCAAATAATTTTCTGTAAAATTGCAACCAAAAACAAATTTAAAATATTTGATGTAAACGCCACAATACCTCTGTATGCAATATCTGTAGACTCACTTATTGAATCGGTTGTCGAAAAAGTGTTTTGACTAAAAGTTGTTTATTATAAGTATACTAATAACTGTTATCCAAAATATTTTCCCCAAAACCGAAAAAATAAGGTACAAATCAAATATAAAATTTTGAAATGATAGTGATACTTTTGTAACCGATAGTACATAGAAGATTATTAAAATTCAGTCGTATATACACCGTGTAACGGAGAAACCGTGTTTTTATTTAAGATAGACAGATAGATAGGTTGTAACGGCTGCCCTTGATGGGCTACACTTCGACCATAAAGTCCATTGTGATGCCTAAGGATGTGAGATTTCCCATTAACCCATACTTTTTTGCTATAGAACACCCATACAAAATTTCAGCACTTTATCTCTTTTCGTTTTTGAGTTATCGTGTTCACGGACAGACAGACAGACGGACGGGCATGCGGAAATGGCCGAATTAGGACATTTTATGAATATCTTTGTGAAGCATTTTTGTTAAGGATTAACATTTTCAAGCGTTTCAAAGTCGGGACTAAACTTAATATACATTGTATATTTACATATACAGGGTATATTTATAAAAAATCATTTTATTTAAATTAAAAGGATAAATCTAGAGCACGGTAGTGCGTAGGGCCGAGTTTAAGGGACACATTCGGACTTTTCACTACAGTGCTATTACTTATGGAAATATTAGGAGTTGATTTGATATAATATAATTAAAAAATACAAGAGTGTTACAATAAGTTTACAAAAAATACATAGAGCTTGAGTAAACGTCTACTTTAAATAAAAACACGGTTTCTCCGTTACACGGTGTACATATTTTTTAAATTCGTTACACAGAAGCTGCACCAATTTAGCAAATTTTCAGGATGGAAAAGGGATTATTATTGTAAGGATATCCATTATCCTTAGAATCAATTTTTACCATATAAAACGTATTTATTAATTTTTAAAGATTTTCGAAAATTTTTTGTGGAATCGGTAAATTATTTTAAGGATGGAAAAAGAACATCTATCCTTACAATATCCTTAATATATAATAGTAAAGATAAATATTTATAAATTAAAAAAAAAAAATCGCATTTTACCGTTTTGTTTTCGAAATACAAAAGTTTAAAATTATTTGTTTTGTCAAAATAACATTATTGTGTATACATGAACAGTGAATTTGTCTATGTGCTGCGTATGTGTGTTTATGTATTTATTCTATAATATAATCGAACCGTTTTTTTGTCCTGATTATACAACACAGTGCTGGAACGTCCTTAAAACTTAAACACACTACCAATATTTATTCACAAACGATAATTGTTTCTTCTAAAGTGTTCATAAAACCAAGTGAAAATAATAACTAACTGAGTTAATTGTTTAAATACCCGGTATATACTGAATTTATGAAATCAAGTTTCAACCAAAAGTTTTTAAAAAAAGGTCCTTTTTTAGTAATATCACATCATTATTATCTCCTACGGTTTCAAAGATGGACAGTTTTCCCCATTTTTACCAAATTTGGTCCGATTTTCTCCAATCCTCGGCCTTTACCTCACTTTTTAGCACTAGAACACAAACACAAAATTTCAAGCCGCTATCTCTTTTCGTTTTTGATTTGTTGTGTTTACAGGCGGGCGGATTTGCATAAATTGACTATTTAGGTCATTTGATGAACACCTATACCAAAAATTTTATTTGTGATCAATATTTTCAACCGTTACAAAATCGGAACGAAACTTAGTATACCCCGGTATATAGGGTATAAAAATCACCTTTGCGTATTAATAAATACGTTTCGGTAAATAAAGCTTAGAAAGACTTACTTGCCAGGCTTCGGACTCGATAAAAATGATTGGTTTTAAGGATATTTTAAGGTTGGATGTTTTTTTTTCCATCCTGAAAATAAAACGAATCATCATTTTTTCATCATAATTGATGATTTCCGCTCAAAAAGTAGGGGATTGGTGGTGAGGGAATGTAATTCCGAAAAAAGATCCAATAGGGAATATGCATGAAAATTTTTTTTCACATTTATTTTTAGAATATGAAAATACTGTTAATACTGTAATAATTTTTAAAAACGAAATTAAAATCCAACAAATATCAAGGGAGCTATAAGCTTTTAAAGATTATTATCTGTCTCTTTCTTGCAAAAATACTAAAAACGAAGTTTTACGTGTATTTTAAATGGTGAAAGTGTAATATGACGTCACATAACATATCAAGAGAGCTATCACCCTCTTTGTCTAATCGGGAATTTCAATCATTCATATCTCGCTTATTTTTAAAGTTATTTAAAAAGTAATTTTACCTTGATATTTGTCAAGGAAACATGCTGCAATTCAAGTGATAAAAAATTTTCATGCGTATTCCCTATTATTGAATCTGAGTTGGCAACCCAGTATCGACAACATTGTAAATGAATATTCAAAACGTAAACACACAACCAATATTTATTCACAAACGATAACTGTTTCTTCTAAGTGTTCATAAAAAAAAAAAAAAAAAAGAATTAGAAGAGAAAAAAAAAATGTATTTGAAAAAACAATAAACATTTTTTGTGTTTCATTTACAAATTGCTTCCTGAACTGACTCTGAATCTGAATTCTGGGTGGCATTTTATTACAAACGTAACTATATACTTTTAACTACATTGCAATCAAAGATGTTACGTTCAAGCGATGTCTTTATGTTTTAATAATTATTTACAACAAATCAATATTAATTGATAATAAAAAATTCAATAAATGAATAATATTTTTGTTTTCTTTATTATATTTTCGGTTATAATATATTCACAAATAACACACACATACATACATACAGACAGTGTCTTTTTTCAGACTTTTTATGACTTGTTGCGGGGGGGCCGTATGGCTTTATGGGTTATGACGTCCACACAATTCTTCTCTAGTCCCCATTTTGACAGTAAATTTATGAATCATATTATATACCTCTTTTGAACAAAATGGTATTGTTATTTGTTCGTGGAATTTGTCAATTTTCTGTTTGGTTCATAATTGTACCTCTATATACAGAGTCTATGTTTCGTTGTAACCATTACATTCATCTAGAAATTTAAATAAAACCATATTTTGACAAAATGGAAACCCGACTTCAAAAATCAAATATTCAAAAACAAAAAATGCACTAAAATGTAAAAAAATAATTGCATATTCTTGTGCCAATTTTAGTTCACCTAAGCAAAAAATTTTAAATATATATGTACAATTATTGTTATTTTTGGAGTCGGTGTCAGCATAGAGAAATTCACATAAAATTTGGACACCGTTTCCAAAAATAACAATAATTGTACATATATATTTAAAAATGTTTGCTTAGGTGAACTAAAATTGGCACAAGAATATGCAATTATTTTTTTACATTTTAGTGCATTTTTTGTTATAGAATATTTGATTTTTGAAGTCGGGTTTCCATTTTGTCAAAATATGGTTTATTTCTCGCTTTTTAGTGACTTTGAAGTTCTATAACTGATTTTGTCTAAATATGGGTAGATCTACTAATTTTTAGTACATTTTTTTATAACACATTTTTTTTTACTCGTTTTTTTTTTTTTTTAATTTCTAGTGCATTTTTTTATAACAGATTTTCAGTTTTTTTTACATGCATTTTGTTTTTTTTTTTGTAAAAATTTTTTTTTTTGGGGTCGGTTTTTTTTTTGTAAAAAATTTTTTTGAAGTCGGTTTTTAAAAAAATTTTCTTATTTTCCCATTATGAATGAGTTTACCCCTTCAAAAAAAAAAAATTCGCAGAGATCGGTTATCACATATAAAATGAGAATTTTCCTCGATTTCCCGAGGATCCCCTCATCAGAATGGGATTTGGAATGGAAAAAATTCAAAATCGGTTCATAAATGACGGAGTTCTGAGGTGACACACATAAAAAAAGAAAAAAATACAGACGAATTGAGAACCATCCTCCTTTTTGAAGTCGGGTTAAAAATAATAAATATTATTGTGGACTTTTATGAATGTACTATATAAGATTTTGAAGAATTTGGTAAATGAACTATATCTAGTGCTCGTACATCCTTAAGTGTCAACAATACAATATTTGTCAAATTCCATTTCAGTTACGTAAGACAAATTCGAAAGGACTAGCGTATACTTTATAGACAAATGTGAATTTTAATAAAATATTGACAAGAAAAAATTAACTCGTCAACGAGTTAATTTTTTCTTATCAATATTTAATTAAACCTATCACCTATATCACACGAAAGTAAAACTGGGGGCAAACGATGGGTGAATATTCGGCGAATATTACCGTTTTTGCGTTGACTAAGAGAGGTCGGACAGGAGGCCTGACTCTCCTCCCCCCCTCTCACTTTATACGTCCGTGCAAGCAATCAATGTTGAAAGAATTTGTTGCAATGATCCGATCTTATTAATTTAAACTTGTGCAGGACAAAAACGTAAACATATTTATTCTCTGTATATAGAGGTTATGGGATTGTTCACACCTGATTTTTATGATTTTATAATTGTATTCGTAGAAGATTCGAATAAAAGGGTCTTTCAAATTAATTTTCAAAAATTATTTTTATTATGGCCATATATAAACAGGTGAATTTTGAAAATGTACCCATCTGTAATATTTTCGGATGGCTTTAAAACTGGAGCTTTAATGGAGCCTTACCATTTATTCTTTCATTTCTTCGCAAGTTTGGCATGGCCCATACTTCGCTCTTCATGTCAGATAAAAGTCGTATTTTTAAGCGGTCAGTGTTAATTGCCCAACCAGGATTCTAATTTTTAGGTTTCTGGCATTTTAGGTATATTTGTCTGAAAGATTTGCAACAGCTGCAAACTTGGAAGATTTAATCAATAGGTATTTCTTTCCGCCTTTTCCCTTTTTATATAAGTGTGCTATTTAGGCCTTGATCTTAATAAGCCCCTGCCTCTTTTTCCTATGACCTACGTAATTTGATAATTCGCCAAGGCTGAGTAGCGAAAGACTTAGAAAAGCTTATGAACCTGGAAATTTCATAGAATTTCAAGATTCTGGAAAAGTTAGGGAATTTGATAAAAATACCTTCAGAACCTAACGATTTATTTCTTGCAAATAATTGAATTTTTTAGGCCATCTCTTTAATTCCTTAGAAGTATTTTTGCTCTTTTTTATATGATTTTAGACAAAATTTCGCCAAATCGTCATATAAATACGATTTTCGTATTTTTTAGGTCCAATTAGGCAAATTGGACCATAGTGAATAATTTTAATCACATAACCCTTAGAAAAATGGGAAAAATTTTTTGGCAACGACTTGTAATTTATATTGTACCCAAAAAACACAAAAATCCAGTTGATTTGACGATGTGACGAATTAGTCCGGGAGACCAACGTGTTTTTTCAGGATGATGAGCATCAAGCTGGTTCTTTGTAAGTAGCTTCGTTTTGATAAAACGCCCAACTTTTTTAATTTTGGAAACCGGTATCGAAATTATCTGGAAGCCGTTGAACATGCCGATTTGACCGTTCATTCAAAGTTTACGAGCATCAAGTTATTTTTAAATTTAATTGTAAGATGATCAAGTGAAGAATAAGGAAAAATTTTCGCTCTACAAATTCAATGGAATGGACAACGAGTCTCCCATCCTCATTGTTCAACGGCTTCCAGAAAATTTCGATACCGTTTTCCAAAATTTTATAATTAAAAAGTTGGGCGTCTTGTCAAAACGAAGCTATTTACAAAGTACCAGCATGATGCTCATCATCCTGAAAAAAAACCATTGATCTCCCGGACCAAATAGTTGCCGACATATTTCCTATTGATACGATATTATGCCCCCTTTTATACGATTTTAGACGATACCATGTCAGCCACTTTCCAAATTGCCAAATGAATACGATTTTCATGTTTTTGGGTCCAGTTTACCTTACATAAAGAATATCATTGGATTCGGCAACAAAAATTATTTTTCGATTTATTCGAATTTTTAAGGTACTTAGAAAAAAATCGAAAAAATTACAAATAAATTTGTCGTCATAGATTTGAATGAAAATTAATTTCTAAGTTGAATTGGACCCAAAAAACACAAAAATCCAGTTAGTTTGATGATGTGGCCAATAGTTTCCGAGATATAGGATTTTCTACCCGCTTTTATACAATTTTAGACGGTAGCACGTAAACCACTCACCAAATCGTCAAATGAATCCAATTATCGTGTTTTTTGGGTCCAATTCACCGTATATGAGGAATATCGGAAGCACTGGTGCTATTTTATTGGGCAATTATGTGGTAACCCTGATCAGCCAAGTAGCCGTGCTTGTTAAAGCGTTGTGTGTACTTGAAACTGGGAAGTTATGGGTTCGAATCTTGACATCGGCATCGGTATGGACAAGAACGAAGTAATCGGTTATGCTTGTGAAGGTTGTCTGCAGTTTCCTTCACGAACTTCAGATGAATATCGGCATAGTTCCTATCATAGTCGGCTGCAGCCGTACAACCTACCAATTCCTAGTCTGTACAAAAAAATTCCTTGTCCTCCACTCACATCCTTAGGCATCATAATGGGACCTTATGGTCGAAGTGTGTCCCGTCCAGGATAGCCTCTACAATCTATCTATCTATCTATCTATCTATGGGGTAACCTTCACTGTATTTTCGATAAAATACCAATCTTGGGCTCCAAGATGGTTTTTGAGAAGTTTAGCAAATATATTCAAATTGTGGTGGAAGGTGCAATAAAAATAAGCAGTCTAGGGCATAGGTGGGCAGGCTTTGACTGCACTCAGTGAGAGGTTGGAAGAGAGATAGAGTAAATATAGGGTATCCTACCAATTATAATTATTTTCTTTTTTTAATTAAAACATTTTCTGAAAAAAATATAATAATACCAACTATTTTTTATGGTCACTATTATTCAAAGTATACAATACATACAATACATTGAATACATACTCTGGAATTTTGGGCTGGTAATTTGGGGCATAAAATGTACCTTTTTAATATATTTGGGTATGAATAAAATATAAATGTTATATAAATTATAAAATATAAATCTTTTGATCTTTTACATTTACCGCTTGTAAATTTTTTGATGATTTAGCTTTAGTTTAGATTTTAGAATTAGATTTTAGGAAATTCCGTATAATTTGCCTAAACTATTCATATCGGAGAACTAATAAACAATTATTTACTTGATTTAATTATTTTTTCTTAGTACGGGGGTATAGTGTCATGGAAATTTGATGACACTGGATACAATAAAGATTCCAATGATAAAGCTGAGTGGAGGGATGGTTGGTAATTTGTTACTAATTTCTAAATGGTTAAATTTTACATAAAGTGGGAATACATATAGTTGTTGTAGTTATTGTTATTACTATCATCATTATTGTTGTTATTATTATTATTATGTTTTTTGGTGTATCTCTTCCTATTTTAAAAGATATTTTTTAAACAATAAATATTTTATAAAACTAATTCTAAATTGATTGAATAAATTATTGGGCAATAATCGGTAGGCAACCTGTATTGAAACATCGTTCCGTCTTACTTCAAAACATACCTTTTTTACTTACTCTCACCCAGCTTATGGAGAGTCGTTCGACTCCGGCGAGCCGTCTGCGCCCACCTCTGGTCTAGGGTAGCAAATAGCTTGAGTTCGGCCTTGTCTATAAGAGTAAAAATTTTAATCTAATACTGATTTCATCTTATCTCAGAAGCAATCGTATTTTATTGAAAAAATTTTCCAAACGCCCCGATTTGTTTCAATAAAATATCTTCTGGCGGTTGTCGTTAATTCGTACACTTTGTTATGTGATTATGAGATAAAACATGACAATAGTTTCAATCCCCCAGGTCCCCTGTAAGATCTAGAAGATGTATTACAGTGCGCTGTTATACAATGTAATAATTAAATCACTAGTGTAATATCGACTCGAAAAGTGCCGTTCTTTTTTCAAATATTTGTAATAGGGAATATGCATGAAAATTTTTTTTCACTTGAATTGAAGCATATTTACTTGACAAATATCAAGGTAAAATTACTTTTTAATTAACTTTAAAAATAAGCGAGATATGAATGATTGAAATTCCCGATTAGACAAAGAGAGTGATAGCCCTCTTGACATGTTATGTGACGTCATATTACACTTTCACCATTTAAAATACATGTAAAACTCCGTTTTTAGTATTTTTGCAAGAAAGAGACAGATAATAATCTTTAAAAGCTTATAGCTTGAATATTCCCTATTCAACTGAAAAAATTGTCGAAAAATGAACGCCACTTTTTTAGTGTATAGTAAAAAACGGTTTATCATAAAGATAAAATACAAATTATCATATTTCAAAAATCAGTAATCACAGTGAAACGAAGTCCCCACTTACGTAAATACTTTCTCTGTTGAGTCTTATAATTATTGAATATTAAAAAAAATTTATTAAAAAAATAAATAAATTGTGGCGCCTGTGGACGAATATATTATTATTGGATAAAACCCGTTGAAAAATAAACGATATAAATTCAGGGATAGATAGATAGATAGATTGTAGAGGCGCCCTAGATGGGGTACACTTCGACCATAAAGTCCATTGTGATGCCTAAGGATGTGAGGATGTGAGTGGAGTGGAAGGAATTTTTGTGTATAGACTAGGAATTGGTAGGATATGCGGCTGCAGCCGATTATGATAGGAACTATGCCGATATTCATCTGGAGTTCGTGAAGGAAACTGCAGAAAACCTTCTTAAGCATAGCCGGTTACTTTGTTCTTGTCTATACGCCGACAGTTTAGTCAATTAACCGCCCCCCTTTTTCTTTCTTAATAATTGACAAACTACCGATGTCGGGATTCGAACCCATAACCTCCCAGTTTCCAAGTAGGTATACTGCGCAGACATAACTTGGACTGGTTTTTATTTAAAGTAAACGTTTATTAAATAGTAGATTTTTAATTTAGAATACTTTTTTTTTAATGTAATATAAAACTCTTTTAACATTAACAAATTATAATTATTATTTTAATTTTATAGTATAGTTTTTTTGTTTCTTATAATAGCATTTGTTTAATAAATTAATTGTATTTTCTCCTCACTTTGCAACACATCATACAAAATAATCTTTTACTCTAAAATATTTAATTTCAGTTATAATAGGGAATATGCATGAAAATTTTTTTTCACATTTATTTTCAGAATATGAAAATACTGTTAATACTGTAATAATATTGAAAAACGAAATTAAAATCCGACAAATATCAAAGAAGCTATAAGCTTTTAAAGATTATTATCTGTCTCTTTCTTGCAAAAATACTAAAAACGGAGTTTTACGTGTACTTTAAATGGTGAAAGTGTAATATGACGTCACATAACATATCAAGAGGGCTATCACCCTCTTTGTCTAATCGGGAATTTCAATCATTCATATCTCGCTTATTTTTAAAGTTATTTAAAAAGTAATTTTACCTTGATATTTGTCAAGTAAACATGCTTCAATTCAAGTGAAAACAAATTTTCATGCATATTCCCTATTTTCATCGAGGTGGACATGTATCCAATCGTGAGGATACTTTAATTAAAATAAGACAAGCATTTCATAATATAGATGCAAACATGTTATCCAGAGCTGTCAATAATTTGTCAAAAAGAGCTGCTGTTTGGCTGGAAAAGAATGGTAGACATTTTCAACAGTTTATGCATTAAAATTTCTTTATAATATTTAATATAATTTATTGTTTATATTGTTCAATAATTTGTTAATATTAGTTAAAAAGAGTTTTATGTTACATTAAAAAAAATTCATTACGTAGGAGCTGCTTCAACTAGGCGAATTTCCTTAGAATACATAAATCACTCTCTAGCGGTCACAATTTTAGTCTTATCAGGGATGTTAAATTCAGGAATGGTGAATATTTGAAATGGTTTCATTGAAAATAGGTATTTTAAATGGCATTTTTAGCGAACTTCCAGCTAAGGTAATGCAGCTATTGTTTTTGTAAAGATAATTGAATTTCGTAAAAATTTCTTCAAATGTTCGATCTACCTAATGGATGTTAAAAATGTTTATACTTTTATGTTTCTGTGGAATCTCAAGCGGTAACAGTTTTAATCCAAAATAATTTATGGTTATTTCAAAGTTTAATATTTCTTAAACGGATCTCTGAATTGAAAAAGTAATCACGGCATACCCTCATCCCCATTTGCAAAGAACGTCTAAACCAATTGAATACTGTGTGTTGCAGGATCGAGTGAGCAAGGCGTCACATAGTTTTTGGTCGGTGATCGGACATCGGATATTCAAGAGAATTTACATATATATATATATATATATATATATATATATATATATATATATATATATATATATATATATATATATACAGACCGTTTTCAAAAGGATTTCTAATAGAGACTCAATGTTAAATAAATAAATAAAATATTTACTATAAAACCATACATACACATATATACTGAAACTGAATGCCTGGACTGGAATATGGGGTGACCCATTTATAGGACCATTCTTCATTGACGGATGTTTAGATTCTCAAAAATATTTGAGTTTGTTACGAAATAATATTTTGCCAACTGTTAGAGCTCTTCCTAATTTAGATCTGGAATCTGTATGGTTCCAACAAGATGGTTGTCCTGTACACAATGCCATGAGAATAAGGCTGTTCCTGGAACAAACTTTCCAGGATGTCTTATGAGTGGTTTTGGAATCTTCAAGTGGCCAGCCAAATCGCCAGATCTATCTCCTAACAACTTTTTTTTGTGGGGTTTTCTCAGAACACAGATCTATTCGCGGAATAGGCCTGAAAATGTGCAACAATTAAAGCAAAGAATTGTTGACAATTGTGCGAATATTTCTCCTCAAGTGCTAGAAATCAACCCGGGTAGATTTCTACATTCGACTCGGATATTGTTTAACAAATAGTGGAAAAATATTCGAACCGTTGGTTTAACATTTTTTTTTTGTCCCAATTCTATTTTTTTATCTTTTTGGGGTTTTATTTTTCTTTTAATTTGTGTGGATTGTTGTTTTATGTTATGCCGTTAATAGAATACTATCATTTATTTTCAAACATTCCACATACAAATAATAAAGGATATTCAAAAAAGAATTTTCAATTAGTAGAAGTAA
Source organism: Nineta flava (assembly GCA_963920215.1). Classification (NCBI taxonomy): domain Eukaryota; kingdom Metazoa; phylum Arthropoda; class Insecta; order Neuroptera; family Chrysopidae; genus Nineta; species Nineta flava. The sequence continues at coordinate 16,354,163 of OY986046.1, read as the reverse complement.
TCGCTCAACTTAAGAAGACAACAATAACATATTTAACTCACTCTCATTACATGTTAATGCAGTACAAAACAGTCCAGCTAGCATACACAACAGGCACACTAAAGAGTACCCCCACTATTTTTATATCTTTATTAAACATATTGTGTATAGTTATTATACTAAATGATATTTAACATTGATTTTCTCTTAGCAAAGCTTTCCAACACGTACGATATATATATATATATATATATATATATATATTCAGACTGTGTTGGAATGCTTTTCCAATAGAGAATCAATGTTAAATATTTTTATTATTGGCAGGCCGTGTGGTTACTATGCGGAGTCAGTCTGTACACATGTAATGAGTACACACTCTTAAATGAGTCAGTACACACTCTTAAATGACAAACAAACTACCATACGCATATGAGATGACTCTGATTACATGTGTACTGACTGACTCCGCATAGTAACCACACGGCCTGCCAGTAATAAATAATATTTAACATTGATTCTCTATTGGAAAAGCATTCCAACACAGTCTATATATAAATATCTATCATATGTGTGTATCTTTTAGAAAAAATACTTGAGTACATTGAAACGGATCATTTATCTTCAATTAATAATTTTGTTTTTAATAGTCTTAAGTTAATTAATATTAATTAAGAAATGTTTATATAAATTGCATGACAACGAATTTTAAAAAATATTTTCATTTACTTAACGTACAAGATTCTTTAACATTGTATGTTTATAATACAATCATCGGTATTATAATCGTCTTGTGTCTATTTACACGCTAGCTCTGACCTCAGAGGTAGTCAAGGATTGTCTGGAGGAACTACTGGAGCTGGCAAAACGGAACAATGTTAAATTGATCGGGATATCATGTCACAGTGGTTTCGAAAGAAACGAAAAAGGAGATACCTTAACAAGGGAGTCGGAATACCCTTCATACGCCCAGAGCCTATTTTAGGAAATCCAAAGACAGCATGTAAACAGGTGATCAACAAGTGGGTAAATGTTAAAAAAAATTCGTTACGCAGGAGCTCCTTCAACTTAGCGAATTTCCTTAAATTACATAAAACACTTTCTAACGGTCACAATTTTAGTCTAATCAAAATGAAATGTCGAATATGATTTTAGTATTTGCAAAGCCAATTTTATTAATAAATGACATACGTCAAGGGGTAATGGGGGCATAAAGAAAGAAGAAAACACAAAATATAAAAAAACTCTCTTAATATTAGAACAATCAAAAAATGTGTAAGGAATAAAGTTGGAGAAAATCAAGTTTGCTACAATTCATCACCTTATCATTTTTGCTCAAACTCTAATGTGTACAGAGATAGTGAGGAATTTAATTTTCAATCTTAAACCGTCAATATTTCTGTAAATATTAGGGTAACAGAAAAAATGATAAGAAAAAAAATTACAGTAAAACTTAATACCTACAACTTTATTTCTTATAAATTTTTTGATTTTTCGAATATTAAGGGAGATATGTCAAATTTTGTGTTTCCCCCTCCCTCTAAACCACCCTTTCCCCTTTTTCGATTTTACCCATTAACGAACTTGATCTTTTGAATACTAAAAGCGCCTCAAATACCAAATTTCATTTCGATAAAATGAAAACTGTGACTGCTAGAATGATTACAGACACATATATATATATATATATATATATATATATATATATATATATATATATATATAAATTTTACAGATGATGATTTTTGACATCTACTTGGTAGGATCGATGGACATTTGAAGAAATTTATCCGAAATTTTGACTTCGGTACGGGACCAATAGCTCTATTTCCTTTCAGGAAATTCGCTAAAAAGAAAGAAGAAAACACAAAATATAAAATATCTCTCTTAATATTAGAACAATCGAAAAATACGAAAGGAATAAAGTTTTAGAAAATCAAATTTGCTACAATTCATCACCTTATCATTTTTGCTCAAACTCTAATGTGTACAGAGGTATTAAGGAATTTAATTTTCAATCTTAAACCGTCAATATTTCTGTAAATATTAGTGTAACAGAAAAAATGATAAGAAATAAAATTACAGTAAAACTTAGTATCTACAACTTTACTTCTTATAATTTTTTCGATTTTTCAAATATTAAGGGAGATATGTCAAATTTTGTGTTTCCCCCTCCCTTTAAACCCCCCTTTCCCCTTGACCGTTTTTATCCATTAACGAACTTGACCTTTTGAATACCAAAAGCGTCTCAAATACCAAATTTCATTCCGATTAAATGAAAACTGTGACCGCTAGAGTGATTACAGACACACACATATATATATATATATATATATATATGTCCATAGATATATATATATATATATAATTTTTACAGATGGTGATTTTTGACATCTACTAGGTAGGATCGATGGACATTTTAAAAAGATTATTTTTACGTTATCTTGTGACTAGACATGGTGATTTATAATTATATCTTTACATATATAGTATTTATCATTTAATTTAATTACTTGTACGTCATGCATTTTTTATTGTTTATACTTTATGTATAGACGAAATGCTTTGAGACAACAGCGCTAAAGTGACCATAAGTAAACTAAAATAAATCATCTTAGGTATGTGAAACTAACAACTAACTCATTTAAAGATGTACGAGCACTAGATATAGATAGATAGATTGTAGAGGCTGCCCTGGACGGGCTACACTTCGACCATACGGTCCATTGTGATGCCTAAGGATGTGAGGATGTGAGTGGCGTGGAGTGTATAGACTAGGAACTGGTAGGATATGCAGCTGCAGCCGACTATGTTTTCAATTCTACGTATTCGAATTGTTAAAAATTCGCTTTCCGATGAACATTTAATCACAAATTATGTGAAAACTATTGAATTTATGAAAAAAACTTTCAAACAAAAGTTGTTTATTCTAAAGAGACGAAGATTTTTTGTTAGCAAATTTTCATCTCTTACGGTTTCAAAGATATATATTCCCCCCCCCCCTAGCGAAGGGAAACATGTTCCAATTTTGCCCATTAACGAACTTGACCTTACTTTTTTGCTTTAGAATACACAAAAAAAATTTCAGGTCGTTATCTCTTTTCGTTGTTGAGTTATCGGGTTCACAGGCAGACGGACGGACATGCGGAAATGGGTGAATTAGGCCTTTGTGAAGCATTTTTGTCAAGGGTTAATATTTTCAAGCGTTACAAAGTCGGGACTAAACTTAATATACCTTTTATATTTAAAATATACTTTTGAAATAATGTGGTAACTTTTCAAATAATCACATGGTATTAAAACATATCCCAATTTTTTTTCTACTTAATAAAGTAGAATCTCCTCTTAAGAGTATGGATTTAAATACTTTGTATGGTTTTTAATCTTTCACAACTATTTTTTTGTATACATATCGACTTCACAAGTGAATATATACATTTTTCAAAATGTTTTTAGTCAATTTGTACCAAAACTGGTTTAGATTTCGAAAAACTGTTTCGAATAAAAGTTTTTCGATATAAAAATACTAACAACTTTTATTTAAAACATTTTTTTCAAAATTGAATGGATATCGCAGAAATCAACTGTAAAACCGACAAAAAATTGGACACCACTTTTGGAATGGATAGTACTTACATGCGATTAGTATTTAAGGTAGTTTGGTAGTCGCAATCCGAGATCAATTTAAATAACATACTATGTGTGAACATTTTTATGTTCTAACATTTTTATGTATAACATATTATGTGTGAAAAACAGAGATAGAAACAAAATTAAAATATTTAAAAAATTTATTAAATCTAATCTGTGTGGTGAATCGAATTTTTTCTAGTGTACATTTGAAACATCGCTCTATTGAATAGTTTTTGTTTTTGAGGTTAAGTTTGCCGATTTTTCTCAAACCATTAATTTCCGGTGTTGAATTGAACAAAGACATTCATAAGAGCTCATGTATTTTTGCATAACTTTAATTAATTATACCTCTTAAACAATGTGGGAAAAAAAAATCTGATTTTTTTCCTATAGGTGCATTTAATTATAATCTTTTGAATAAATATAGAAAAATGTGGGATCAAGTTTAAGTGCTGTGGCTACCAAACCACCTTAATAATATCGTGATAGCATGCTATTAGTAGTTAAATCTAATAATGTTTCGTATTTATGGTATTTCTTAGAAATGGGTGAGAAATTAACTAACTTCTAATACACATAGGTTGAAAATACCAATAATAAATAAATAAATAAAAACCCCTTAAGATACTTTCCATTATGTATTTCCGGTGAAATTTAGCAAATGACTAGTTCGAGTGATTATATTCTTACTGGTTGCATGTAACACCAATTAATTTTAATCCTAGTTTATGGTTTCTTTTAACTATGAAATAATAGGCAATATATTTTTTGTATAAAATTCAAATAAAATAAACAATTCGTTACACAGGAGCTGCGTCAATTCAACGAATTTCCTCATAATCTTCATTAACTTTTATCTTATTAAGGTAGTACCAGTATTGTCTTGTATATTCAGGACCAAAAACCCGGTTTGTTTTTTTTTTATCATAGAACAAATCCATATACACACATACACATACAAATATTTGTATACAAATTAATGTAATTTTGAAAGAGAAACAAATTTTAAACCATAGGTGGGCAAGGTTTGACTTTACAAGCTCTGAGTGAGAGGTAGGAAGAGAGATAGAGTAAATACAGGGTACCTATCAATTATTATTATTTTCTTTTTTAAATAAAGACATTTTCTGAAAAAAATATAATAATACCAACCCTTTTTTATGGTCTCTATCTATTAAATTATATAAAGTATACACTATTGACTATACAATATATACAATACATTGAATACATACTCTGGAATTTGGGTCATAAAATGTACCTTTTTAATATACTTGTGTATTAATAAAATATAAATCATTTGATCTTTTACGTTTACCACTTGACAATTGTAAACCGCTTATAAATTTTTTGATGGTTTAGCTTTAGTTTAGATTTTAGAATTAGGTTTTTGGAAATTCCGAATAATTTAATTAAGTATTCATATCGGAGAACTAATAAACAATTATTTACCTGATTTAATTATTTTTTCTTAGTAGAGGGTATAGTGTCATGGGAATTTGATGACACTGGATATAATAAACATGCCAATGATAAAGCTGGGTGGGTGGGGGTTAATTTGTTACTAATTTTTATTTAATGCTCTAAAAAGAAGAAAATAAACTTTAAATTAAATCAAACCCATCCAGTATGGATGCGTCATTTTGAAGTTAGAAATGTGGAAGTTGCTTTTACGCTTTTTACATTTGAGAAAAGTCGAATGGTTCCTGAGATTTTGGATTTTGTCGTTGGGAAATCACATCGGGCACACGTCTAGTAACGATATAAATGAATGAATTTTTCAACCAAATTATATGAACACCACATAACCTCTATATACAAACTCATGTTTAAACCCGGACTATACAGGTGGCTCATTTTAAACAATGTACCCGAATCAAGAAGCGTTTTTAGAAAACATGACCCGGATAAAAGATGTTTCGTTTGGAGAGGGACATCATTTGGTAATCTAGATTTTCACCTTGACCTTGACCTTGTAAATTATATGAAGGTCAACTAAATAGGGCTTCTATATCAGAGGTGGGCGCAGACGGCTCGCCGGAGTCGAACGGACTCTCTATAAGCTGGGTGAGAGTAAATAATAAAGGTATGTTTTGAAATAAGACGGAACGATGTTTCAATACAGGTTGCCTACCGATTATTGCCCAATAATTTATTCAATCAATTTAGAATTAGTTTTATAAAATATTTATTGTTTAAAAAATATCTTTTACAATATGGAGAGATACACCAAAAAACATAATTATAATAATAATAACAATAATAATAATAATAACAACAATAATGATGATAGCAATAACAAAATTACAACAACAACAACAACTATATGTATTCCCACTTTATGTAAAATTTAACCATTTAGAAATTAGTAACAAATTACCAAACCATCCCCCCCACCCAGCTTTATCATTGGCATCTTTTGTGTATCCAGTGTCATCAAATTCTCATGACACTATACCCCCTACTAAGAAAAAATAATTAAATCAAGTAAATAATTGTTTATTAGTTCTCCGATATGAATAGTTTAGGCAAATTATTCGGAATTTCCTAAAATCTAATTCTAAAATCTAAACTAAAGCTAAATCATCAAAAAATTTACAAGCGGTAAATGTAAAAGATCAAAAGATTTATATTTTATAATTTATATAACATGTATATTTTATTCATACCCAAATATATTAAAAAGGTACATTTTATGCCCCAAATTACCAGCCCAAAATTCCAGAGTATGTATTCAATGTATTGTATGTATTGTATACTTTGAATAATAGTGACCATAAAAAATTATATTTTTTTCAGAAAATGTTTTAATTAAAAAAAGAAAATAATAATTGGTAGGTACCCTATATCAGAGGTGGGCACAGACAGCTCGTCTGAGCCTTACGAGCTCTCCATAAGCTGGGTGAGAGTAAGTAAAGAAGGTATGTTTTGAAGCAAGACGGAACGATGTTTCAATACAGATTGCCCTACCGATTATTGCCCAATAATTTATTCAATCAATTTAGAAATAGTTTTATAAAATATTTATTGTTTAAATAATATCTTTTACAGTATGGAGAGATACACCAAAAAACATAATAATAATAATAACAATAATGATAATAATAACAATAATAATAATAATAATAATAATAATAATAATAATCTGAACTTATCCAAGACTGCTTGCGATGTCTTCTACATTATTAAATTCACTACTTTTATTTTTTTTGAAAAACAAATTATGCGAAAAATAATTTCCACTACTACAAATAGTACTTTTCACTTTTTCAATTCAAAGTAGACTAACTCGAAGAACTCAAATTCCCACTTTACGTAAAATTTAACTTAATTCATCAAATTCCCATAACACTATACTGAGCATACTCCATACGAAGAAAAAATAATTAAATCAGGTAAATAATTCTTTATTAGTTCTCGGATATGAATAGTAAAATATTTAGACAAATCATTTGGAATTTCCAAAACTTTAATTCTATTTAAAATTATCCTTTGCAAAAATTTCCCTCTTTTATTACAATGGTCCAGCGGTAAACTTAAAGGTTCAAAAGATTTATATATATTTTTTATATATTTTTATTTTATTCATACACAAATATGATATATACTAAAAAGGTACATTTAATGACCCTAATTACCAGCCCAAAATTCCAGAGTATGTATTGAATGATTGCTTGTATTATTTACTTTGTATAATAGTGACCATAAAAAAGATTTGGTATTATTATATTTTTTTCAGAAAATGTTTTAATTAAAAAAAGAAAATATTAATAATTGGTAGGTTACCCTGTATTAACTCTATCTCTCTTGCCTACCTCTCACTCAGAGCTTGGCCGAGTCATCTCCTGCCCACCTCTGCCCTATATTTACTCGATCTCTCTTCCTACCTCTCACTCAGAGCTGAGTGTAGTCAAGGTCTGACCACCTATGTTCTATGTACAGCAGCAGACTCCCTCAATTCACTTTTCTTGTCGGCACTTTCGTTAAAGGCGAAAATAAATGATACATTTTTGAGTTAAATATGTGGGTTAGTTTATTTAAAAAAGTAGACGAATAGGCCGAATACCGAATGTTAGCCGAATATTCGTAACATCTCTATTCAAAACCCCTCGAAATAAGTTCTTTAAATCATTTTTATCCCGTTCTACACTAATGCTATTCCTATTCAGTTCACGTTACGTAAAAAAAAACGTTACTAGAAATATCCAGCTTTACATATCAACACAACATTCTCCTGAAACATCCTGTATAGAGGAATAACAATAAAACATTTAACATTTTTGAAAATTTGTATAATTTTTGTTGAGAAATTTTTATTGGTAAAATAAATCGGTTTGATTGCCTTGAAGATAGCTAATTTAATTTTTTATTCTCTAATAAAATTTATAATAAATTAACACCTGTTTGAATAAATAATAAAAAAAAAGTCCGTGTAAATTTTTGATTAAATACAGGGAAAAATTGTATGTTCGATAGGAGTATACACTATGTGATACTATCGACTCCAAAAGTAGCGTTCTTTGATCAAAATTTTACAGTTGACTTGTTCTAAATCCATTTGGTTTTTTGAAAAAAAGCTTAGAACAAAACTTGTTAGGGTATTTATAACAAATACGTTTTATTCGAAATATTTTTTCGAATATCAAATGTATTCGACACAAATCGAGTGTAAACTATTGAAAAAGGAACGCTACTTTAGGATTCGATAGTATACTCTTATGACATGTAGAACAGCTTGGGTGGTCTCATACTAGTAATATACCCCACACACGGATAAATAAATGGAGACCTCCCAAGTTGTTTCATTTTTTTAATGTCTACACTCTACAATATAAATATTAGTTTTTTCTTTTTTTTTTTTTTTAATATAAATTATAGTATTTTTAAGTTACACTGTGATTTCGTAGTGCTTAAAATGAGGTAGCAAATTCTAATCAAAATATTATTATGGCCTTGAATATTTTGTAATTGAATAGGTTTTTTTTTCAAAAATATTCATTTTTATACCAAAAAAAAAAACATTGATAATTTGGACAATAATGTAAAAGATGTCAAAACCTATATTGCAATTTGATAAGTTGACAGTGTAGACATCTGTATGCTAAAACACAAATTCATATCATGCAATCGTTTGTTTGTGTCTGTACTTAATGTGGATCAATAATTAGAGCAACGATGAGAGCAGTGCCAAAACACATCGAGTTTTTGTGGTGTTCATATCTAGAAAATCAGCGAACATACATCAAATAAAGAAGGGACACTTCTTGTCACTACTTTGATCTTTTAGAAGTTATGTCATGTAAAATTGAGAAAATTTGGATTGTGTTTCAATACATAGACCGATAGACATCAGGAATTGATATTTAAATATAAACACCTAACTGCGTTTTCTACTCTATTATCCAGCTTCTGTGGGCGAACGGTCTAAGGCGGTCGACCTGCTTGGAACAGGGAGATTCCTGAATCGAATTACGGCACGGACAGTTTGTCAATTATAACTAATGGGGCGGTTAATTGACAAAGTTGTCGGTGTATGGACAAGAACGAAGTAACCGGCTATGCTGGTGAAGGTTTTCTGCAGTTTCCCTTCACGGGACAGTCTAGTAAATTAACCGCCCCTTTTTTTTTTTTAATAATTTACAAACTGCCGATGTCGGGATTCGAACCCATAAACTCCTAGTCTCAAGTAGAGCGCCTTAACGAGCGCGGCTACTTGGCCGGCTAACCCCAGTTGATTATCGGCATAGTTCCTATAAAAGTCGGCTGCAGTCACACTACCTACCAGTTCCTAGTCTGCATACAAATGCCTTGTTCTCTACTCACATCATTAAAATGTATCGTTAAATAAATAATGATTATAATGATGTTGGTAGCCTCTGTTATAGACCATGGAGTGTCAAAAACGGAGGTAAAACCCCATTATTATTTAGTAAATTAGCCTTAAGCCTAAAAACCTTTAATCTGGCCCTGAGTATCAACATCAATTGTCGATTTGAAATCGATCGATTCTTGTCAACGAACATACATCGGATAAAGAAGGGACACTTCTGGTCGAAACTTTGATCTTTTTGAAAATATTTCAATTTACCTTGAGAAAATATAGATTGTGGTTTAACACATTAATCGGTAGATGCCAGAAATTGTAACATAAATAGCAATTTTTACTAAGTATTTGTATATAAATTATTTTACACTGATATTATTGTATGTATTTCTGATCAAATATTATTAACATTTATTGTACCCAGTATATTGTAAATATACAAGGTATATTAAGTTTAGTTCCGACTTTGTAACGCTTGGAAATATTGATCGCAGAAAAAATATTTTATTATAGGTGTTCATAAAATTACCTAATTATTCCATTTCCGCATGTTCGTCTACCTGTCTGTCCTTCTGTCTGTCTGTGAACACGATAACTCAAGAACGAAAAGAGATAACGAGCTGAATTTATTTTGTATGTTTGGGCAAAATGGGCAAAAATGCCTATCTTTGAAACCGTAAGAGATATAACAAAAGTTTAAAAACAAAAAATCTTCTTCTCTTTAATATAAACAACTTTTGTTTAAAAATTTTTTCTATAAACTCAGTATATACTGGGAATTTAAGCAATTAATTCAGTTAGTTGTTACATTACTTGTCCTATGTATATTTGTGAATCGACTACTTATTTTAATTATTTCTAAAAATAAATATTGTCTGCCATCTATCGATCAATGTGTTGAAACACAAACTAACATAATCTATACTCCCTCAAGGCTATTTAAAATGACTTAAAAAATGGCTGAGTGCCACTACTTGTATATATATGTACTTTGGAAAAATGAGTGATTTCGAAGAGAAGGGCGTAATTTTATGTTCAAATGCTACTAAGTACAGTACAGCCTCGATAAGACACAAAAAAAACCTTTCCCTTCACTCCAAGTTCTAAACCCTCCCCCATCTCGAAATATAGAAGTACATTAATTTGTAAAGAAACCTCGAATATCGTCACAGTTGGAGTGGATCGGTCTATTTTCAAAATGACGGGGAGGAAACATATATTTAATACTAAGTATTAAATATATGATTAAAATATGGTTTAAATAAGTTGCCCTTCTACTTTTAAATAAGTTCCCCTTACGCGCATATAATAGTCAAAACAAATTAATTCAGCTCTATAATTCGAAAAAATTGTATTTGACCTATTTATCCATATTTGGTTTAACTACCTCCGACATTTGTAAATTTACTTGAGGTGTATTCGTTTTCGGCGCTTACATGCTTTCAGCACTCACGTTCATAAGCGCAATTTATTAGTGCTCATATTGGTTTATAAACGCTTATGTTACTCTTGAAAATGCCGTTCGTTTTAGGCATTATAAGTACGTGTCAGCGTTAGTTGGCATCAATATACAATATGTCGGATGAAAACAGTTTATGTGATGTAGATTTTTTTTTTATTCAGAAAAAAAAAATTAAAAAATGCAATTGAAGACACTAAAAAAATACAGTATTCATTTAGGGAGTTAGTACGATTTGGCGCTAACGCTTTTGCTGCCCTACCTCGATGAATAAAGTGCCTGTGAGCGTGGTGCTTATCGTTGTACTCAACCAATAGATAGATATATATATACATCTAACAAGTATTGCACTTCGACCTTATGGTTCAGTGTGCTACCCCTTCTACTTCAGTAGGACGAGATTCACTTATGTTGGCCCATATGTTGGCAATAGCCAGGAGCTTGCTTATCAGGTCTTCCTGAAGGTTCATATATTCGGGGTGATATGCACCGAATATCCTGTATCTGCTGTAACCTAAAGATTCGCAGTCAAAGGTAATGTGGCTGGATGTTTCTTCCTACCGCCACGCAGCTGTGAGCGTGGTGTCTATCGTTGTACTCAACCATTGTGAAAGTGCCCAAAAAGAACACATCTTTGAACTAGGAGAAGGCGAATATTGTGGAAAGAAATCAATACGCAAAGGAAACTATTCGGGAAATATTATTTCCTTTATATAGATTTGAGGTAACATTTACAGAATATATGAGTCTTAAAAATTGAGGAGTGGGGGTGTTTGTATGTTGGTAAAAAAGAGTTTTTCTGCCAAAAACTATTTGTATTCCAAAATTAAGTACGTTGCAAAAAAACTGTTATTTTAGAAGCCTAAAACTAAGAATAACTGTAAAAAGTAATAATTTTTGGAAAAAGCGATTTTTATGAAAGTTTTTAGCTCGGTCGAAATAAATACAAAATGATAACAAATATTAGTCAGTGAGCCTGATTCTAATGTTCACTGATCTATATCTATTCTCTTATTCGTAAAATGATCAGAGTATTCAAACCATTACATACCAGTGCAAAATGAGGTCGCAAATTCGAATCAAAATACAGTTTATGGCAATGATTTTTTTTTTGCAATATTTATTCTTTTTTATAACAGTTCTAGTCAGTTAGTTTATTTAAACAAATCGATTTTTGGATTTTGACATTATCGAAAACCACTTGCCGGTGGTAAACATGTCTCGAGAATCACTAATCCGATTTGCATCAAAGTTAGCGCACATTTCCTACACATCTAAAGCTCGTTCATTAACCACATAATTTTAATTTTATTGAATAATTTTGTTTCTTATTACCTATCAAAAATATAAATATAATATTGGTGCCTGTGGCACCAAATTAGCAACAAGCAACATATCTCTGAATCCATACCCAGAGATAGTTACGATTAGCTAATTCATACTGATGATGACTACATTGTAGTCGAAATACGTATTTATAAAATACAAACAAATGTTCTAGGAATAGGGGCAAAATTTGAAATATAATTTCAAAAAAATCTAGAGTTCTCTTTGATTATTTTAATAATCTTTATTCACCAATGTTATTTTTATGTTGTCTCATTTACGTCATAAAATGAAAAATTAATTTTTCGTAAAATCCTTCGTTCATGAACTAGATTAAATTTTACGAAAGCAAAATTTTTTATTTCAAATGATCTTCAAGCAATTCTAATCACTGCAGCAAATCTGTCCGAAAGAAAAAGTATCTCTGAGTAACGATTACAACGCCATCATTTTTTCATATTTTTAATTATATAAGTATTTTAAATATAAGAAATATTAATATTTTATACAGCTTGTAAAAAAAAATTCAAAAATTTTGACTAATTAATTCAAAAATTTATAAAAATTTCAAGAATATTGGTGGATTCCCTTTTAATATAAATTTGAAGTACATCCCCACTTCGATGTGATCCGGGCAACTGGTATTAAGTTCTGCCAAAGAATACAGTTGGTTGTGCCGGTTAATGGCACTAAATACCGAAATCCAACAGCTATTGTCATCTAGTGGTCAGGATAGGTACTAAAATTTTCAGTACACAAAAAAGTCTCGCAATGAGCTTCTATGTATATTGTATTCTTTGGTTCAGTGCGCTAGTTTACAGTTAAACATCATTTGCTTTCATGTTCAAGGCTGTGTTATATGTATAATGAATAATTGACGTAATCACAGATTGTATATACCTAAGAGACGTAATCAAAATTCCGAAAATTCTAGAAACAAATCACGTTTTATTCATAAATTAATCAATATAATTATTAAATAATGCATGTCTGTTGTTGACACTCTTTAATTATTAGAAAAGTAATTAATATTCATACTCCTACTGATTGTCTTTAACAAACAATTTAGATTTTTGCTTACGTATTCGATCACGCTTGAATCACGTTTCAGGAAAAACAATAATTAATATCTACCCTCATCTTAATTTAATTTTTTATCAAAATACCATATTTTTCGAACAGTATGACGCACCCTAATATAATTATTATTATTATTATATAATACATAATAATTATTTGAGATTTAATAGACAAAAATTTATGTTGTGTTTAAGTTATTACTTGATTTGTAAGAAAGTCCTTAATTGATGAAATTTATATAAGATAGGCTCATTTAGTGCTTCGATAGGTTCCAAACAGATAACGCCTATCACTGAAATTTTAAGTCAGTAATCCTCAACGAAAATTATCTTGGCGCTCTTTATGGAAACACATCTAAGATAAATCTATCGTTTTAGTTCTTAAGCCACTCGTCTCTGACAGTAAACCTGGGGGTAGTTGCAACTAAGGAAAAAATGAGCAGACAATGTTGAGTTATATCTTGGGTCGTGCGACGTGGAATAGAATTGTGAAACAGCCCAAGCCCTTCATGCCCTGATTAAGCCACTTTTCTACTGATAGTTGTTACAAAGCCATGCGAAGATGAAGTGACTAATGAAATCCTCCATCGCTTGTAGTAGCGAGTTTTCATACTTCAGCGAAAATTTGTTGATTTGTTCGATTGAGGAAAAATGGACGATCTTTTGACATTGTTTTTCTGAAGTGCTACAACTTCACTTTGGTAGCATATTAGAGCTTTCAGTGAACGAGAAGTTTTAATCTGACTAATTGGATGACTTTGTTTGGGCGGCAAACATGCGGAACGTCTGGGATTGTCACAACAAGGAGGAAAAGACGATAAGTTTAGTATGAAAAGATTCACCCTTTTGGATCAACCATTATTTGACCTTATTGAGCTAAAGTCTGCTGACGTCAAGGCCATATTGCTACCCTTGAATAGCTTCAGATGGTCTAAGAAGTAGTAACAAAGATGGGTCAGTCCCAATCGGTATCACAATGGACCGTATGGCCTGTGTGTGTTCTATCCAACCTAGCTTGACTTCCAGTCCAATTTACGTTGTTATGACCCCACACACAGAGGCGTTTTTTTTAGCGAATTTCCTCCAAAGGAAATGCAGATATTGTTTTTGTACCAATGATGGAATTTCATAAAAATTTCTTCAAATGTCCATCGATCCTACCTACTAGATGTTCAAAATCACTATCGTTAAAATTTATATATTTCGATTTTTTCAATATTAAGGGAGATATGCCAAATTTTGTGTTTCCCCTCTCTAACCCACCCCCCTTTCCCAGTTTTACCCAAATTTAATTACAATATATATATATATATATATATATATATCAACATATCTATACGTTTATGTGCTGTGAACTCTCTAGTGGTCACAGTTTTAATTCGATTGTAATTAAATTTGGGTAAAACTGGACAAGGGGACAGGGGGGGTAGATAGGAGAAACACAAAATTTGGCATATGTCCCTTAGTATTCGAAAAATCGAAAAATTTATAAGAAGTTGTAGATAATTAGTTTCACTATAATTTTGTTAATTATCATTTTTTCTGTTACACTAACATTTACAATTTAAGATTGTAAGTTAAAATTCTTAATATCTCTGTTCTCATTAGAGTTCGTGTTTAAAAATTGGGCATAAATAAGTGAATTGTAGCAAACATAATTTTCTACAACTTTACTCCTTATATATTTTTCGATTGTTCTAATATTAAGAGAGATATTTTATATTCTGTGTTTTCTTCTTACTCTAAGCCCCCTTTCCTCTTGACCTGACACCTTACACGCTTTCAGCGCGCTCAATCGTCTTTTCAGCGTTCGACTTAGCGCTGTGAGTGTCAAAAAATGACGCTTGCGGCTCAGTTCATGAGGTAGCAAAAGCGTGAGCGCCAAATCTGACTATCAAAACGAATGCTACGTGAGCGTAAGCTCATCAAACTTTTGTCATATTTATTAAAATACTTAAAATTAAAATCGTTGACAAATCAGTAAAAATGGCAAACTATTTACCCAGATTATCTTCGATAGATTTAAATGATTCAGAATCTGGTAAAACGTATACTATTTCTGTTACTTCCGACGAAATAAAACATTGCCATGTTGATACAAACAAACGCTCACAATGTCCAAAACGAACGATATTTTCTGATCGATTTATAGGCCAACATGAACACCAATAATTTGTGCTTATAAGCGTGTGAGCGTCACAGACGAATGCACCCTTAGTAATAAAATTAGATATGATATTTCATTTTGATCACACTAAAATTGTCGAAATTCTAAGGAAATTCGCTAAGTTCAAGCAGTTCTTGCGTAACGAATTTTTTTTTTATAAATTCACGATACTTACCTTTTTGAAAAATGTTGGATAAAAATTTACCAAATTCTTCTGAAAATCTGAAATGCAAGAAAATTGTTTTCCCCTTTCGATGTAAAAATGATAGTCTTCATTCTATCGAAACATTATTTCGATAGAATTGAGACGAATGGACCAAAGTATTTTGGGTTTGTTAAAATAAACAACGGTTTTTTTACAAATATTTAAGAACATTTTAATTAGTTTTTTATTATTATACATATATATGTATTATATATCTATATATATATAAATATATATATATATATATATATATTATTATTATATACATAGTTTTTATTTTAAATACAGTGAATTTTTAGCGCATACTATAACGTACGCATCATTTTCTCGAAAAGAAAAACAAAAATAAACACAAACAAAAAAAAAGAAAGAAATTTTTTCTTATATAATTATTTTTTCTTTGTTTCTTTACTTACAATTTAGTATATTTAACATTATATTACAAAAAATTTGTATAGTGATCAACACGTTTCATAAAATATTCTACCAAAAATAAACAGTTTTCCACAAAAATTCTGTACATATACTCGTAAAATTATTTTCCAAATTTTGATTTAAAAGCTAATAATTTTACCAGTCTTTTCATTTTTTTTTAAATATATTTTGTCGTGAGATGGAGTGAGTGTGTGTGTGGGTCTGATAATAAAAAAATAAAAAAATTCATTTATGCAAGTGCTGCTGCGTTAACTTAGCGAGTTTCCTCAGAATCAATTTATGGTTGGATACAGACACACATACATATAAATAAATACAACTCTCTAGTGGTCAGTTTTTTAGTACAATTACAATGAAATTTTGTATCTGCTATGCTTTGGGTATTTGAAGGACCTATTTCGTTAATGAGTAGAATCGGTCAAGGGAAAAGAGGAGCTTAAAGAGAGAAGAAAACACAAAATATAGAATAGCACTCTTAATAATAGAAAAATCGAAAAATGTATAAGAAGTAAAGTTGTAGAAAATCAACTTTACTACAATTCATGACCTGATCATTTTTTCTATAACTCTTATCTATACAGAGATATGAAGGATTTTATTTTTCAAACTTAAATATTTCTGTAAATATTAGAGTAACAAAAAACATGATAAGAAACCAAATTGTAGTCGAATTAATTTTCTATAACTTAGCTTCTTATACATTTTTCGATTTTTCTAATAATAAAAGATGTATACCAAATTTTGTGATTCTCCCTTTCCCTAGACCCTCCTTTTACCTTGTCCGATTTTGTCCATTAACGTATTTGGCCTTTCAAATACCAAATTTCATTTAGATCGGATTAGAAGTGTGGCCACTATAATGGCTACATTTTTAATCCGATATACTAAGTGGATCGATGGATTAATTTTAATAGCTCGATTTTCTTGTAGAGGAAAGTCGCTAAAAAACGAGCGAATTATGAAAAAAATAAATATATTTTAATACAGCCAAAATTAATAAAATTTTTATTCAATTTTAACATTACGGTGGAAACAGAAAACATGTGTCCGTAATATTAAAATCAAAATTGGAGTTACAAAGTTTTGAGTATTAAATTGAAAAAAAGGACACAACCAATTTTTGTTTTTAGATTTGAGCGTGAAAAAAAAGGCATTAATTTGTTTTAACCGAAAAAAGATGATATATGATTAAACTAATACAATAAATAAAGTTTCTCGTGAGTTGGGGGATTTTAAAGAGGGGAAAAGAGAAGTTGTCGAGTTTTTTTTAGTTAGGTAGTGTGTCATATAGAACTTCCCTAATAGTATTTGATATTTTGTCTGGAAATTTGATATCGAAAGTCACGATAAGATCACCTTTGATACCGGGTTCTTTTGGTAATGGAAGACCATAGCCTTGTAAACGTTTCACAGTTGTCGGTTTCACTATTTCATTTTGGAAATTGATTGTAACTTGATCCCCACTCATTGTGGGCACAACAACGATTGTTCCACATAGTGCTTGTTTTAACGATATACTGGCGGTGTATCGTAAATCGCTACCTTCTCGTTTGAATAGTGGATGTGGTTTGTCTCGAATTGTGAAAACTATGTCTGCTGGAATCTTATGTCGGGATTGATCGCCTTCCTTTTGGAACGTAATTCTCGTACCGGCCTTCCATCCTGGTTTTACTGTGATCGTTAATACTTTGTCTTCTTTTTTGGCGGAGCCGTCCGGTTGTAAAACACGCCTTGAGATTTTCATTTTTTTTACACAACCTTTTGCAATATCTTCGAGACTGACATATAAATCGTGTTCAATTGGTGGATCTTGAGCTTTATCTTTACCCCGAGTCGCGTTGTTATGAATATTAAATGAGTGACTCCGGAAAGCATTGCCAGGTCGTGCTGGTCCCATATTTAATGTACCAAATGGATCTATGTCGTGATCCATTTGATCCTCATCAAAACCAAAGATTCTTGTACCAGGTGTGTTGCCAAAATCGAAGAATGTCGAAAATGGTGATGATGAACCGAAGAATTGAGCAAATGTTGCACGAGGATCGCCATGGAACGTATATGAGAAGTTTGTATTTCCTGCTGAAACAAACAAAATAGTTGAGTATTCTTAATATTTCGAAATATACCAGCAAGATTGCCATATTGGACTATTTTAATTCAAATTAGGCCCATTTTTAGTATCCGAAACATAACTTTGTTACTTAAATATTTTAGAGTTAAAAAACAAACGATTTCACAGTTTGACATTTCTATTGGAATATCAAAATTCCTTGAACTCCAGAAAGAATATAATTTTTTGATATTTTGTTAAATCAAAATGAACTAAATGTAGAAAACTAAACGCCTGTAGATGTTTGAATCGTCGACTTTAGTAGAGCTCAATGAGATATCGAAGTTTTAAAAATCGTACAAAAAATTTCTGAATATCAAATCTAATATATAAGAAAAGGAAACTATAGATCGCGGAATTATCCCTCGGAGCGTTATACATTTGTAAACCAATTAATTTTTAAAATTCGGAAATTTATTGTTTAATTTGTCACGTTTTTCAAAATTTGACACTTTTATATTGTCACTTTTGCTACTAAAATTAATAAAAATTTCGACCATTTGTAAATTTTTCGTCACAGATGGATAAATTTTCCTAACAACCTTGAACAAAATAGTTTAGTGTACATACCTGTAGAACTTCCACTTTGAGCACCACCTTTCAAGCCTTCCTCACCATGTGAATCGTAAATATCCCGTTTCTTTTTATCGCTCAATACTTCATACGCTTCAGCAATTTCCTTAAACCGTTCTTCAGCACCAGGAGCTTTATTTTTATCTGGATGATATTTCAGTGCTAATTTACGATACGCCTTTTTGATGTCATCATCAGCAGCACCTTTCTGTATACCCAAAATTTGATAATAGTTTTTACCCATCTAAAACAAAAAAAGACAAAAACATTTTACCATTACCTAAATCGGTTATAAAGCGTAGGTTTAAAAAAATTGTGGGTTAGTCCAGTTTATGACACCTATTATGGAATACTCTAATTTAATTATTAAAAAATAAGAGGTGATTGTACCATAATTAATTCAGTTTCCCAATTTCCCAAAAATGTTATTAATGAAAAATAAAATTCGTGGGCCAATTAGAAAAAAAAGTCTTATCCACGAATTTTTTAGTTACAATTACTTACATTCAGAATATATAGAACTCAAATAAGCGATGTCTATTTTTAAAAAGATTACAAATTCACAAGTGAAAAATTTTTACATCTATATTAGGGCATGTAATGAATATAAACAGATCTTGTCAAGGATAAGAATGATCTAAGCCAGACATAAGGCAACAATTTTAACAAAAACTATGTAATTTATTGAAAAGAATCAAATGAAAATGAAATAGTTTGACTGTACTGAATATAAAAAAAGGAATTTATACATCGCCTACAAAAAATTTTCATATGAAAACGTTAGTTACCTCTATAAACGATATGCAGTAACGTCCTACACACGTATCCCAAAAATAATTATTTCACAACTATAGGTACTCTCACAAACACACACAAATATTTACACAATCACAGATTCAATTTTAAAATGTCTTCTTTTTTTATTATTATTTAAATGATTTGATTCACCTCTGTTAATCCAAATAATTAATTTCTATAATATTGAAAGCGCGCTCGCTGTAGTCTGTCACTTTACAATACTTATATAATTGCAAATAAGAGGCTAGATGCAGAGGTCACCACAATATATAAAGAATCATATTATTTTCTAGAAATTTCTCGAAAATTCATACGCATGCGTATTCATTGATAAATGTCATCATATTTTGAATCGATATTTACAAACTTTACAAAATGTATACAAACAATTTTATCATATATATTCTCTATCTCTGTTTACGCATTACCCACTATACAATGAGAAAGAGATGAATTGTGTATGTTGTCTGTTCCCATTATTATTAGCAGCAAAAGATTGTAAGAGTGTGCTGCGTGCAATAATAATATTTTAATTCTTGTGAAAGTTTTTTTTGTCCAACAATTCACATAACTTTCATTCAATCGATTACATAGTTTTCATTTTATTTCAATTCGAATGGTTTAGCTGTTGTATTTGGAGAGTGATCATCCCCCACCTTTTGGATTAAGTATCTAAAAATATGTATATGAATTATATATGTATACAATTTGAACTCGTTTTTATTTGGCTGCGAGCCAAACAATTATCAACGAAAGCTTGTATCAGATTTCGTCAAGGTCATTCCAATAGTTTCTGAGAAAAATCACGTGTGTTGTTATGAATATTGGTGGAATTTTTGTGTATTGAAAGAATACCTTTTTAAGGAATGTTCTATTTACAATTTTCAATACCAGATCTAAACTAATTTGTTGATACCACCAGCTTCACCCTAACAATTTATAAATAATAACTTAAAACAAATGAAAATTACAACTAACTGAGTTAATTGCTTAAATACGCGGTATATACTGAATTTATGAAAAAGAGTTTCAAACAAAAGTTGTTTATTTTTAAAAAAAGAACATTTTTTGTCTGTAAATTTTTGTTCGATCTTTTACGGTTTCAAAGATAAACAGTTTTGCTCATTTTGCCCAAACATGGTCCTATTTGGACCATTCACGAACTTGAACTTACTTTTTACCCCTAGAACACACATATGGAATTTCAGCTCGCTATCTCTTTTCGTAATCGTGTTTATAGACGGACGGACAATTTTGCGGAAATAAACTAATTTGGCCATTTTATGAACACCTATACTAAAATTCTTTTTCTGTTATTAATATTTTCAACCGTTACAAAGGCGGGGCTAAACTTAATATACCCTGGTATATATTATATACCGGGTACAAAAATTTAATTGGACGAAAATCATGTTCAGGTCCTAGAATCCAGATCTTCTCAGTTCTACCCTCTGTAAGTATAATCTTACAAATGGAAGCAAGCCATTTGAAACTATACGATTCTGCCGATATTTTCCCCAATACTTTGAGTCCATGATTCTGGATTGAAACATTCTGTACAAAGTATCTTGTTTGCTTATCCCTATCGGGCCCCTCAGGCCCAATCTACCGCTGCTTGGTACTTATGGATTGGGCAACCATAGAAAAGCTCTAATCCTTTGTGAGAAGTCGACCTAAATTTCCTAGCCAAATTGTCTGCTAAGGAACAATGCGAATATTTTCCCCCTACTATATAACTTGTTTGCGAATATTTTCCGTATATTGATTTTCACTAAGGAAAATTTAGAATAAATTTTTTGTACAAAAATTGTTATAAATAATAGAAATACACTCCGAGTTGATGTAGAATTATTCGAGCAAACTATTTGAAAAATTTTCAATTATGTAACGTATTTTTTAATAAAATTTAATGTCTTTCTGTACAATGGTGTTTAGTTTGTACAGACAAGTACCAATTCATAAACCGTTATTTCCATTAAACATATAGCTAAATTGAAAGCACAAATAAATCGCAATTGAATGGTATACTTTAAAGTACATAAAATCACTATTTTCATTATTAAAAATCTTCAATGAAAAAATTCCAGCACCCGGATTTAATTATTTAATTATAAAAAACAAAACAAAAACAAAAAAACACGCAAAGACGTTTCTTGAAAATTTTAGTAGCGGAAAACTACTAAAGTACAGTTTGCTGGGTATTTTGTCTTTACGCAAATATTGAAACGGGTGCCCAAATCACAGAACTTGTCTTTAATAGCTTCAATAATCCGAACTCCAACTATCCGGATCAATATGAGAGAAAAAAAGCGCAGTTCATGTTCGTGGCGTAGATTTTTCATGAAAATGTCCTGCACATGATCCGTAGACGTTTGAACTGGCACTGACCGCTGTGTGCCCGATATGCCAGCTACTTAATCACTTTGCGTCGTTTTTCATTTATTTTTCGACGCTGACGTAGAAAATATTAAAATTAAATTCCTATTTTAAATGAAACCATTTGAAACCCATAAAATTTGGACCATTTGAAACCCATTTAACCGAATAATTAAACCCATTTAATTTTTTTACAGAATCGTAACAGTATAACTAAAAAGTTATTGTGTTAATATCATTGAAGTGCACCCTTAATATTAACTTTTATTATCTACATAATAAACATGATAGGTCTAGTATTGTTATTGTACTATGGACCACAAAAGTAGCGCTCATTTTTCAAAACTGTTTGGTTGGTTTGTGTCTTATTTATTCAGTTTTGGGAAAAACGTTTCAAATAAAAGTTAATAGTATATTTATAATAAACAGTTTTTAATGGAAACATTTTTTCGAAAACTGAATGAATAAGGCACAAATCAATAATAAAATTTTGAAAAATGAGCGCTATCTTTGTGACCCATAGTACTGTATATAAACTTGATTTGCTTACAAGTGAGGCAGATATATGTATTGTACTATGTGTCTATCTATAATATATACAATGCAGTTTAATTAATAAATATTACTGTATTACAATTTACAACAAAAAAAATTACTGTCAAAAGTACTCATAAGTGGCTAAACCAAAAAAAATTTTAAGGTTCTAAATTAATTGCTTCCATAATGTTCTAAAAGCATTTATGCGCAAAGTTTATTAAACTTATCTCAAAATTACCGTTATCATAAAATCCGGTTTAAAAAAAAACGTATGGCAACCTTGAAGTAATCGCGGAGGCTTGAATGCAATTTTTAATTACTTCCGGTACTATTCACTACAAAAGTGACTTTCATTTTTCACAAATTTTCCATTCGATTTGTATTTGAATTCATAAAAATTGTTCGCAATAAAAGTTGTTCGTTATAAAACTGAGTTTTTTAATACCGAATGGATTTGACACAAATCAATTGGAAAATTTTCTAAAATAGAACCGACACTTTTGGAATCGATTGTACAGTGAAATGATATTCTAAATAAGGTCATTGGAATTGCATTACACCCTGATTACCTGTGTGAGCTGTACCTAGGGACTTGACGCATGTTTGTTGAGATCGATGATAATGTATGCAAAAAATATACTCCAAATAATAAAGGTCTCTAAAATCAGTAGGTTTCTGATAAATTTATATTTTGATCGAAATGTTGTACTTAGTTATTCTAAGCATAACTGAAGCAGGAGTCATCAGAAGTATTGAGGTAATCAGAAGATCCGAGTCATTCGTCGGAGCTACATATCGAAAAATATGTATTTAAACTGTTTTTTCTTAAGTAATTTTGAAATTTAAAATCGTGATTTACACGAACAAATAAATTTTGTCAGTTTTTATAGTTTTAGGGGGGTCTAAAATGCATTTTCGACTGAGGGGTGAAAATTATTTTTTCGACAACCCCATAGTGTAGGGTATTGTTTTCGCAACATATTTGTTACTTAAAGATGGTGATAAAATGCATCCTTTTTTTATCCGGTATATCAGGTTATTAATTATAAGTTTAGTTCCGACTGGAATGAATGAATGATAATGGGGGGAATTTGCTGTGCTACAACCTATTAGATCTATTGTGCTCCTCCATCTGGTGCCTAAGGAAGAGTGATCTCATCTAGAGCACCTCGTTCACCTCTGTTTACTTCAGGAAGTACAGGATCTTGATAGAAGTGTCTACTTCCTTTCTGATCTTTTCTCGATAGAAGTGATCACATAGTCCACAGAATGGCTCCGGCCCTGTAAGGGATATCGATGCTCCTTTCCTTGCCACACCATCAGCTATATCATTCCCCTCTACTCAAACATGTCCTGGAACCCAGACTTTCTAACGGTTGAAAATATTAATCGCAGATAAAAATTTTTGGTATAAGTGTTCATAAAATGACTTAACTAGTTCATTTTCGCATGACTGTCTGTTCGTAAACACGAACTCAAAAATGAAAAGAGATAACGAGCTGAAATTTTGCATGTGTGTTCTAGAGCTAAAAATTAAGGTCAAGTTCGTGAAACGACAAAAAGTGTTCTTTTTTTTTTTAAATAAACAACTTTTGTTTGAAACTTATTTCATAAACTCTGTATACACCGGGTATTTAAGCAATTAACTCTGTTAGTTGTTATTTTCACTTGTTCTACCTTAGGAGCAAGTTTTGCAACTTAACCAAATTTCTAGTGGATAGTATTAGTAGTTGCTTAAATAAGCAGCTGTGTCAGACAGTCGGACGGACGAAGTCGTATCATAGTGGTTCGATTTTTACCCTAAAAATGATTAAATTAAATCATTTTGACCAAAAATTAAAGTTGGGTATCATGTTTTGTATTTTTGACGTCTTTTTACTGGTGTAAAAGTTAATTTGAATGTAACAAAATCATGAAATAAATGCAGTAAAATGCACACACATAGCAACCAGTCTCGTGCTGCATGTTTCACGTTTACAGATATTCGACGCATGCTCTCTCTGCCTTATCCTGTTGATGGCACATATCAGATTCATTCATGCAAGTTATAGCTTAGATAATATATTATGTAACCAGAGCTGGGCAATACTTTAAGTAAAGTACTTTATAAACAGTACCTGAAGTTATTAATTAAATTTTATATGCATCTGCAGAAGCCTGCAAGGTGTCAGATATAGAATGTTTGGGTCCGAAAATTTGGATCCATCAATCCTGGGAGCAATCCCGGCGGAGAAGTTGTGGGCCTTCTGTGTGGCGTCTGGCCTTGACAGAATCCTATAGCTTCATCTGCTTAAAATAGCACCTCTTATCCGGAGGCGTCTCGCCTTCGGGTGACAGGTTGTTCTCAAGGAGGGCACAGAGGACCCCTTGGTCTAGGTGCTAGGGATCCGTATGCGGTACCCCTCTTTCTTATTATTATTATTAATTAAATTAAATACTGATATGAAAAAATTAACTCGTCAACCAGGAATCGTACCTCGGGCCTCTGGATAACTAGTCCAGTATGCTTCCGCTACACCAAAGACGATTAAATAAACAAATCACTTCAACAGAAGTAAATACTGTCTAATAAATAAAAAAATTAGAATAATATGAAAAAGTTGATGATGAAAATTTATTATGAAAATTTTTTCATATCAGTATTTAATTTAATTAATAAATTCAATGACAATGAAATTTGTCGGAGTATACGCTAAAGTCTTCTACAGTTTGTCATACGTAACCGAAAGGAATTTGGACAAACATCGTTATGTTGACACGAAAGTATACACAAATAAACAAATATTAAATAAAGTACCTGAAGTACAATGGGCGTCTTTTTAAACTAACTTGATGTTAGTTTAAAAAAATTTTATAATTGATTTGTGCCTTATTGATTTGGTTTTCGAAAAAAAATGCTACCGCATGAATAAGGCACAAATCAATTGTAAAATTTTAAAAACTAACATCAACTTTTGACGTCATTTGTACAGTGGCGTAGTTTTACTTTGCAGGGTCCAGATGGAAACTTTTTTTTGGGGCCCCTTTACAAAACTAAAAAAAAATCTCAATATATACAACAATATATGATCACTGACAGAAACCATATACAGGTGAGTCAAAAGTCATGGAGTTTATTGAAAGAGTGGAAAGGGGATGAAATTCTAAGATGAAAAGTCCTTGGACATTTTTGCACCTGACCCACGATTCATTAGATATTAATTAAATAAAGTAACCAATTCCTTCCACTCCACTCACATCCTTAGGCATCACAATGGACCTTATGGTTGAAGTGTAGCCCGCCCAGGGCAGCCTCTACAATCTATCTATATCAGGGATGTTACAGATGAGAAATTTTTGAAATTTTGGATACATAAAGAACATCTTTCAGCAAACTTTTGTCGATTCGAAATGACTAGGTCCTCTTTGCATAGTCTATGTTATGAAATTTTACCAATCAAAGTTATAGATAATATAAGTTTTAGACATGTGAATACAATAAATACAGTATTGTGTAATTGCACGTGGCCCCATGAAACGTGTTTTTTTCTAATTAATAATGATGTGGACACATTCTGCTAAAATCACTTTTATACTCTGTATATAACACGACTCAAAAAATTTAATTTATTCAAAGGCAGATGTGAAGAAATTTTTAAAATTATTCAATAAAGCATTTTATTTCTAGGATTTTAGAAAGAAATAAACTTTTAACGACGGACATTACCTCCTCTTGTTCTAAAGCTTGCCTCAAACCATCTAGATATACATTTAATAAAGTTCGCTTCGACTCTTCTGTAATTTCCTCCTTATCCTCGACCATAGCTATTCTGAGCTCCTGTAAGTTACCAGCAAGAGGGTTAATTCATCTTCTATAAGCCTGTCAAGTTCATTCATTTCATACATGGTGACCGTCTCAAAATCTGCCTATCTTATTATTTTAATATAAATCCTTCGAAATCGTTTTTCTACTGCTTTTGAGACTGCCCAAAGGCTCCGTATGGATCATAGTGTTCCAATTAGGGCAGAAAATGTTAGAAGAAGACTTGCTGAATAGAACTGACGACTAAAAAGGCCGGCCGCGGCACCAGGGCTAAATGAAATTTTGTATGTGAGTTGCTTTTGGTACTTGAAAGCCCAAGTTCGTTAATGGGCAAAATCGAGGAAGTAAAAGGGGGGCGGGGGTTTAAGCGAAGGGTAAACAAACTTTGGTAGATCTCTCTTAATATTGGAAATATCGAAAAGTATATACGATGTAAAGTTATAGGATATTAATTTTACTACAATTCGTAAAGTTGATTTTCTACAACTTTACTACTTGTACATTTTTCTAATATTAACAGAGATAGTCTTTATTTTGTGTTTTCTTCGTTCTCTAAGTCCACTTCGTTCCCTTGACCGATTTTACCCCATATATGTAGTACTCCTATATGTCAGTTTGTATAGGAAAGAATGTCCCAACATTAGAGTGCCGACTATATTTTACACTCTCCCTTCGTGAGATAGTAATCTCCTCCTCCGAGACACCTTGCCTATACTGTATATGCTTGAGAATTCTCTAAAATATCGGTAGTGGGAACATAAACTGATTTACTCGTGTTATTTATGCAATAAAAAAGCATGTAGAGGTGACAATATTTCGCTCGGAAGATAGAGAACATGAGACACTATCTGTCTCACAAAGTTGGAACAGCTTCCACTAATAGAAACTGACCATATAGTAGTATTACATATATGTTTTACCCATTAACGAACTTAACCTTGCAAATATCAAAAGCATATGCATATATATGTATCTGTAGCCACTCTAGGGGTCACATTTTTAATCAGATCGGAATTTAATTTGGTAAGTAGTGTGTTTCTGAAGACTACGTTTATTTTGATTATGCCTTTTAAGAGTCGCCATGAACATGAATTAATAAGATAAAAGTTAATTAAGATATATGTCCAAAAGAAAAGTGATGTATTTATTCTGAGAAAAATCGCCAAGTTGACACAGTTCCCGAGTTACGAATTTTTGAATTTAGTCTTTTCTTCAATTGGGAAAACATGAATAAAAATTTACAACCAAATTATAATTTTGTAGTGAATGAGTCCACTTAAATAGATATGACATTTTATATGAATAAAAAAAATTTTGACAAAATGGAAACCCGACTTCAAAAATCAAATATTCTAAAACAAAAAATGCACTGAAAAGTATAAAAATAATTGCATATTCTTGTGCCAATTTTAGTTCACCTAAGCAAAAATTTTTAAATATATATGTACAATTATTGTTATTTTTGAAGTCGGTGTCAGCATAGAGAAATTCACATAAAATTTGGACACCGCCTCCAAAAATAACAATAATTGTACTTATATATTTAAATATTTTTGCTTAGTAACTAAAATTGGCACAAGAATATGCAATTAATTTTTTACTTTTTAGTGCATTTTTTGGTTTAAAATATTTGATTTTTGAAGTCGGGTTTC
The DNA here is from genome assembly GCA_963920215.1 of Nineta flava. Lineage (NCBI taxonomy): Eukaryota > Metazoa > Arthropoda > Insecta > Neuroptera > Chrysopidae > Nineta > Nineta flava. The sequence goes on along the minus strand of OY986046.1, from coordinate 16,326,208 downwards.
CATTTTGTCAAAATTTTTTTTATTTCTCGCTTTTTAGTGACTTTGAAGTTCTATAACTGATTTTATTTGTCTAAATATGGGTAGACCTACTAATTTTGAGTGCATTTTTTAGAACACTTTTTTTTTATCCGTTTTTTTAATTTTGAGTGCATGTTTTCATAACAGATTTTCAGTTTTTTTTACATGCATTTTGTTTTTTTTGTAAAAATATTTTTTTTGGGGTCGGTTTTTAAAAAAACTTTTTTATTTTCCCATTATGAATGAGTATATCCTTTCAAAAAAAAAAAAATTCGCAGAAATCGGTGATCACATATAAAATGAGGATTTTCCTCGATTTCCCGGGGATCCCCTCATCAGAATGCGATTTGGTGACAATGGGACCAATGGGAAATCAAACCCTTTAAAACAAACAAAAAAAAAATCAAAATCGGTTCATAAATGACGGAGTTCTGAAGTAACAAACATTAAAAAAAAATATATATAAAAAAATACAGACGAATTGAGAATCATCCTCCTTTTTGAAGTTGGGTTAAAAAATTAATGAAGCATACTATATTCTAGAATGTTCCATTCATGTAATAGTACAATCAATAGAGAATATTGCGCTGCATTATATTATAGGAGTTTTTTTTTAAAATTAGGTTCAGTATCACGTACTGAATGTGTGAACAAAATCCTTACAAATTTTGACCCCGGAAGTGTCGCCATTTTGAGAAAAACTGTAACGGCCTATATCTCCATTACCGTGCTCTTTAGGCCAAAAATGGTAATAACCTTTCTTGTAGATAATTGAATTTCCTATTTTTTTTTGTATCACTTACCGTTTACGACTTATTGAGAGAGTTCGAAGTAAAAACAGTCGGAATCGTGGAATTTTATTTCATTATGTTTATAAAGATGCATGTTAAATATCTTCAACTTACGTAACGATTTTTTCAAAAATGCCATGAGGATAAATTCTCAAAAAAATTCAGCTGATTTCTGAGGATTCATTTGACTAATATTGTGAATTTCGTGAAGTTCTCTGCAATTTTTTTTTCTCTTTCGAAAGGCTGAGCAGCGTATGTTTAAAATTATGAAATGATACTTCTCAACTCTTGGATGTAAATTTTTGTGTACCTACTGATTTGGGATTTGGATTCGGTTTGAAATAATTAGAAAACTGGAATAACACAGTCAATTGTTTTTTTTTTTATTGAACACAAAATTGTATGTAAGATTTCTATAAAAAAAGTTAATTTAGAATAACAATAAACAAAATAAAAGTAATGATACATTTTTTTTAAATTACGCAAGAGTAAGGCTGAAGTCACATGATACCAGAAAACAAACAGAAAGGCAGTAGAAGCAGTAGTATAGCGCTCATTTTTCAAAATTTCATAATTGTTTTGTGCCTTTTTCATTCGATTTTCGAAAAAATGCTTCGCATAAAGTTGTTCATTATAAATATAGTAACAACTTTTATTTTAAACAATAATCTTTAAATTGATTTTAATAATTTTACTATTTAAGGTTACTACAGGTTACTATTTAATTATTCGATGTTTATAATTATTTTGTTTTTTATTGTTATGTAATTATTTTGCAAATTTTTAACTATCATTTACTTCAACTAATTACTTTATTTCATTTATTAAATAAAGTATTTTATTGGAAAAATACTTTGGCTGCAAATAATTTTTATAATACTACATAAATGCGTCATGTTTTTCAATTCAAACTCGCGCCTTATACTCTCTCCATTGTTTCCAGTGTAGAAGGAACACTACCGACATCTTATTTTAGTCAATTATTTGTTTACATGGAGTTCGATCTCCTTGTGTAGTCTCCATGCATTATTCATTCGAATTTTGGGAAAATGTTTTGAATAAATTTTGTCAGTATATTTAAAACGAACAATTTTTATCCGAAGGTCATTTCATGCATAAGCCCGAATATTTGTAAATATAAAACAAATATTGTTATATTCAATCGTAGCCAATATACTCTCACTATCCTACATTCCAACGACTAGATTCATTTGTGGAATGTACTTTAGATAGTTTGGATACGCCTTTCAAAAAATCATGTATAATTCCTGATTTTCCCAAGAGTTAATATTCTGATAAGATTGATAGCTTCTTTACTACTGAAATAAATCATGTGAATTCATCTTAATCTTTTAAAAACAATTTAAAATCATAAAAATTCGTTATGCAGGAGCTGCGTCAACTTACCGAATTTCCTTAGAATACATATATCACTCTCTAGCGGTCACAATTTTAGTTTGATCAAATTGAAATGTCGTACTGATATGATTTATTTATAAATGGTATAAAGGAAAGGGGAGCAAAGACAAAGAAGAAAACACAAAATATAAAATATCTCTCCTAATAAATAATAGAACAATCGAAAAATGTATAAGAAGTAAAGTTGTAGAAAATCATGTTTGCTACAATTCACTACCCGATCATTTCTCAAACTCTAATGTGAACAGAGATATTTAGAATTTTAACTTTCAATCCTAAATTGTAAATATTTCTGTACACATTAGAGTTTGGAAAAAACGATAAGCTAATGAATTGTAGCAAACATGATTTTCTACAACTTTACTTCTTATACATTTTTCGATTGTTCTAATATTCAGAGAGATATTTTATATTTTGTGTTTTCTTCTCTCTTTATACCCCCTTTCCCCCCCTTGACCTTGTGCTATTTTTTTAATAAAATTGGGCTTGCAAATACCAAAATCTCTATTCTAAGGAAATTCGCTACGTTGACGCGGCTCCTGCGTAACGAATTTTTTTTTGAACTTAATGTGAACAGCGTTAATACAAAAAGAATCAAAGCTATGGTTTGTTTTGATAAATTTCTGAATCAAGTGTGGAACATTACAACACTAATGATAACATATTCTAAATTGTTTGAGTAATTCAAAAAAAGTTAAAATATATTTTATATTCTCCATTTTCAATTCGTTGTTAATTTAATTAAGTTAAAATTGATTTTTGCTACGTTACTTTGGTAAAATTTTACGATACAAAATAGTTTAAACATATAGTAAAATACAAAATCCACTGGCGTATTTACAGAGTCGCTGATTTGGTGGAGGGGGCTGAACACTAATGATCTCTAATACATTCGATTATCAAATAACGATGACGCTTAAATTTTTAGATATTTACTATGTCGTGTCCTGCACTAACGCACTTGAAATTTCACATATAATTAATTTATGGATTTTTTTGTTTGGAAATTTTCAGTACTATTGTATAAGCAATGTTGGATAACCATTTAGACAAGGTTAAAATCTCGCATTCGTTTCGAATATTTTCCCATTCGGTTTTCTTGCATATTCACGTTTGGGACATGCCTCTGAATATGGATCAAGATTCTGTCAAAACAAATTAGTTTAAGGATGTTCCAGCATGAAACCATTTTTCGACAGATTTTGCTCATTATTTTTTCATAGGCTAAAAATAACATTTTCTAATAAATCCCGAAGTTTCAGAATTTTTGACCCATTAGAACGCGAGATAATTAATAGCAAAGTTATCATTCTCTCTCATTAGAAGCATGTAAAACTTCATGTCCGTCCAACTATTATCTGTTGTATTAAAAAAACAACTCGACAAAATTTAAAAAAAAAAGTAGAATAGTAAAGATAAATAAATATTTATTAAATAATTTTTTTTTTTAAATCGCATTTTACCGTTTTTTTTTCTCGAAATTTTAAAGTTAAAAAATTTTTTTCTCTTCAAAATGACATTTTGTATATATGAACAGTGAATTTGTTCTTAATAAAACTGGAACCAGATTTTTGGGCGACAAAATGTCCTAAATGTAAATATGCAAAAAAAAAAACCGAATGGGTAAATTTTGCGAAAGAGTGCGCGGTTTTCACCTTGTCTAAATGGTTATACAACATTGCTTATACAAAATATTTTCGATGGCACTATGAGCCACAAACATAGCGCTCATTTTTCAAAATTTTTTAACTGATTTGTACCTTATTCATTCGATTGTTAGGAAAATGTTTCGAGTAAAAATTGTAATTATGTTTATAATGAACAATTGCATTTTTTCGAAAACCGAATGAGTAAGGCATAAATCAATAATGAAATTTTGAAAATGAGCGCTATTTTTGTATTTCTGGCGGTTTTTATTCTTTCAAGAAGTCTATTAATGAAAGAGTTGAATGTTAAGTGTCCTAAGAATGTATATGTTCTATTTCCGAGCTTGAATTTTCAAATTATACTTAAAATTAAAAGAGTCAGACTACCCCCTCAAAAAGAGTGGGTAGAGGATGCGATTCTTTCTACCCACTTCATTAACATTTTGTTGGTTTTTTTTTTTTTTTTTGGAGAGAAGATAATTTTCTCAAAATTATGGCACAGTATAATGAATGATAGAAGTTTTAATGGCGTCTTAAACCGAACACCTTTTCAAAAATTCATCAGTTAATCCACCGTCATCTAGATGGGTCTGGAAATATCTGTCACTTCTTATAGCGAATTTTAATACGTCAATGGCGGTGCTTGTATTGAAGAATGTTATTATATTATCCTTCTTAATAATAGCGCTCGCATTGATGTACACATGGCCACAAAAGTGATTTTTGTTGATTTGTACCAGATTCATTCGGTTTTTGGGCAAATGTTTCGTATGAAAGTTTTTAGTATATTTATAATGAATAAATTTTATTCGAAACAGTTTTTCGAAAATTGAATGAATCAAGACACAATTCAATTTAAAAAAAAAAATGAGCGTTACTTTTGAGGCTGTGTAGCAAAATTGACTTCAAGAGACGACCCATCATTTCTATGGACCGTAGATACGACTCTATAAAATTTTATTACGCCATCTTGTATTTATGAATATAAACTATTTTCACAAATGATATAAAAAAAAACATTATTTATGAATGAACTTTACAATTTTTATTTTAAACCAACATGAATTTTGCTCTACTCTGTCGCAAGAGCAACGATTACATTAACTATGAGGTTGTTAAACTGATGCGATCGCGATATCATGACTATTACGATTGCTTAGTAGAACATACTCCAGAATTAATAAATTTTATGTATTTTAAATAACATCCATTAAACGATTCTTGTCAGAAAATTAATACAAAAATACTTATTTAAATAGGGATTACTTAACTGAACTTAAATTTTGAATTACTAATCACTAGAATCATCTGAATCGCCATCCTCATCAGAACTACTGGAAGCTTCGGAATCATCATCTTCTTCCTGAAAATATATATATTTTAACAATCGAAACCGGACATATAACGACATTGAAGAGACCACATAACTACGGACGCTATATCCGGTAGTTGTTATAAGCAATATACATATGTACAAATTAAAAAACAGTCCGGTTTCATTCGCATTCAATATTTCCTCTGGCTTGTAACCTTCCGTTGCACAGTGCAGGCCACTTATGAGATTGCATTATGTTTACCCCTTTAAACTGTTTGAAAATTTTTTCTGTAATGCATATTTTAAAAAACCATTATAGTGGCAACTTTTCAAATGAACACACGGAATAAAATTCAATTATCATAATTATTATGATATGGGTCTATGTAGGGCAAGATTAAAGATTTTTAGGCCTAATATAATATTTTTTGCTATTTAACTTACGAACTTTATGACTTCCACAAACATTTTAATCATCTAAATTTTAAAATTGTACCAATGCAAGAATTTTAATGGCATAAATATTAGTTATTAAGCAAGTTAGCTGGAAACCAATATTTTTTCATAGAATCGAGACATTAATGAAATTTAATTGATGCCATAAAAATGCTAAAACCTTTGGCCTTATGGTTAATCCGGTTCTGTGTTTATGTTGAACGAGCTAGCTAGACCCACCAGCCTGTTGAAAATTATAACCCTCAGCTTCTTGAAGAACCTCTCCGTAAGGGAGAAAGATAAACCGCTTAAAAATGTTAGTGAGAATATAATTTAATGACCAACACCACCACAGGCTTCAAACCAGAACAAAGAAGAAACCCGTTAAAGAAGAATCAATACTTGCATCGAATATCGAGGAAATCGAAGTCGAACAGAATATAGTACCTGAACCAGTTGTGACGTCTGTTCTATTCCTTTGCTTCCTGTATTGTATATTTATGTATGCATGCTTCCGTAGACTACAGTAAATACAGATGTTTGAGTTGAAGTTGTCGTAAAACTATTCAATGTATGCAAAAAAAAGTGGTCACCACCACCACACACCCCAACCAGAATCCTAGCATGGAGGTGTATGAGGTTACTTTACCCATTCACGAATTCGAATTGGATGTTTGGAAGTATACCAAATTGTGAAAAGAGAATTATAATCTCTAGATTCAATTGGAATCTTTTGAATGGAATGTTTAGGAAGGAAACCAAACTGAATGGAGTGTTTAGGAATAAGGATATAGGTTCCAAATAAAATTCACCTACCTATTTTAAATTAACAATTGATTGATCATTATTATCTTCAGAATCATCTGATTCCTCGTCATTATCCGATTCTGATTCAGAACTTTCTTCGGTGGTTTGTGCATTTATCATACTTGAATATTGTATCAATTGCTCTGGCGTTAGACTTCTTAAGAATTCCTCATACTTTACAAGAAACGCATTCTTCAACTTATCAAACATTTTTCGATATCTCTCTTTATCTTTAATTGATAGATCCTCCCACAAATCTTCAACCGAAATTTTTACTTTATGTGGTATCTTAAGCATTTGCTTTGCGAACAGCTCAAATGGATTGTTTGGTGGACGTTCTGGTTCATTTAGGAATAGCGTAGACGTCACAACTGGTTCAGGTACTATATTCTGTTCGACTTCGATTTCCTCAATATTCGATGCAGGTATTGATTCTTCTTTAACGGCTTTCTTCTTTGTTCCTTCTTTGTTCTGTTTTGAAGCCTGTGGCGGTGTTGGTCATTAAATTATATTCTAACTAACATTTATAAGCGGTTTATCTTTCTCCCTTACGGAGAGGTTCTTCAAGAAGCTGAGGGTTGTAATTTTTAACAGACTGGTGAGTTTATGCCTGTTAGAAAATTTACAACTTCTAATTTACACAAATTTTCGTTACATTTGAGCTACCTCGTCCAACATAAACCCAGAACCGGATTAACCATAAGGCTAAAGGTTTTAGCTTTTTAATGGCGTCAATTAAATTCCATTAATGTCTCGATTCTATGAAAAAATATTGGTTTCCAGCTAAATTGCTTAATAACTAATATTTATGCCATTAAAATTTTTGCATTGGTACAATTTTAAAATTTAGATGATTAAAATGTTTGTAGAAGTCATAAAATTCGTAAGTTAATTAGCAAAAAATATTATATTAGGCCTAAAAATCTTTAATCTCGCCCTACATAAACCCAAATATTGCTTTCTGTACTGTATATTTATGTATATATGCTTCTGTAGGCTACAGTAAATACAGATGTTTAAGTTGAAGGTGTCGTAAAACTATTCAATTTATGCAAAAAAAGTGTCAAACAAAAGTGGTTTGTTTTTAAAACAGAGACATTTTTTAGCATTTAAATTTTTTTCATCACTTACGGGTTTAAACTTAAAAGATAGATATGCCGATCACCACCTCCACACACCCCAATCAGAATCCTAGCATGGAGGTGTATGAGGTCACTTTACCCATTCACGAATTCGAATTGGATGTTTGGAAGTATACCAAATTGTAAAAAGAGAATTATAATCTCTAGATTCAATTGGAATCTTTTGAATGGAATGTTTAGGAAGGAAGTCAAACTGAATGAAGTGTTTAGGAATAAGGATATAGGTTCCAAATAAAATTAACGTACCTGTTTTAAATTAACAATTGATTGATCATTATTATCTTCAGAATCATCTGATTCCTCGTCATTATCCGATTCTGATTCAGAACTTTCTTCGGCGGTTTGTGCATTTTTCATACTTGAATATTGTGTCAATTGCTCTGGCGTTAGACTTTTTAAGAATTTCTCATACTTCACAAGATACGCATTCTTCAACTTATCAAACTTTTTTCGATATCTCTCTTTATCTTTAATTGATAGATCCTCCCACAAATCTTCAACCGAAATTTTCACTTTATGTGGTTTCTTAAGCATTTGCTTTGCGAACAGCTCAAATGGATTATTTGGTGGAGGTTCTGGTTCATTTAGAAATAGCGTAGACGTCATAGCTGGTTCAGGTACTATATTCTGTTCGACTTCGATTTCCTCGATATTCGATGCAGGTATTGATTTTTCTTTAACAGCTTCCTTCTTTTTTTTCTGTTTTGTAGGCTGTGGTGGTGTTGGTTCTGGTTGTGTACATTCTGGTGGTGTTTCTGATAATTTGCTGGTAGTTGCATCCACAGGAGATGGTGGCGAAATGGGAGCATCATGTAACATCAGGTTCTTTGTTCCTTTAGGTTGAATACTTATAAGTTCTGCTATACGTTCTTCTTGGCTTAACGAGTCCAAATAGGACGTATAATCCCTTTTATATTGGTCGATTAACTCAATTACTTTTTCTTTATAAGCTTCCTTGTCCTCTGGTGTACACTGTTTCCACTCTTGCGCAACGGTTGCCATACGATCTTTTGGATTAATCGCTTGTATTCGTTCTGAAGCAATCATTTGTCGTGAAAATAGTCCATATGCTGATAATGGTGGTTTATCGGGCTTTCCAGCAATTTTATCCTTTAAATAACGTTCCTCTTTAGTTAATAAATTCCGCATTTTCTTTTTATATTCATCTTTTTCCTCATCTCCCGCGTCTGTATTTGTACCCGTTTGTGAGAGTGCCAAATCAATCCAATGTAGTCTCTGTTCGTCACTCAACATTTTCCATTTTTTTTTACATTTGCGTAAAAATAAGTTACGATCAACTTTCTCATCAGCATCTTTTAATTTTGAATTGTAAAACAATGTAAATGGTTTTTTGGGTACATTCAGTGAAGGTATTTTTCTTTTTGTAGTTTTTGGTTCCAATTCTGGATGTCTTTTATAAAATTCATTTAATTTCTTAATATATTCGTCACGTTGTGTAGCTGCCATTGCCATGTATTTATCTTTTTTTGTGGGTGTTAGATTTTTGTACATTTCTGCGATATGCTTTGATAAACTTGGCATATCCATTTTTGGATTTTTCTTGAGCACCTTAGTCTTGTTTCGCATATAATAGATCATGTAACAAGTTAACGGACGTCTGGGCATTTCTGGATGAGGTTTTTTCTTATGATTTCGATATGATGTCCACGGTTGTGATATCCATGCATCGGCGTCAGCAAGTATTTCCCCGAGTAAGCGATAACATCGTACATGTTTCTGTACAAATTCCCACATTTGACGACACTGTTCACTTGAATAATTACCAAAGCGTAACGTCTCCCAATCGAGTTTCAATAAACGTGATTTAAAACGTAAATTATCTTTTTCCGGTAAAATTTCTTTTATTTTACCCAAAAGTGTTGCCAAATCATGTGTGGGCCATGTTGGTAACTCTAACGGTTCCGTTTTAGGCTCATAGCTACACCCATCTTCTGTGTTCATGGTGTCGTTATTATCATCGGCGAAATTTTCAACGAACCGAGCTTCACCATCGAGAATACCCTCTAGTTCACTCAAATCTGGTTTAACATCGACAATTAATTCGTCAGATTGAATATCCAATTCTGGTGGGGGACTTGCTTCCTTTACAAGTGTTTCGGTTTTACTTTTTTTAGCACGTTTCTTTTTCGAACCACTTTTGTGATCCGATATTGCTTTGGGTGCTTCGTCAACGGATTCTTGTTGTACTGCTTGATGTTTACGTTTCTTGCCCATTGTTTTCGATCGAAATTTTGTTTAAATTATCTGTAACATCAGATGTATAAAATTACGCGCGTAAATTCATATGTTCACTAGTATAATAATATATAAGAATTTTTCGGTGAATTTATAAATGAAATTGTATTTTTAAAGGATATTTCTTGAAATATTTTGTAAAATTATGAAAATTGAGGGTGGTAAATAGGGAAAACATTGAAATAACCTCACCTGAATTTTCCCAGAACTTGTATCATACACAAAAACACGATAACAACGTTTTATTGAAGTAATGTTTAATGCAACAAATTATTTGGTATTCAAAACTATTTTTCCTCACTTCTAGAACATTTATTTAAAATACTGCCTTTTTTTAGATTTTTTAATACACATTCATTTATTTCTGTTGGCCGTCAATATTAACACACATCGTTGCTAGAAGAACCACAGAAACAGTACAGCACACTTCATTGGAATTACATTCTTTCAATATTCACCAGTTGTCGCCACTAGTTTGATATTCTTTTGAATCATTTCTGGATATTACAGGAAGAATGAAATCATTAAATAAATCATATAAAAAATTATGAATTAGAGAATTATCATTAAAACATTATAATTGATATGAAAAAAATTCGAACTATACTTAAAATTTCAATAAAATTTGAAAACCGTAAATTTTAGATTTTATTTAAAAAATTAGGCGGAAAACGCGTTTTAAGTTAAAATAATTTAAATTTTTTTAAATAATAATGAAATGATTTCTTTAATCATGGTAACCTTTAGGCGTTAATATACGGATTTGGCTAGTTGTTTCGTTTGGTATACTATTAAACATTTAAAATACGGATAGATGAAACCCCTATGTATGTCGAAGTCGGTAAAAAGTGTTCAAGAATTGAGAATACTTTTATTTCAAATTATCCAAGTTGTGTACTTTGAAAAAATATAGATTTCTTCAAAATTTTCTTTGTTTTAATTTAAAATGTTTTTTGAAGCCGAGTCGTTCGATCGAAAAATTTCAAATGACAATAGTGAAGAAAATAGAATTATCTACTTTACACTCAAACCATAAACGATTACCCTCGTCTTAAAACCTAATTAATATATCTTAAAAATTACTTTTGTCAAAGAATACAATGTACATATATATTGTATTAATTAATTATTGTATTAATATATATGTATATTGTATTCTTTGCTTTTGTAGAGAACTCAATTTCATACATGATTGTCGACGATGTTAACTTTTCGTTAGGATGGATAATTTATTATCGACTGACGTTAAAGACGAATTTATTTAAAAATTGATTTTGAACGCCATAGAAAAAAGATGACACTTTTTGGAGACTCAGCCTCAGAAAATATTTTGTAGAAAATTTAATGTCCTACAAAACCATACCCCGTTCTTTTTTGCATCGGTGATATTAATCGAATTATGTAATTTATAGTCGTGAACAAAATTTTTCCTATGTTAAAAACATGGGAAATCAGATTTTGAGGAGCGTCAACTCTGTAATTAAGTGGACTCATTTTTTGAGACAATTTTTAAATAATTGGACAACGTAATTTTTTTGGGATCCATGAAATTATTTACTTCTGCTTCCGGCATCTAATTGGCAGCGCTAGAACATCCATCATATTTTACCAATTTTGAACTATATGACCATGGAGGCTATATAAAGGAGGTATAACTCATACGGGAAAATTGACAAAATATGGCAACGAAATGGGAGAAGTTATATTTACTTTTTATGCCGCTAGGGTCGCTAGTTGTTGATAGGAACTCATCGGTACCGAAGTGAAATACCGAACGTTTAGTTTACATCTTCGCATAGCAGACCTCCCACGAGTATGAGAGAGTACATATGTATACATTAAGCAATGTGTATGAGAAGGAGATCTTAATGTATACATATGTACTCTTTCATACTCGTGGGAGATCTGCTATGCGAAGATGTAAACTAAACGTACGGTATAGTATAATAAATAGAAATGAAATAGCCAAAATTATTTTGAAGTATGAAATTTGTTTAAAAAAATTTATTAAATAAAAAACATTTAAAATGGGAAGAGTATGTGCAGTAGACAATTTTAAAAGTTGTAGTGCTTGTGACAATAAGCAACAGGATCAATTGGGTTTAAAAAACCAGGACTTTTTAAAGTACCAAAAGCTAGTATAAATATTCCAAAAGTAATTAAATTGTATGACATTATATTAAATATTAATTTTCAGCATTATTATTAATAAATAAAAGTTTAATTTAATATCTGATTCAATAATTTCTTTCATTTTTACAATTCCAACATTACAGGTTACTATTTAATTATTTGATGTTTTTTTTTTTTATTTTTATGTAATTATTTTGCGAATTTTAACTATCACTTCAACTAAATCCTTATTTAAAAATTGAAATTACTTATCATTTATTTAAAAAAATATTTTATTGGAAAAATACTTTGGCTGGAAATAATTTTTATAATACTATAAATGCGTAATGTTTTTCAATTAAAACTCGCGCCTTATACTCTCTGTTCTGTTTCCGATGCCGAAGGAACACTACTGACATCTTATTTATGCCAATTATTTGTTTACATGGAGTTATGTGTCCTTGTTTATGGTCTATGTATATGACCATGGAGACTACACAAGGATACCTAACTCCATGTAAACAAGTGAGAGTATAAGGCGCGAGTTTTAATTGAAAAACAATACGCATTTATAGTATTATAAAAATTGCATTAATATTTTATACAGCTTGTAAAAAAAATTAAAAAATTTTCACTAATTAATTCTAAAAATTCATAAAAACTTCATCAATATTGGTGGATTCCCTTTTAATATAAATTTGAAGTACATCCTCGCTTCGATGTGATCCGGTCAACTGGTACTATTGTACTAAGTTCTGCCAAAGTACAGTTGGTTGTGCTGATAATGGCACTAAATACCGAAATCGAACAGCTATTGTCAGCTAGTGGTTAGCATAGGTACTAAAAATTTTAGGTGACACAAAAATCGTACTTATACGCTACTATGTCTATGCTTCTATGTATAGGACAATCAGTCTATATGTATAGAGGTCAGTGGTATTTTTCAATTACAGATATAAATCGATTATTCGAACTGAAATAAAAATATATATCAGAATCAATGCAAATGACAGATTTTATCATGTATGATTTTAAAGAATTATTAACTAAAATTTTTAATTATCTTTTTTTATTGATTTTACTTCAATAACAATATATTATAAAGTGATGAAAAGAAAAATTATTTTACAATCATATTTTTAAAAGTCCCCCCACGAAGTTCATATCTTATTGTTTGTAATTTGTGATGGGTATACACATTGTAATATACTTGAATTTATTTAGTAGAAAAAAATTGGATACTATGGTCGTGTTTAGAACAACTAATTTCTTAGTTAACTAAGTAAGTTTCTAAGTATATCTATGTTTTTTGCCAGAACACTTGACGGATACTTAGTAGATTTGATTTTGACTTTAAATTACATTTTGCTTAGTATGTGCTGGAGATTTTCCCTTAAATTTAGTGGATTTTTGAAAGCTTAGTAGAAAATCTACGTGATTTATTCTTGGGAAGTCCATTAGATTAAGGGGAAATCTTCCAATTTGACAACACTGCTGACAATTGAGTGAAAAATAACTTGCCATAGTGTGTCTTGAGAGAAATACGCCGAACGAAGATGCTCAAGGGTAATTTTTTTTTAGACTGACTTAGTTTACTGAGGATTTAGTTTTGTTAATTGCTTAAATACACTGTATGTACTTAGTTAATGTATACAAATACAAAATAGTGTGTAAGTGGGGCTATGTACATATATGCTATTATAATCAAGAGTAATTACAGATTCAGTTTATGAATAAAAGTTTCAAATAAACCCGTTTGTGAACTTCACCTTTCAGTTCTAGAACATACAGATATGAACTAATTAGGTCACTTTATGAACACCTATATGAAAAATGTGTTTCTGCGATCAATCTTTTCAACCATTACAAAGTCCGGACTAAAATTATAGAAGATGATATTCAATATATACAGAGTAATAATATAGCCTATAGTTTGGTTTAATGACACTCTTGGTTATTTTTAAATGTTGACTGCAACAATCACAGCAGAGAATCAGCCATTAATAAAATGAATCAGATAACTGTTATCGATCGTGATTGATTGATTAAAATCGGGGTAAAAACTATTGCACTTCAACCTTATGGTCCATTGTGCTCCCCCTTCTACCTCAGTCCGACGAGACTCGCTTCTCCCATATGTTGGCAATAGCCTGAAGCTTGCTTATCAGGTCCTACCGAAGATTCATATATTCGGGGTGAGATGCACCGAATATCCTGTATCTGCTGTAACCTAGAGGTTCGCAGTCAAAGATTATGTGGCTGGATGTTTCTTTCCCCTCGCCACACAATCTGCACATAATGGACCCGTTATGGAGTCCCATTGTGTGCAGATGCTTCCGCAGGGGATAATGCCCGGTAATGAATCCGGTAACCCTCCGCAGTTGCATCCTGTTCAGCCTCAGTGCATCGAGAGATAGCCTCTTTGTTGCACTCTGAAGCAGTACCTTCCCGAGCTCTTGCCGCGGTACTTTTTCCCAGTGATCACGGTGTTTAGCATTTGATCACTCGTTGATCACCTGTTTACATGCAGTCCTTGGAATTCCTAAAATAGGCTTTGAGCCAATGAAGGGTATTCCATTTCTGTTGATAGCATTTAATTTTATTTATCGATCGTAATCGCTCAGCTTTAAAATATTGAGATAAATGTTTATACAAACATACAAACCCAATAAGTATATAGAGTACATATCAAACTACCATAAATAGTACATTTCTATTTGGTTAGTACATGAACAACACTGAAAATATTAATATCACCCAAAATGGATTCTAAAAATCTTTTACCAAAGTTTTATTGTGCGTAATAAATTCTAATTATTCTAAAAGAAAAAGAGTAGTATTGTGAAAGTTGTGAAACAAAGTATGGTGTTTACAAATCAAAATTATTAAATCGAATTAGAGTTTGTTATTGTTTTGGTTTTTTTGTTTTTTTTTCAATACTTCCAACAAAAGTCATTTGCTGCAGCCATGGACGGTATGTCATTTGATTCCGATATGGAGTATTCCGATAATGATTGTTACGATGATGACGATTATTATAATATGGGGGATGACTGTGATATAGAACAAATTGATCCCAGTAAAACAGATCCCGAATATTTTGTGTATGAATGTTTAACAGTGGAAGAAGTCGAACGATTGTTAAATGAATCTGTTGAAATTCTCAGTAATAATTTGCAAATAACACCATCGTTGGCAAAAGTAAGTGGATATTTTAATTTTATTTACAGAGTTGTCTACGTATAGTTATTTTGCCCAAATATTATTATAAATATTATTTTATTCAGATTCGAAGAATTCGAAATACTTTCTAGTACCTTGCCAAATAATAAATTTTTAGTGTTTGTTTACAAAATTTATTAAAATTTCCTTTTGATATTTCCACAATTTTAAATTATAGGTTAAAAGTGACGATCTTTGACTGAAATCCAATAAGGGGTCGGATTTTAAAAAAATATTTCAATTTAACCCTAAATCTATTAATTGTGCCTCATGACCTTGTTCCCGTGAACTTTAAATATTTGTAACTGTTGTTTCGTAACCTCGACCGATTGATGCTTTCGTAATGATTGAATTCAAATCGATGAAATTCTGATACGTAGTAGTCATACTTTGAAAAAAGTGCCTCAATTTTAGGGAATTTTCTTTTTAAAGAAGCTATTATTATACCGATGAAGCCAGCGCACAAAAATTTCTTCATGGTGATAATCATTTTCGATATCTATAGACAGAGTCGATGGGCATTTGAGTAAATTTTTGTGAAATTACTTCACCGGTATTGTCGCTAAACAAACAAGATATCGAAATATATTTATATATATATATATATATATATAAATTTTCAAAAATTTCCTACAAGTATTTCAACGATTTTAAATTAAAGGGTAAAAATCGCGATCTTTGACGGGAATCCAATAAAGGGTAATCTAATCAACTACCAGGAATCCTATTGGTTGCATTCTTTTATTTCCCTTATATCTATACTTCTATACTAATATAATATGTAAAGAGAAAAAATTTGTTTGTGTCGGATAATCTCTGAAACTACCGAACCGATTCTAAAAATTATTTCACTGATAGGAAGCTACATTATTTACGAGTGACATAGACTATTAAAAGTTTTTGTTTTATGCATCCTTGCTGCATGTCAGTTACTAAATCCGTATCCGATTTTTAGCTTGACATACTAAAAACCTAACTTTTAAAAAATGCGAAAATCTTTAAATATAAAAAATGTTTATCTAATAAAAACAAACAACTTTTGTATGGAACACTTTTTCATACAACCAAAAATTTAGACGCAATTTTGTTAAGAAGCCTTACGTTGTGCGCTTTAGCTAAATAAATAAAGAAATACACATCACTATGTTTTTCGAAAATCAGCCCTTAAGAGGGGTAAATAGGGAGTTACAGTTCCGAGTATTACATTGTTTATTATTAATACCCCTTAGGGGTCGATTTTCGAATTCATTGGTTGATCAGTGCACCTCCAAGCTCTTTAAGGAACATATCTTCCAAATTTCATGTTTCTAACTCCAATAGTTTTGGCTGGGCGATGATGAATCAGTCAGCCAGGATATGTAATTTTATATGTATAAATATGAGGGTATTACAAGTTTAGTCCAGGTTTTGTAATGGTTGAGAATATTGGTATAGGTATTATAAAATGACCGAATTAGTTCATTTACGCATGTCTGTTTGTTTTGTTTGCCCACACGATAAATTGAAAAATGCAAAGAAATAACCAGCAAAATGATTTCAAGTTAGCTTCGTCTTAGTGTTCCGCGTGTTATAGGCGACAAAATCATAACTCTCTGTAGTCTGGTAAAAATAAATTATACATTTTCGGAATCTGTGAATTAAAACCTTTCATTTGATACTAGACTCAATACATTTGTGAAATTTTTCTTTTTGCCAAGCGTAATATGCAAGTCATATCCGCCATGTTAGATTTAATATGACGTCACATAGCCTATAACACGCGGAACACTAAGACGAAGCAACGACACCTCACTTGTCCAAATATAATAAGTAGCTTTGGAGTAATACGCATAAAATATGACTTACTGGTGGTTCAATTTTTATGAACGGGAGTGTACATATATAGACTGCTTAACACATAACGTTCCGTAGTCAGGTAATGAAATAGTTTCGACATAAATAATATATTTTCTGGTACTTTTTGACTCATTCTAAACAGTGAAAATTACAACTAGCTGAGTTAATTGCTTAAATACCGGGTATATTATACTGAATTTATGGAAAAAGTTTCAAACTAAAGTTGTTTATATTTAAAAAAGGAACATTTTTTTGTCATTAAATTTTAGTTCTATTTCTTCCGATTTCAAAGATAGACAATTTTGCTCATTTTGCCCAAACGTAGTTCGATTTTGCCCATTTACGAACTTGACTTGACTTTTTAGTCCTAGAACAAACATACAAAATTTCTGCTCGCTATCTCTCTTCATTTTTGAGTTATCGTGTCTACTACGAACGGACTGACGAGCAACTTTGCGGAAATTGACTGATTAGGTCATTTTATGAACACCTATACCAAATTTTTTTTCCTGCAATCAATATTTTCAACCGTTACAAAGTCGGAACTAAACTTAATATACCCTGGTATATATTATATACCGGGTATTAAAAAAATATCATGTGATTTTCCGGGAAAAATACTCGAGTTGAAAATATGCTTTTTGTATCATGTTCGACCGGAAAGCGTACTGTTATTATTGCATTGTATGTTTATTATAAAAATTTGGTATAGATAAACAAGAAATGCTACAAATAAGTGAGCTCTTTGTTTAAGTATCCTGTATATACTGAGTTTTTTATTAGTGTGTGTGCTGTTGAGATTTTTACACACCTACAAATGTATAATAATATGATTTGTGGCTTAAATACCAAAATACTATATACATATGTTATATATGTATACTAGCTTTGCACACCCTCTGGCTTCGCACTGAAATTGTGCCTAAACTATTTTTTGTATGAAAAAATATTTCACTACTAGATAAACTTTTATTTGATAAATATTTTTTGTGTCTAAAGATTTTCTCGATCTCGTTTTTAGCGTAGCTGATACGCAGCACAGATGCATGAAATGTAAACTTTTTATAGCCTATAACTTTCCTCAATCAAGGAACTATCCTTACTAAAAAATAATTTTCAAATCGGGCTGGTAGTTCCTGATATTAGCGCGTACAAACATACAAACTCTTCAGTTGTATAATGTTAGTATCACTGACCTCTATATAACTGGATAGATTATCGGGGTTACGTCATTAGCCCGAATTTAGCTAGCTCCTAAACTAGCCAAGGTACTAATTTTTACTTCAGCTCGCCTGCGCGGCATTTATGTGTATTATGTGCACTACATCCATGAACTTTTTAGTCACGTAAGCGCACTGAAGCAAAATTTAGTACCTTGGCTAGTTGAGGCGACGCTATTTACCCTTCAATTGTTTACGTTATTTCACGTTTAGACCCACAAGCATCCTCTATCCAGTTATATAGAGGTCAGTGATTAGAATACTTTTGTAATATACAGTTTACAGATGTTTGACATTTTACACTTTGTGGGAGGGCTTATTGTCCGATTTTTCTTAATTACAACCACAATGTTTTTTTTTCTAGTTCTAGAACATTCTAAACAAATTTCTGCTCTCTATCTCTATTTATTTTCGAGTTATTGACGGACATGCGGTAATGAAGTAATTACATCACTAACAATTATTTTTTTACCATCGATATTTCTAACCGTTACACACTTGGGGCTAAACTTATAGTACCCTTATATATTACAGATGTACAGAGAATATCAAATTCAGGGTAAGATTAGGATTACAAAAGGGCTGTATATTTACGACCCTAGTATTAGTAGTAGTAGTAGCGGAGGGGAAGTCGAAGCTTGGCAAGTAGAGCTTTTTTACAAGGCCTAAAGGACAAGGAATTTGTATGTAGGCTAGGAATTGGTACGTTATGCGATTGTAGCCGAATTTGTTAAGAAACTATACGGATATTCATTTGGAGTTTGGGAAAGTAAACTGCAGAAAACCTTCACAAGCATAGCCACCGGTTACTTTCGTTTTGGCACATACGCGGACAGTTAGTCAATTAACCGCCGCATTAATTTAAAAAAAAATTTAATTTAATTGACAAACTGTGTTGTGAATTAAACCAGCGACCTCCTAGTTCCGAGTAGAGCACCTTTAACAACTGGACCACACGGACTGGTTCTAATACCTTTCATCAATTTAACTTCCCCAAATGATCCTGTTTTCAATCTTTCTCCAACAAACCGAAAACTTGAATAAAGCCCGAGAAATATTTCAATTTGACGTCATTTTAATAATTGCCATTTTGTTTTCAGGTTTTGTTACATGCTCATGGTTGGCAAACTCAGGAAATATTATTAAAATATCGAGATAACTCAAAACTTCTAAATGGTATTCGTCGAGGTTTGGGTGCGCAGAGTAAACCACCGACACCTGTGCCTAACAGTGCTTCCCCAAGTTGTAGTCTGTCCTCTACATCGGTAGCTGTGAAAAATAATGCATCGTCATCGTCACAACAAATTCAATGTTCCGTTTGTACTTTGCCACATTTGCCTGAAAAATTTTGTGGCCTACCATGTAGTCATGCATTCTGTACTGATTGTTGGGCAATGCATTTCGAAGTACAAATTATGCAAGTAAGTATTAATCCCTAATCAGTATTTGTATACTTTTTTAATATTTAACACTCTGTATATCTTGAAGGGGATATGACTCAAATAACCCTGCACATTTCTTTTGGGAAGCCGCCCTCGGTGAAATTCGCTGGAATCCACATATGTTATTCCTTTTGATCTTCTGATCAAAAGTTTTAATGGTCCACACGGTCGGAAAATAGACAGTTTTCCAGATATGGGAGATGCAAATATTTCGGGATATTTTCACGTAGAGTATGGAGCTATGTCAAATTCTACCTCTGACACCGGATTTGAAATCAAGATCCAAAAAACCACAGTAGAAAACTAGCGAAGACACGTTGAATGGACCTCAGCTCCATACTCTTAGTGAAAACCCTCCATATTTAGAAAACTGTCCATTTTCCAACCATGTGACCATTAGAACTTTTGATCAAGAGCTCAAAAAGAATAACATATCGATTTCAGCGAATTTTACCGAGAGCAGCTTCCCATAAGAAATGTGTGGCATCCTTTTCAAAGCAATATGAAATATCTCAAGAAATATGCACATCAATTGAATCAATTAAATGCCGTTGTCAATGAAATTATTACCCACTATTCTGAAATTCGATTGTGCTAACCAAATGTCTTTTGTTTCTACAGGGTATTTCAACTGATATTTGTTGTATGGCCACCGATTGTGATGTATTGGTTCCAGAAGATTTAGTCTTAAGTTTAATGCCTCGACCATCACTTAGGAATCGTTATCAACAGTTTGCATTTCAAGATTATGTACGGTCGCATCCACAATTACGTTTTTGTCCCGGTCCAAATTGTCCACTGGTATTGCGTGCCAAAGAGCCACGTGCGAAACGTGCTATATGTACCCAATGTAAAACTACACTCTGTTTTAAGTAAGTTATTTTTAATTCACAAATATATCAAGATTGACTAAGATTGCAAGCTATATATTTTTCATTTGACTGTATATCATACACAATAGATTAGATAGATTGTATCGGCTGCCCTGGACTGGCTACACTTCGACCATAAGGTTAAGCCCTAGGATGTGAGGATGTAAGTGGAGTGGAAGGAATTTTTTTGTGGATAGGAACTATGCCGATATTCATCTGGAGTTCGTGAAGGAAACTGCAGAAAACCTCCACAAGCATAGCCGGTTACTTCGTTCTTGTCCATACGCCGACAGTTTAGTCAACTAACCCCCCCCCCCCCCCCCCCCGTTAGTTGTTGCTCCCTTTAATTCTTTTTTTTTTTACTTTTTTGGGCAAGTTCAGAGGAACATGCCTCTGAATTTGCGCCTGGGCGTTCAGAGACACTCGACTGATCAGGTCCGCTGCTAGTTTTAACGTCATATAAATCCATTAATTTTGTAGAAAGTAATTGACATTTTTATCTTTTTAGTCATCTTTTAGTATTCGGCGTTGTTCGTACTACTTTAAATTATTTTTTTGTTTAAGATGTGGTACAGATTATCACGCGCCAACCGATTGTGGTGTTATAAAAAAGTGGCTTACCAAATGTGCCGATGATAGTGAAACTGCAAATTATATAAGCGCTCATACCAAGGATTGCCCTAAATGTCATATATGTATTGAGAAAAATGGCGGTTGTAATCATATGCAATGTTATAATTGTAAATATGATTTTTGTTGGATGTGTCTTGGTGATTGGAAAGCGCATGGCTCTGAGTACTATGAGTGTTCACGTTATAAGGAAAATCCAAATATTGCTCATGAATCAGTCCATGCACAGGTAAACAAAATAAGATGTTTTCCCATTGGTCCTTTTGTAAGGACTATATCTCCGTATAGAAATTACTGGTAGAGAATAATGACGATACACCCCCAGGCACTTTTTAAAGTGAAATAACTCGAAAACTATTAAATTTAAAAGTATTAATGAATTTTTTGTAGATTATATAAGATGACGGGAAAGCTTTTCTCATCACAGCAACTTAGGAAATATATTGTGTATTCCTCCTTCTCTGTTTAGCCCCCCCCTATCAGATTCAGATTTTTTATGAAACCCAGTTTTTACCTGAATTAAGTTGGTGTAATTGGTAAAGGTAAAGCTCCCCATAGTCAAATAAAAAATGTTTAAATACGTGAATAAATTTTGAATAGTAAAATCATATAATAATTTTCTAATAAAATAAATAAATAATGGTGGTGTCAAATATTAAAAAAAGTTAAAAGACCTGATTAAATTTTGAAAAGTAAAATAATATAATAATTCTAATAAATAAATAATGGTATCTAATAAAAAATTTATAAAAAAAAATAGAATGTTAAAACACCTGAATTAATTTTGAATGTTTAAATAATAATATAATAATTCTAATAAAATAAATTAATAATGGTGTCAAATATAAAATGTTAAAACACCTGAATTAATTTTGAATGTTTAAATAATATAATAAATAATTCTATTAATAATGGTGTAAAATATAAAATGTTAAAACACCTGAATTAATTTTGAATATTTAAATAATAATATAATTCTAATAAAATAAATTAATAATGGCGTCAAATATAAAATATTAAAACACCTGAATTAATTTTGAATACTTAAATAATATAATAATTCTATTAAATAAATAATAGTGTCAAATATAAAATGTTAAAACACTTGAATTAATTTTGAATGTTTAAATAATATAATAAATAATTCTATTAATAATGGTGTAAAATATAAAATGTTAAAACACCTGAATTAATTTTGAATACTTAAATAATATAATAATTCTATTAAATAAATATTGGTGTCAAATATAAAATGTTAAAACACCTGAATTAATTTTGAATACTTAAATAATATAATAATTCTATTAAATAAATAATAGTGTCAAATATAAAATGTTAAAACACTTGAATTAATTTTGAATGTTTAAATAATATAATAAATAATTCTATTAATAATGGTGTAAAATATAAAATGTTAAAACACCTGAATTAATTTTGAATACTTAAATAATATAATAATTCTATTAAATAAATAATGGTGTCAAATATAAAATGTTAAAACACCTGAATTAATTTTGAATACTTAAATAATATAATAATTCTATTAAATAAATAATGGTGTCAAATATAAAATGTTAAAACACCTGAATTAATTTTGAATATTTAAATAATATAATAAATAATTCTATTAAATAAATAATAGTGTCAAATATAAAATGTTAAAACACTTGAATTAATTTTGAATGTTTAAATAATATAATAAATAATTCTATTAATAATGGTGTAAAATATAAAATGTTAAAACACCTGAATTAATTTTGAATATTTAAATAATATAATTCTAATAAAATAAATTAATAATGGCGTCAAATATAAAATATTAAAACACCTGAATTAATTTTGAATACTTAAATAATATAATAATTCTATTAAATAAATAATGGTGTCAAATATAAAATGTTAAAACACCTGAATTAATTTTGAATACTTAATATAATAATTCTATTAAATAAATAATGGTGTCAAATATAAAATGTTAAAACACCTGAATTAATTTTGAATGTTTAAATAATATAATAATTCTATTAAATAAATAATGGTGCCAAATATAAAATGTTAAAACTAATAAATAAATATTGTTGTCAAATGTTAAAATTTTGAGATTCTTTTCTCCAACAGGTGTAAAATGCTCGTCAATACGTGTCAAATATTATAATGTTACAACTCTTGTCTCAAACAGGGATAAAGATCCTAGCAGGGTTAATATGTTGTGATTAGTTTTTATTTGTCATAGTAAATTTTGTTACATATCCTTTTTTTAACGTAACTTAAGAAAGATTTCTTTAAATGTTCATCAAACGTACCCAGTATATCGAAAATGACCATAGAGGAAATGACTATTTAGGAAAAGTTAGCAAGCTATATGTTAAATAAAACCTAGAAATTAGCTTAGATTTTATTAGGTTAACGTGACACCTCCAATTTTAGTTATTGTCTATCACTAGCCAAAGAAAGTTTGTATTATTTTCAAAAGTAAGTTTCGAAGGATTTGAGATCGTATTTTTAAATTTTATTATTTTCATGTTATTCCACCCGGTATATACACTCCCGTCCAAAAAAAATGAACAGACCTGAACGGAATCAGTCTCTTACAATTTTGATTATTCTTGTAGTAAATGTTTTTTTTTGCAGATACAACATTTTATTTAATTTTTATACGTAAGAGTAAGATATAACAATAACACTTAACATGTATTAACATTACATATATTTTATGTATTAACATTACATACTATTTATCTTTGTTTATAAATAAATAAAATTATACATTATACAGAAAGTTACAAAAGTGAGGAGTTTTATGAAATGTAAGAAAATTAACATTTCAGGTCTGTTCATTTTTTTTGAACGGGAGTGTATATAAAATACCTATATAAGGGTATTATAAATTTAGTCTCGACATATATATTGTCTCTTGTTGCCCTTGTTGACACAGTACCTGCATACACTACTTTGTATTTTTATACATCTGTGCGTGTGTAAAAAGTAAACTTCACAGTCAAGACATTAATAATAAATTCGTACTTAAACATTAAATAATTAATTCAAGACCCTCGTAAACCCACCCCCACCCCCCTGAAACTTTTATAATAGGGAATATGCATGAAAATTTTTTCTCACATTTATTTTCAGAATATAAAAATACTGTTAATACTGTAATAATATTTAAAAACAAAATTAAAATCCGACAAATATCAAAGAAGCTATAAGCTTTTAAAGATTATTATCTGTCTCTTTCTTGCAAAAATACTAAAAACGGAGTTTTACGTGTATTTTAAATAGTGAAAGTGTAATATGACGTCACATAACATATCAAGAGGGCTATCACCCTCTTTGTCTAATCGGGAATTTCAATCATTCATATCTCGCTTATTTTTAAAGTTATTTAAAAAGTAATTTTACCTTAATATTTGTCAAGTAAACATGCTTCAATTCAAGTGAAAAAAAATTTGCATGCATATTCCTTATTGATTTATATGTACTTCAACTACATGTAAACAAAAAATCAAGCCTTAATCTTTTTGAAGCTTCAGTGCTCGTACATCCTTAAGTACTATTCATTTACCTTTAGCTTTTAAGTTTGTTGATAAAATAAAAATGATGAATTTTCAATTTGTATTGATAGGCACGTGAAGCATTAAAGAAATATTTACATTATTACGAACGCTGGGAAAATCATTCAAAATCATTACGTTTAGAAAAACAAACATTAGATCGTTTAAAAGACCGCATCAACCAAGAAGTAATGGGTAATCGTGGAACATGGATCGATTGGCAATATTTATTTGTGGCTGCAACACTCTTAGCAAAATGTCGTTACACTTTACAGTATACATATCCATATGCATACTTCATGGAAGCCGGCCCTAGAAAAGAACTATTCGAGTACCAGCAAGCGCAATTAGAAGCTGAAATTGAGAATCTATCATGGAAAATTGAACGGGCTGAATCAACGGATCGCGGTGATTTAGAGAACCAAATGGATATTGCTGAAAAAAGGCGTACAACTTTATTAAAAGACTTTTTAGATGTCTGATAATATTTGAACATTATGTAAGAATTTTTACAAAATTTTATTTTTGGCGTAATTATTATTTTCTTTGTTTTCCATTTACTTCTTATTTTTTGGAGTTTATTATTAAAAATAGCGGTTTTACAAGAAATTTTCTGTTAAATTCTAATCGATCCTTCCAACGGCGAATTTAAATAAATTGCGACTTATGGAGTTGCAAGTATATTGTACATCATTATAATTAGAAATAATATTTAGAACTATTTTATAAAAGCGTAATTATTAAGTGCGTTAGAATTTGAGCGAAATTTATTTGCTTCAATTGTCGTTTTTAGGATTGAAATTACGCATACAATCGAATATTTGTAATACCGGACAATTGTTTTTTTTTTTTTTTAAATTTTTTAAGTGAAGACTGAGAAATGATTTAATTTTTTGTTAAAGTTATTTGTACTTATTTATTTTTGATTCGATAAAGGAGATGTTAAATTTATTTCGGATGATTTCCTGTTTTTTTTATGGGTCATCAGTATAATTGAATTAATCAAACACACACGGAACAATCGTAATCTATCACAAACAGCAGTTGCGCATTAATCAAAACTAATCGATTGTGGAAACATTTGCAATCAGATGTTAATTGCGTAGCTTTCTCGATTTTTTTCTTTCGATTGTTTTTTGACAGGTCACACGGTAGCGCCTCAGTATGCTCAGGAATGATTCTTAACCGTGGATAAAAATTATATTTCTTGGGATTTCTTGGGATTTGGAAATTCTAGAAATGTTAGGAAATCTTAAAAACTTAAATTTTTCATTCGGTTTTGAGGTTCGATTCTCCGCCAAAGAGTCAATGTAGGATATATTTCAAGGTATCCTGATATATTCGATTTGAAACCTACGTTAACCAAACGTTTATTTTGTCTGAAGGTTTCCAAAGCGCCCAGGTTTATTTCAATTAAAATTTTTTCCCGTAATCAAGAAATTTTATACCATTCCAATCACCATCTACGCATTGTAGTATGTATAATACGAAAACCAATTAAAATAATGTTTAGAACAAAAGTTGTTAGTATTTCTATAATAGAGCATTGATCTAGAATGCCAGAGATCGTGGGTTCGATTTCGATCCTAGATATGTATGGTTTTTCATATCAACCATTGAATGTCAAAAAATTTGATCAGTGTTCAGACATATTACTAGTGATTCGAGAGGATAATTAACTGGTTATTTACTGGTAAATTATTTGGTTAATTAACCAGTAAAATAAATTTTCAAAAGACAATTAACCAAACATTTTTCTATATTTGTTTGTCTAAATGCAAATGACGTATTGTTTCCAAGATTCTTCAAGGTAGTAATAAAAAAGGGGGGATGGCTGTGTCTTGGACACGGCCGTGTGTTTTACGTGAATACGTGTACACAACGGGTAATATAAAAATACTTATATCAAGTAAATTTTCTTGACATATATATTAATCTCGCGACAAGCTTTTATATCATATAAATTGTAAAATGTAATATATTGATGGCTTTGGTTTAATTTAGAGTTTATTTTCTTGTTTATCGCTGGGCATGTTTCTAAGTTTGTTCATTTCATAATTGTCATAATTTCGGAGTTAACAAGTAAGGGGGTAGTAAGTTAAGGGGAAAGTGGTGCTTGGAGAAAGAAGAAACACAATATAAAATATCTCACTTAATATTAGAAAAATTGAAAAATGTGTAAGGAGATTAGTTGATCATGATGTTTGCTACAATTCATTACCTCATCATTTTTTCTACAACTCAAATATGTACAGAGATATTTAGGATTTAAATTTTCAATCTTAAACCGTCAATATCTCTGTAAATATTAGAGAAAAAGAAAAAATGATAAAGAACTTAATTATAGTAAAACTAATTTTCTACAACTTTACTTCTTATAAATATTAGATTAACAAATGATAATTAATGAGAACTCTAGGTTTTTTAAATAAAATTTCAAATTCGCCCCAATACCTAGATCAGTTTTTGTATTATAAATATATATTTTCAATCCTCAAAATATATTCATATTTTATAAATACATTTTCAATCAAAAATAGCATCGAACTAATTGATAAAATCAAAGATCAACCGGTACAGCCAAAATCACTACTAATGTCATTCGATGTTAAAGCTTTATACCCCAATGTACCAATCCCGGAAACCATAAAGATATTGAAAAAATGGCTAAATAATTAGGATATACCCAAAGACGAAATAACCAAACTATTAAAACTAACACGCCTTTGCTTGAAACAAAATGTATTTACATTTGAAGAAAAATTCTACAGGCAAACTTTTGGGACGAGCATAGGTTATCCACTATTACCTTTCCTAAGCAATCTCTTAATGAACGATTTAGATGAAAAAGCCAAGAACAGCTTCCAATATTTTGCAACGGTCTGGTACCGGTTTGTTGATGACATTTTTACAATTTTTGATACCGATAAAAAAAAATCCCAAAACTTTTATAGAAAAGCTTAACAAAATGTACCCATCTATAGATTTCACAACAGAAGTTGAAAAAGAAGGCTCGATCCCCTTCTTAGATTTAAAAATCAGCAGAAACATGGGCACAGATCGATTCACTCTTTCATATAGTGTTTTACGAATATCACTAGATTCCTCTTGAGAAGCCCCTCCCAACCATATACGATACTTTCACATTGATTTGGCTTTTTGACGGGTTAAGGTTGACATTGCATTATTTTTAAATTTTTTTTACTTAAAGGCCAATATATTCGCTATAACTATTTCACACTAATGTTTTATAAATATATATCGATAGATCTATCTTGTCGATTGAAACTAAAACGAACGTCCTAACTTCTGTGAGTCAAAAGTTATACAAAACTACCTCAAAATGGCGGTGTTTCCCCCTTCACCGCGCGTGAAGCGTCACAGAGTCCTAACACAGCGTAACAAATTATTTGAACCTTTAGCTACCTTGTGGTGTAATTCTATTTTTGATGTAGCTGATAGTTTTGTAGCTGCAATACCAAACTGTATCCCCCGATTTTGTTATCATCAGTTTTTTTTAATTACCCCCCTATATATCAAATTTATAAACGTATTCACGTCAAGAAATGTTTGAAACATAGATGGCATTAAAAACTTATTTGGTTAATTGTCTGGTAATTTACTAGCAGGTATATCGGTAAATTAAGTAAAATAAAAATTTTAAACTGGTAATATCGTTTCACTGCATATTACATAAATATCAAAGTAAAGTCTAGTCATTTCCGTTAGTATAATATAACCGAAAGACAACTATACTAACAATGGATGGATAGGCGTAAGTTTACAAAAAAACCATTAAGTAGTCTTTTATTGAGATTCAAAAGTGGATATTATCATCTAGAAATTTCTAAAACTTATACGGGTAATTTAATTACCATAACGGATAATATTCCATAAATTTTCAGTATTAAGGATTATCTTTAAGTTTCAAAATCGTGCACTTAGACTATGATTCATTGGTTCATGTGCATGAGACAAACATGAAAAACTATTATGACGCTAGCGTGTGAACTTTGTCTATCGTTACGTTTAACAATCTCCTTTGTATAATAATCGATGCCAATTTGACGAAATATTTATAGTACTTATTTTAATTGAATAAGTAACCATTCAAACGATTGGAACGATTTTACTGTTTAGTTAGTGTACACAAATTATGTTTAATGTGATTTATTACTCTTTTTTTGTTTGTAAAAGATGAAAAGAAAACCATACATAATATTTTGTTTACAATAATGATATCTAGTGTTTCTAGTTTGCACTTGATATTTACATTAATATTTATTGCACATGCGTGGTTATTATATTTTAAACTTGACAATTATACACTGGTGGATATATTCGATTATCATCGATGGCAACATTTACATCAGACTGTTACAGCACAATAAACAACCAATTAGAATAGTGTTTATGATATAATCCAATTTAAGTTAATTCATATATATGTAAAGTTTATAGCGATAGGTGTTTTTTTTTCGTCAAAATTCCATAATTGATTTGTGCAGAATTTATTTGGCTTATAACGAACAACTTTCATTTGAAACATTTTTTCAAATTTGGGAAAATTGTGAGATTATTTGAATCCATATGTATGTTGGATTATATCATAAACACTATTCTAAATTGATTTGATTTCCTCCATTCCTACTGTAATAGTTTGGTGTACGTGTCATGTTTAGCACTGTATATAGATGTATCTTTAAGAATTATTGAAATTTTTCCTTAACGTCGTAGAAATATTTTAACCACTTTAAAGGTACATCCTATAATTATAATTTTTTATTCATTAGATTTTTTTTAAGATAAAAACGATTTGCAATTTTTGAACAAGTTTCGGTAATAAATAAACAGAAACAGATGAGAAAGAATTTTTAATAACAAATCTGTATCTTAGAAACTAAGATACAGACGTAACATAACGCTATCTTTATTTCAACAATAGAAAGTGTTGATAGTACAAGCTCAAGTTGTTGTTTAGTACTGAAGCAAGTTCTAAAAAACTTCATTCAGGCACTGCGATCTTATTTTCAAATATGAAAAATGTTCCAGTTTCAATGAAAATAAGTTCATATTTGACAAAATCGATATCTAATGAATAAAATTAAGGGGTTGCACCTATGTAGACTGATTTTTTCGTTTTTTGAAGATTTTGTATGCACTTAATGAAATAACATGGACGGGTTTTATTTTACAACTCAAGGAAAGGTCTGACAAATTTACGTGAGATGTTTTATGAAAAATTTCTCTGTTACTGCAACACATTTTTGCGTGCCCGCGCACATAGAGACTATAATTTTAGAACTAGATAAAAAAAAAACAAAGTTGTGTTAATATTAAATAAATCGGAAAAAATTGTTGTCCTCGGTTTAAAACTAGTAGTTTCGAGTAAAACTAAAAAAAGTTTTCACCTGGACCCCGCAGATGAAGCTACGTCACTGATTAAGAAAAGCGCGCAATACGCCCTACTAAACCGATTTTTATTATTGATCTACATAGGTGCCCCGTCTTAGGATTTGAACGCAGTTACCCTCAAAGAGACTAAATGAATGATGACGGGTGAAGTATAGATTTACGACGAATAAGCTACTGACCTTTATAAATAACAATAAAATATTAGTCTTAATTTTTTTTAATGAATATTGACTAATGCCCAAAATGTATCCAATTCCCTTAATGGAAGTGGGGTCCATGTAGACAAAAATGAATTAATTTTTATATTTAAAAAAAATGTCTGTTGAGACACTTTCTTCAGGGACAATAGAGAAGTTGCATATTTTGTAATTTTTCGAAAGTTTACTAAAACTTATTAAGAGAAATTTAAAAAAAGTTTTTTAAACAATTGATTTTCCATGTAATTTTACAATTAAAAATTGTTTTTTGAAACTGTACATTCAAACAAAAATGACGTCATTATATCGGTTTAGTAATGCCACCATATGGAGAATTGATAAAACATCCATGTTTCTGAGAAACACACGAGACTATTAGACTATTTTGTTATGACACATGGTGATCTGAATATAGAAAATACAAGTGTATATCATGATTCCAATTGTCTCTCAGCCTCACCGGATATAATGTCGTCACAATCAATGACAGGTCGCTTTTTTTATACAAAAATATGTTTATTTTTTATTAATTAAGGTAGTACCCTCGGTTATAGAATACTGTTCAGAATTTAATGAAACTTGGCATACTAGTACATTATAATAAGATAATGAACCAGTTAAATTTTTAAAGAGCTGCAGAGAACCAGAAAAAAGATATTAACATAAAAAATTTTTGCCGTTATCATTGATCCTTATCGAGAAATCACAGAATTTATATTATTTCACTAAAGTACCGTTCAGATTACAATGAAAGTGGTATCAACAAAAAGAAAAAAAATTTTCGAACATTTTGGTTACTCATAAATCGAGGTTCAGAGAGTGTGATAAGAATAATTACGAAAACTGTTAATTACATGTGTCAACGCCATCAAAGAGGTTATGACGCGCGCAAAATTTAAAAATACCTCGAATGCGGCATGTGGCGATATCAATGTTATACACATTTTGTTATTACAAAACATATAAAGTAATTTTTATTAATACAGTTACATTTATCACATAAAGTCTTTCTAATGAAATATTAATAATTTTGATTCAGACATTTTAATAAACATACATGTAACTCATTGATGCTTGCGCAGAAGTTTTATTTCTATCTCTCTTACTTTTAGGCGGCTTTTATCTTTGCGGCGTTGCCAAATATAAATACTATTGAAGTCAAATCACACATTTGACCCTTGTGGTATCTGTGGCTGAACTTTAGTGAAAAAATGAAATTGTTCATAAAAAAAAAATTACCATAACATAATTCAAATGAATTATTCTTTCATTTATATATGAGTTTGTAGCGATAAAAAATTAATGCAACTTCTCTATTGCCGATTGAGTTCTTCCCCGACAAGCAATTCACCGATATGCTGGGTTAGTCGGAAACATCAAAGCCAAAAAGTTATAGATTTTCAATAACCATTTGCTTGTTGGAATATATAAAGATATCCTAGTATATTCGATCTAAAAAGGAAGATTAATTAAATACAAATATGTAGACTTTAAACCAATGTTCATTTTTAGTCTCAATATTTAATAATCCAAGTTTGTTGGTAGTTACGAGATGTAACTTAGGGATATATGTATCGCACTATATAGGTGTGTCCATATCGAGGTCCAAGATCTAGAAACGAATACACTACAAGCTTTATGTGAACCATGCAAATTAAATTAAGTTATTTTCAGCAAGTTGAGGAAGTGTGAAAATTTTTAAAATGACTAAAAAATGGTTTTGAGAAAAATATTTTTCAAAGTTTAAAGATAAAAAATGTTGTGGCAGGTGGCTATACGAGAGTTACCGATTAAATTCCGAGCTTTTTAAAGCTGCACTGATCCGGAGCATTATTAACAGCTTCTTGCTTTCAAATTAAACGGAGGTTAGTAGCGTTCAGAGGCCATCATTTCAAAAGAAAAATATATTTTTTGTTTAAAAACATCTTAAGATATTTTTATTTAATAAACTTTTGCATAATAATTTTTTGTATGATTGCATAATTTTTTTTGTAAAATGTCCTCCAAATATAAATATTATTATTTATTTCTATATAGAAGCTTAAATATTGTAATTAATTATGCATAATTTCTAGGTTAATTTTTAATAAATTTCCATTAAAGATGGTTGTAAATTAATTAAAAATGATAATCATAATTCTTTGGTAATTAATCTACAAAATTTCCTCCTCCTAAAAATAGTTCTACATCAGTTAAGTAGGATCATGTCGATTAATACATTCAGGGTGTGTTCGGAAATATAACCCAGCATACTGACCAGTGCTGATGACGTCATGAATTGACGCCATACTGTTGATTCGTTCCGAGAAATACTGGCCAGTGCGTCGACGTCATACCAAAAATAGCTTCGTCCACCAAAAATAACTGATGACTTTGTTTGGATGTCATTATTGCAAATAATACAATAAAAAATTCCTCAAAGTCTGATGCACACACGCCCGTTTGATGTACTACTACGTCACACTTGCCTCGCAGTTCAATATGGTGGCACATCAGTACAATATGGCGTCGGATTCATGACGTCATGAGCACTAGCCAATATACTGGGTTATATATCAGAACACACCCTCAATACGTTTAGGTGCCGCACTGTTTAAAATATTGAACGTAATATTGGTGGTAATTTAAAAAATAAAAATAAATATGGAGTCATGTTTAGAGAGTTGAGTACTATACTCAGCCCCTTAATCCTCAGTCCGAATATACTGATACGACTATCGATTTTTTTACATAAATACACCAGTTAATATATGGAATAGAAGCGCACAAGTTTGCGGCCAAGTTTAAATTATCTTCCCATTGCAAATATACTTAAGTATACAAAAAGTGTTGAGGCAACTCGAATACTTAATTTGAACAAGTTTTTGTTTGGGAATATTTTCGGAAATTGAAGTTACTATTCGTTCACTTTATCCAAATTGATTGGGTCTTTGTAATTTTGAAATTTTAGGAGTTTAAATGCATTTTAAAAGCGAATCAAATATCATCTTTTTACTAGACAAATGTCGCTACAATGAAAATAGGTCGAGTTACAAATGCTCAAACCTGGAAAATCTAGTAAATTTTTTTAGATTTCCAAATAAAAATTTTTAAGTGTTGATTGAATTCGGAAATAAAAAGGGTTATGTTGTTGGTTTAGAAGAGAAGGTTCCAATTAATCCTAATACATACTCTTAAATAGATTAAATAAAAAATGTATTGAAACCAAACGTTTATTTTGTTTGACCAATACAGGCGCGGATCCAGACCTCAAAAAAGGTTGTGGTCACAGCTCTCGCTAAATACAATGCATTCCTACAAAGGAGATGCTTACAAAATATATGACGCCCTGACCAAGATTTTGTACAGTGTATAGTTCCACATAGGCAAAGTCGTGGGGCAAACACTAGTAAATCAATAAACCTGTAAAATGTTAGTTTGTTCGCTCACGAAAATTACAAAAGTAAATGTGTGTTTGTTTGCACATCACAGTGTCACATTTAGACTCTAAACTACTGAACCGATTTTGATGAAATTTTTACAACTTCAAGGTTATCAAATTAAATTAAACGCTAGTATAAATTTTACATTAAATAATTTGATTTAGGTGCTTACTTAAATTACAAATTCAACGTTACGTTTCTTTTTCGCGAAAATGTTGATAAAATCGCGATAACGTCAGCACCATGCCACGCCACCAAAAATGAAGGCAGCTCGAAAGTTTTGGCGGCAATTTATATGTGCATACAACACACGCTTACTTTTAAATTAGTAGATGATAATGCGCACCAAGCGAATAGTCATCTATTTTTTCCATTACAAGTATTCATGTGCCAAAAAGAAACAGATAATGTCAAAAATGTGACATAACGTGTCAGCATATCGTCTATGATGACTAAGTACTTCGCTGCGTTCCGAATTACGCACGATTCATTGTTTAAAAAAATTTTATTAAGGTATTGCATATAATATCAGCCATTCGATCTCAATAGACCGTGAAAGTGTGACGTCACAAGTATATTAGTGTTGTGGGCATACCCATCGTGCCCACAACGGTGGATTCGCGCTTAGACCAATAACCAATCAATAATTTGTTGATAGTTACCGAAGTAGCAAAGGGAATATATATAGTACTGTCAATAATATATATCAATCAGAAAATGGTCCTTAGACATATTTTTAACTTAAAAACAAGATAATCCATTTTTTAAAGATTATAAAATTTTAACACTGCCGTTAATTTTTATTTATCGAGCGGCAGTGTACATTAAGGTATTTCCAAACTATTATTAGGTTGTGACGAACTACACGAAATTCACAATATTAGTAAAATGAGTCCTCAATTTTTTTGAGTATTTATCCCCATGGCGTTTTTGAGAAAATCGTTACGTAAGTTGAAGAAATTGAACATGCATCTTCATAAACATGGTGAAATAAAATGCACCACGATTCCGACTGTTTTTACTTCGAACGCTCTCAATATAGTCACAGTTGTTGTCAAATTTGACACATACTTTCCTCAATTCCTTAGAAATATTTTTCCTTAAAACTTAGAATGCCCATTGGGTTGTTTAGTTTTTTGATAAAATATATATGAAATGTGCATTTTTTTCATGTCCACAGCAGAAGGTTATTTTTTATGGTTCAGTTGGCATCCTGAGTACCGGCGCGCTGTTTGAAAGTTGTTTGAAATTATATACTAGTATATGTATGCTGTTTTATTGCGGAATCTCCCTGATTCGCATATAATTTTCTCTATAGTTATTTTCGCGCGGGTACCCGATCAGCTGATATAGTTTGGAAATACCTTAAAGCTAATATTGAAGATTTCTTCTGAAAGAAATTCTTTAAATGATGGTGTAAAGATAGATTGTAGCAGCTGTCCTGGACGGGACACACTTCGACCATAAGGTCCATTATGATGCCTAAGGATGTAGGTGGAGTGGAAGGAATTTTGTGTGTAGACTAGGAATTGGTAGGATGTGCGGCTGCAGCCGACTCTGATAAGAACTAT
Organism: Nineta flava; assembly: GCA_963920215.1. Taxonomy (NCBI): domain Eukaryota; kingdom Metazoa; phylum Arthropoda; class Insecta; order Neuroptera; family Chrysopidae; genus Nineta; species Nineta flava. The sequence continues at coordinate 16,290,886 of OY986046.1, read as the reverse complement.
GCCGCTATTTATCTGGAGTTCGTGAAGCAATCTGCAGAAAACCTTCTCAAGCATAGCCGGTTACTTCGTTCTTGTCCATACGCCGACAGTTTAGCCTATTAACCGCCTCTTTTTTTCTTAATAATTGACAAACTTCCAATGTCGGGATTTGAACCCGTAACCTCTTAGCCCCAAGTAGTGACCTCCTACCCCCTTGGACGGTAATCAAATGTAACTTGACCTTGAATTAAACTTGAGCGCAACATCTTGTACCACTTTTACTGATTTTAGACTTTTAATTAATTAATTGAACTAAACATTGATTAGTTCACCATATTTATGCATAATAAAATATTGTAGCATTAGAGGAAAAAAATAATTTTTAGAAATTGTTTACACAAAATACAAATATTATCATAATAAGTTTTAAACAAATTTTCATTTCGTTTATAATAACGTAAATGAATATTTCTAGTCACATGTGTGTGTATGTCTTAATGTCGGATAATGATATGTTTGTTCCATTTGTAATTCTAGAATTGATTGATACGACGAACCATGGTGGACATCCATGGAAAAATTCCATTCAAAAATATGTCCACAGTTCAAAGTAAAATTAACAGAGCTGCGAATTAAAATAAATTCAAATTGATGTCTATAAAAAATAAGCATACGAGTTTTTTTTTTTTTATTTTTGGTAATAAAATGAGAGCCACACACAGACGTAGTGATTTGGTTTTGCTCAATTCTAGTATTACAAAACTGAAACAAATTCAATTTTATGTTTTTTTTATAAAATTTTTGTTCAATTATTTTTTTGAGATTTGATCCATCTGGAGCAAAAAAAGAAGTACAATTTATTATAAACGTTTTTTTTTTTGTGTAACTCATCAATATTGTAAAGTGAAATTTTTTTAGGTTAATTAATTTATTTTCAAGTTAATACTCAATTAATGGAACCATTTTTTTTATTGGGATCACTAGAAATTAGATTTTAATTTTGAGAGAGGGGTAATTGGAAGTCACTTAAGTATGACATTTTTGCTCTGAAATTTTATATTCCCCACTAACTCGGAAATCAAAAGGATTTTAAGACCAACGAGTATAGTACTAAATGAAAGATTGTTAAAGTATAGTCCATTGATTTAGAAATGGAACTACAGTACGTTGGTACTTTGAAGTACAATGGTACTCCAGTATTCGATACTCGTCAATTAAATTGTTTGATCCTCTAACCGCTATGTAATTGAAAACATAATTCCGCAACCAAAATCACGAGACGTGCATTTCTTATGTATGGGTCTGTTCGAAAAGTATCCGACCTACCTACTCCGTGCTGGCGTTATTTTTCTTCATCGGGTGAGTGGCATTCTTCAAAATAGTCTCCATTTGATTGAATAACACGCTCCCAGCGGTGTTTCCACTTTCCGAAGCAGTCCTGGCAGTCAGTTTTTGGAATAGCCTTGAGTGCCCTGGTCGCATTATCTTCAACCGTCTTTTTGTCGTCGAGCCGGTGTCTTTTGAGCGGTTTTATCAAATTTGGAAACAAGTAAAAGTCACAGAGGGCTATGTCGGGACTGTACGGAGGTTGGCGAAACAGTGTGATATTGTGTTTAGTTAAAAACTGCTGCACAAGATTCGATGAGTATTTCCACCGCTTCCACTTTCTAAATTTGAGGTTAAAATATCCCAAATTGTAGTTTTTGGTATTACAAGATCATCTTCTAATTCGCGCACAGTCAAACGTCGACCTTCTTCAATCACCAGTCACTCGCGCTCGTATTATCCGGTGTTGTTGTCGTCGAAGATCGGCCAGAACGTGGATCACTATCAACAGATGTGCGGCCACTTTTGAAATGATTATACCACTCTTTTATTTGTGTTTTGCCCATACACTCATCCCCAAAGACCTTCTGCATCATTTGAATAGTTTCCGAACTAGTTTTTCCGAGTTTGAAGCAAAATTTGATGCAAATTCGCTGATCTGATCTTTTAGTCATTTTTAACGATAACAAAATCGGACGAACGTAAAAGAGGCTTTGTAAACAAATACACGTTGTGTATAAACTATACGTGCTATAGGTTTCGGCGAGCAACCGATAAGTTCGTGATTCTTTACTGTTGACGTTCATGCCTCGCAGAAGTCGCTCGAACACTCTGGCGCGAAGATATAATAGCAGATCGGATACTTTTCGGACAGACCTGTTATTTCGCTAAATTGGAAAAGAAAATTCTAATGTTTGAAGATTCGCACACCAAGTATGTTGGTAATATTAGTCAACAGCTTGTTGAAATCTTCGGAATATCTTTCGCGACGAATTAACATATGTATAGTAATCACAGAAATGACTTTTTTTTTAAATTTCGTATTTGATTTGAGCCGAATTCATACGATTTTTGAAAAAATGTTTAAAATAAAAGTTGATAGTATTTTTATGACGAACAACTGTTATTCCAAACCGTTTTTCGAAAACTACGTCGTTTCGACGCTAATCGACTACAAAAGTTTTAAAAAAGATCACCACGTGTGCAAATCTCTAAACAAATTCACAGTGATAATCGTTAAAATATTACAAGTATCCGAATATCGGATACTTAATTAGCGTCGTGTTCCTAAATCGAGTAATTTCTTGAATTTATTAAAAATACAACAAAATGGTGATCAAAAATGTATTGTTAAACAATTTTTGTTTGAGCCACTTTCGTTACAAATATCTATCAACAGTGTGCATTGATAACACCAAATCCACTTCAGTGTAATATTAAATACCCCTTTAGCTGCGCTAACGGATTGATTCACAAATTGAGTCTTATTTTGTATGGATATTTTGAAATTGTAATGAATTTAATAATTCAGGAATTGATTCATTTGAGTAATAAAAAACATTTAGCAGTTTTTTGATTGTATATTGAATACTCAATAACAACCATCATTGAAAGTAATCTCAAATTTATACTGTCCATAAATTCTTAACTAAACATCCCCCGACATCCTGATCTCTCAAGAGATGCAAAGGAATTCAATCCAAATGAATCAATTCATGAATCAGAAGTATAGCGTGTTTTTTTAAGAGGGTGAGAACTTGAAATAAAAATACAAAATGATTAATTTTATTCATGAAATTTTTTTTTTAGAAGTTCAATGTATGCCATTAATGTTTAGATATGATTTCGGACATATGTCCACCTCGACTGTGCTCCTGACGATCTGCAATTTGGCAGTCCAATTTTTAACCACTTTTTCGAGCAAATCTGGTCTTATTTCTGCTATAACTCGTCCAATGTTGGCTTCTAGGTCGTCGATTGTTGCTGGTTTGTTAGCGTACACCAATGACTTAACATATCTCCACAGAAAATAATCGTGTGGTGTTAAATCACATGATCTTGGAGGCCAGTTTTAAGGTCCAAATCGAGAGATAATGTTTTCATTAAATTTTGTTTTTAACAAATCAATGGATTCACGTGCTGTGTGGGCTCTGTAGATCCATTCTGTTGAATCCACATTTCGTCTGGATCGATGTTTTCAAACAAAAAATCGTCGATCATGGTTCGATGACGTGCTCCATTGACCGTAACGTTGGCTCCAGCATCATTTTGAAAGAAATAAGGACCGATGATACCGCCAGCATGCAATCCACACCAAACAGTGACTTTTTCTGAATACAATGCTGTTTCCAATATCTGTACTGGATTTGTCTCAGTCCAAAATCTACAATTTTGTTTGTTAACAAAACCATTCAGCCAAAATTGAGCTTTATCACTAAACACAATTTCACAAATTGGAGACTGATTTTCAAAGTAAATTTTAATAATTTCAAAGCGTTGTTGAGGCGTGAGTCTTTCCATAATAAAATGGCATACTATACTGAATATAAAAAAAAATTTTAATAAATTTATCCATATCGGAAGTCCTATCATACCAAAAAAAAAAACACCCTTTATAATTAATTCATAATTTGAGTTTTTTTTTTTGTAGTGTGTGGTGTTTTAGAAAAATAAAACGATATTAAATGATTCGCAATTGAAAATAAGTTTTGAATTCGTTTCGGTAGTAAATAAACATAATAAAAGTAGGGTAGAATTCTTCACAACATTAATTGGTGTAACATAACACTATCTTTATTTTACCCATGGAGACTAGACAAGGAGTCCGAATTCAAACGGGAGAATTGACAAAATATGGCCAACGTAATGGTTGGTAGAAGTTATATTTACTTTTTGTGCCACTAGTGTCGCTAGTTTTCATTTTGCACCGAAGTGAAATAGTATAATAAATAGGAGTGAAGTATATATTTGTCATTCAAACTATCACTTCAACTAATTACTCTATTTCATTTATTAAAAAAAGTATTTTATTGAAAAAATACTTTGGCTGCAAATAATTTTTATAATACAACATAAATGCGTCATATTTTTCAATTCAAACTCGCGCCTTATACTCTCCTCACTGTTTCCGGTGCAGAAGAAACACTACTGGCATCTTATTTTTGTCCGTTATTTGTTTACATGGAGTTCGGACTCCTTGTCTAGGCTCCATGATTTTACCCATAGAGAATGTTGATGATATATTAGTTACCAGGGATTCTAACCGTTTTATAAATGTAATGGTTACGGTTGTGGTTTTGAAAAGTTAAACGGTTTCGGTATCTGTTTTAGTTTAAAAATTCTAAAATATAGCGGTTTCGGTTATCAAAAAAAGAAAAAAACAGTTTCGGTTATGGTTATTAATATAAGGTTATTTATCTGTTTTTCAAACAAAATAATCGGTAACGATACGGGATTTTATATTTTTATTTAAAATGGTTTCGGTTACGATTACGCAAATTAAACAGTCAGTTTCGATTCGGTTAGATTCCCTGGATAGAATTCTTAACAACTTTAATATTGATGTAACATAACACTGTCTTTATTTTACCAATAGAAAGTATTGTAGAACTTGAATGTATGATGTATTAAGGTATTTCTATCGGCATGAGAGAGAACGCGATATCTTAGAAAGAGAGAAAAGATAACTTTTTAAATAGTAGTTGTATTAGTGCAGTAAATCTGACATAGCTGTAACACACACTCTCATACATTGCTCATCTGTGCGGACGGTATAGCAGTCAGCATATGGCACTAAACAACAATCAGCACAAGCAACGTTGCCGCTTGTACAATTTACTTCTGGAATAGCCTAAATATTTGTCAAAAAGTAATCTTTGTTTATTGTTTTTTCGTAAACGACACGGTAAATTACATCTTATTTAGGCGCAAAGCATCCCTAATTTATTTATTTAGATATATCCAGTTTTGTGTGCAAAGTTGCTTTCTATAGCAAAAACACGAAATAAAAATGTTCAAAAATGTTTCCTAAACAGTAAGGGTTGAGTTCCTATCCTTTATGTGTTCAATATTGACAACTTTGAACATTTATTACAGCTGACAGAGACGGTTAATACTTCTACAACTTTATATCGTTGAAAACGATCTCTGCAAAATTTTGTGTAAAACTATTTTTACTCTCATATCATTAGAAATACCTTAATTACTATCGAAGCGATTTCTAAACACTCCAGACGTTACGATTTTATTTTCAACGATGTTTATAAATATTCTATAAAAATACTAAATAATAAAAATATTCTAAATTTTTACAATATTCTAAATAAATGTTAATCAAAACAAAAAAACATAATAATTAAAATAGATTAAAATACATAATATTAATTAATAAATATAACCTCCATGTATACAGATTACACCATAGTATGTAATATGGAGGAATAGTTTTCGATGTTGAAAATCATATTATTTGATTCAAATTAAGCAAGCATAATATTTTTTGTCGAAGTAATGAATACTTAAGATTATTCGATCACTAACACAAAATTAAAAATTAATCTATAGGTAGTCTATAGGAATTTCCCCCAAAGGAAATGCAGCTATTGTTTTTGTACCAATGTTGGAATTTCGTAAAATTTTCTTCAAATGACCATCGATCCTACCTACTAGATGTTAAAAATCACTATCGCTAAAATTTGTATATATGTATATATATATCTATACGTTTATGTGTCTGTGGACTCTCTAGCGGTCACAGTTTTATTCCGATTGGAATAAAATTTGGTATTTGAGGCGCTTTTGGTATTCAAAAGGTCAAGTTCGTTAATGGGTAAAATCGGTCAAGGGGAAAGGAAGGTTTAGAGTGAGGGGGAAACTCAAAATTTGACAGAAATTTATAGGAATTAAAGTTGTAGGAACTAAGTTTTACTGTAATTTTGTTTCTTATCATTTTTTCAGTTACAACAATATTTACAATTTAAGATTGAAAGTTAAAATTCGAAATATCTCTGTATACATTAGAGTTTGGAAAAAATGATCAGGTAATGATTTGTAGACAACTTGATTTTCTACAACTTTACTCCTTATACATTTTTCGATTGTTCTAATATTAAGAGATATATTTTATATTTTGTGTTGTCTGCTTTCTGTATGCCCCCCTTTAACCTTTGATCTATGTCATTTATTAATGAAATAGTCCTTTCAAATACCAAAATTATACCAGATACGACATTTCATTTTGATCAGACTAAAATTGTGACCGCTAGAAAGTATCTATAGATTCTAAGGAAATTCGTCTAAGTTCCTGCGTAACGAATTTTTTTTTGTATTTCCTACGGAACTGTTTTGTTTCGAGCGACTAAAGTTGCTAACGACAATCGTACGTCTTGAGTATAGCTGGAGAAGCTGGTACTAATGCGGATGATAAAATTCTTCTCGAAAAAGTGGCGAAACATCCCTCATTCTGGCGTTCTACAAGAATCAATGAATCAAGGACATATGGGATGAGATCGCCAATAAAGTTGGAAAACTGTCTTCCATCTCCTCAATCAAAATATTTATTTTAAATGAATGTGTACTAATCGAATAACCTTAAAACATATCTCGATTCTCATAATTTGTAATTTAAGGTGTAATATTGGTGGCTCAATATAATACCTCGCAGTTCTCGAAGTAAAATGTGTTTTAAAACATCCATAAAATTTGCCAGAATAGTTTTAGTGTCATATTCCAGTAAAAATTGCATGCAAATTTTTTCCAATTTCTTGATCTTAATATTTTGAAAAAAGTTTGTTTGATTTGTAAAAAATTGAAAGGCCTAGAAAGAATAAAAATTGAATTTTATTTTTGATAAACTTAATTAAAATCACGAATAAATTAAATAAAATTTCACTCCTAGGCCCGACACACACGTTACGATATATCTGTCAAGTAAACCGGAAAGGTATAATTGTGCAGGCTAGAGCACACACAGGCTGTGTGCTCACAAGATTTTAACTCAGTCGAGAGATGGCGAGCAAACAAAAAGACAACGCGATCGCTTTAGTCGGTTTGTTTCTTTCATAAGCTCCATCGGTCGCGGTACTCTTTACTTTTCACCCGCCACAGACAAGGTTCTGACCTATATATTTCGATAAACTCTTCTATCACTTGGTTCTGTTCTCGGCTTGACATAATGATCACAAAAGTCACTAGCATTATCGTACGCGTAGTCACTAGTTAACACTATTGTACACGTAAATACAAAGACGACCGACGCTCCTACTCAAGGAAGCCAAAACTAACCTAAAAACTGCACAGGCGTGCCTGACTGACTCATACACACGCTCAGGTCTACACGCCAGCGCAGGTAGATAATTGAATTTCGATTATTCTCCGATCGCCTGCGCAGGTCGCTACGCCTGTGCAATTTGGCCTGCACCGGCTCTGGTTTACCGGAACGGTTTGCCGGGCCTTAGGCTATAAATGATACCGATCGATCATTAGGATTTCTTCAAGGGAAAAAGATCCTTTGAAGTATATTTATTTTAAGGATTTTAGTTGATCGAACTTCAATTAGCGTTAAGCTCGGTACATACGGTGAGATACCTATAACTTTAAAGCGATGACCTTGAAGAAATTGGCATGGTCACTTGAAAATATTCTATGTATTCGAAATATATTCAGAAAATGCTAATATAAAGTAATTCGGAAAGAACGCATTAAATTCTAAGAAGTGCGACAATCGCCATTTTATTAAACGGGGTAAAACCTAATTTTAATGAAATCTGATTTCTGAAATTCTGATTGACGTTAAGGTCACATGTCAAATATTGTTAACTCTGTTATTGAAAAATTTTCGAAAATCCAATGGTTTGAGAAGTGATTCGAGAGGACATTTAACTGGTTATTTACTGGTAAATTTTTTGGTTAATTAACCAGTAAAATAACTTTTCAAAAGATAATTAACCAAACAATGGCGTATTGTTTCTAAGACTTTTCAAGCTAATAATTTAAAAAAATGTTTGAAACTTAGATGGCCCTAATAACTTATTTGGTTAATTGTCTGGTATTTTACCAGCAGTATATTGGTAAATTAAGTAAAATGTATATTTTACTGGTAAACTCGTATCACTAATTGTGAGCTAACAAACTCGGGAAAATTTTGTTTCGGAATGCATCCAAGACGCTATCCCTCGATGTACTGAACCTGAACAAGATACAACTTCAGAAGGTTGCCGGATTCATCACTAGGCATTATCACCTACAAAAGCATCTGCATACAACAGGACTCCATAACGGATCCATTAAGTACAGACTGTGCGGCGAGGAGAGGAAACATCCAGCCACACAATCTTTCACTGCGAATCTTTCGGTTACAGCAAATACAAGATATTCGGTGCATCTTACCCCGAGTATGTATATGAACCTTCAGGGAAACCTAATAAGCAAGCTCCTGGCTATTGTCAAAATATGGGAGAAGCTAATCTCGTCAGATTGAAATAGAAGGGGGAGCATAATGGGCCATTAGGTCGAAGTGCAATACATTTATTTACCCGAAGATATATCTATCTATCTGATACGTTCTCACGAATAAACTTTCGGTGAACAATAAAAGTTGAACGTGAAAACCTTTTTTTCAAGAGAATTGACCCATAGAGTAGACTCACTAAAAATTTATCGTTCGAATGAGTCATCGGTGATTTGTTTTCAAATTGAAACATTGCTTGAAGTTGAAACGTGAACCTCAGCTGACAATTTTCCTTTGAACCGGTCACGTGTGTCTATTATTAGTGTTTCCTTCTCTGCTTATTATTTTTAGTTCTCATTTTACATGCTTCCAACGCTATTTCAACTGGCAATGAGATAATCAGTTTCTATAGAAACGTGTGAACAAAACCTGATTTTTCAACTTTTGTTGATCAACTAAAATCGTTCAACTAAAGATGATTCGTGAGAACGCGCCTTAAGAGTGTGACATAATTTTGATATATAAAATGGAAATGAAAACTAAATATATTATAAACATAGAGATATTATACATAGAGTAGGCAAGTCATAGGTGCGCGCATAAGTGGAAACGTCCCGTCAATAGAAAGAGAGAGAACATCGATGAGGTATACAGTATTGTAACAGTATATACAGTATATATATACCCCATCGATTCTCTTTCTATCTGCAGGACAACTTTTGACTCGGCTTGCCTACTCTATGTATATATTATCTCTATGATTCTAAAACTAATTGACATTATCTATGAGCATGACAACCATCTCTATGGTTAAATCAAATGAATTAATCATAAAAACATATATTTTATAAATTATAATTTAAAAAAAAACTGCTGTTAATAGAGGCCCATTTACATGTACTATTAAATGAAATTAAATTAAAAAATTATTTTGAATATAATCAAAATTTATTGAAAACAAAAAGTGTCAATGTGAAAAAAATATTGTTGTTAATATTAAACAAACAAATAAATAAATACAAAATTAATGCTGCATATTTTTAAGTATATTTATAAAATAAAAAAAATACTTAGTATCTAGATACAATTTTAAAAAAATAAAGTAAACTAAAGAAAAACAACCAATGTAAGAATTCTTTCATTTTGAACTGTGTAAATAATTACTAATTATAAATGAATATGATAAGTAATGTAATTATTATAATAAAATACCAATATTTTCAATAAAAGAACAATTTTTAGTTAGTTCTGTATACAAATATTTTCGATCTTTTTAAATCACCTACATTTAGGGTTTATATAGTAAGCGCGATTGACTTTCAATAAAGCGTTTGATAAACATAAGCAAAACGCTATCTGGATATCTTTAAAAAATTAGTTTAAAAACTAAAACCCGACTACTGAAAAATCGCGCTCTAAAAAATATGAAACAAGAAAGTATTTTCATCTGAAATTGTAATGTACAAATTATTCAATATTTATCGTCTATTAAATAAACAACTTACACGTAATATATTTTAATGTATTTAATACATATTCATGGGCACAGAGGACTCCTTGGTCTAGGTGCTAGGAACCCATTTGCGGTACCCCTCTTTCTAATTGTTATTAATACATATTCATAGTGATGTTCTTGTCGCGAGATTAATATATATGTCAAGGAAATTTACTTGATATAAGTACTTTTCCCTCTCAGTGTTCATATAATACGCTCAAAGAAAATATTACCCCTTACGTACGTGTACGTAACCCCTTATGTTACGTTTACCCCTTATGTACGTGTACGTAAGGGGTAAACTTGTAGAGCATAAAATTTTCTATAATTTATGTCCAACAACCCAATAACTAAAGAGCATCGTTGCCTCGAAATAAATAAGGTTAACAACATATTTACTCTTTATCATTACAACGAATTTCGGAGTTAAGTTGTAGGTAAGTAAACAGCGTTTGCACAGAACTTATTATTTTTTCTAGTTGTCGCAAAAATCTTTTTAACGATTTTACGCAAGAAATCTGTTACTTTCATTAAACAAATAGTTAAATCGCAAGCACAAATGAAGCGCGATTGAATGGTATACTTGAAGTACATAAAATCATTATTTAGATAATAATAATAAACAAAGAGATGCACAAATACATTTCAAGAAGATTTTAAAAGCACAAATTAAGCACAGTTCACGGACTTCGAATATCCGCATCCAACTAACGTTAGTGTTTGCTTACAACAATGCATTTAAAATTGTAGAGCCCTGTATTTTAATTTGGTGTCAATATAGTTTAAATTTATGACAACAGATGTCGATGCTATACCATAACAAGTACATAATTGAACTGCTGTACAAATGGCGTCAAAAGTTGGGCTAACATTTCAAAATTGTATACTTGATTCGTTCCTCAATTATTTGGTTTAAAAAAAAACATTTCGGATAAAAGTTGTTTCTTATAACTATACTAACAACTTTTATTCGCGAACATTTTTCTGAAATCTGAATAAATAAGGCACAAATTATAAAATTTTGAAATCATAGCATGACTTTTGACACCATTTGTCCTTTCAATTGCTTTAGTGGTGCTTTTTAAAAAAAGATTTCCAATCGATTTGTGCCGAATTCATCTGGTTTTCGAAAAAATGTTTCGAATAAAAGTTGTTATTCATAAAAATACCTACAATTGTATAATTGTGGTTTTAAACAATATTTTGAAAACCGAATGCATTCGGCATAAATCAATATTGAAATTTTGAAAAATTAACCCCACTTTTGATGTCGATTACATCAAACGAGAGAGAAAACAAGTAAAGTTTTGTAACATTTCTTTGAATAGAAAGAGATATATATCCTTTCTATTGTTACTACTAGAATGCAAAGTCTACTTTTTTATATTTTCTATGGTTTTTTTTTGAGGTTTGTTTTAGCTTATTTAATTATTATTCATAAAAGGTAAATAGATTTTGGTTGAAAACAGGTGAGTCATAAAGTCTGAGGCCGTGTTTATTCCTGAAATATAAGTTGGATTCAAAAAGTGGTTCTGTTAGAACATTATAATTAATTCCTTGGCTTCTTTATCCACCTACAGCTTTTTTTCGAAAATCACAAAAATCTTAAACCAAGAAAAATAATCACTGTCACAACAACTCTTGCATGATACATTATATAATACATTGTATTATACATGTTAAAACACTATATATGTTATACTAAATATATTCAATTGGCTTAACTGTAATAAATAAGTTTATAATACTGTATTTTATAACTTTTGACCATAACGAGTGAAATACCTTAAATACATCCATGTCTATGTCATCAATGGCCTTGTTAGGGGAAAAACCCACAATCTGGCAGCAATTACTAAGCAAAATAGTGTCACAATCTAAGTTGCTTAATATCTGTCAAGTGTCCTGGCAAAAAACTAACTAAGATACACTTAGCAACTTAGTTTACTAAGGACTTAATTGTTCTGAACACTACCAATTATTTGTATTTTATAAATACGTATTTCGACTACAAGGTAGTCATCATCAGTATGAATTTGCTGAAATTTTGTGGGGGTGTGTTCTAGAGCTAGAAAAGTAAGGTCAAGTTCGTAAATTGGCAAAATCGGACGATGTTTGGGCAAAATGGGCAAAACTGCCTATCTTTGAAACCGTAAGAGATAGAACAAATATGTAAAGACAAAAACTATTGCTTTTTTTAAAATAAACAACTTTTGTTTGAAACTTTTTTTCATCAATTCAGGATATACCGGGTATTTAAGCAATTAATTCAGTTAGTTGTTATTTTCACTTGTCTTTAATTTAAAAAAAATTAAATTCAATGTTAACTTAATTATAATTATAATTTTTGTTGAGATTTTTATTTTGCAAATACTAAGATAAAACAGATCTCTAATAAGAATGTAAATATTTATTCCAGATATTTTAATTTATGAAAAACTTTATAGACGAATAACCATAGAACCGGAGATTACTGTATTTAATTTATGAATCATCATCTAAAAAAAAGTTTTATATGAAACTTTTTTCATATCTATTATAGTTTCTGATATCTATATATCTCATACTTCAACACTTTTTTCATAAAATTTCATATGAAACTTTTTTCATATCTATCCTCGTTTTTACACGTGGAAGTTTTCAATCGCAATAAATGTATGTGATATAACGAGACTTACATCTCTTTGTAAATGCAGAAATATATCAATCGCATGTTTTGTTAATAGCTTATAACTCTCGCCTTGCTAAATATTTCTTTCTTTGTCAACCACTTCAGTCACATGATCATAGTAAACCAATCACAAGGAAGTAAACCAATCACCCTATTCTTACATCTGAAGTTAACATATTAAATTGCATCGAAATAGAAGCCAGGTCTATTGTGTTATAACTACATAGTTTCATCAAAAAATACTACTGCATTTGCTTACCACGATATGCGTTATGAAGAGTTGCTTGAAAAGTTACATGTGTAAAATAGGACTATTATAGTTTGTGATATCTATATATCTCTGAATCTATTACCTTTATATATCTATTTTCTCAGTAAGCCTATGCACTATAAATATCTTAGAAATAATTTAAATGTATAAAAAAAAACTCAGCTTCAATTTTTTTCTGGATATTGAGATCTCTGGTAGGGACGGATTTTAATATTTCAACCTACTTGCAGTAGTTTCTGAATTATTCATCAGAGTGCGAACATGAAACTTGTAGGCCGAAGGTCTCGGGGATTGGGACAGGATACATAGAACTAACTAGGTCTAGTTTCTAATTTATCCCCCAGAGAGCATACCCAAGCGCTAGATTTCCCAATACATTCCAAGAAATACTACTTCCTACAAAAGTTTAATATCTGATAATCTCAACCTTTTCCTGGTGTGAGATGAAACGAATATCCGGCAACTATCCGGTATTCGGCCTATATTTACTATCTAGCTGGATACCGGGTAATAGGTTAATATCCGGCGGATACTGGATTTTCAAAAAAATGACGAAAATTTCACTTTATTTATTTTTAATGAACACCAATTTCACTGCATTAAGAGGTAATAAGCGGTTTCGTTTATCTTCGTAAACAAAGCGAGCTTCAGAAAAAAGTCTTTCGCAATATACTCTACGGCAAGACGCTGAAAGATAAATTCTGACAAATTTTGTTAAGTTCGGATACTGTGTCGTATCAGCTGACTACCAAATATAAGAGTCACGATTGCGATCGGTTGGAACTGTCTTCAAATAAAAGTCAATCTCGCTTGCAATCGCGTTTATTTGTTGATCAAGACACTTGTTATAAAACTGCCCATACAAAATAAGTATTAGACTGACAGGCTTCAAACTTTTTTACGAAATACAGAAACGTATATCCTACTCTTCTTCTTATTCTTCTTTAAAAGCTAAAGAAATATAACCTCTAACGTGCGTATATAAGTACACATAACTGATACACAATAAAGTGATGGGAAATGATGTATATAATTTTGATACGATGATCTTCTGCTTTACAACTAGTTTGTAAAAAACCTTACTAGAACAATATTTTAATTAGTCATAATAGGTCATGAAAATCACGTTTAATATGGAAAAAAATGAATGACAAAAATAAAGTAGGATTTTATAAAAATACATTTAGTGAAGAATGGTCGAATTTTCGCACTTTAAGTTAGTTCGGCCAAGGAAAAATTAACGGTTAAATGATATTATATTTTAGGGTAATCAACATTTTTATTAGAACAGGAGCCAAAAGAACTTGAGTATGTAATATATGAGGATCGGAAACAATGCTCAGATTCTTATACTTGAGACCCTAAATACTGGATGTTGTCGGCAGCTGTGTTGGTCCATTTCCCTTCCCCTGGGAACGAGGAGTAAAATCAAATTAAAATCGGAGTGCCATGATTTGACCGCGGCGCCTGCCCGCAAGTAGAAAATCCTCTTTCACTTGGACGATGCACCTGCTCACAAAGACGCTTTGACAATGAGAAAATGATTTTGCTTTGCTTTTTAACTTAAATGAGAAAATGAATGGTATATATTCACTGGGTAAGTTTCTCAGGGGCAGGGTATACTATTAACGTTGTTATGTAACTGGAAGGGATAAGTTAGGGTGGGGAGTTTGTCCTATGCTAAATTCATATACTCATTTTTGTTAAAAAACTTGATCCTTACATACATTTCACTACTTTTGAAGGCGAATTTTTTTCTTTTTTCTTTTTGTGTGCAAAAACTTGATCGCTCTCACATTTGTGTTTTTTGTCGGATATCATTACTTTTTGTAAAGTTTTTAATGCTCACTGCATGTATGGATGCATGAAATGAAATATTCATATAGTCTATATTTTAGAGAAGATGAATTACCACATAATATGGAATATACTTGGAATTCTTGATAGATAAATTCATGTATCACACAGATAAAAATATGTAATTTATAGAAGAAATAACAATAACATTCAAAAAAAAACCCTATTTAAAGGTTTATACGTAATTTTCAACCAACAACAAACCATATGCATGGATATTTAAGATAATATCAACATAGTATACAAACTATGTATATAAATTAAGTGAGTTGGCGATATACGGAGTGTATCAATTGTCATTTGTATTATGTAACAGTTCATAGATAATAAGTGCAAATGTAATCCACATATTATTATTTGTGTATAGTAGGATTTTGGACATTTGGGAAGTCTTATTTTGTTGTGAAATAAAATACTTATATGTTGATTGTTAAATATTTATTTTATTTAAAATCGCAGTCTTAAAGCATGCCCTTCTTGTGTAATGAATCCTGTCTAACTATATTATAAAGATATTGAAATCCTAGCTGTAGGTATATGAATAATCTATTTCTATTTTATCCCCAATTCTTTTGTGAAAACATGTGTGTATAATTTGTAAGTCTCAACAAGAAATATTAATGTATATTCATTAATTGTATTTTTAAATGTTATTAACAATGGATAACAACTCAGGATGTTGTGTACAAAATATATATATATATATATATATATATATATATATATATATATATATATATATATATATATATATATATATATATATATATATATATATATATCTATGAAAACACCGGCATAAGTGAGATTGTTCACTTCTCGCATTTTCATCTCACGTGAATTTGTTCGACTGATTCTGTAAGGTTGTAGTGAAAATACAAAATTACTGCCTGAGATGATATGGAATATTGTTTATCTCAGAGTGTTCTTTGACATCATAGATACAAATATAGTAGTTATCTCTGTGAATATAGTAGTGTTTGACATTGACATCCGAGTAAAAATAAACAGCTGTGCTTTGATTGTTTAATTTTCATAGAGATATATTAATTTTTCAGTCAACATGAATGTGACTGAAAAACAAAAGCAAATTATTATAAATTTCATGAAATTAAACTACTCCAAAACGCATTACCATGCGACGTGTTAAGCCATCGATTATTTCTCTCTCTCTACTTCTTCCCTTTCTCTCTTGGATCCACGTATACGTTAAGAAATTCCTTGTCGAACAAACTCCCGTGAGATGGCTCACTTTTTCACTATGGTGAAAGTTACGGAATTGAGATAACTACTCACATTTAGTATTTTCACCAGATTTCAGTTATAGAATCACTACTCAGGACACTGCGAAGTTGAGGGCAATGAAACAGTCGAGGAACTTGCCCGTGAAGGATTCGCACTCCCATGTCAGGAACCAGAATCATATCTAGGAATAACTAGGAGACAGACTACCTCAACCCTAAGCGACTAGAAGGATACAGGAGGCTGCAGACAGGTCAAACAAATGATAGCTAGGTATAATGCCGCGAAGTCAACCTAGCTCATTGGCAAAGACCGGAAAGAGGTAAACCTCATAGTTGGGCTGCTTACCAGGCACTGCAGGTTCAAAAGGTATATATCTCTCATGAGGTTTGAGGACATTGTGATTTGTCCAGACTAAGACGGGCCGGATGATACGCCCTCCCACCTTCTTTTCAGAGTCAGAATAAGGTATTCAATCTTCGGATCAACCGTGGGATGGGCTACTCATGGATGGGGGATTATACTTTCAATCGTGGGATGGGCTACACCTTCAATGAGTGGAAATGGCAAATGAAGAGCTTTTTCAACAGTATATATTTGACTGTTGTTTAATCAGTTCAAAGAGTTTTAAATCGACTGTTGTTTGATTCGGTTAAAAGTACATAATTAACTATTCAATTCAGATCAAGTTAAAGGTTAAGTTAAAGTTGGCATTTGTACAAGTAATTCAAAGTTTGACATTGTGTTGAAAAGTATAAAAAAAAATTGTTGAAAAAGAAATTGAATTCTAATAATTTTTAAAAGCAATAAAACCAGGTTTTTGTTTCGTAAAAATTTTGTTTAATTTCATTTTCTATTTTTTAAAAAAAACGTGTGTGTCATTTCAATTATAAAATATTTAGTAAAACCTTTTACTAATATATTTTTGTTTTTGTTGAGTATAAAGAGAGTCAAGATACCGTCACAAGTTGGGCCCCTCATATCCCCCGAAATGGGGGAATATGAGGTAAAACAAGTAGAGCTTTGTCATTCGCAAAGAAAGCAGATAGGTTCGAGAACGAACACTGGGCTAGAGGAAACAAGCCAGATGTGGTAGAGGATAGAGGAGTATTAGGGGATAGCTTTTTAGGGGTCGGTAAATAAAGCCTATAAAAGCTTACTTGCAAAGCTTCAGTCTCCCCTCTACTACTACTACATATAGACTAAATCATTGAATTTTAAGCTATACACGAAACTTGTTAAGCGTTACGTCTATGCTGGTCATATGATGTAACAAACAAAAAAAATAAATAAATAAGAAATAAGTTTATATGGCATTTATGTAAATTTAATTCTGTAAGCGTTTTTATAGCAAATTTTATAATGTAATGTCTCGATCTTGTTCAGTGCCTTTGCGTTCCAATAAAAAAAAACCATAAATTTCGTTTCATTATTTTCAAAAGCTAGGTAATGAAAAAATATTAATTGTAAATAAGTTGGATTGTAAATCTTTAAAAGTTAGACACAAAGTGTAGAAATTGAAATTGATAAACCCATTCGCAAACATATGAAAGTACTATTTACTAAATTATTAATATTTACTAACCTAAAATGTCAAATTTATATACAGTTGCAATTTAATACTTTTGGCCACAAAATTGAAAATATCAAAATTGTTTCAATTATCAAGTACAAAAATTTACTAAAATCACTACAAAATAATAAAATATTAAAAAACAAATGACAATAACAACTACTGAATTTATGAAAAAAAGTATCAAGCAAAAGTTTATTTTTAAAAAAGGAACTTTTTTTTCCTTATTGTTCTATCTCAAACGGTTTCAAAGATAAATAGTTTTTCCCATTTTAACCAAACATGGTCCGATTTTTCCCCAATCACGAACTTGATCTTAAGATACCAGATGGAGAAGCACAATTGATTCCCCTCAATTATCATTCATTCATGCTTAAGGACGTTCGAAAGAGTCAATTTGCGGAGAAAGACGTAACGGAGTATCAAGCGAGTGCACATTAAGATTTAATGTATACGTTGAAACTACATTTAAATATTGTATGGTTATTTGGTAAATAATAATACTCGTGAGTTGTGACTCGTAATGTTTCTTATATTTTAATTAAAAAAGTAAAATCTTGTGTTTTGCTTCTCTAAAATGATAAAATATATAATTCATTATTACTTTCCAAAATGCATTTGAACATACCTTCATCTTTGGCTCAAATAAATCCTTGTTTATTTAACAACAATTTACATAGTTTTATAAAAACTTCTCTGCATTTTAAACTATGTTTTATTCGATTATAAAGATTAAATTTGTAGTTTCTCCATAAGACCCAATGTTAAAAGTATGATTTTCAATATCGAAAAAATGCATTTGAACATTTTGAAGCATACCAATGAATTCGTATTGACTTATTTTTTATAACATATTTAATTTACTGATTTTTTACTTCTCTGCATTTTTTTCTCTTTCGAACGTCCTTAAACTTAGGTTGATGCACTACCGTGCTATGTGATAATTGAAGTATTTCTAATTTAAAATGCAAATAAAATAAAATTTGTATTTTCATAAATAATTGCTTTATCGGTTTGCAATGAATTGCTTGCACATGCTAAAACAATCAAATAATTTATTTTTTATTCAATATAATCAGTTATTATTAATCAACGAATTGTTATTTAATCAATTTTTTTTTTTAGAAAAAAAACCTAAGTAAGCTTTTTTTTAGCTAAATTTTTGTAAATAAAAAACTCATTTGATGAATATTATAATATAGGGTGATGCATAAGTAACGTAATAGGGAATATGCATGAAAATTTTTTTTCACTTGAATTGATGCATGTTTACTTGACAAATATCAAGGTAAAATTACTTTTTAAATAACTTTAAAAATAAGCGAGATATGAATGATTGAAATTCCCGATTAGACAAAGAGGGTGATAGCCCTCTTGATATGTTATGTGACGTCATATTACACTTTCACCATTTAAAATACTCGCAAAACTCCGTTTTTAGTATTTTTGCAAGAAAGAGACAGATAATAATCTTTAATGCTTATAGCTTCCTTGATATTTGTCGGATTTTAATTTCGTTTTTAAATATTATTACAGTATTAACAGTATTTTCATATTCTGAAAATAAATGTGAAAAAAAAATTTGCATGCATATTCCCTATTAGTGAATAAACTTTTTGCTTACTTATTTTTTTTTCTTTTTTTTTTCAGTACTAACTTAGAAAAACTTGGGAAATTTATGATGGAAAAACTCAGCACAGAACAAAGAACCAAAGTTGTTCAATTTTATTTTGAAAGTCAGCATTCGATTATTCAGATCATATCGAATAATCGGATCATGTTCGAAATGCACCTAGCACTCCAACAATTTACCGATTGGTTTAGCGTTTTTGGCAACATGGGTCTGCCTGCGATCTTCCGCGTGCTGGAAAACCTCGTGCAGTTCGAAATGATGTGAACATTGATCGGGTGCAAGCAAATGTTGAGGAAAACCCCGAAACTTCCACCAGGCGCCGTTCTCAGCAGTTGATGACGTCTAGCCGAAAATTTTTTAAGGCCAGAGGTAGAGAACAATCCTCAATTGTGGTTCCAACAAGAAGGAGCCACAGGTCACACTGATCGTCGCACTATGACTCCCGATTTTTTTCGTTGGGGCTACTTAAAGGCTAAGGTGTATGCTAATAAGCCAAGAACCATCGAAGAGCTTAAGGCCAATATCCAAGAAGAAGTGAGGGCGCTGGGACCTGAAATTTTAAGACAAGGTATGGAAAATGCTCTGGAAAGAGCACGTCAGGTCGAAGCAAACAATAGGCACCATTTGAAAGATATTATCTTCAAAACATAATGTGAACATATTTCCAAACTGTAATCTAAATTTGAATAAATGCCAACGTTAAATAAAATCAGAAAGAAAAAAGTTATTCATTAAATAAATCATAACGTTACTTATGCGCCACCCTGTTTAATATATACCAGAGTATATACCTATATATACCAGAATATATACCAGAGGCCCGAGGTTCGATTCCTGGTTGACGAGTTAATTTTTTCATATCAGTATTTAATTTAATTAAAAATTCAATGACAATGAAATTTGTCGGAGTATACGCTAAAGTCTTCTACAGTTTGTTATACGTAACCGAGAGGAATTTGGACAAACATCGTTATGTTGACGCGAAAGTATACACAAATAAACAAATATTAAATAGAGTATATTAAGTTTAGTTCCATTTTTGTAACGGTTGAAATATTGCTCACAGAAACAAACTTTTGGTATAGGTGTTCATAAAATGACCTAATTACTCCATTTCCGCATGAGTCTGCTTGACCAACCGTCCGTCAACACGATAACTCAAAAACGAAATAGCCAGCTGAAATTTCCTATGTGTGTTCTAGAGCTAAAAAGTAAGTGTATGGACAAAATCGGACCGTGTTTCATCTCACAAGGGGGAAAAATATCCATCTTTGAAACGCTAAGAGATAAAATAAAAGTTTATAAATAAAAAATGTTCCTTTTTTGAAATTAAACAACATTTGTTTGAAACTTTTTTCCCATAAACTCGGTATATACCGGGTATTTACGCAATTAGCTTAGTTAGTTATTTGCACTTGTTAAAAAAAAAGCATCCATTACATAACACCTTGCAATTGTATACATTCTGTAGTATGGGTTTTTATAAATAAAATATTCTTGTGTTATATTAAATAAGTGTTTAATTTGAATTTAAAAAATGTGTAATGTAAAAAATAAAACGCATTACTAGAAGAAGAAAAAAAAACATTACAAATCCCTGACATTGACTTACTTTTGTTATAAATCTACAATTAGTGTGTGTAGTCCATCACCTACGTACTGCAATCGTGTAAAAAGTCTGGTATGCGATATTTTACCTTTATAATTCGAAAAAATTTTATTTAACCTTTAGTTTTAACTCTTTTACCTCTGTAGTTCAAATCATGTGTCTATAGTCTACAGACCGTTTTCAAAAGTATTTCTAATAGAGAATCAATGTTAAATAAATAAATAAAATATTTACCATAAAACCATACATACACATACATACTGAAACTGAATGTCTGGACTAGAATATAGCGTGACCATATTATAGGACCATTCTTCATTGACAGATCTTTAGATTCTAAAAAATACTTGCTTTTGTTACGAAATAATATTGTGCCAACTGTTTGAGCTCTTCCTAATTTAGATCTGGAATCTGTATGGTTCCAACAAGATGGTTGCCCTGCACACAATGCCATGTTAGTAAGGCTGTTCCTGGAACAAACTTTCCAGGAACGTCTTATGAGTGGTTTTGGAACCTTCAAAATTTCTTCAAATGTCCATCGATCCTACCTAGTAGATGTCAAAAATCACCATCTGTAAAATTTATATATATATATATATATATATATATATATATATATATATATATATATATATATATATATATGTCTGTAATCACTCTAGCGGTCACAGTTTTCATTTTATCGCATTGAAATTTGGTATTTGAGGCGCTTTTGGTATTCAAAAGGTCAAGTTCGTTAATGGGTAAAATCGAACAAGAGGAAAGGGTGGTTTAAGGGGCGAGGGAAACACAAAATTTGACATATTTCCCTTAATATTTGAAAAATTTGTAAGAAGTAAAGTTGTAGGTACTAAGTTTTACAGTAATTTTGTTTCTTATCATTTTTTCTGTTACACTAATATTTACAGAAATATTGACGGTTTAAGATTGAAAATTAAATTCCTTAATATCTCTGTACACATTAGAGTTTGAGCAAAAATGACAAGGTGATAAATTGTAGCAAATTTGATTTTCTACAACTTTATTCCTTTCGCATTTTTTGATTGTTCTAATATTAAGAGAGATATTTTGTGTTTTCTTCTTTCTTTATACCCGCCCCCCCCCCATTCCCATAGACGTATGTCATTTATTAATAAAATTGGACTTGCAAATAGTAAAATCATATCAGTCACGACATTTCATTTCATCAGACTAAAATTGTGACCGCTAGAATTGAAGCAGCTCCTGCGTAACAAATATATCTTATCTTTGACGCAATATGGTCCCTCCTTTGAACCCATTTAAACTGGGCTAAAATACAAAACAAGTATGTATACAACAAAACAACACTTACTTGCATTGATTAATGGAAAGCTGATTTCAATATTGTTTGTCAATTATTCTTATCATGAAAGTCAGTCAATCATCAGTTAGTCAGTTAGTCTCATTTTTTTTTCTATATGGTAATAAACATTATGATGAAAATAAAAAGTAAAAGTTTTTTTTAAATATTTATAACAGATAAAATATTAAATGTTGGCATACATTAACTAATCGAGAAGTGTATGCAGTGTCGGACTGGTCATATAGTCAGGTTGGCGTTTGCCACCTGGGCCCTTGCCTGTGTGGGTTGTTCGGCGAAGAAGGAAGAGGGAAGCGCGGGAATAGATCTACGAAGATGGGTTAGATCACACAGCAAAGAACGCTTTACCGTCCAAGTGGCCGAGTGGTCTAAGGCGCTATGCATGACACGTTATGTCTGCTTGAAACCGGCATCGGCAGTTTGTCAATTATTAAGAAAAAGAAAAAGGGGCGGTTAATTGATTAAACTGTCGGTGTATGGACAACAACGAAGGAACCGGCTTTGCTTGTGAAGGTTTTCTGCAGTTTCCTTCACGAACTCTAGATGAATATCGGCATAGTTCCTATCAGAGTCGGTTGCAGCCCCACATTCTACCAATTCCTAGAATACACAAAAAATACCTTCCACTCCACTCACATCCTCACATCCTTAGGCATCACAATCGACCTTATGGTCGAAGTGTAGCCAGTCCAGGGCAGCCGTTACAATCTATCTAAAAAACGCTTTTGTTTGTTACGAAGAGATTCGGATGCCTATAGAAAGCTGCATATCATGTGCATGTAAACTTTTGTCCCAATATAAACAGTACATTAGTAGGTACACTCCCGTTCATTAAAATTGAACCAGTTGAAACATTCTACGTACTACCGTATGTAATATTATACATATATTAAGTAATGTACACTCCCGTTCAAAAAAATGAACAGACCTGAACCGAATCAGTCTCTCAATTTTGATTATTCGTGTAGTAAATGTTTTTGTTTACATAAATTGTTTACATAAATAAGAAATATAAAACTTCCATTTCTTTTTTCACATTTAAAAAATATACTACTTATCTTTGTTTATAAATAAATAATATACAGAGAGTTGTCTCTGTCTATGCACAATATGCCATGATCTGGTGTTACACTCACACGACGGACGACGGACAATAACGACGATGTATACATGTACGAGTAAGATGCAATTATACATAAATGATTATAATTAGAGAGTGATAAGTATAATATAATAGTTATTTATGTTATAATACAATACTGATTATATTTCAAATTTTGCCCCTATTCCTAAAACATTTGTTTGTATTTTATAAATACGTATTTCGACTACAATGTAGTCATCATCAGTATGAATTAGCTAATCGTAACTATCTCTGGGATATGGATTCAGAGATATGTTGCTTGTTACTAATTTGGAGCGTGTCTCACAATGATATTAAAAAATTCTGTCCTTTTATACGATTTGACTGAGGGTATAATCTGACTTGAGGATTATTTGAGCTGCCTGACTACTGGATTAGGTGTGTGGAAAGCCCCACCTATTTATTGGCGGTATTCTTTGGTGACTATGCGGCGTTTGTTTTGTCACTAAAGTGAGTGTATCTACGTTAACCTTGACATTCAGGTATTGGATTTTTATTTTTGAAAATGGTTTAATTTTATTAAATCAGAGTTTGGAATTGGGCCATTGTCTAAATTTATTATCTGTTTTCTCAATTTGTATATGTAGATGCTTTCGTTTGCATCTAATTCTGTGCGGTTTAGTACCGATTTAAGTAGTTTTAGATTCGATTTATCAATTTTATGGTTGTTCTCAATAACGTGCGCCGCTATACACGATTTTTCGGTTCTCCCTATCATAGTACATTACATATAGACAGCGATAGATACACTATACAGTATTCCAGATTGGGTGTATTTTAAAAAACAAGCTGTATATAAACGTCGTGTGAATGTTTTACAAATAGATTTGTTTTAATTTGCATAATATTTGCAAGTGGATATTTACTAAATTCAAAGACATAACAAAAACATTTGAACATAATTTCAAAACAATATATCGAGTTTATTTATTTCCAGCTCAATTGTATAATCAATTATAAATATAGTGGAATCTAAAGATTATTAAAATAATCAAAGAGAACTCTTGATTTTTTGAAATTAAATTTCAAATTTTGTCCCAATTTCTAGAACAACTATTTGTTTTTTATAAATACGGATTTCGACTACAAGGTAGTCATCATCAGTACGAATTAGCTAATCGTAACTATCTCTGGGATATGGAGTCAGAGATATGTTGCTCGTTGTTAATTTGGTGCGTGTCTCACAACAATATTTAAAAAGTTTTGTCTTTTATATGATCTGACTGAGGTAGTACCTGAAGGATTATTTAAGTTGACTGACCAATTAAGCCCATTAAAACCAAACCATTTATTGGCGGTATCCCTTTGTCGATAAGGTGGGGGGGGGGGGTGTTGATCGAGGCTAACCTTGATATTCAGGTATTCAATTTTGAATATGGTATAATTTTATTAAATCAGAATTTGGAATTGGGCCATTGTCTAATTTCATTATCTGTTTTCTTAATTTGTGTATGTAGATGTATACGAAAGTATCTACATACATGGGTAGGCATAGTTTACAATAATTAATCAAAAATTATTTAAATTATTTACTTAAATAACAGTATCAACTAAATATTATTAGTATTCATTCACTATTTAGTTAATTAATTAACAATTTACATTAAATAAACATATATCTATAATATTATAAATATTTATAATTATATCATTGTATGTTTTATGTAGATTAGATTAATTGGTGGCGCATAAGTTACCAAAATTACACAGACGAGTTCACAAACAAGCCGCTTTAATATTCATTTTGAACAGTACTATTCATTTTTGGAAGTCTACACTTCAAAACAAGGGGTGTATTTGTTTTGGACGCTATCAAGCTTTATTTTTAGTGCATTTTAGTGTTCGTCTTGTATTGGCGTTATGTATACTGACAAACACGCTAATGGTTGAGTTCCACGATAGACACCACACTCACAGACGTTTCTCTATCGAGGTAGAGCAGCAAAAACGTGAGCGCCAAATCGTACTAACTTCCAAAACGAACACTGTATAAGCGTTTGTTTATTTATCTGTCATATGCGTCAGTTTTTTTGTGTATACATTGCATTTTTTTTTTTTTTTAAGTTTTAAATAATTTTTTTTTCTGAATAAACAAAAAACCTACATTACATACAAAACCTTATTAGAAAAAAACCTACATTCCCGAGATTTTCTTTCAAATTGTCAATTTAGGATGTTTTGGTTTGATTCTAGGGGCTTTTGAATTCACTCAGACAAACATTAGACCGGTTTACACACACGCTCCAAACCGACGCTCCTGGCGCGCCGCTCCGGAGTGACGCTTCGAGTGAGATTGGAGTGTGGTAGACAAAAACAGAGCAACACTCCTGGACCGCGCGCCGGTAGCATACAATATACAATACAATATGCAAAGGTTTTGGAGCAGCGCGTGGAGTTTCCACCTTGGTGAAAACTCCTCGCCCCGCTCCAAGCTCTGTGGGTAACCAAACAAAGTAATACACAGAAATAACCTCAACAGGTGTCTGCGGCGCACTGAGAGGTCTAGAATGTTAGATTGGAGCGTGTGTGTGTACATGTCGGTGCAGGTCCAAGCCTGCACTCCTGTCACGTAGCTCCAACTCCACTTTCCTGGCATCTCGGCGGCCAGCGTTTACACAGACAGGATTGGACCGCATGACTGGAGCGTCCGCTTCAAAACTGTGGAAAAACTCCGTGTGTAAACGGCCGTATTATGTTGCTTGGGAAACAGCTGAACTGTTTTCATCCGCCATATTGAATATTGATTTCAATTGAGGCTTATACGTACTTAAAATTTCAAAACGAACGGCATTATCCTTAGTGAGCGCTGAAAGCGTGTAAGCGCTCAAAACGAATACATCGAAGGAGAATGAGAGCAACTATGGAGAATATGAGCAATACTAAGGAGAATGTGAGCAATAATGGATGGGCTCTCGTGTGGCCCAACTCTGGAATGAAATTTCAGGGCAATAACGCAATAAAGCTATAATCGATGTGAGATGTAGAAAATATTTTACTGAAACAACTATAGGTGTTATTTCTAGTATATTATCGTATCATGGTCCAGTTGTGGAACAAAACTACAGAGCAAAGATAGGCTAAGCTATTTATATACCAGTCACAGAGGAGTGGTAAGATGATCCTGTCACTTACCAGACTAGACCATAATGGACGTTATGGTCTAAGTGTGTCCCGTCTGGGGTACAACCAAACCGAACCTAGCAGACCAGGCCAGATTTAGAACATTACCGAACACCGCCCACTGAAGTATTTACGTCAAGAAGGTCAGGAAGGCTGAGAGTGAAACTTGTCGCTTCTGTGATGATGCTGTGGAACAGCGGTTTATCTACTAAACAGCTGCTAGGCTGTTACCCGAAAAAGATTGAACTTCCTAGTTGGAGCTTACTTACCTCTTAGAAACTTAATCAGGTCAAATCATGGATTTCAGATCAAGAACATGAACCTGAGGAATCCGTCCGGAAAGTCGATTAAATGGTAGAGAACTGAATTTTTGATAGCAAGTGTATTTTGGCACAATAAAACATACTGTAAAGGATGGGGATATTGAAGGTCTGTGGAGGGAAGATAAAAAATAAAAACTAATGAAGAAAATTGGTTTTTCGCTCATAATCTATCGCCGGGAAAAGACTGAACTTCTTAGGTGTAGCTTACCCCTTACCAAGTGAAGCGAAGCAACTTAATCCAGATAAATTCCTGGGTTTCATCAAGGACCTGGACCTGAGAACTCGGCCCGGAAAATTGTTTTAAATGGTAAAGAACTGAATTTTTTATGGTAGGTGTATTTACCATAATTAATTGACTATAAATAATTTCAAAATGTTCAAATTATAAAGATTTTGATTGATTTACGGAGCCTTATAAATGTGATAAGTAAAAAATAATTTTTTTAAATTAGATTTCAAAAATAAAAGCTTTACAAATTCTATTGATAAGAATAGATAAATGATGAACTTTTTAAGAAGATAAAGATACGTAAACAAATGCAACTAAAGATCTGAATTGGTATACATCTCTGCCGAATGTTGATGAAACAAATATGCTCATATGCTCGTCTCTGACTGAATATGATTTATTTACATATGTATTCGACAGGATGTAGGATGCGCAAAACTGTATAATAAAAACAGTTAAACAAATTCTTTGAATTATTTGATGATTTGATTTATATTTAGACATTTAACGTTATCGAAAACGGACATAGGATGCACATATAAACATTAAAAAGAGTTTCAACACTTCTAAAATAAAACTACATAATCAAATTCAGGGATGGGAAATATTTCAAATGGTTCCATTTTAAACAAGCGCGGATCCACCGTTGTGAGCACCTTGGGCATGTCCACAACCCTCTGTTCATTTATTACGTCACGCTAATTCTTAAAATTTTTATACCCCCCCCCCCCTTACTGTATCAATGTCCCTCACTTTAAATATGAGTCCCCCAAAAATTTTACGTCACATTTTGTTCGTACCACTGTCCTAAAATTTGTATAAAAAAATATTTTTACTCGCGACGAATTGATAAAAAAAGTTAATTTTTTCATGACGTCATTTAAAGCTCGACTCCCATCCTGCCCTTCGTCACGAATCATTACAAAACATAATTACCTTCCCTTCCCTATGCCTGTGACGTGATAGTTGAACGATCCCTTATATATTTTTTATTTTAAATGTATTTTGAAAAATTATTTCCATTTTACATTTAACAGTATCGATGCATTTAGACATGATAAGATGGTTTAGATAATTTTACTAATTCACAGTGTGATAACAAGTACAATTATTTGGGGTATGTTCCAAAATTTGCTGCCAGCGCTGTGAGTGTTAAAATTGTAAGCGAACTGCTATTGCTACTGCAGCGGTGAAAATTGGAACGCGGTTCACAGCACTTACAGCACGCCACCATGTTCATTGCTTTCACTGCTTCACCTTTTCAGCGGCAGCAGTCACAGCATAAAATTAATGACGTCATTTTTTTCACAGTACTGCTGCAGCGTGCTGTCATGAATTCGGGAACGCGCGGTGAAGCACTGCCAGCGCTCGTAGCAAATTTTGGAACATACCCTTGGTTGTTCTAAACTGTCACTTGATTACGACGGGCAATATCATTAAGCTTGTATTATGGATGTATTGGTAGATTTATTCCTACTAGGCAAAGCCAACACAACATCTGATGTTGGCAATCGAATGACTAATCAGATTTGGGGTCCCATGGACTAATTCACAGTGAGACTACGAGTACAAATATTTGTTTGTCAAACTGTTGCTCGCATACGACGGGCAATACAATTAAACTTGGATTATAGATGTAGTGCGCAAACGAATAGACATGATTAAACATGATGTTACCTTAGAGGTGGCCATACACACTGAAACGCAGACGGACATATTCTCAGGCACGACCCTGGGTATAAGAATTAAGAGGAGATCGCCACTTTTGGTGTCGATTGTAGAACAACCATGAACATAGCTCTATGACCGCCTACAATTTGCGACACTATCGATGTGACCATGAAGAATAACATAAATTTTTCATAAGTGTCTCTATTATAAGAAAACAATGTAAATAATAGAATGACAAAGAATTAGGTTAAAACAACACACAAGATATTTCTCTAAATCAAAGTGAAATAAATTTTTTAATAATAATAAAATTTCAAAATTGATATTCATTATTCGACTTGATGTATAATATTATGATAAATTTTTATGTGATGCAATAATCAGTACTTGAGTTTCACTTGAGTCATCATTATAATTGATCAACTAACCGTGTATAGGGTGACTAATTAAATGACGTTCACTCACTGATGTGCATAATATGTACGCATCCCAAAATATGCAATGCACTCACCTCTATACTCATGGATTGCGGTTACTTGTGACGGACGTAAAAGAAACCGCAGCCACTAACCAAGTGATTAAAAAATAAATATAAAGCCGAATATGTACTCTTTTTAATGGTCGTGTTCAGAACTCCTAAGTACTTAGTAAATTAAGTAAGTTACTAAGTGTATCTAACTTAGTTTTTTGCCAGGACACTTGACAGATACTAAGCACCTTACATTGAGACGCCACTTTGCATAGTAAGTGCTGCAATATTGGGGGATTTTTCCTCAAATTTAGTGGATTTTCAATACACATCTAGGATGAGAACCCACGACCTCTAGCATTCTAAAACAACGTTCTTTTCTCTTAAAACTTTCTTTGTTAAAGTGTTTTAATATTAACATAAAATTAAAACCCTTTTCATATCTAGCGCTGTTTCATAGTACTCACGTCCGCTTCCGCCACTCGGTTGACGACGCTTGTGTATATATCAAATTGTCCCATTTCTAAACTGTAGGACAGTCAGTCCATACATATGGAGGTCAGTGATTAAATGCAACGGGAAAACAAGACTACCGATTACTTATCACATAGATTCGCATGCGTGCTTCAATTTATTTTTAATATGCATATTTAACAACAAATTTAGTGGTAGTTGCAACCGGAAAAAACAATATTGTCTACAAAATAGCATAGATGATATATATACACACTTTTCTTATCAGGGACGTATCTAGAACTTACATTTACGTGATTAACGTAAACTAAACAATGTAAACTGAGTTCTTTTTACCTTTTTATCTTTGGTAGGATATCACTACTTTTTGGTAAATTTATATTTAATTAATATATTATTACTAGCCGCGCCACGGCTATTCCCATATTTATGCCCAAAATATTGAGTGTAAAAAAATGCAACACTTTTTGTGTTTCAAGATTTTCTCTATCTTGCGCCGTTTGAAAGGTAGGCTTTGAATACAGTTGCCTCGTGAACACAGATAAATGATCAAGCACAATGTATCAAGGTCCGTAGACACTCTACTGGATAGAGGAAGCTCTTTTCAATAGATCTTTTCATAGGGTTTTATGCGCATGCGATTTTCATACTATCTACAATAAGATGGAAAAAGACGTGACGTATTGCATATTCGTTTTTTCACATTAATTTTTTTGACATCTATCCGAAACAAAAACAAATCGTGATAATGAAAAGGTCTATAGATTTATGTTTGGAGTAAAAATAGCGATTACTGTACACCGACTACTATAGGACTTTTCTATCCAGCGAAGATACTTTTTTTGGACTTTTCTATCCAAAAGAGACTCTACCCAGCGGCTAAATCTGGAACCATTGGTGCATTTCAACATACAACCAAAACATATTTATTTGTGATTTTTTATTATTAATAATTTTTTTTGTGATGAGTTATTGAGCGTAACCCCGGTCCGCGATTTTAGGGGTTAGTATTCTGAAAACTAATAAAGAGGAAGTAGTAGTAGTAGAGGGGAGGCCGACGATTGGCAAGTAGGCCTTCCTAGGTCTTTTTTACCGATCTCTAAGAAACCCATCTGTCTTCTGTGTGAATACCTGTCTTCTGTGTGAATGACAGGCAAACCTCGACTTAAGTTGTTTTACCTCAGATTCCCCCATTTTGGCTGTGCCGAAGGCTAGATACCTCATTCTGGCTCTGAAAGGATTTTCTGCCAGAAGGTGGATGGGCGTATCACCCGCTCCGTCACAATCCGGATAGGTCATACTGTCCTCTGGCCTTATGAGAGATAGATGTCTTTTGAGACTACAGTGACCGGTAATCATTCCAACTACAAGGTTTATCTTTTTCCATTTCTTATCAATGAGCCAGGTTGACCTCGGGGCATTATACCCAGTTATCATTTGTTTGGTCTGTTCGCAACCAGCTGTATCTTTCCACTTTCTATTCATAGACTTATCCAACTATTCGCTTAAGGCAGAGGTAGTTTGCCTCCTAGTTATTCCTAGATATGGTTCTAGTACCTGGCATGGGAGTGCGGCTCTTACACGGGCGAGTTCGACATCCGTTTTATTGCCCTCAACCCAGCAGTGTCCTGGTACCCACATCAAGGTGACCTCTTTTGTCCTTGCTAATCTCTCCAGTGATTCTGCGGATTCGAGAACCAGAGAATATGTTATCTTAGCGGAGCAGATGGCTTTGAACGCAGCCTGGCTATCTGAGCAGATATAAGATATAATAAAGAGGTAAAACTGTTTTATTTCTATGTTATCATATCTACATTTTAGGTTTCGTGTTCTACTTCACTAAAAAAATTCCTAAATACGACCCTGATCCCAATAGTGTGTAGTACACATGCGTCAAAAAATATACATACACATGAAAATAATCCAACCAATATATATTATGCACTTTATCATGAGATGTGATAAAGAAAATTAGGAAAGAAAAATTCAATTAGTATTTTAGCAAAATGAAAGAAACAAAACAAAAAAAAGGAATGTTATTATTGCAGACATGACATAAATTTTTCTACCAAACAAAAGAAATTGATTAAATAAAAAATATTATTTGTAATAATTATGTGAAAAATACAATTGATCAATTTCAAGGTGAAAACTAATAAAAAATTTTTTGATTTTTCTTCTAATAAATTACCGCCTATAACACATAGTGTTAGTAAGTACCAAGCGTGCTGGTACATACCTAGAGCAAGAAGCATGCTGCTTGTTGTGAACGATGCGTCATTGGTTCGAATTGTGGAGTTTGGTTGTTCAGAACATGTTGAAACGCAATCTCAGTACATATTCTCTACATTGTAATATTATTTTTGAATAATTCATCAACTTACAAATTATCTGTATATGTTAGAGATAGAATTTTATGTTTATATATATTATACATTATGTTCACGCGTATGAGCGCAATTTATTAGCGTTGATTTTGGCTTATGAACGTTTATTCTACTCTTGAAAATGCCGTACATTTTGGAATTATAAATACGTGTAAAGGCTAATTTACACTTATCACTTTGGATGTTCATCTTGGAAGAATCATCTAAAGTGATATGGGTAGATTGCCTTTCATTTTTGTTTCACCCAATGTGTTCAGTGTACATGATGAAAGATGAGACATATTGACCCTCAACCATTAGCGCGCTTTGTCAGCATACACAACGTCAAGTTGAACACTAAAAAATGAAGATTTTTTTTCCATTTTGATGACCTGTCAAATTTTCCAAACACCTTGTACTATTTAAACTAGCCTATAACTGCTAATGATAAGATTATACTCTTTATCAATTGAAGTAAGACCTTCTGCTAAGCTTTCTACCACCATTTGATCTTCTTGAAGTAAGTCTAAAAAGTCAGATTTTTAAATTTCTTGATTTTGCTCACGCATTTTCATGAGCTCATCAATTGTCAGCTTTTGATTGTGTGAATCCAACAGTTCTTGAACGCCATCTCTACCCATTTCTAAATTTAATTATCTAGCAAGATCAACTTCTCCGAAAAAATGTTTCAAATAAAAGTTGTTCGTCATAAAAATACTAAGAACTTTTGCTTCAAACATTTTTCTCAGAAACCCAATGAATTCAACACAAACCAAGAATAAAATTTTGAAAAAAAGAACGCCACTTTTGGAATCGATAGTACTATCAGCTTCATAAGTGGTGTACATATTTTTTAAAAGTTAACAGTTAATTTGTGCCGAATCCATTCGATTTTCGAAAGGAACCTTTAGAACAAAAGTAGTAAATATTCTTATACCGAACAACTTTTATCCAAAACATTTTTTTTTTTAATACCACACAAATAGACTCTACAAAGTATGTATGTTAATTCTATGAATGGTCCTATCTGTGGCGTAGCTACCGGGAGTGTTACAGATAGCAATCATTTGGGATCTCTAGCTCAAGGACCCTCTTATTCCCGGGTCAACTATTGCAGCAGCTTGTATTGATCAGGTAACGATTTATGCGAAAATACTAAGAAGCTGCTCGAACGTTATGATGAAGACATCAGTGACAAATTTTATAAAGAATTGTCGTCTCTTCGTGCTTGTTTCGATAAGTGTATAAAAAACTTCACTCTGTGAAACAGCTCGCACAGTTATTGTTAATAGAACATTCTATTTTGTCAGCTAGTTTTTCGGATGTTTGCACTGCCTTAATGTTATTTTAAAAAATTCCCGTTACTGTTGCTTCAGCTGAACGTTCATTTTCGAAGTTAAAATAATTAAAAATTACTTATGAAGTAGGTAATTGTCCATAGAGCACGAAATTGTTAATGCTTTAAGGCATGATCTTGATGCAGTCGTAAAAATGATTGCTGAAACAAAAGTCTGGCGTGTGACACTTTGAAGTTTATTTTCCGCAATCGTCATTTTCTTTACTAAGTGAAAACAAATTTCTATTGATTTTACCTCTGTTATATTGTGAATATTTGTAATAATAATTGAAATAAATTTTCTCGAAATACCATATATTGTTCCTGTCAATGATCTTATATTGAGATTTTTTTGAGTTATGTAAGGTTGGGACCCCAATAAAGTTTCCACCTGGGCCCCGCAATGTGAAGGTACGCCACTGGATCCTTTTCATTTATTTCTGCACTAATCGAACAACTTAAGCAATTCAACAATTAAGCCATACAAAGGAAGAATGAAAAAACACACTGTATGTCCTTGTAAAAAAAAGGTAAAATGAATGAAATAATTATTTGTTAGATATTTAATGACACTATTAAAAAAAAAAAAGATGATTATGTAACAATATATTTGTTAGTCTATGATTACGTGAACCCATAGACAGGATCGGAATAGATCGTGTTGTCTTTTCACAACGTTCGGTATCGATGAGTAAGTAAACATATACACGAACTGAAACAGTGCTGTGGCCTGTACCCTGTACATGTATTACACACAACACACTATTAATTCAACCATTCATGTCATAGTATCAAGCCGAACCAGACATCTACGAGTGAAGTTTTTGTGTTTTTTTTCTGTTGTTTTTTTGTGGTAATAAACAATATACAAAAGTTATGGCGAATTATTTAACGAACGATGAAAAAGCCGAAATTAAGGAACAGTTTACAATGGTGAGTGCTATCAATAAATTTCCGTTGTGTGTTTTGTTGTTTTTTCGCCGTAATGTCTCCACCCTTTTTTTTTCGTTTCGGCGTGACAGTTCTCTCTAAAAAGTTGTGTCAATTTTTTTTTTGGCTATCACATATTTTGTGTTCGAATCACACGACTGTACATATTTAATCTTGGTAAACTTGCTTACGCATTCATTCCACTAAGCTAAGCCGAAAAGTGTTTTTTGTGTAATTTTTGATAAGATAAATTGTTTAGCTTTTTTTTCTAGTGAAATCAATTTTATTTTCACGTCAATAACTTTTATTGAAGAGTTTTAACCTCACCTGTGTTGCTATTCGCCCCCTCAAAAAAAAGTTACAGCGAAATGGCTAAATGAATTGATTTCAAATAAACTTATTTTAATTTTGCCCTTGTCAGCAATAAGACGGCCACTTTACTGCTTATATATATATATATATATATTTAAAAAAAATAGTTTCGTATGCATTTTGCTCATATTTTCAATTTTTAAATTGTCTGAATAAATACATTTATAAATTAATGTTTTTTTCCAAGCTAAAAGTTACTTTAAGTGAATCGAAAAATTGGAGTAACCGG
This sequence comes from Nineta flava, assembly GCA_963920215.1. Classification (NCBI taxonomy): domain Eukaryota; kingdom Metazoa; phylum Arthropoda; class Insecta; order Neuroptera; family Chrysopidae; genus Nineta; species Nineta flava. The sequence continues at coordinate 16,255,778 of OY986046.1, read as the reverse complement.
TTTTTTGCGGTTAGGAATTTTGCGGTATTTCAATTAATGTTTTTTTTTTGGTCAAAATTTCGAAAAATCTTAATTCGTCAATTGCATAGTATATTAATAAATAGGATAACCGGCTTTTTTTTTATACATGCTTTGGGATCGTGGAATTTTGAATGGGAATGTCTCCAGTGACCGAATATTTATTAAAGTGTAATTAGGTTAGTGTGTACGGTCTATGATTTGTATTTTCCTTGAAATGGCCCGAAAACATGGAGAATAGGCAAATTTGACCCTTATAAGCAATACAACGGCAACTATTATATCCAATAAATAATTTGTGTGTATTTTGGCTTTATTAAAAATTGTTTTTATCAATTTTGAAATATTCTGGATAATTAATTTTCTTTATTAATATTTTAAGTCGTATTATTTTAATTGCCGGTTTTCTTTTGTCGTTAAAATTAATGTTTTAATAAAATGTCGTAAAAAAATTAATTTTTAGACTTACATTTTGGTAAAAATTGACTTTAGAGCTAAGTTTAAGTGAGTTCTTATCAATAACTAGAATAACCTGCTTTTTTTTTCTCGAAATGATCGGGCAATGGCGATAATTTTAATGCGATACTGTTTATAATAAATACTGTTAGAATCTAACCTATTTTAACCTACCTTAAATATCCCCTCGCAAGTAATTATGCATTTCTTGAATGTGTACAGGATGTTTCAGAATGTATAGAATACTATTTCATTAAATATGGTTTTATAACTATCGAAATTTTTTAATATGGCTTTAAGATTTAATTCTCAATGGTGTTTCAAATCGTCATGTCTCGATTTAGAAGGATTTTCGGACTCAAGTTTATGACAAAGCCAACTCCGGTGCCGGCTAAGGTGTATTTTCACTTATACCCACAGAATCAGAACCGGTACGGACATTTAGGACAACTTCAATGTGTTTTTTCTCATACCGGCGAAATCGGACCCATCTAAATTATAGTCAGATAATTTACTTTGGTTTATTTTCTCCAAGCTCTCTTCCTACCAATATATTTTAAACGGTTTACAAATACTCTGTTAAATCAAATACTCTTAAAATTTAGTCATTTTGTCGTTAATTAGTCGTAAAATTTTTTCTTCTATTTTTCATTCAAAGGAGAAATCTAATGTTTCGTTAAGTAAACGACAAAATAGCGGCAAATTACGGAGCCTATTTGGAAAAATATATAATTGTTTTGCTAAGTTAACTTAGCGAATCGCTCTTTCTCTTTTGAACGAAGAGCGACAAATTTGTTTTCCAATTTGTTGTCCTGCGTGAAAGTCTACATAAGATGACTTTGAAATCAACAAGCCGGAGGTTGGAATCGGTTTCCATTTAATGGAGCTCACAGAGTTTTATTCGTGCCGAAACCGATTACATGCGAAAATTAGTGCATACAAGCGCACTAAGATTAGCCATTCTGAGGCACACTGTATAAGATCAGGTTAACCCTTTTTTTTAAAGCTGAGACTAAATGCATTCATTTCTTCCCCTTTGCACTTATTCAGATTCAAGTTTTGAAAAAAATAGAAATTCATAGTTTAAATTATTTATAATGAAGATGAATAATTTTACTGGGAAATAAATAAACAGTACTGGGAAATTCGATCGACAAATCAAACAGTATGTGTGACGTATTATGAGTGATTCAAACTACTAATGATTGGTTAATATTGATTGGGAAATATTCTTTTTATAATTGAAAATCTGATATGAAAATCGTAAAAAAATTGTTATTACTGTGTACGAATTTCATATTTACTTCTCTAAAATTGTAAATGTTTGTTTTCTTTCATCTTTCAACTACTCAACTACTGGACCGATTTTGTTGATTTTTTTCCTACTAATCACTAAGTCAAGACTATTTATTCGACGGGACGTCATGGCCTCATTAAAAATTTTTTTAGAACAAATGGCACGTTGATCAATAAAGGTTCGCTATCCATGGCCTGTAACCTTCCTCAATAAACGGACTGTCTAACGTAAAAGAATGTTTCAAATCGGAATCTGAGATTAGCATGTTCAAACATACAAACTTAACCTCAAATACAAACTCAAGTTTAATAATATTAGTGTAGATTTATTTCTAAGGAAAAATACAATTTATTTATCGCTTAATATTCTATAGATGATAAATTTATTTGTTTATCTTCAGAAAGTTCCCTCCCTAATTCAAAGAATTTAAATTTACGTCAGAAGGAAGTATTCTTTACTTGTAGGGGATTTTTTTTTCTTGGAGGCAATATTCGTAAAATAAATTCTGGAAAGTCTTCAATGATGTTAACACAATTCTTATCTGAAACATAACAAAAAATTAAATAAATTTTCCAAAAATAAATGGTTATTTGACAATTTAAAACAATATATTTGATAAAATTTAATCAAAAACCGGTTTTTGTTAAGGTAGTTCACTAGTAAAACCACTTTTCTTCAAGAATTTGATGAAACTGAAATATAATATTAATCGAAATGTTTTGCATTTATTCAAAAAAAAGATGTGTATGTTCTTATGTACGTACGTAAGAAGTTATACTTATTTTTAAATAAAATAATAATTAAATAAGGTCAATACTACCATTAAGACACAAAAGTTTAATTAAATGATATGGTAGTGAATAACAAGATTAAAATTATATATTGTGTTTAAAACCGATGATTCTACATTTTATCATGATAGAACAGAACCAGCGTCACTTCTTCGTCGCAGCTTCGCCCGCAAAAATTTTGTAACGCCCTTATAACCAAGTAACATAATATTTTCTCCCGCCAAGGACTGATACATTTGTTGTATGCACTGTCACCTATTGGCAAAATTTTTGAAGTACTCATGTTGTGTATACTGCCATCTATAGGCAAATTTTTAAATCGTATTTGTTTTATGCATCGCTATCTATGCATATTACTACAAAAATAAACTAACTTAATATTAATTTTAAAATGATTCACTATGTGAATAGAAATCGAAACAAATATGAACAATGGACTGTATTAATATATGATCCACTGTTATATATCAATCACTTTATGCAGACTGCTGTCTGTTGCATGCTTATATATATATATATATATATATATATATATATATATTTGCCTTGACTGTAAAGAGTGAACCTTTTAAGGCAAGATAAAAATTAAATAATTTTCCAAAAATAACGGTTATTTGACAATTTAAGACAATAAATTTGATTAAAGTTTAATCAAAAATTTGTTTTATTTTCTATTAAACAAAAATTTATCTATTTTTAGAATAATTTTGTTATTGATTTTTAAATTCTTGCTAATCTCAGTTCTATTAGATAGTCTGGCGATACTGCTCCACGGATAATTCATTAAGGTAGTTCCAACCACTTTTCGATATTATTAATTTATTTAGTTTATGGACTAAGAATAACGTTTACTAAATAATTCAGAAATTTTAATTTTAGCATCCGTATACGCAATAATCATTGCTTTTTATGGAGCTTTTGCGGATGCGGCTGTTGCTTTATTTTCGTTAGCATTTCTGATTGTCAATAAATCACAACGTGTTTAAACGTGTTATCATTTAGATGTTTTTTATTTATTACAACAATTTACATTATTGTTTGATTGTTTCGTCTTGAATAATCTGTTTGACAAGTGAATCAACATTGCCATCACCGACGCAAAGTGTGATTTAGTCTTAGATGAGCATGTCCGAGATAAATCTCAGTGTAAAATCCTTATCCTTACATAGTATAAAATAAAGTCCCCCAGCCGCGTCTGTCTGTCTGTTCGCGATTTACTCAAAAAATACTGCACCGATTTCCATGCTGTTTTCACCAATGGATAGAGTGGTTCTCGAGGAAGGTTTTAGTATATAAGTTTATGTAAAATTGGTCCTTAAATATTATATGAAAAGTTATAGTTGTATAATTTATCGATGTATAGGTGTATAATTTATCAGTGCATAGTAACAGATGTTCGTTGCTTTAGGTGCTGTGTGTTATACATTGTTTGCCAGGAGTGGGGATGGAGACATTTTGACTGTTATTTATATAAGCATGCAACAGACAGCTGTCTGCATAAAGTGTTTGATATGTAACAGTGGATCATATATTAATACAGTCCATTGTTCATATTTGTTTCGATTTCTATTCACATAGTGAATCATTTTAAAATTAATATTAAGTTAGTTTATTTTTGTAGTAATATGCATAGATAGCGATGCATACAGCAAATACGTTTTAAAAATTTGCCTATGGATGGCAGTATACACAACATGAGTACTTCAAAAATTTTGCCAATAGGTGGCAGTGCATACAACAAATGTATTACAAAAATTAAATGCAAATTATCAGTCCTCGACGGGAGAGAATATTATGTTACTTGGTTATAAGGGCGTTACAAAATTTTTGCGGGCGAAGCTGCGACGGGTAATGCTATTATGTCTAACAAGGAAAGATGATTGATTTTTTGTTTGTTACAAAACATTTACATTACATTTTTGTTTGCTAGTATGCAATAAAACATACTACCACAAAGGTCGTACAACTACGTCTTTAAGGAATCATCTAGAATCGATGCACCCGGAGCAGTTTAGGCTGTTTAGCGCGGGATTAATGAGGTACCAACATTGCCCTTTATTAAATATAATGCACTAAATTTTAAATTTTCATATAAAAAATTAAATCTTTGATAGAAAATATCGGCATAGTTCCTATCTAAGCCGGTTAGTTCGCATATAAACTCTTTGTCCTTTAAGAGTCGGTTAAAAAGGCCTACAAAGGCCCACTTTCCAGGTTTCGACCTCTCGTTCGCCACTACTAAGGTCAAGTTCGTGAATAGGCAAAATCGGACCGTGCTTTCTGCCGCCAGGGGGAGAAATTCCCATCTTTGAAACGGTAGGATATAGAAAAAAAATATTTCAAGACAAAAAATGTTTAACTATAAACAACTTTTGTTTGAAACTTTTTTCCCCCCATTAACTACGTATATTTATACGGTACCGTTTATACCGTACCGGGTATTTTAGCAATTAACTCAGTTAATTGTTATTTTCACTTAAAAAAAATATAGTTACGGAATCTTAAAAGTTATATATCAATTTCCCCTCATGCCAAAAATAAAACAAAATAATCTTTTCGGCTTAGTTACTGTTTTATCTGATCTGGATTAGCTACTGGTATTAATTTTGGATTTTAGCTGACTTATAGCAATCAAATTTTGATAATGTTAGTTATGTAACTGTGTGTCCATATTTTTAACTTTATGAGTGGTGGCTCAATTCATATCAAATCGAAATAATTCCGACTCAGAGGTTGCTGACCAAGGGACAAATAAAAATTATTATTTTACACAAAAATTGTACTATTTAGGAGCGTTGGAAACAAGCATTTGAGATCAGTGACTCAAAAAACACCCTTGTCTATATGCGCATGATGGCCACAAAACTGGAAAACCTGGAAATGCCAGGGAATTTTTAATTTACTTGCAAAGTCCGGGAATTTTACTAAAATCTGGAGAAAAAAAAATTTTTAATTTAGTATATTTAGGAATACAAAACTCTTTTTCCGTCCAAGAATTTTTCCGTTTATTTCGAAATGGATTAAAAAATTGGCGCGGATTCGATTGTCATACCATCTAGCGTACTGTATAGTACTATCTGTTTTACATATCGGTAAAGTAAACTTAATGGTACGAAAAACACCAGCTGATCACTGAACAACTTAACCTTATTTATAGTTGTCTAATTTCTAAATATAATCAAGAAATTTTGAAATTAGATATCTGGAAAACCTGGAAAAGTCAGGGAATTTTGTATTAAAGAATCTGTGGCCACCATGATACTCTTGTTCCGCTAAATAAAGGGACTTGACAGGATATTGACAGTTGTCAACTGTCAAATGCTACTGTCGACATCAGATTCGATATCAGCGACTCGGAAAACACCTCAGTAAAAAACATAGGGAAGATGCTTTGAATGGACCACAGCTCCATATTCTTAGTGAAAAAATCGACTTTCCACCCCCCATATCTGGAAAACTGTTGGTTTTCGACCGAGTGACCACGAGAACTTTTGATCAGGAGTTCAAAAGGAATCACATATGAAATGTGCCGGGATCCTTTGTGTCAAACTTTGAAGATAACTGGCTATGCTTGTGAAAGTTTCCACCCACAAACACCAATAAGGAATATGCATGAAAATTTTTTTTCACATTTATTTTCAGAATATGAAAATACTGTAATAATATTTAAAAACGAAATTAAAATCCGACAAATATCAAGGAAGCTATAAGCTTTTAAAGATTATTATCTGTCTCTTTCTTGCAAAAATACTAAAAACGGAGTTTTACGTGTGTTTTAAATGGTGAAAGTGTAATATGACGTCACATAACATATCAACAGGGCTATCACCCTCTTTGTCTAATCGAGAATTTCAATCATTCATATCTCGCTTATTTTTAAAGTTATTTAAAAAGTAATTTTACCTTGATATTTGTCCACTTTTCCACACCCCCTCTATCTCGAGAATGGCTGCCTGCCATATATATACATATATATATATATATATGATATGTGAGAAAATGCTCCCCATCGACTCAGGAGCTTATTTACCACACGGCAGAAAGTTAGGGTTCATGGATTTTTTGACGCGTCATATCCTAGACTAAATCCAATTCCTAATCTACATACAAATTCTAGAAAGGCCAACCATCAAACAACTAGAACTAGAAAGGCCAACTTGCCAGGCTTCGACCTGCCGACTATAACCATCCTACTATCCCATCCCTAACCGAATTTCCCCAATTATAATTCCCCCCCCCCCCATTTCCCTTTAACCACTCCTCTTTTGTTGGACTATCTGAAACCATATCATCGAAATTAGGAACAAAACTGTGAAATATAACATAAAAATTATTAATTTGCACTAATTACAGTGGTTCTGTTATTAAAACAATAAAGAATTCTCATCAAATGAATTTGTATGAAAAATAAACAACAGTAAGTTAGTTGATGTGTGTGTGTTTGTTTGTTAGTAAAGAGTTAAAAGACTACGAGAGATTCGCGACCCATCACCGCATATGTAGTATATCTTGATATGCGGTTAGATTTGTGAGAATTTTATAAAAAATAATAAAATATTTCGCCTTGAACTCCATTCTTTTAACTACCATAATATTAAAATATTATCATTATCAACTCATTTAAATTGCATTATTAATAGTGTTCTAACCTAGAAACATTTTATAATTAATGTTTATTACCATTCACAGTATTGTGAATTTTACAAGTGAGAGAACAACAGACAGATGTATTGTCTCACTTTAGAGGATTAGGCAAAGTGAAAACCTCACATTCGATCCAAAAATATTCCATTCAACTTTTTTTTGCATATTAATGTTTGGGGCATAAAAATAAAGTCTGGTCCCAATTTTTAGCGAATTTCTTGAAAGGAAATAGAGAGCTATTGGTTTCGTACCGACTTCAATGTATATATATATATATATATATATATATATATATATATATATATATATATATATATATATATATATATATATATATATATATATATATCTGTAATCACTCTAGCGGTCACAATTTTCATCTGATTGGAATGAAATTTGATATTTGATGTGCTTTTGGTATTCAAAAGGTCAAGTTCGTTAATGGGTAAAATCAGACAAGGGGAAAGGTGGGTTTAGAGAGAGGGGGAAACACAAAACTTGACATATCTCCCTTAGTATTCGAGAAATCGAAAAATTTATAAGTAGTAAAGTTGTTGGTACTAAGTTTTACTGTAATTTTGTTTCTTATCATTTTTTCGGTTACACTAAAATTTACAAAAATATTGACGGTTTAAGAACGAAAATTAAATTCCTCAATATCTCTGTACACATTAGAGTTTGAGCAAAAATGATCAGGTGATGAATTGTAGCAAACATGATTTTCTACAACTTTATTCCTTACACATTTTTCGATTGTTCTAATATTAAGAGAGATATTTTATATTTTGTGTTTTCTTCTTTCATTATGCCCCCATTTCCCCTTGACGTTTGTCATTTATTAATAAAATTGGCCTTGAAAATACTAAAATCATATACGACATTTCATTAGACTAAAATTGTGACCGCTAAAAACTGATTTATGTATTTTAAGGAAATTCGCTATGTTGAAGCAGGTCCTACGTAACGAATTTTTTTTAAACTAATTTTTCTTTTGCCAACCCGAACGACCGAATATTTTGATCCCAATAGAGTTTTTATTAGGTATTTTGAGGTATTTTAAACAAAAAAGGTCTCTTGTCAATTGTTCGTAAAATTGACGTAGTGACTTCAGCTTCCCCATTTGGATTAAGCTGAGGTATTTTATTCTGGCTCTGTAAGAACATTCTGCCAGAAGGTATAAGGGCGTATCATCCACCCCGTTACTTTCCGGGCAGATTGCACTGTCCTCATAAAAGGAAGCCTTTTAAAACTGCGGTGCCAGTAGGCATCCCAACTAGAAGGTTTATCTCTTTACGGTTTTTGCCAACAAGCCAGGTCGATCTCGCGTCATTGTATCCAAAAATACTTTGGCTAGAATATAATATTTGGCTAGCTGTCTAGGCTAGAATTTACCCCCCCTGAAGACGGAGATGACATCACTGGCCAGACATGTGCAAGATTTGCAGTGAGTGTTCTTTTAAAATAATATTTTTTGTTTTCTCATCTGATATAAATTTATTTTGTAAGTCACATAATTAATTATTTTTTTTTGCATATTCTAAATTAAATTGTAGCACAAAAGTAATGGTATTTATTTTTTTGAAGTCAATAAATAATGTTATCAAATTACTAGGTCAAGTATTTCATTCTGGTTCTGTAAGGACATTCGGCCAAAAGGTTTAAGGGTGTATGATCCCCAGAAAGTGAGAACCCCACTTCCTTCGAGAGTCTTCGACCCATCAGTATACCATTTTAAGATATGTTCTTTGATTAAGTACATCACGGATTCGTTGCTCTATTAACTCATATTCCTTAACTCCCTGATGAATTGCTTCTCAAAGTTATATTTCTTCACCATTCCATCCCTAAGTTGGTCCAGAAGAGGATCATAATCGGGTAGGGATTCTCGCTCGTTCATTCTGAAGACAGCCTCTTTCGCGGTTTCCTCAACCACCAACCAGGTGAAGAGAGAATCTCACTATCCCCAAACCTCTTAAGGGAAAAATGCTTTTTGAGCCTGCAGCACCCCAACCAGAAAATTGATCTCTTTCCGGTTTTTGCCAATACGCCAGATTGACCTCGCGGGATTGTACTCTCTAAAATTATGTTTAGTTTGCTTGCCGCTTGCTATTACTTTCTATTTGGGGCTCATAGACTTATCCAACCGTTCGTTTAGGGCAGAGATAGTCCGTCTTCGAGTTATTCCTAGTATAGTATAGTTCCGGTCTCTGACATGGGAGCTGTCTAGGCTAGAATATACCCTCCATTAAGACAGAGATGACATCACTGCAAGATTTGCAGAGAGAGTGTTCTTTTAAAATAATATTTTTTTGTTTTGTCATCTGATATAAATTTTAAGTCACATAATTTTTATTTTTTTCTGCATATTCTAAATTAAATTTGTAGCACACAAGTAATGTTTTTATTTGTTTGAAGTGAATAAATAATGTTATCAAATTACTTTTATTGCAAGGTTAATAATTTTTTATTTATTTCAAACTTATTTATTTCTTTTTCATTTTTTAATATTGTAAATAAGTTTTTAAATATTGACTGCTGCAACAAGTACATAAGTATACAACAAGCGGACTTGAAATAAAAATTCCATTTACTGATGAAAAATATTTTTAGTATCATTAAGGACGTTCATTTGCTACGCTAAAGTCAAATGAGTACTATCTTTAATAAAATTTATTTAGGATTTTAAAAAAGGTGTAAAGTATGTCAATAATCTTACAACGATTTATAACCTTTTTTTATTTGTCCTAAATATTTTAAAAGTATTTATTGGAAAATACCAGGAAATTGTAAATTAGAAATTAATTTGACTTGATGTGACAGATATGACAGTAAACTATGTTTTATATTTGTGTGTATGTGTATATTATTTTAGTGTGTGTGGTCGCCAATTTTCAAAATATGGTGGCAAAAACAAACCTAATAAAAAAGTTTTAATTTTATTAAATAATTAATTCAAATGTTCGGCAACACCAATTTTTTAATGCAATTATATAAACTGCATATTTTAAAGAATATTTATAAACATTATTTATTATGGTGGCTACTTTAATAATATAGTTATTATAATTTTAAGTTAAAAAAATTCTGTTCTCCATAAGACGCTGTGTTCAAAGTTTGATTTTTAATCGATAATTACTCTTTGAAATGATCGTCAACAGGTGTTAAATTTTTGAGGGAGGATAACTACTGAATTGAGCTATTCAATTCACTAAAAAATTTTTTTATCTATCAAGCTTCATGGATGAACGTCCTTAAGTAACTTACATTTTTGTTTTTGAAATAAACACACGTTTATTTTTTTATTATGTTGGAACAAATTTATATATATATATATATATATATATATATATATATATATATATATATATATATATATAAATGTCCAAGGACGTTCCAAATCTGTCGAAAAGTGATTTCAATTTTTGGTTTACACAAAAACTTAGTCACCCAAATTATTTAATTTTTAATATTCCGTTAACGCGTTTCTCTAATTGGTTACTTTATTTAATTAATATCTAATTAACGGTGGGTCAGGTGCTAAAATGTTCAAGGACATTTCATCTTAGAATTTCATCCTCTATCCACCCTTTCAAAAAACTGCATGACTTTTAATTCAGGCTGTATATATATACAGGTGAATTAAAAGCCATGGAGTTTTTTTATCTAAGCCTGGAGAATATTTTTTCGTTATCTAAGCCGTCACTACAATTTTATAATAATAGACAGGATGACTAGTTGTCTGGAAAATCTGGAAAACCTGGAAATGTCAGGGAATTTTGAGTTTCTGGAATAGGCATGGAATTGTAAGTGAATTTCGTAAAATTCCAGGGAATTTCATGGAATTTCGCATAATCGTATTCAAAATAACTTATTTCTAAAAAATTGCGAACATTCCAATTGCGAACAAGGGCGATATTCCAATAAATCTGAAGAGGAAGGTGATGGATGCCTGTGTACTACCAGTGCTAGCGTTCTGATCAAGTTTCGGCACTAACTAAAAAAGACAAAAGACTTCGTTCATGCCAGCGTGCACAAGAACGATGCATGCTTGATATCAAAAGAGCTCAAAAAATTCCCTCTTTGAATATAAGAGCTGTGAGTAAAATAAAAGACGTAGTAGTGCACATCAAACGACTTAAATGGCAATGGGCGGGACATGTGTCGAGGCTTGGGGGAGGGGGGTATGCGCTGGACCTCAAAAACTAGGATACCCTATAATTCCAGAAGAAGGAGAAGATGCCAAATGGGACGGTGGAGGGACGAACTTGTTAAATTCGCAGGTGGTCAGTGGATGCGCAAGGCAAACAATAGGGAAAATTGGAAACATTGCCCAGCCAGTGGGCTGATTTAGGCTATTATTATTATTACTAATAATTATCTGTTTTGAGGTTTTTGAAAAAATTTTATGTATGTTATTGATGAAAAAGAATGCATAGGTTTTATCTTATTATCCATAAAAAATGAATATAAATGAACAAATCTATACTTTTCTTAATTTTCATATCAATAACAAAATATTATATGAAAAAATTGTCTGGAAAAATTCGAATTCAAGTCTGGAAACCCTGGAAAAGGGAATTTTTTGCCAAAATATTACTAGAACCATGATAGAGATTGTTTCCAATAATCATACGCCAATTTCACCTAGACTATAAGCATTAACAGAATATTCAAGTAATTTTTAACCCGACTTCAAAAAAGGAGGATGGTTCTCAATTCGTCTGTATTTTTTTTTTTATTTTTATTTTTTATTTATTTTTTTTAATGTTTGTTACCTCAGAACTCCGTCATTTATGAACCGATTTTGAATTTTGTTTTTTGTTTTAAAGGGTTTGATTCCCGATTGGTCCCATTGTCACCAAATCGCATTCTGATGAGGGGATCTTCGGGAAATTGAGGAAAATCCTCATTTTATATGTGATAACCGATTTTTGCGAAATTTTTTTTTTTTTTGAAAGGGTATACTCATTCATAATGGGAAAATAAAAAAAATTTTTTACAAAAAAAAACCGGCCCCAAAAAAAAAAATTTTTACAAAAAAAAACAAAATGCTTGTAAAAAAAACTGAAAATCTGTTATAAAAAAATGCACTAAAAATTACAAAAAAAAAAAAAAAAAACGGGTAAAAAAAATGTGTTATAAAAAAATTCACTAAAAATTAGTTGGTCGTTTAGTAGGTCTACCCATATTTAGACAAATAAAATCAGTTATAGAACTTCAAAGTCACTAAAAAGCGAGAAATAAAACCTATTTTGACAAAATGGAAACCCGACTTAACAAAAGATGCACTAAAAAGTAAAAAAATAATTGCATATTCTTGTGCCAATTTTAGTTCACCAAAGCAAAAATTTTTAAATATATATGTACAATTATTGTTATTTTTGGAGGCGGTGTCCAAAAGTTATGTGAATTTCTCTATGTTGACACCGCCTCCAAAAATAACAATAATTGTACATATATATTTAAAATTTTTTGCTTTGGTGAACTAAAATTGGCTCAAGAATATGCAATTATTTTTTTACTTTTTAGTGCATCTTTTGTTAAGTCGGGTTTCCATCTTGTCAAAATAGGTTTTATTCATGTGTCAGTTGGCGGTCTAACAAGTCTGTAATAAAATAATCTTACATAACCTTCTTCTTTTTATGTTTCGTTAAGTATCTATTTCGTAATTTGATTTTTCATAATATGTCATTACAGTTATGATATCTATCTATTGTGATCAAATAAAATGATTGCATATTAAAAACAACATATTACAAAATAATTGTGTATATTAATTAGTGGAAATTATATAGAAATTTTTATATTAAAACTAATAAAAAAATAATATGAAATAAATTATTATATAATCAGGTTTTACTGTAATTGTAGTACATATTATGAGAGAAACATTGATCTCACAATTTTTTTTTTGTATACCCAGTGTATGAAGTGAATTAATAGGAGCGTCGAACGTAAAAAACGGTGCCCATTTAACTCGGGAATGAAAGATAGTAAAAACATATGAAAATATCAACTAACTGAGTGAAATGTTTAAATACCCGGTATATCCTGAGTTAATGTAAAAAAGTTTATAGCAAAAGTTGTTTATTGAAAAAAAAAGAACATTTTTGTTCTATATCTTACGGTTACAAAGATGAAAGGTGCCCATTTTGCCTAAATATGGTCCGATTTTGCCCATTCGAACGAACATGACCTTAGTTTTTAGCTATAGAACACACATACACAATTTCAGCTGCTTATCTCTTATCGTGTGAGACTGGCGGATATGCGAAAATGGCCGGATTAGGCTATTTTATGAACACCTATGCCAAACACTCATGCTTGCGATCAATATTTTCAAGCGTTACAAGGTCCTATTCTGTAAAGAATTTTAACCTTTAGAGCGTTAAAGATTAGTAGAACTCTCCAGGAGTTTGTACTTTGGGACGCTAGTTATCAGTCAGAACCATTACAGCATTTCACTAGCATGATTTTTTATCTATAAAAACCATTTTGACAGATGTGAGATTTTGAATTTGAAGAATTTATCGATATAAACAAACTCTAGAACTATTCTATGACTAACGATTTCTGCTTGATTTTTTGGGTTTCATACTTTGGGACGCTAATTTCCGGTCGTTAGCGTCTCATTTTTTTAAATGCAGTTTTCGATACTTAATTCAAAATTAACAGAACTATTAATATCAAGTATCAGGAAGTAAGTTCATAGACGTGATGTTTTCATGAAAAATTTACGGTACAGACTCGAACTGAGCCTTTCTTCTTTTTAAAATTTGGATACAACTAAAGAACATAAAGAAAGTCACATGTCATTGAAATGCGAATTTTGGTATGTTATCTAAATGTCGGTCGATTAGATTAAATAATTTTAATCAATAATGATTAATCGACTTTCAATTAAGCGAATTAATCCACATTAATTTTTTTTATAGCCCAAAATGTATAAATTTACTTTGAACAACCTTTATAAGCATGTGTTAAAATTTTAACTGAATTATCAGTGTTGTATGGGCCCACAAAAGGAGCACTTATTTTTCAAAATTTGATACTTGATTTGTGCGGTTTTCCCACAAATCGAATGAATTAATAAAATATACTCTCTAGCGGTCACAATTTTAGTCTGATCAAAATGAAATGTCGTATCTGATATGATTTTGGTATTTGCACGGCTAATTTTATTAATAACTGGTATAAGTCAAGGGAAAAGGGGGGCATACAGATAAAAAAAGGGGGAAAACACAAAATATAAAATATCTCTCTTAATATTGGAACAATCGAAAAATGTATCAGGAGTAAAGTTGTAGATAATCAAGTTTGCTATAATTCATTACCTTATCATTTTTTTCTAAACTCTAATGTGTACAGAGATATTTAGAATTTTAACTGTCAATCTTTAATTGTAAATATTTCTGTAAATATTAGTGTAATAGAAAAATGATAAACAAAATTACAGTAAAACTTAGTACCTACAACTTAACTCCTGATCAATTTTTCGATTTTTCCAATATTAAGGGAGATATGTCAAATTTGGTTTTTTCCCCTTCCTCTACTCCCCCCCCCCCTTTCTCCTTTTCCGATTTTACCCATTAACGAACTTGTCCTTTCAAATACCTAAAGCGCCTTAAGTACCTAATTTCATCCCAATCGGATTAAAATAGTGTTTGACAGATACAACATTTTATTTAATTTTTATACGTAAAACGGAGATATAACACTTAACATGTATTTACATTACATATTCTTACTCTATCACAGACTTGTTTACATAAATCAAAAATATAAAACTTCCATTTCTTTTTTCACATTTAAAAAATATACTACTTATCTTTGTTTATAAATAAAGAATATACAGAGAGTTACAAAAGTGAGGAGTTTTGTGAAATGTAAGAAAATTAACATTTCAGGTTGGTTCAATTTTATTGAACGGGAGTGTACATATATAAAATTTTTAACGATGGTCATTTTTAACACCTATTAGGTAGGATCAATGGACATTGAAGAAATTTTTACGAAATTCTATCATCGGTGCAAAAACTATAGCTGCATTTTCTTTTAGGAAATTGGCTAAAAAAAAAGAGTTTTGAGTCTGGGACACAGACATGATGTGAAAACATAAAGTATAAACGTTAAGGATGTTCCCAAAGAGCAGTCGTGCTCAACTAAAAAAATTCCATTATGTAAACTACAATAGATCAATTAAAATATATTTGAGGTACAGTGCTACTTTTTGCTGCAGTGTTACTATATTTTATTTGATCTATTGCAGTTTACATAATGGAATTTTTTTTTAAATTGAGGACTTAAACAATATAAGATAACTAATACCGCTTGTTTTTGTTATTTTTTTAGAAAGATATTTGTTATATCTTAAATTACTTATTCTCAGTTTTTTAAAAGAATCGTAAGAAAATTACTATTGATATTTAATAAAACGTATGTGACAACATTAATCGGGGTCAGTTTTATATGATAAACATACAAATTTTAAACTGTCAATATTTACAAATTTAGTACCGTAAGGACCATTAAAAAAAATTCTACGTGTGGAAGATACTTTTAACTACATATATTCAAAATTGCAGAAGAATCGTAAGAAAAGTGATTTTCTTGGGAACGTCCTTAATGTCGTATTTATTGAGTAATGTGATTGATTGACAAACACGAATGGATATCTTCTATCTTAACAATGCCGATGATTGCCGACTGTCACATCGTCAGCCGATCGTTGACTTGATGAAAAAACGTGACTTTATGAAATTTGTGAACATTGTGGTTCACAAATTTACTTATCTTCAAAAATGTTTGAGATAAGCCCTAAAAATAATTGTGTCTAGGTATTCTCGTCATATTTGTCGACATTGTAGTTTACAAACGTACTTATCTTCAATAATATTTGACGTAAACACTAAAAATAATTGGCTGTAGGTGCGCTTTTGAAATATGTGGACATTGTGGTTTACATGTTTACAACTTCTACAACTTCAAACATGTTTGAGGTAAACCCTAATACCAGCAGTACACACTCGGTCAGACATTCGTGAGGCGAGTAGCTGCGAGTGGAGCTGTGTACACTCTCGCGGAGTGTTCGGTCGGCAATACAGTTTTCGTCAGTTAGTCAACGAAATTACGTTGATATACCTGAAAAAAGACAATAAATTAAAAATTACGGAGTAGTAATTTTTTGATTAAACTATTAAAAATAATTATTATTCTAATGAGCGATGAAAGAAACTAAAAGAATAAAAAAAGGTATTCATACATTTATACAGTTTTTATTTATTTTCGTGTTCTACTATTCAGATTAATGGGTACAATTAAAGCAGTTGAAGTGTTCTTCGTGCTCGTGTCAAATGTATTCACCACTCGCTTTCTTTGATTCGTGTTAAAACAACCAACTTTTAATGGAGTGATGGCGAGGTGAGGCGAATCGACACAAGGTAGACCGAGCGTTATGAGTACGCTCGCGCTGGCTATATCTCGTGTTGCCACGCCGAGTGTGTACATCTGGTATACAAATAATTTGGTGTAGGTGCTCTTGTTACAGGTTTTTAAGGTTTTAGCGAATAGTTATTGGTCTCGTACTGACTTCAAAATTTTGCAAAAATTTCTTCAAATGTCCATCGATCCTACCTAGTAGATGTCGAAAATCACCATCTGTAAAATTATATATATATATATATATATATATATATATATATATGTATATATATATGGACATTGCAGAAAATATATATCTATGCGATTGCAGAAAAAACTGATTGGATTAAAATATGGTATTTGAGACGCTTTTGGTATTCAAAAGGTCAAGTTCGTTAATGGGTAAAATCGGAATGGGTAAAGGGGGGTTTAGAGGGAGAGGGAAACACCAAATTTTGCATATCTCCCTTATTATTGGAAAAATTAAGTAAAGTTGTAGGTACTAAGTTTTATGTTTCTTATAATTTTTTCTGTTACATTAATATTTACAGAAATATTGACGGTTTAAGAACGAAAATTAAATTCCTCAATATCTCTGTACACATTAGAGTTTGAGCAAAAATGATAAGGTGAAGAATTGTAGCAAACATGATTTTCTAAAACTTTATTCCTTACGCATTTTTCGATTGTTCTAATATTAAGAGAAATATTTTATATTTTATGTTTTCTTCTTTCTTTATGCCCCCTCTTTCCCCTCGACGTATGTCATTTATTAATAAAATTGGCCTTGCAAATACTAAAATCATATCAGATACGACATTTCGTTTTGATCAGACTAAAATTGTGACCGCTAGAGAGTGATTTATGTATTCTAAGGAAATTCGCTAAGTTGAAGCAGCTCCTGCGTAACGAATTTTTTGACTTTATTTTTGACTGGGCTACTCTATTGGCATAGTTTTATTATACTGCTGTAGTAGTATTATACTTTTTTTGCTTGGGACTGACAACGAATAAATTACATTCAAATAAATATGTTTTAAATAAAACATACGGTATATTCTTTTGTTTTGATATATTATGTGATTATTATAATTTTGGTTTATGTTATCAGAGGAAGCAGCCTTGATTATTTAAACCATTTTGTAAGTAAATAAATTACCCAGAAAGAAGAATATATGATAGAGTTGAATTTTTTTGTTTTGACTATTATATGCGCGTTAGGGGAACTTATTTAAAAGTAGAAGGGCAACTTATTTAAACCATATTTTAATCATATGTTTAATACTTAGTATTAAATAATATATGTTTCCTCCCCGTTATTTTGAAAATAGATTGATCCACTCAAACTGTGACGATATTCGAGGCTTCTTTACAAATTAATATACTTCTACTTCTGTTTACGAAATCATAAATAAGAAAATTTTAATTATTTATTATTTTACTATTTCTGGTCATGGAAAACGCGCATTACAAGCCTAACAAGGGTGAGCCTTGAATAGGGTGAGCACACAAATCAGAAAAGCGTGTACTTATCAGAGAAAAGCACTGAAATTAAACAAGTGAAAATTTAACAAGGAACTGAGTTAGATAGATAGATTGTAGAGGCTGCCCTGAACGGGCTACACTTCGATCATAAGGTCCATTGTGATGCCTAAGAATGTGAGTGGAGTGGACTTTGAGGAGGAAGAAGAAACGACGTCTTACCGTCTGTTACTATGAAGATACTGGTTTGGTTCAACTATTCTTTGACGACCTCTCTAAGCAAAAGATTTCCGGCGTCGAAGTCCCATTGTTGTATGTGAACATCCTCCAAATGACTTAAAAAATAGTGACAGGGATGAGTGTCCCATCCAGAATGAAGTGGCTTTCTCATCCAAGACAACCCTACCTAAGCCAAAGCTATAGCCTTTTTAGCGAATTTCCTGAAAGGAAATAGAGCTATTGGTCCCGTACCGAAGTCAAAATTTCTTCAAATGTCCATCGATCCTACCTAGTAGATGTCAAAAATCCCTATCTGTAAAATTTATATATATATATATGTATATATATATATATATATACATATATATATATATATATATATATATATATATATATATATATATATATATATATGTCTGTAATCACTCTAGCGGTCACAGTTTTCATTTTATCGAAATGAAATTTGGTATTTGAGGCGCTTTTGGTATTCAAAAGGTCAAGTTCGTTAATGGGTAAAATCGGATAAAGAGAAAGGGGGGTTTAGAGGAAGGGGCAAACACTAAATTTGACATATCTCCACTAATATTCGAAAAATTGATAAGAAGTAAAGTTGTAGGTTCTAAGTTTTACTGTAATTTTGTTTCTTATCATTTTTTCTTTTACACTAATATTTACAGAAATATTGACGGTTTAAGATTGAAATTTAAATTCCTTAATATCTCTGCACACATTAGAGTTTTAGCAAAAATGATAAGATGATGAATTGTAGCAAATTTGATTTTCTACAACTTTATTTCTTACGCATTTTTCGATTGTTCTAATATTAAGAGAGATATTTTATATTTTGTGTTTTCTTCTTTCTTTATAACCCCCCCCCCCATTCCCCTCGACGTTTGTCATTTATTAATAAAATTAGCCTTGCAAATATTAAAATCATATACGACATTTCATTTTGATCAGACTAAAATTGTGACCGCTAGAGAGTGATTTATGTATTCTAAGGAAATTCGCTAAGTTGAAGCAGCTCCTGCGTAACGAATTTTTTTAGACTTTTGATTAATCCGGTCCTGTCTATTAGCAGGTATAAATAAATTTAAATAAATGTTCCTTTGAACATGCCTTACAAAGAAAAGATTAAAATTTGAGAGAACACCGTTCGAGTACTCTGACCTACTGCTAGTTTCAACGTCATCGAACTCTGTGAACCTTTTTAAACAAAGAGGGACTCCCATTACTAATTAATTCATTTTTTTTTTGTTATAATTAATAATAATAATAGTATATTTGATTAAAATCTGAAGAATCATTCTTGAATATTATTTCAATTCTTTTTACCGTGTAGTATGATAGCTATCTTTCTTGATGAGAGGGGTTAACGTGGTCAAATTATCAGTTAATCCGGGGGCCAGACACTTTTCGTAGCCGATTGAAATCCAATGTTTTTTTCGATGTATTTAGATCTGCTGAACACGAATTTCGAAGGTACTTAATTTTTTTATAAATAATTTTCATAAACAAATAAGAAAATTTAATATTTTTGGCATTTAACACAATTTTTTCTAGTACTTGAACTCATTCTAAGCAAAAAATCACAAGATACACTTTTTGCTTAGAATGGGTCAAAGTTTCAGATTAAATGGAAGAATGGCTCAGTTCGTGTCGTAGGTTTTTCGTGAAAATGTCCTGCACACGATCATTTAAGACGAAATTTTTAATTATTTTGTAATAGCCGTAGCTCTCGCATTCGTTCGGCACTGGACTTTTTAGGTGGATTCATTTTTGTCCTAGCAATTTATAACTTTACATAAAGTTAAATCGTAACCATTCATACGCATGCGCGTACATTGGTACGATGACGTCACTGGCAAAAAAAAAAATACAGAGCGACTGAATAGAATGAATGAAGTACCAGAGAATAATTTTCATTTTCATTTTCTTATTTGTTTCTAAAAATTGCATAGAACAAATAATCTGTCGCAGATGGTTTGTCGAATCCGCTATTTTACAAAACCGCTAGTTGTTTCACATAACAACTCCGTTATGTAAAACAACTGAACGACGTTTAGTGCTTTTACATAATAGGGAATATGCATGAAAATTTTTTTTCACATTTATTTTCAGAATATGAAAATACTGTTAATACTGTAATAATATTTAAAAACGAAATTAAAATCCGACAAATGTCAAGGAAGCTATAAGCTTTTAAAGATTATTATTTGTCTCTTTTTTGCAAAAATACTGAAAACGGAGTTTTACGTGTATTTTAAATGGTGAAAGTGTAATATGACGTCACATAACATATCAAGAGGGCTATCACCCTCTTTGTCTAGGAATTTCAATCATTCATATCTCGCCTATTTTTAAAGTTATTTAAAAAGTAATTTTACCTTGATATTTGTCAAGTAAACATGCTTCAATTCAAGTGAAAAAAAATTTTCATGCATATTCCCTATTACTAAACTTTAACATATAATATTGCTTAAACGTTTGCATTTATCAATGCAGCGGGTCAACGATTTAGACGTTCTGTAAAACAGCGTGAAATCAAACGTCAGATTGTAGATTTTAGTTTAAACGGAATTTTAATGGAATTCCTATTACTAAAGGTCCTTTTTCCTAACAAGTTCTATATATTTTAGATATAGTGTCAAAAATTATTGAAATTAAATAAGGTAACTATTACAAACGAGTACTAAAATCTTTCACTTCATCGGTCATACCCCGAGTTGATCGGGTTTGCGTGTTTTTGGGCTCCGCACTAAAAGGCGTTCTATATATTTCCCTATATCGAAACGCTCTTTGTGACTACAGATTAGCTATTCTACATTACGTCTAAACGTGGATAGCAGTTTTGTAAAACGTATCGCAATGACAATCCAGCTGAACGTCGTTCAATTGTTTTACATAGCGGTTAAAAACAACGGATTCGATAATCCATCTGCGACATATCTATTGCCCCATTTTATAGTCAGACACCTTCGAAAATTGTGCTCAGCAGATCAAAATACATTGACAAAACTATGGTTCAGCCTTGGACCTTAATCGACTACGAAAAGTACCTGGCCCCCGGATTACGTGTACAGTGATATTTTATATGTGAGTTTTTTATGTGTAAACAATTCTTCTAGGTATTCCCATTCATTTAGAACAGAGGAGGCCAACTTTTGTGGGTATTTTGTATCAATTTGTTCGAAGGTGCACATGAAAAAGTTGTTATAAAAATTAACAAAATTTCTGAAGCTTTAAGATTTCACTTTCGCAATTTTTTTTGGATCAGGAAAACTTATCATGGAAGAATGATCTAAAATTTTTAGACTTGTTTTTTTGCCAATCTATCAATAGCTCGCGAGAGTACACCTCGTCCCTCATTAACAGATCAAAATTAATTCAGATTAGCTACAGATAAAGACAGATTTAGAATTTATTTGAATGCCTTAACTTTAATGGCAAGACTGAGTGTGCATGTTTCAAACCAAGGAATCTTAATTTGGTGTATATCCCTGACAAAGATAATAATAATGAGTCTTCAGTATGGGAATTAGTTAGGGCAGAACGTTGTTTAGTCTTTGTTAACTTTAAGTATGAAAATACCGATTCACACAGGTATGTAAATCCGAAACAAAAATAAATATATTCGCTACATTTGGTGATAATATTGGGATATTTTTCTCGATTGACGTATTGCCACAAATTTTCTGTCTTGTAAGATGAAATCAGTTTGTAAAATTATAATTTCATTTTTAATGCCTTTTGTTCCATATGAAATATATTTGCAATTTTTCGGCTAATGCGTTTCACACATAGATCTGTTTTTATAAGGAAAAGATAAAAATTCCACAATATCTTTAATTTTTTCAAAATCCTTGAAATCTTACCTCAAATTCTCGTATAGTATAGTATGGTCATTATTCTATCTAATCAAAATCAGATAATTACTGTGTGAACAAAGATTTAAGGATGTACGAGCACTAGTAAAATTTTTATTTTTGTATATTTATAAAATTTTTCAAAATCTTATATAGTACATTCATAAAAGTCCACAATAATATTTATTATTTTGTAAGTTAAAATTAAAATTTAATTTAGGGGGCCGTCATATCGAACCTAACAAAAAAGGTATTTAAGAAAAAAACCAGAGATTTCGGGTAATTATGCTACCGCCGACAGAAATAAAATTGACCCGAAATCTCAGTTGTTTTCTTAAATATCTTTTTTTTAGGCACGTCATACCGGAATTTTATTGGATCAATCTCTTTATTAATATTTCTATTTTCTATTGCGTAGTTTTTTTATATTCGTCTTATTTTATTCCAAATGAAAATTATCAAAATATGTGTAAAAATATGGGTTTCTCCATAAGAGCAATGCATTAAAACTCGAACTTTAACATTAAATAATTAATTCAAGACCCCCGTAACCCTCCTTGAAACTTTTATAATTAATTTATATGCACTTCAACATCATGTAAACAAAAAATCAAGCTTTAATCGTTTTGAAGTTTCAGTGCTCGTACATCCTTAAGTTTAGATATATTTAAAAAAAATATATATATTATGTGTAATAAAAAATTAATTAATTAACTTGTTAAATGTTAAACATTTAAAACAGTCAGCAAAACAGAAACAGTATATCACCTATGAACACGCAATCCGTTTACTTGTCCCATTTGCCGCTATGTCAGCCATGACCAGAGGAATTAAAATAAAATATGTTAATTGGATATTGATAGAGATTACTGCAATAAATTTATAAGATTATGATGCGTGTAATGTTTGTGGTTACAAGTGCATTGTATCCATTCGCACGCTAGCGATATAAATCATATTATATTCTGTATACAGTGCTTTTGTACAGTCCCGTTCAATAAAATTGAACCCATCTGAATCGAAAATGTATCCCATAATTTTGTTGATATCAGTAGTGAATTTAGTATATAAATAATCGACCATGAAAGAGGGTCGATTATGAATTAAATGAATGAATGAAAAATAATACGGGGGATTTGGTGCACTACGACCTATAAGATCTATTGTGCTCCCACATCTGGTGCCTTACGAGCAGTGGTCTCATCTTTTAGCACCTCGTCCAGCCCTGGTTTCTTCAGGAAGTACAAGATCTAGATTAGGTCCAGAGGTTTTGTCCTTTCTCCACAAAACTTACAGTTGCCCTCATTTCCCAAGCCTAACTTCCCTAAGTGTCCCCTGAGTCCTCGCCAGAAGCCTCAGTCTTTTTTGCTCAGACCAATCCAGGTTTTGTATCTTTTGTCGGTTATAGTTGACGAGAAGATTCTTGGCCTGCATGAACCCCGGAAGGTTCCTCCAGAGTGTGGTTCTCTTGGTGTCTTCTTCCTTTCTGATCCCCTCTTGAAAGAAGTGATCACTTAGTCCGCAGAGCATGGCTCCGGCTCTCTTCATCGCCAGACCATCCGCTGAAAGACGGTCATAGCTCAATGCTGCAAAAACCACTTGAATGCGGCCTTCTTTTTTTTCCTCAAAAACAGTTTTTTTCAAGAGTACTGAAAACTGAATACTGAAATTTATGATTTTTCCATACCGAGACTAAAATTTCCTAGTTTTCCAGAATATTTAAATTCCCTGACATTTTCAGAAATTCTAGGCCGCTCGCCACCCTGACTGATATTATTAGGTTAAAACTTAAGATAACACTTTGTTAATCGATTGACATCATTTCTAGTATCCTTTTATGAACATTAAAAAAAGACATATATATGATGATTTGTATGTGATAGAATGATTAAGCGATGTTTATATATAATGTATAATGGTGTTACAAGTTTAGTCCCAAGTTTATTAACATCTAGAAATGTTTAAACTGAGAATAAAGAAAGCTAAAAGCTTTCTAGAGATAAAATAACTACGTGTTCGTGGGTGGACAAAATCGGTCCATGCAAATTCTCGTTAGAACGTAAAATAATATTTAAAACTATAAGAGATCGAATAAAACACAAAATATGTTTCTTTTTAAAGAGAAATAACTTTTGTTTGAAACTTTTTTTTTCATAAACTTCTACGAAACCTTTCGGTTAATTGACTAACCTGTCGGCGTATGGACAAGAACGAAGTAACCGACTATGCTTGAGAAGGTTTTCCTTCACGAACTCCAGATGAATATCGGCATAGTTCCTATCAAAGTCGGCTGCAGCCGCACAACCTACCAATTCCTAATCTACACACAAAATTTCTTCCAGTTCACTGACTAGAGTGTACACGAGAGAATTAAGAGACCACAACCTAAAAACAGCGCTTGTTAGTAAAAATAAAATCAAACAGTTACTGGACACCCCTAAGGATAAAATTAGTAATGAAAAACAATCGGGCATATATGGTGTCAGTTGTCAAAACTGTTCGAAAATTTATGTTGGTCAAAGTCGTCGCCAAATCGGAATTCGAATCAAAGAACATCTGGCTCATGTGAAATTTGGGAGAACCGAAAAATCGTGTATAGCTGCGCACGTTATTGAGAACAACCACAAAATTGATAAATCGAATCTAAAACTTCTGAAATCGGTACAAAACCCCACAGATAGTGGTAGTATACGAAAGTATCTACATATACAAATTGAGAAAACAGATAATGAATTTAGATAATGGCCCAATTCCAAATTCTGATTTAATAAAATTAAACCATTTTCAAAATAAAACTCTAATACCTGAATGTCAAGGTTAGGACAAAACAAACGCCGTATAGTCACCAAAGAATACCCCCAATAAATAGGTGAGGCTTTCCACATACCTAATCCGTTAGTCAATCAACTCAAATATTCCTCAGGTCAGATTATACCATCAGTCAAATCGTATTAAAGGACAGAACTTTTTTAATGTCATTGTGAGACACGCACCAAATTAGCAACAAGCATCATATCTCTGAATCCATATCCCAGAGATAGTTACGATTAGCTAATTCATACTGATGATGACTACATTGTAGTCGAAATACGTATTTATAAAATACAAACAAATGTTCTAGGAATAGGGGCAAAATTTGAAATGTAATTAATAAAAAAGTGCCTTTAAAATTAACCCTCATATCTGGGGCCCTGGTGCACCCCCTGCATCAGTCTTGTGACGGAAGTGACACGTATTACACCAAGCCATTCTTATATTACAAGTCATAGACATAACCTCCAAAAATGTTATCAGGTTTAAAATATTCGAACTAAAAAGCAGATTCAAATTTGTTAATGAACCTATTTCCAACTCTCGATTTACTTACGAACCCTAAGTGTTGTAGTTTAAATACACACATGATGAACTTTAAACGATTTCATAGTAATAGCTTGCTATATTAACTCAATTAATACAAAAACCTCGACTCCAATTAAATTCGATAAATATTCACAATTAAATTAAAAAAAGAAAATAAATCAATCTAATCCAATTATTTTAATTCCAGATCGATTCAAATGGCGATGGCTACATTGAACTAAAAGAATTAAAAGAAGCATTGGACACATGCGGCTTCAAACTTCCGGGATGGCAAGTACGACAGATGATCGAAGATCTAAATGGCAAAAAACAATCACAAAATGGCAAATTATCTTACAATGAATTCGAAAACCTCTGTACACAATTAAAGTCCAACGAAGTTGGCAATACATTTAAACAAGTTGTATCGAAAAAAGAGAATTTAGAAACTTTAGGTGGTATGTCCGATGCGTCCAGTGAAGGAACCACACATTCCGTTCGACTAGAAGAACAATTAGCGTTCTCCGATTGGATCAATACAAACTTGAGTGGGGATCAAGATTTAAAGCATTTGTTACCCATTGATAACGAAGGCAAACAGTTGTACGACAAACTAAAAGATGGCATTATGTTATGTAAGATTATAAATCACTCGTGTCCGGATACCATTGACGAGCGTGCAATCAATAAAAAGAACTTAACGGTCTACACAAAGCATGAAAATTTAACGTTGGCACTAATTTCATCCCAATCGATAGGATGTAATATTGTAAATATCGATGCACACGACTTAGCAAAAGGTAAACCACATTTGGTGCTCGGATTATTATGGCAAATTATTCGTATTGGTCTATTCAATCAAATCACGTTGGAGAATTGTCCGGGCTTGACAACATTACTCTACGATCAAGAGAAGATTGAAGATTTAATGAAACTATCACCCGAACAGATACTTTTACGATGGGTCAATTATCACTTGGAGAAAGCTGGTGTTGCACGCCGATGTAATAATTTCCAATCAGATATTGTCGATTCGGAAGTGTATTCCTATTTATTGAAACAAATTGCGTCACAAGATGATAATGTTTCGTTAGAAGCATTGCAAGAACGTGATTTAACGTCACGTGCTGAAATCATGTTACAACAAGCGGCCAAATTGAATTGTCGAAGTTTTGTAACGCCTCAAGATGTTGTACAAGGTGTTTATAAATTGAATTTAGCATTTGTTGCTAATTTGTTTAATAATCATCCTGGTTTGGATAAACCTGAAGGTGTTATTGAAGATTATGATGCGATTGAAGAGACACGTGAAGAAAAAAGTAAGTATTTGCATTTCTTTTTTAACTGAATTACAGAGTGTTTAAAAAAATAATAGTAGCTGGTAAATTGCTGTTTATTATTACGCCCTGTACATTTGTAAGGTTATTGTAAGTTCAGTCCCTTAATCGGAAATTAAGTTTTGGTATAGTCGTTCATAAAATGTTCAAATTATTCCATTTCAGGATGTGCGCCTGCCTGTCTGTCCGTCAACACAATAAATCAGACACAAAAACAGATAATGAGCCGAAATCTTCGAGTTAAAAAGTGACTTGATCGTTTAACTTAGGCAAAAGCTCGACTATGGCCTGAGTATTCAGTTTGATGATATTTCTTGCACTTTGTGATGAAGAAAGAATCTCTCGTGTCTCTGAATTCTGTAATGATCTTACTGTTACGAATCCAGGAAAGAGTTGAATGCGAGACTTCACAGAATCTTTCCAACTCAAGGAAAGGTTTTTCTATTTGTTTATACACAACTAATTTCCATTTTACTCGCCCCTGAATGATATTTTCATGTAACAACGTTTCAATTAGCCCCACCATAGTCCTCTAAACATTTTAACTTGCAGTTAGCAGCTTAAACGATACTTTTCTGACCAAATAAACTAACTATTGGATAGCGACGTTTATCTGTCAGTTAAATTTAACACATAGTTGTAACAACACAAGTTACGGTTTAAACTGCCAGATAGGTTTACCAAGAGGTTGGAACAACCCACCCTTAAAAGTTAATCTAATAGAAAAATTCTGTGATATTATATTTTTTTTCTTTTAAAGAACTATAAATAGAAACTCAGCCTTGCGCACTTCCGTGCTCTAGATTTCTCTCTATAAAATGACTGATTAGATACCTTGGTCCAACTCTTCAAAAGGAGAACCAATATTGGGAATTCTTGGGGTATTGATACTCTAGCCATTCGATATTTTCCGATCTGGAATTACGAAAAATTTTGGCTAATATGTATTTTTTTTTTGTTTCAGCATATCGTAACTGGATGAATTCTATGGGTGTAGCACCACATGTCAATTGGTTATACTCCGACTTAACCGATGGCCTAGTAATTTTCCAATTATATGACATCATCAAACCTGGTATAGTGAATTGGAATCGTGTACATAAGAAATTCTCCAAACTTCGAAAATTCATGGAAAAATTAGAAAATTGTAATTATGCTGTTGAATTAGGTAAACAAATTAAATTTTCCTTAGTTGGTATTGCCGGTCAAGATATCAATGATGGTAATGCAACACTAACCCTAGCATTAATATGGCAATTAATGCGTGCATACACCCTGTCAATTCTAACACAATTAGCTAATACCGGTAGTCCAATGGTGGAGAAGGAAATCGTTACATGGGTGAATAAAAAATTACAATCGGCTGGCAAGAAAACAGCATTGAAAAGTTTTCAAGATTCCACAATTGCTGATGCTAAAGTAGTTTTAGATTTAATTGATGCTATTAAGCCAGGTACTATTAATTATGAACTAGTTATCGATAGTGCCGAACCAGAGGATCGTTTAGCAAATGCTAAATATGCTATTTCCATGGCACGTAAAACGGGTGCTCGCGTTTATGCATTACCAGAAGATATCACCGAAGTTAAACCAAAAATGGTGATGACTTTATTCGCATGTCTAATGGCTATGGATTACATTCCAAATATGGATAGTAAGGAGAGTTCATAATCATCTTCTCTCAATTTGTATTCCTTAGTTATTTATAATCAATTTTTTTTGTGAAAAGAATTTTCATCCATTCCTGGATATAAAAAGAGAAAAAAGAATTTTGTTTTCTCTCTCTCCCCCCATAAGTTATTAGTTTTTTTATAGCTTTATTTATTTGAAACTGAAACATTTCATGAAAATAATTCCACGATTTTATAATTAAAAAAAAGTATGCAAATTTTATTTACATTTAAAATCGTAATCGGGTTTTTTTTAACGGTATATCAGGGTGTCTACTATTCAGAAAATCAAAGAAAACATTCCTAAAGTTTTGACTCACATCAACCGGGAATCGAATACTGAATCTTTGAGTAGCACGCCCAATACTTCCAAGGCGGTGTGCGTGATGAAGAAAAATATAGTATTCGAACCGTATTTCGTTTTTTATAAGGCCTCTTGGAACATGACGTCCGTTGTTTCGTTATATTCAAATACTCCGCAACTAATGTAGTGACGACCTCGACAAGCAGGTTGTCAGTGATTTATGAAGCAACAGTAGTACTACGGACCACAAATGTGGCGCTCATTTTTCAAAATTTTAATTGATTTGTGCCTTGTTCATTCGATTTTCGTAAAAATCGAATCAATATGGCACAAATCAACTGTAAAATTTTGAAAAATGAACGCTACTTTTGTGACCTATAGTACAATCGACAGAAAGAGTTGATTTGTGTCGAACCAATTCATTTTTCGAAAAAATGTTTCGTATAAAAGTTGTTAGTATATTTATAATAAACAACTTTTATTCGAAACATTTTTTCGAAAATCAAAAGGATAAATCACAAATGAATTATTAAAATTTTGAAAAACGGACAACAATATTGCTGGCGATAGTTGGCGATTCTTGAGTCTTGTGCGACGGGTCTAAGATATATGACGTGAACTGAATAGATTCAATAATGGATACCCAAATATACATTACATTTTAAGTAGTATATTTTACCAAATTTTAGTGATAGAGATATTTTCGAAAATTCACCATCAGAAAAATCAAAAATTCACAAAGTGAATTTCGAATTTGATATTGAAAATTTGCACGTTTCTTTTATTTTTGAAAACACATATCAAAACAGTTTGAAACTGTTACGTACTATATCTGATGGATCTAAAAAAATTTCCATCGAATTTTCGTGTATTTTCATTTAGCATATTATTAAAGGCAAAAAATAAGTTTTTACAAATATTTGTTCGTACGAATTTAAGTAAAATTTGTATATTTATAAATTGAACGGGGTCATTCTAGAGTAAACTTACAAAAAATAAGCTTTTTCCGTGGAAAACCTTCTATTTTCCATCACAGAATTGAAACACATTTTTGAGAATTCTACACCAGAATGACCACTGAAAACTACTTGATATGAAATTAAAAATATTTCAAATGAAAATGTAAAAAAAAAAAAATACAACGAAATAAGTTTTACCAAAGTACATTTTACTTTGAAAATTGATTTTAGAAAGTTTTGCACTAGAAAAATATCGAAAAACTAATCTCCAAACCCTTTTAAATCCCAAATTTAAAATGCTAATTCATTTGAATTATTATTAGAAATCGAAACTAGAGTGTATAATTATGATATATTACGGTATCAAAAAAACAATTGACGTAAATTACAGTATACATTTTGATTAGTTCGTGCTATCAAATAATTTTTTATTTACAATATTAAATTTTCTAATCTGTAATAAAAGTAGAGTCTGATTAATCCGGCACTATTAAAACCAGAGGGTGTCGGATTACTGGATTGTTTAGAAAAATTCATAATAAATAAATGCGCGGAACGGGAGTAGGGAAACACGGGCGGAGGATGCCGGATAATTGGACGGGCCCAACTACTGAAGTGCCGGATTAGTGAGACTACTATATTTCATATTTTTTTATACTCTAATGAAGGTTAGTATAACGTATTGACTTAATTATCAGAATAGTTTTTTTTTATTATTAATTTTATTATATTTCTATAAAAATACGGCAATGCAATGCAAGCAAAAAATGTATAAAATTCGGTAATTTACGTGATCAATCGTGTTAATAAAAATTGATAATAGCTAGATCTGTCAGCAATACCTCTTGATTCAAAAACACAGATTTCGCACAATTCTTTTATACCCCAAGAATTAATTCATTTTAAGAAGAGGTTTCCGTTGATCGTTATATAAGGATTATTATTGTTGCAAAATTAAAACCCAACTATTTATAAAAAGCGAAAATACATGCGTTTATAATGTTAACAATGCAACATCTTAGTCCGTAAATTTTACAATGTTAACCACATTTAAAACTATAATGCCAACAGTACACACTCGGCGAGGAGTCGCGAGTGGAGCTGTGTACACTCTCGCCGAGTATTCAGCCGGTTATACAGTTCTCGTCAGTTAGTCAACGAAGTTACGTTGGTATACCTAAACTATTAAAAATTATTATTATTGAAATGAGTAATAAAGGACAGTAAAAGAATTAAAAAATGATTCATAAATTTATACAGTTTTTATTTATTTTCGTGTTCTACTATTCAGATTAATGGGTACAATTAAAGCGGTTGATAGTTGAATATTTAAAAATGGCGGTTTAACATTGAATCGAATGTAGGCGAGAGTGTTCTTCGTGCTCGTGTCAAATGTATTAACCCCTCGCTTTCTTTGACTCGTGTTAAAAAACCGACTTTTAATGAACCAATAACGAGGCGAGTCAAGTCGACACGAGGTAGACCGAGCGTTGTGAGTTCACTTTCGTGTTGTCTCGCCGAGTATGTACAGCCGGCATAAGAAATTGTGGTACACTGTTAACAAAGCAATATCTTTGTCCGTAAAAACGGACAACAGTCCGTTTCATTCAGTGTTTTTAATGGCATACAGCAATCCCTATATAATGATTTACGCAATCATTGTTTCTTACACAATGACGTCATATTTCTCAATTTACGTTTCACGAGAATCATGTGGCTCATCTACACAAATTTTTAATCAATGACATTAACTAACTTGTCAAATTCAAATATCTGCTAATTCTCCAACAACGACCAAATGAGACGCGATAGAGTATCGGTGGGGGTGCGGGGTAAAAGCGTGCTTAATCCTTTTAATTCAATAATATATTTCGTCTAAAATTAATTCTTTCAATAAAAAATGTACTTAAATAATTGATAAGTCAAAAATATTTCTTAAGTTTTTGTTTATTAATTTTCTTTTTAGAAAAATAATTTTTTTAATAACGTAATTAATAATTTGATAAAATTAATTTAAACAAAACAAAAAAAAAAAAACAATGTGCTGTGTATTTATCATTCTATATTAAAAAAAATAATAATAATTTTAATTAATTAATCTTAACACATTCCAAAATAAAATTTAATGTATATTTAGCATTTTCATAAATATGAAATAATATTAATATCATCAACAACAAAAATTAAATCTACATAGATTTGTTTTTTTTTGTCGAAACTGATTTTGCATTTAATCAATAAACAAAAAACAAAAAAACCACGAAAATAATTAATTGCTCATTTTTTTAAAAAAATATTAAAATAAAATATATAGCGTGTATAATAAATAGGAAAAAATGTATCATATAAAAATGGTAATTTTTGGTAAGTAAAAATGTATTCTTTTGTTTCTGTATATATATCGGGACATCCTGTAGATGATTGACTGTTATATAATCAATAGACAGCTTCTCCGGCATTTTACACGTACAAATAAGCTCCAATTTTAATTTGTCTTTTGGATTATAAAAGGTCTTTCAATAGGGACGCTCTAAATGTGTTAGATTATAGCAGCCATGTTATTATAGTGACATCTGTCAAATTTGTTGTAGCGTATGGCAAATCACTATGGAAGGTTATAACGTTGAACAACGTCTGCAAATCATCAAATTTTATTATAATCGGTAATTCGAGAAACGTTCCGCGCATTACATGAATTATTTCCTCGCCACAACCGTCCTGCCGAGTCGACTATTCGACGTTTGGTGACCAAATTCGAGTCATTCGGTTCGGTAAATTATAAGTCAATACCAGTACGTTACCGAAACGCAAGGTCTGTTGAAAACATTGCTTGTGTGCGGGAAAATCCGAGGCAGTTAATTTCTCGTCGTTCACAAAAACTTGACCTTTCTGCGACTTGGCGAATTTTGCATCTTGATTTTTCAAAATTATGCCATTTCTAAACTGTGGAGATCAGTGATCTTTTTTTTAATTATGTCACATTTCACTGTGAGCAAACAAAACTTTAAATTATATAACAGTCAGACATTTATAGAAGTTCGGTATTATTCATTTCGAACATAAAGTTCAGTTACTTCAGTGGTCCAGTAAATTTACGTGAAACGGTTTATTGTGATAAGGGGGGAGAATAAAAAAATGATGGAGCATTAGAGTTCAGGTTTGATTTGTACGATTGGTATCTTAAGCTTTATATTCAAACTGGTACCTCTGATTCCGTCCAAATATACCCCAATTCAGATATTTATTTGGCAAAATTCATTTTTTATATGAAACATTTTTCAATGAACACTATGTATACAGCAGGGAATGGATTGATCAGACTTTGTGTAGGATGGTAATTGATAAGTACTTATTATAATGTTAAGGTTCAAGTTTTTTTCCTTTATGACCAAAAAAACACAATACATGATAATTTTTATTGTAAGCGATTTCAGGCCCGGTTTAAAGAGTGGTCGACCTATTTTCTATTTTATCTCATGGCAAGTTTTGAACTAGCTTGAGTAGTAAATAAACAATAGAAATGGGATAGGATTCTTAATAACAAGACACATGTGCACTATATTTGTTTTTATAATTGAAAGTATTGATGATACCAGCTGTTATTTACTACCGAAGCAAGTTTCATTTTAGTACTGTCATCATAATTTGAAGAAAATCAAGCTTAAAAAACACATTGTTCCGATAATGATGAAATTGGTACCATTATCGTCGTGGCAAAACATTAAAAAGTGAACGGTGGCTGACGCGAGCTTTAATATAGGCGTGAAGGGGGAAGGAGGGACATAAACAGACTGATGTTTTTTTCAAACAATGGCGTGCATTCCAAATGAAGTATACAAACTAAAGGGCCCATTCAGTAGTTTAGTCTTAAAAAGGGGGTGAAGAAATAATTTTCTTAAGTACATAGAGATAATAGGACAAAGAAAATTCGTTCTAGAAAGAAAAGTCCACAAAAGAAACAGGATGGATAATCACTTATTTGAGTCTTTCCTGCATCAACTGGTAACATATGAGTCTTACGAGTGTTTCCTACGTCTGGTAACAAGAAACGGACTCGCTGCTAGTATTTAAGTTGCTTTAAATAATCACTAATGTGATAACAAACTGTATTTTATAATCTAGTCTGATCAATTCAAATAAATTAGAAAAAAGAAAACCGCGACACATGTGCAATGATAACATGTGACCGTTTCGAAACATCAAATATTTTGATGTATATAGTAATTAATATAATCCTAATTAAAAGAAAACGAATGACAAAAAAAAATATGTCAATAATAAAATTAATATGTTTGTGAACAGATAAGGAAAATCCAATCGATCGATATTCGATACAAAATAAAAGATAAATTTGAATAATTTTTTTTATATACAAAACTTTTTTACAACTTTTATACTACAATGGTTATAAAAAATTAAATATTTATTCATATAATGGATTTCAATCGAAAATTTTTTAACTCGTGTAATAATAGTCTAGTCAATAAGTTAAAAAACATCTTAATTCTTGCTACTGCGAATTAAAATACGTGCGATAGATCGTTGAATTCGTTATGACGTCTAGAAAAATGTGCAAAAATTTCAAACCCGCACATAAACAGTTGCAAAAGTTATAAACAATTAAAAGATTCCAAAGAAAAGGGGTCTACTTTTTTGAAAATTACTCAAAAACTATTGGAGCTAAAGGAATTTTACAAAGAGATTCTTAAATAGGAGGAAATTTCCGAAAAAAAAATGTCGACTCCCGGAACTTGAACTTAATTGATAATACTTTTTACTTCATGTTGAAAATAGGGTCCCTTTTCTTTGGAATCTTTAATTGTTTATAACTTTTGCAATTGTTTATGTGCGGGTTTGAAAATATTTGCATGTTTTTCTAGACGTCATAACGAGTTCAACGAGGAATTAACACGTTTTTAATTTGTTGACTAGACTAGACGTAATATAAAAATTGCGCCACATTTAATTTTTGTTAACAATAATTTTCGTTGTTCGATCAAATTTCATCGATTTTTCCATGGTTATTATTTTCCATCAACTAGAAGTAATGGATTCTTATTGATCCTTATTTGATGTATTATTCAAATTGTTGGAATTTATGGTGTCAAAAAAGTAATTTTGTAAAGTATAGTATATTTCATTTGATGCCATATCTAGATTAGATGCACAGAGTTCATTAAAATGATTTATTTGGTCATTTCAAATATATTTTGAGCGAAATATGTCTCAAAATGTTTAGGAAATCCTCAATAGATATATTTCGAAAATCTGATGGATTCGGCATAAATCGATTTTGTCCGCGTCACTTCAACAGTTTGAGGATAATTTATAGAGAGAGCTTTACTTTGTGGAATTCCATTATAATGTTTTGAACTTGAGATTCGAACGCGGAATTAGCAAAATAATATCGGAAGTTTTTCATCAAAACCTTACTTTGAGGATACGTTATGCTCAAAATATATTTTGAATGGCCCAAATGAAACATTTTTATTAAAAATTAAACCTGAACATCATTTTTGTGCTTTTTGTGATTATAAAACTAGATGGTGCTATCGAAATAAAATATAAAAAACTTAACGAAATCGTTTATCGATTATATATCATGGAAAAATCATTTGAACTGATGAATGAAACCAGATCGATTTTTCTAAATACGAAAACAAAATACCAATATCAAAATTTTCCCTAAAATATAAAATAAGAAAATTATTTAT
Organism: Nineta flava; assembly: GCA_963920215.1. NCBI lineage: Eukaryota > Metazoa > Arthropoda > Insecta > Neuroptera > Chrysopidae > Nineta > Nineta flava. Next base: position 16,220,262 of record OY986046.1, on the reverse strand, counting down.
TACAGCTAAGTTTTTAAATAATTATTTTTGGGGTTGCCTGCCATCCTTTTCTTGAAAATTTTTATCATTTAAATACCGATTCTCTGAAAAATCCGGAGAATAAAATTCGGTTAAGTCTCAATAACCAAAATCTTCGGATCAGAGTCGGAAAGGTGGGCAGCCCTAATAATTTTTGCACGTTTACCAATTTTTAAATTAATATTAATGATATACATTTAATTTAACGGCGTTTTTTTTATTAAGCCACATGAAATCAAGTCAAATTTTATAAAAATTCGATTTGTTTTTTTCTTTTTGAAAACGGTTGTATAGGCCTCTTTAAATCAATTATCTATTAAATAGATATTAATATAAATTTTATTTCTAATCAATTATAACTTTATTTTAACACTTTTTGGATCATACAACCCGAAAAATTGATAAAAGTATCAATAACAGAACTCTCTTGCCAAAATCAGTAATAGAAGTTTTAACTAACTGTCCCAAAGCAAATAAAATTTTCTGATCTGTTACATACGTAAGCATTGCTTAGTCAGAGCGATGAATGAATGAATGAAAATTATTTATTAATATCGTCGTTTTTCGAAGTTATAATAATACAAAACGTCTTAGAATCTATAGTACCTAGCCTAAGCTTTACCTATAATACATAATCTTATTAAATAAATACATCGAAATCTATAAACATTTTAAATCGTTTCTTAAATGGAAAAATCTTATGTAAAAAAACCATTGATATCTAAAATTAACCTAAGTTGGACGGATAAGCCGTCTCTAAAACTAGACCTTAAAGAGCGATGATCAGAAGAGTGATCTTACTCAAGTGAATGAAAGAAGCAGCTCTTATAACTGTCATATACTAATCGAACTCTGATGTTAGGTTAGAGTGGTTGTTCTGGGGTGAGACATACTTAGACCATAGGGTCCGTTGTGATACCAAAAAAGTGGGTTGGCTCATCCCCGGCCATTACTCCATGACCTACTTCAATTTGGAGCTGTTTAAGAACAGCAAGAGTGCTTTGACGTCAACGGACTTAAGGTAACACTGATGTTACAAGCAACAAATTAAAAGGCACTCCCATTTTCTTTTGTCCGATTTTGTCCATTAACAAACTTGGCCTTTCAAATACCAAAAGCACCATACAAACCAAGTTTCATTCCAATCGGATAAAAATTGTTTCAACGGTAACAATTTTTATCCGATTGGAATTGAAACTTAGTTTGTAAGGTGCTTTTGGTATTTGAAAGGCCAAGTTCATTAATGGGCAAAATCGGACAAGGAAAAAGGGAGTCTAGCGGTTACAGTTTTATTCCGATTAAAATGAAATTTGGTATTTGAAGCACTGTTGGTATTTGAAAGGTCAAGTTCGTTAATGAGTAAAATCGAACAAGGGGAAAGGGGGGGTTTAGAGGGAGGGAGAAACACAAAATTTGGCATATCTCCCTTAATATTCGAAAATTCGAAAAATGTATAAGAAGTTTAGTTGTAGAAAATTAGTTTTACTACAATTAAGTTTCTCATCATTTTTTCTGTTACTCTAAATATTTACAGAATTATTTACAATTTAAGATTGAAAGTTAAAATTCTAAATATATACATTAGAGTTTGCGAAAAATGATCAGGTAATGAATTGTAGCAAACATGATTTTCTACAACTTTACTCTTCATACATTTTTCCATTGTTCTAATAGTAAGAGAGATATTTTATATTTAATGTTTTCTTCTTTCTATATGCCCCCCCTTTCTCCTTGACCTATGCCATTTATTAATAAAATTGGCCATGCAAATACCAAAATCATACCAGATATGACATTTCATTTTGATCAGACTAAAATTGTGTCCGTTAGAAAGTGATTTATGTATTCTAAGGAAATTCGCTGAAGTTGACGCTGCTGCTTTTGCGTAACGAATTTTGTTTGTTTGTTTTATAGATAGATTTTAGATTTTCGTCGCAATTTGTTTTATTGATAATTAAAAAAACGAATTGACAAACTTGTGAAATTATTCTAAATATGGAAGGAACTGTACCCAAAAACAGAGAGTGTTACAAAAAATAAAGTTATAATTTAATTAGATTTACATATGTAAATGATTTTACAGAGAAAAAATAAAGAATTATTTGCATAATGAAGTTTTGCCATAAACAGTACTATATTACGAAAAATAAAAAATAAACAATTTTTTTTAAAATCAATTTCAAATTACTCTGTCATTATAAATTGTGTGCTATAATACAGAGAGATCATTGAGAGATGGTAGCTAAACAATATCAGCATTTAAGGTAGTTTCAGCACTGTCTTATATAATCAGGACAAAAAACCGGTTTGATTTTATTATAGAACAAATACATATACACACATACCTACACAACACATAGATATTTTCACTATTCATATATACAAATTAATTGTAATTTTGAAATAAAAAATAATTTTACAATTTGATATTTCGAAAACAAAACGGTAAAACGCGATTTTTTAAATTTATTTAATAAATATTTATCTTTACTATTCTAGTTTTTTTTTTTAATTCTAGAGTATTTTTTTTAATACAACAGATAATAATAGTTTGGCGGGCATGAAGTTTTACATCCTTCTAATGAGAGAGAGTGAGAGAGAATGATTACTTTGCTATTATCTCGCGTTCTAAACGGTCAAAAATTTTGAAACTTCAGGATTTATTAGAAAAAGTTATTTTTATCTTGTAAAAAAAAATGAACAAAATCTGTCGAAAAGTGGTTTCATGCTGGAACATCCTTAACATACGAAACTGTTGTTTTATAGCTTCAATCTTTTATGATCACTCTTTATATATATAAATATTAATTACCATATATTTTAAATAAAATGCTGAGAAATGCTAATTTAAAAATATATATATATTTTAATTTGTGTATTTTTTTTCCCAATATATTTTTGTTACTGTATTTTTTGAATTTTATAGAATTTTATGTTAAATATTTTATTTTCTTTACTTACATAACCAAAACCAACCATCCCCCACCTCCAACACAACCCCTTCACTTATATGACAAATTTTGTATTATTATAAATTTTTAAAACTCTACTAAAATTTATTCCACATAACATACAGAAATGTAATTGTCGTGTCCCATTTAATTGTATTGCAATGGATAATTGGAAAAGAAATATGGGGCGTAGACATTGGCAAGTGATAAAATCCATTAAAAAAACATCCCTTCATAGCCCGTTTTTACACATGTAACTTCAGATGTAATTATTCATGTGATTGATTTGGTGAGCAAGCGCAATAGTATTTTTATGCATTTTTTTAATTTGATGCTATAGAGAAGAATTCTATTTTGACGATTTTATGAAATGTTATATGTAACGTAATATGTCAGAATAGTGGTAACTGCGTACGATATTTTTATATCCTACTTCCTTGTAATTGGTTTACTCTGATCATGTGACTGAAGTGGTTGACAAAGAAAGAAATAGTAACGAGAATTATAGCTGTTTACAAAACATGCGATTGATATATTTTAAGTGAAATTCTGCATGTGCAATGCAATGTAACTTCAGTTATATCAACTATTTTTATTGCGATTGAAAACTTTCACGTGTAAAAACGGGCATAAAAAAATAATATGGTGCATCGTCTGGCAAATCGAAACCGTCCACTCTTCTTCACTGTAAATCTACTATCGACTCCAAAAGTGGCGTTCCTTTTTTTGCAGTCGATTTGTACCGAATTCATTTCGGTTTTCGAAAAAATGTCTCAAATAAAAGTTATAAAAATACTAACATCTTTTGTTCATGAAAATTGAATGAATTTTGAGAAAAGAACCTCACTTTGTGGAGTGGATTTTACAGTTGAATTGCGCCGACTGCATAATCAATTCTAAATTATAATTTCGAGATTTGTTAGACGTGATAATCAAAGACCGTTAGACAACTAACGGTTCTACAATTTGCATGTATTTCGTTTACCAAGATGTTTATTTTTTGGGATGAAAATGGTGGATCTAAAAATATTTTCAACGATTAATTTCTCTGGGTTCTTTTTTTTTGTGCAATATTCGCAAAATAAATTTTTTTATTTGGTGCTATTCAGAGAAAAACTTTTTTTTGTTTGTTTAAAAAAAAAAACGCTATCATCATTCCAGAATTTATTTTTAACTTTTGTATTGAATTTGTGTTTTTTTGTACATGAGAGCGTTTTTTATGTTGTAATAAAATAGACAAGGACAAAAAGAATAACTGTATTATATTGTATTGTTTTTTAATTTAAATTTATTTTTTTGAATTTAAGTGCTATAAATTTATACTATTTTAAAAGTCAGAATAAAATCTAATCATTGACAAAACAAATTATGAGTGGTTTTTTTTTCCCATAATTTAATTGTTTTTTAGGTTAGGGATCATCCATAAAATACGTCACGTCAAAAATTAGTCAAATGAAATTATTTTTTAACCCGACTTCAAAAAAGGAGGATGGTTCTCAATTCGTTTTTTTTTTTTTATGTTTGTTACCTCAGAACTCCGTCATTTATGAACCGATTTTGAATTTTTTTTTTTGTTTTAAAGGGTTTGATTCCCGATTGGTCCCATTGTCACCAAATCGCATTCTGATGAGGGGATCTCCGGGAAATTGAGGAAAATCCTCATTTTATATGTGTTAACCGATTTCTGCGAATTTTTTTTTTTTTAAGGATATACTCATTCATAATGGGAAAATAAGAAAATTTTTTTAAAAATCGACTTCCAAAAAATTTTTTACAAAAAAAAAACCGACCCCAAAAAAAAAAATTTTTACAAAAAAAAACAAAATGCTTGTAAAAAAAACTGAAAATCTGTTATAAAAAAATGCACTAAAAGTTATAAAAAAAAAAAACGGGTAGAAAAAAAGTTATAAAAAAATTCACTAAAAATTAGTTGGTCGTTTAGTAGCTTTACCCATATTTAGACAAATAAAATCAGTTATAGAACTTCAAAGTCACTAAAAAGCGAGAAATAACCCCCCCCCCCCCCTATATGCGTACGTATTTGATGGATGGTCCTTTATCACATATCACGTAAGTGCGTTGGGCCAAGTTTAAGCATCAATGTTTGTTCACAATTGCCTAAATGTATGTGAATGTAATCCAGTCGCACATCGTACTTTTTCTCGGAGCATTAGAAAGGATTTTAGACCTTTGTATACAGGAATCAAAAGAGCTATTAAATTCAAATTTTAAATGTAGCATCATCTGATGGTACGTACCAAATTTAAATATTACCGCTTTAGTAGTTTCCAAGATACTAAACTCCAAATAGCAACGTCTTCATCGCTGACTGACTGAATCATCATCAAAACATGCAGGGTAATTCCAGTTGTCGTAGAAAGTTGATTTTTGGTAGGAAAATTTGAAAAGTGATAATTTCCCAACCCTCGCACGAGGAAGGAACGAAAATATTTACCTTGAAAACCGTACGAGATGAAGAAAAGTTTAAAGACAAAAAATGTTCCTTTTTAAAAATAAACAACTTATGTTTCAAATTTTTTTTCCATAAACTGAAAGATTTGTCTTAATTTCTGCTCAAACATCGTGAATTATCAGCCATGACACGACTGAGGGTTATAGTCAGCATTTTTTTCATCCGCTATTTTGCTGACTTAAATTCTAATGTTGTTTATAAAATTAATGAATTGATGTTTTGATATTTTTTATTGAAATTGTTGGAAATTTATAATAAATACAAAAATGACATTCTAATTAATGAGTAGCTTGATTAAATATTGGGCGCTCAGCGGTTGCCATTTTCCTTCCATTTACGTCCATATTAAGTACACTATAGATTATAGACTAGTATTGGTCAATTCACTCATGATGTCATATTCCAAAATGACGACTTTAGTCAGGCTACATTTTAACAATTATATTTTTCATAAAAAAATATTAGTGTCATTAACAAAATAATAATTTGTTGTTAATTTTATTAACGTAACCCTAGCAACACATATGTAACTATTACAGTTGAGCCTGACTACTCTATTTCTAATAATTGCCACCAGATGCCATAGTCCGAAGGAACAAACACCAATAGAAGTAAAAATTAGTTTCACCTAGTGAATAGATTTTTGTTAATATCTGTTTTAAATCAGAATTACAAGCATGAAAGAAATTTTTACTACAATTTAAATGCCAAATTACATGTTCATGACTCACACATATGATAATTTTATAGTAAAATAAATATATTGGAAAAAGAAATAAACAATAATTATTATAAAGTTGAACTAATGTGACTCTTGTTCCATGTATGATTCACTAAACACGTTGTATGATTTTTTTTAAATCATTCAATACAGGAAGTATTAAATTTATCTAGTGTTACATAACCTTAAAAAAATCGTAGATCTTATTTTGCAAATATTAGGATCATAAGATTAGGATTATCACATTAAAAATATCTATAATCTAGGTGGTTTTAAAGAAAATCGTTTTAATTCCAGACTCAGATAATAAATTAAAGACTGTTATTTTCTATTTAATCTAAATATTCTCTTAAGACTTTATAATTAAAATTTTAGTATACCGTACCAAAATAACAAGAGAATAGGATTTCCGAGGATGATGAAAAGTTAGAAATTAATTTAGTATGACTAGGTTCGCTTCTCTCATATCTTGGCAATATCCAGCAGCTTGCTTGTCAGATTTTCCTGAAAATTCATATATTCAGGGTGAGATTCACCGAATATCTTGTATCTGCAGTAACCGAGAGATTCGCAGTTAAAGATAATGTGGCTGGATGTTTCTTCCTCCGCACAGTCTGCACATAATGCGTCCATTGTGAATTCCTATTTGTGTGCAGACGTTTTTGTAGGTTTTGTCAACTTCAGTAGTTCCTCGAGACAAACCCTGAATATCCCTGAGGTGACTTGCAGACAAGGCTTTTAGAGCAGCTTGACCATCAGAAAGAATATAAATACGTTTTGAATTATGTAGCCCCTACATATGTTCTCACGGACTCAAGCCAGTATGGCGTAGACTTAAAGAGGGGGTAATCTGGAACTAAAAAGTCATTTCGAATTTGTGAATGAGCTATTTCGGTCCCCCATAAAAATATATCTTTTAACCCGTAAGAGATAGAAGAAAAGTTAAAATATAAAAAATGTTCTATTTTTAACAACTTTAATTTGAAACTTATTTTTTTGCACCCCTGCCCACTCCGTTATAGGGAAAATATGTACCTTTAAAACAGTAAGGAAAAAACTGAAGAATTTTTGACCAATTTCAACTGAAACTGTAACACCTGTAATTACCATAGAGATAATATATAATATATCTCTATGGTAATTACTATGGTGTTGTATTCGTATACATACATGCGCTCATATACTCAGTATACATAGAGTGTATAAACATTTACCTCAATTAGTTGTTATATTTTCACTTTTTTTAAAATATTTTCAAACATAAAACAAATAAAGCATGGTTTATGTTTAAAATATTTTTTTTAATTTCCATAACAGATCTTTTACAACATTATAAATATTTACACATATGCACATAATTAATTCCAATTAATTACTATGTATACTTTAATCTCTCAAATTTAAACATGCAATCATCTTTAATTTAATTATATTTATATAAAGTTAATAAAAACATTTGCATATCAATTTTTACGCTTAAATAACGTCTATTAAACAAGAATATGGGTGCGTCTTACTGACCTTGAAGTTTATTACAATTTCCTAAACAATAAATTTAAAATGACAGATTATTGTGTTATTAGTTATTTGATCTATAATTCTATAATCATTCACAAGGACCAATGTCAAATATTTCCTATCATTAAAATTATGGGTACTTTTATTACCTCATAAAATAGACCTTATGGCTTATCCGATGCCTGGTGAATAATAAAAAGCTCAGGACAGAGAATATTGAATGTTTATACAGTAGAACTGGATTATCAATTATCCTGATCGCATTGCGGAAAAAATGGCCCTATTCAAATGGGTTTTTGCAGCACCAAGTATAAGGAAGGTAACCCTCTTTCAGGAGCAATTTACGAAAAAGAAAAATTTTTAGATGAAAAAATCGTTTGTCTTAATGGAAACACAATTTTTTTTTAAATTTGCCATTTTCGAGTTCATATTGCAATAAAAGCGTGTTGTTTTAGTTTTTTAAACTAATTATGAAATAACCTTTTTTCGATATATATCCAATTATCCATTTATATAATATTCCGGGTGGAGTCCGACCCAAATTAATCCGGATAATTGAAGTTATACTGTATTAACGTTTAATTAGGGTCTTGTGTCCAGTATAGGGATGATCATTAAAAAAATAGTCTATTCTAAAAGTTATATCGTTTTGTTAATTTGGCAACGTTGTATTCAATTATAGACTATATATATCGCTCCATCTTCATAATTTGGGAATCTCTGATGATCCCACTTGTAGGGACTGTATGGAGGACGATGAAACCTCCATACATGTTATTTATACCTGCAGAAACTTGCAGGATGTCAGGTATAGAATGTTTGGGCCTGAAAACTTGGATCCACCAATCCTGGAAGCAATCCCGGCTGAGAAGTTGTGGTCTTCTGTGCGGCGTCTGACCGCAACATAATTCTATAGCTTCATCTGCTTACAATAGAACCTCTTACCCGGAGACGTCTCGCCTTCGGGTGACAGGTTGTTCTCAAGGAGGGCACAGAGGACCCTTTGGTCTAGGTGTTAGGGACCCATTTTCGGTACCCCTCCTGCTAATTATTATTATAGATATCGCTCATATACTCTTAGAATCACTTGCGAAACAATCAGCTGAAAGGATAATTTTGGATAAATATAAAGAGTAACTTCCTCCCCACCTTTTAGGAGTTGACCTCATCGAAAAAGTCTAACCCAAAAGAGTATTCATTCCCAAATTCTTATTACTCATAACTCTGACCAGTAATATACTCTGGCGACGAGTTAGAAAATATTGGTGTTTCCTCCTTAGGACTATGACATCTGGTGGCAATAATTAGAAACAGAGCTTATCTGTGAGAGTTACATATGCGAAACTGTTTAAATGTAGCCTCACTAAAGCCGCCATTTTGGAATATGACGTCATGAGTAACTTTATCAAAGCTCGCTAGGAATAAAACTCGAACTACAATTTTTGGACTGAAAAGTTTTTCTATTAAGACTCCTGAATGGTTTAACTTCTTAAAGGAGGTCACACTAACGACTGAAATGAAGTGACTCTTCAGCAGTAAAATTCACCGATATTTATTGAAAGAGCGCAATACTTTTTTGACAGATAGGTGTGGGGAGCTAAATCTTCGGAGTTTATCAGCTCCTTTTATGAGCGGCTCGAATAATTTTTACTGTCACTCCTTTAAAAAGTTAAGAGTCACTGCCTAGATCTATAAAGTACTCCTGAGTCCAGTCGAATGTCCAAAGTTCAGTTTACTCTTCCTGTGAGCTACACTAACATGAAGTCCTTAGTAGAGTTAAATTACGAGTAAATTCTGTCTGATCATTTCTAGCATATTCAATCTAGGAGTAAACTACAAAAATACTAAAACTCAAACTCCTTATCCCTGTCTTCAACTAAAGTGTAACTCATCGTCGGAGTCACTTATGTTATTTACACAAAATACTATATAAATGACGTCACCAATAAATAGTTTTCAATATGTGTAATATTTTGTTATTGATACGATCATTTTTTTTGTTTTGTTTAATTAAATATTGTAATTCTTCTATATATGGAGTGAGAAATCATAAAGTGTTAATGACGACACTAATATGACATATTATCATATAAATAAATGACTCATTCACGTTTTAGTTCAGGAGTTCACCGTAACAAAAAATACATAGTTTGCTACTGCTGTATTTTGTTATTTTCAATCAGGAAATTTCAAATTAAGTTTTGTCAGCCACCCCAGATGGTTCCCGATCTTAATATCAACCGTGTAATAAAATCACATATTTAATACTCCTATATGGACAGTTGGTATAGGAAAGAACTATATTTATTCTCTCTCTTCTCCGAGGCATATTGTCCATGCTACGCATGCCTGGGAATTCTCTAAAATAACAAAAGATGCGCAGAACAGAATTGGTCGCTCTGAGGATAGAGAGCACGAGACACTATCTGTCTCACTTTGTCGGAACAGCTTCCACTTATAGGGACTGTCCACATAGGAGTATTACATATATGAATAAAATGTTGCCATGGGCTCATGGTCGTATGTATAGGTCTTGAAACTCTATACAGACTGAGTTTAAAAGGTTTGCTGATTATAGAGAGGTGCACGTGAGACTTTCGTATTATTTTCATAACATGGCAAATTGATTCCCAATAGGCTATAGTTGACGCATACCAATTTTTACTTAAAAAATCCGGTAATTTTGTATTAAGTCGTGACGGTAATTTTGTATTAAGTGCTCACGCTCACAATCGCTTTTTAAGGCCCTTTATTTTGATGTAAGCGCTTACCATAGAATACATGAGATGTTTTACAATTGATGACGTCACTATGATATATTAAATATATTTGTGAACGATTAAAAAGCCAAATGAAACGATGTTTGTAATGCTTATGAGCGCTTAAAGCATGTAAGCGTCCAATTGGAACGTAGTCTAAATGTCATTGTTGTTTTGCATATCAGAACCATAGACAGTATACTTTAAATTATACATGCAAAAAACGATGGGATTTGATGTTTAGTATGATCGGGATTCCACCACGTTGGCCGGACAGCGTTTTTGTGTGTTTATAAAAACCTAAATATAAAAATGCAGAGCCTTTATAAAATGCATATTTAATTTTTGATAATTTATTAGGGAATTACAAACAATTTAAGCATGGCCGATTTTTCGCTTAGTCACGCTAGACCCTGTGCCTCGGGCGCAACAGATTTGGGGGCGCAAAGTTTGAAGGACGAAAAAAGAAAATAAATCCCATTCGGCTCCAGCCTACTTTCCTTACGGCTGCCGGTTGCCAGTCCGGGACTCGGCGGGTTCATAGGTGGTGGATAATAGAAAGACTCTCCAAAGAACAAAAACGAAGAAAGGTAAGGGAAAAGGGTAAGAGAGTTAAGGGGAAAACCTTCTCGAACCAAAAGTGGCAAGGTAAGAATTGAAGGAGTGGGGTTCTCTGGGTATAGTTTGGGGGAGGGTGTAACAATTTGAAGTGCAAAGGGCGCCGGTGAGGTTAAAAACGGCCCTGAATTTAAGACCCATTTCAAGAAAGGGTCAACTAACCATATTGGCTTCAACCATGTGAATTAAAGTTATTGGTCAATTCGTTTGTTTGTTCATCTATAAAGATCAGTTAACAATGTTAACATAGAATAAGACGATGAACTCCTGATCTGTGTTATTTACATACTACACTTTTCTTTGTTCAGTTGAATCACAAATCTTAACTGTTTATTTTATGAGAATTTCAATTCATTTTCATTAGAATGCCACGTAAAAGAGTGACCTCAAATATTTATTTATTAATTTCTTAAAATTGAAAAAAAAAAAATGTATTAAACATATTTCGTCATCGATAATAATTTAATTACCAAATTCATACAAGGTTTTTTTATCTAATTTTGGTCCCAATCATTAATTTTTAATTGGATTAACAGCTGTTGTTTTAAGGAACTAACGAGTTGGTTGATTTAGTAATAAATTCCAAATGGTTTTGAGTTGAATTTTACAATTTGGGTTATCCACATTATGAGTCAAAATGTCTGCTTACTTTATCAACAATTCAACCAACAAAATTTTCCCCAATTCAATTATTTGCATTTTATAACGTATTTGGACTACAAATTAGTCATAATTAGTATCCCATCTCCGGGATATGAAATCAAAGTTATGTTACTCGTTGCTAATCTGATGCGTGTCTCACTCAAAAACCGAGAGTTCTCTTTGATCATTTTCTATCACCACCATCTCATTTTCTAAGCGAAAATCTTGTTAATAATCTTCCCTAAGATTTCCTCTTAAAGTCGAAGCAATATTAACGAAGAAGATAAAATAAAAGCACGTTTTTCAATAGAGCTTTACTTGTTACCGATCACCGATGAAAGCTGTGCTTCAATCTATTTTCTTAGCTAGTTTCGAGGAATGGATATTGATATTGAAATAAGTAAAGCTTTTCTCAGGTCCTCAAGGGTCTACCGAACAGAAAGTTTGGGAACCTTTGTTTTAGACGTCCACCAAGCTAGACCACCCAAATCGACCCATCGCATTAATACCTAGTCTTTTTTTTCTCCTTGACTACCCCTGAGGTGACTTCAGTTGCAGACAGTGGCATATTTAGGTTTAAAGCCACCCCGGGCTGTTAAAATTGGCCTTGACTATCGCAAGTATACATGAACTCTTTGCAGTGAAATACCCACAGCGGTTTTACGTCAAATGGCTATCAGAGAATTTATGTGAGATATAAACTTAATTTTATTTTTGTTCCATACACACAACTTCAGATTAATCGATTTGAAATTGGTAACAACCAATTTTTTAGGAGTCATACCAATATTTAGGGCGAGTTTTCAAATCGGGATTTGTATTTAAACCGAATTTAAAAAAAGTAACTAATGAAAAGATATTGCTCCGTTAAGATTTGGTAGAATAAAAAATTATTTTTCGCCGTTCCCAAAATTATGCCGCTCTGGGCTATAGCCCAATTAGCCTTTATGTAAATAAATACAACTCTGGTTGCAGACAAGGCTTGGAGGAAAACCCAGATAGATTGTAGCGGCTGCCCTGGACGGACTACTTCGACCATAAGGTCCATTGTGATGCCTGTGAGTGGAGTGGAAGGAATTTTGTGTATAGACTAGGAATAGGGAATATGCATGAAAATTTTTTTTCACATTTATTTTCAGAATATGAAAATACTGTAATAATATTTAAAAACGAAATTAAAATCCTACAAATATCAAGGAAGCTATAAGCTTTTAAAGATTATTATCTGTCTCTTTCTTGCAAAAATACTAAAAACGGAGTTTTACGTGTATTTTAAATGATGAAAGTGTAATATGACGTCACATAACATATCAAGAGGGCAATCACTCTCTTTGTTTAATCGGGAATTTCAATCATTCATATCTCGCTTATGTTTAAAGTTATTTAAAAAGTAATTTTACCTTGATATTTGTCAAGTAAACATGCTTCAACTCAAGTGAAAAAAAATTTTCATGCATATTCCCTATTGGTAGGTTGTGCGGCTGCAGGCGACTTTGATAGGAACTATGCCGATATTGATCTGGAGTTCGTGAAGGAAACTGCAGAAAACCTGCTCAAACATAGCCGGTTACTTCGTTCTTGTCCATACGCCGACAGTTTAGTCAATTAACCGCCCTTTTTTTAAAAAATATTTGACAAACTGCCGGTATCGGGATTCGTACCCATAACCTCCCAGTTCCAAGTAGATACAACGCGTTAGACCGCTCGGCAACTTGGACGGTCAATTAAACCTTACGTAAATACAACTTTGGTTGCAGACAAGGTTTTGAGGCAGCTTTAGGATTGATAAAAATAAAAACAAAAATTTATTACAATAAAACAATTTTCATTTTGTTTATTTGTTTCTTCATTTATAATAACATATAAGTACATCTTTTTTAAATAACTTGGATCACTATAATTTTTTTTTTTTAATGTTTTTTTTTTATTTATTTTTTTTAAAAACTCACTACAAATCGACTAGGTAAACTAACTCAATCCACAAAATAAATATTTTTTGAATCTTATATATTAATTAGAATATATAAGTAATTTTTTTGTTTGTTTTTAGTTTTTTTGTTTTTATATATAAGATAATAATACTTTCAAAAATCACACCATTTTTCTTTTACATTTTTTTGTTTGTTTAATAGGTTTTTTGTGTTTATTGAAATAGGTGCTATGATGACCCCACCTCACCCACCCACACCCATAGATATTATCCACACAAATAGCCTAGAAATTTTTTGGAGGAAAATTTTATTAATGATCAGAAAAATTATTGAGTCCAGCTCTCGTTCTGGTTATACATAAAAATAATATATTTTTATTTTGGTTATTTTTTTTAATAGAAAATTGAGTCCTAAATCTTTTTTTTATTTACAATTTTTTTTTTTTTGAAAGAAAATATCAGGAATTAGATTTGAAAATCGTGCTCCTTGAATATCAAATCGTATTTTCTTTTATACTCCAAACTTTCCTGTTTATGTTCGCTTTAACATCGAGCAAGTATTTAGAGCCTATTCGACGTATTCGCTGCTTTTCTGTAGATCATTTTGTTTTTGATTTAATGTTAAATATCAGAATTAACTCATATGTCAAAATAAAATTAAGGTTTGTTCCAACTTAAGAATGTTCCAACATGAAACCACTTTTCGACAGATTTTTCTCATTTTTTTCACAGGCTAAAAATAACGTTTCCTAATAAATCCCGAAGTTTTAGAATTTTTGACCGTTTAGAACGCGAGATAATTAATAACGAAGTAATCATTCTCCATCACTCTCTCTCATTAGATGCATGTAAAACTTCATGCCAACTCGACAGAATTTATAAAAACTAGGAGAGTAAAGATACATATTTATTAATTAAATTTAAAAAATCGCGTTTTACCGTTTTGTTTTCGAAACATAAAAATTTAAAATTATTTTTTATTTCAAAATTACATTAATTTGTATATATGAATGGTGCATATATCTATGTGTTGTGTATGTGTATTTATGTATTTGTTCTATAATAATAAGACAGTGCTGGACTACCTTAACGTGCATTTTTGTAATTGACGATCGAATAGAGTGAGGTCAGAAATAGTTTCGTGACTGGATTTTGACGGTACGTTTTTAATCCTAAAGAGGCGTCAAATATTTGAGCGTCAATGCTATTAGAGTAATTAAAAGTAAGGTTATATAATTTGAAAATAGAAATGTTTATAGCTTCACGTTTTTTTTAAATTTATTTGAACAATTTTGTATTGCATTGTGAGTGCTTCATAAGAGTTGATTAAAGCTCAGCAATGTTAAGCTTTATTGATCTGATGCTAGCGACAATCCTGGGACGTTATGTCGTCATTTGCCGCTCTAATCGAGCGTCAACCATAGAAATGCCATAGAGATAATATATACATAGAGTAGGCAAGCCGAGACAAAAGTTGTCCTGCAGATAGAAAGAGTATCGATGAGGTATCGCTATCTCTTTAGAAAGAGACAAGTATACCTCATCGATGTTCTCTCTCTTTCTATTGACGGGACGTTACCACTTACGCATGCGCCTATGACTTGACTACTCTATACATATTATATCTATGAAAAATGCACCTTAACTTGTACATGGAATATTCCACTTCTGACGCCATATTCTATTTGAACGTGTTGCTCAGACTTTCCCGTCTTAACTCCAATGCAACTTTCATACAACAATATAATTACACAGCGAGCTAACCCCCTCTCTACCATGTTCTGCGATGACATAAACGATTTGAATTGAGGTTATGTAAATAAATGTCAAAGATTTCAAGGACATCTTTAGGTTAACCATTTCCTGAGGTGCTAGTTCAATGAATTAATGAGAACAAAATGCATTGACGAAGTAGACGAGATCTTTCGTGTCGCGAATAGTTTTCAGAGCGGAAGAAGACGCTAGTTGAATAATTAATCTACGTTATTGAACAGATTGTGGTTTTTTACAGAAACATTGTTTTTTACAACATTGTAGAAATTGTTGAAGATAACATTTTTATAAAATACAACAAAAGGATCTAGCATCAGGAAATTAGTTGTTTCCATCTGATTCAATTAATGATACAATTTTTATCGAATATGCATCATTGATTTTCCTATCCCTCTTACGAAAATCCAACCGGTTCATTTCATCCAATTCCTAACATTTAATCGTCATGTTTAAAATTCAGGCATATTTTTAAATATCTTAAATTCCATACTTTAAAATTTCAGAAATTTAAGACTCAAAATATGAAGCAAAAAAAAAAAACACAATCATTAATAAAATTTTGGATATATACGATAATATACAATTAATTTTTATACATAATTTAAAATTCACTAAGATATTTAATAAAGTTGGGTCCACTGGGTCCATTTCGTGTTTAAATGTAAACTTTTTATACATAATTTTAATAGGAAACCTTACGCAAAGCTATACTCAGATGGCAGCACTGTAATATAAGGGAGGATTCAACGCTAAAAGCTTAAATCATACGATACAGAGAGAGAATCAAACAAAGTTTGTGAAGACAAAGACAGCTTTAGATCGTATTCAGAGTCTAAATCTTTAACAAATGTTATTTCCTTTGAATTTTGGCTACAAGACTCAGTATTTTTAGACAATATTTGATTAATAATATTCTTAGAAATAAATCGATCTCTACAATTTCACATCCAAATACATAACCCTGTTGAACAAGGTGTGTTCAAAAAGTAAGGTGACGTCAATTTTTGGGGGCTACGTAAATTAGATTTTCGTTTTTTTATTTTGTTGTGTTGGTACTCGTCCCGAACATATGTTCACAGTTTCAACTATATAGCATTCTTTGTTTGTTTGTGAGAGGCATAAAAGTTCGAAGTGTTTTTTTTTTCAAAGAATTTGCATCAAATTTTGTGAAAAAAAATGGAATTAAGTGCTCCAAAACACTCGAAATGTTGACAGTGGCATATGGTGAATCTGCTCTGAGTAAAAAAAAAGTTTATAAATGGTACAAGCTCTTCCAAGAAGGCCGAGAAGACGCCATCAAATGTCAAGATTTTCTTCACTGTTTTCTTCGATTACCTTGGCGCAGTGCATCAGGAATTCTTACCACAAGGTCGTACGGTCAGTAAAGAGTATTACCTTGAAGTTATGCGCCGTTTGCGAGAAGAGATACGAAAAAAACGTCCGTAATTGTGGAAAAACACTTCATGGCTTTTGCATCACGATAATGCACCTGCTCACTCATCGTAGCTTGTGCGTGATATTTTGGCCAAAAACAACACCACAATCATGCCTCAGCCACCAAATTCACCGGATTTAGCCTCTTCCGACTTTTTCCTGTTCCCAAAACTGAAGAGACCCATGAAAGGACGGAGATTTGCAACGATTGACGAGATAAAAACTGCATCGCTGGAAGAGCTCAAGATTATACCAAAAAGTGCTTCGAGGATTGAAAAAAGCGTTGGCCCAAGTGTATTATATCTGAGGGGGATTACTTTGAAGGGACCAACATGAATATTGATGAATAAATAAAAAGTTTTTAATAAAAATATAAAGTCACCTTACTTTTTGAACACAGCTCGTATATTTATACAGTCAATTAAATGTCAAATTTTATTTGCCTCATATAACATTAGTGCCACTAGCGGAAGAAATTTGCAATAAAGTTCCCTATTAAGTTCATAGAGTTCAGTAGACGATTCTCTGAACTCGAATTTTACATACAACAAGAATTAGTAACAATTATTTTTTCCATTATTTTCTCCCTAGAATACGTTTTTGTATTTTCATTTTTATAATTTTTTTTTTTAGTATAAAATAAGGCAAAATTTTTTTTTATATAATTTTTGTTGGTTTGTTTTTGTCTATTTGTTGTGAAAAGTTTCTAAATCCTTTCTGTATTATAGGAATTTTCTTTAAAAAAAAAAAGAAAGAAAAAAATTCAGAATTTCAAACATCTTAAGCATTTTTTTTTATAGATTAATAACATTTTACGCATTTATTCATAACTAAAAAGTTTTCTTTCGGAATCTAGAAAATATGTTACACAGTTCAAAATTGGAGCCATAAAATCGTGCCGTAATACGGGCCAACACGATTCGATTAAGTCAATACACATTTATTCCAAAGTACATAGCCGAATGGGTTTATAGAATGGATTATTCGGAGCTCTACCACTTGGATATGCTTTCTGGTGAGTGAATTATAAATTAGAGCTAGTAGTCGATGTTTTCTGCCTCAACCCCGTGACATACCCTTCGACTTCTAAGTTTCGTGGTCGCACTCTGGCGAACAACTTTGCAACTACTGTTAGTAGGTTGAGATATTAAGCTCCGCCCCTGTCAGAGATCACAATATCAAATAAAAATTCTCAAACATGGTGGCTATGAATTTTTATGTACATAAAAGAAGTCTCGAACGATAGAGTCATCACCGTTTAAGTCAAAACCGCTGTGTCTAGCAAATTGAGCTTTGAGAGGATATGCCTTTAACAATATTGACCTTCGTATAATTCATTTATTGCCTCGACTATTTTCTGTTGATTTAAACAACGATCAACTGTTTAAACCAGCGTCATTTTGATTTGAATATTTCGAGTACCTTAATAGTTGATTATTAATAGTATAGTTGATTTTTTCGTTCGGTTTTTGAGAAAATGTTTCGAATGAAAGTTGTTAGTAACGGATGATTCAATTAGAGGTACTTTTTTGTCTATGGATTTTTTGACAGATGAAGCGTGAGTCGTGTTAACCTATCGTGGTATTTTTGTTCAGTATAGTTTGACATTTCATCATGGAAACACTTAGCCCGGCACAGCGTCAGTCTTTTGGCTCTTGAAAAGCTTGAAGAAAATTCACTGTTTTCGACAAAAATTTTGTTTAGTGATGAGGCACATTTCTGGCTTAACGAATATGTCAACAAACAAAATTGCCGCATTTGGTCTGAAGAGCAACCTGAAGAGATTCAAGAGTTGCCATTACGTCCAGACAAAACTACGGTTTGGTGTGGTTTATGGACCGGTGGAAAAAAAACGTAAATGTCAATGGTGCCATGATAACGGACTATTCGTTTCCTGAAATAGAAGCCGGGATCTCCAGGACATTTGGTACCAACAAGACGGCGCTACTTGCCACACAGCACGTGAAACCATGGCTTCATTGCGAGAATAATTTGGTTAACAGTTAATTTCGCGCTTCGGACCGGTGAGTTTGCCGCCTAGATTCTGTGGCATCACATCCCTAGACTTTTTCCTTTGGGGCTATAAGAATAAGAACCTAAAATATTCTTAAAAAATAAACTAAATCCCCCTTCAAGGGTAACGAGCAACTGTGTATGAAACTAAAATTGATTTCTAACTAAGTTTTGCATATTTTAAAAGGCGCACTTTGATTATAAATTGCTCAGTTTTGAGATCATAAGTACATTCTAATACAGAATAAGGCTAACTTTTATGAGGGCAGTATTTGTTTAATATGGCTTTTATTGTGGGCAGTTTAGACTAAGTACAAAAAATGGCCCCAATTTTCTGAAACTGTGTAAACATATTCAACAAAATTATTCAACTTTTTTTGGTTTCAATTTAAAATTTTTAAGTACGATTAAGTACAAAACATTTTCGATTTTTGGCACTATTTCTCAATACAATTTACGTTGAATAATTTTTTTTGGAATTTTTCTTTGGTGATTACAAAAAAATTTACATAATTCTAAAACGAAATTTAAAAAAAAAAAAAAAACAACAACATAACTATAGAAATATTACTTGTATTTTTCGGGTTTTTGGATTAAATTGTCATTTTGAAAATAAATGTGAGACATCAACCTCCTCCAATTGTTTGTCAGTGAATTTTTTCCAGCCAAATTTGATATTTTTTTACTGGACACCACAAAAAAACGTGATTTAAGTACACACAGAATATCAAATATGGAACATACTGCCTTAATAAATTGACATGAACTTGGTTCTTTGGAAGACGATAGCTTTCAAATCATACTTCGATAGCTTAATTTAGCTTTGATAACTTAATTTATCAAGATATAAATTTTCAAATGTTAAAATAATGAGAGTTGCACACATAATCATCACCAAGGTTGAGAGAAAGTAAATTACCGAACATTTGTTTTGCGTTAAGTATCTTATAGTTCTAGGGAGTGTGACATCAGGGATAAGACAACACAACCATTAAGGACGTTCATTTACCACGCTAAAGTCAAATGAGTACTATATTTAATACAATTTATTTAGGATTTTAAAAAAGTTGTAAACTATATCAATAATCTTACAACGATTTATAACCTTTTTTTATTTGTCCTAAAAATTTTAAAGTATTTATTGTCAAATATCAGCAACTGTAAATTAGAAATTGATTTGACTTGATGTGACAGGTTTGACAGTAAACTATGTTGTATATTTGTGTGTGTGTATATTTTTTTACTGTGCGCACTCACCAGTTTTCAAAATATGGTGGCAAAAACAAACCTAACAAAAAAGTTTTAATTTTATTAAATAATTAATTCAAACGTTCGTCAACACTATTTTTTTAATGCAATTATATAAACTGCATACATCACAGGACACATATAAACATTATTTATTATGGTGTCTACTTTAATAATATAGTTATTATAATTTTAAGTACAAACAAATTCTGTTCTCCGTAAGACGCTGTATTAAAAGTTTGATTTTTAATCGATAATTATTCTTTGAAATGATCGTCAGCAGATGTTAAATTTTTGAGGGAGGATAACTACTGAATTGAGCTATTCAATTCACTAAACAAAAATTTTATCTACTATTAAGCCTCATATATGAACGTCCTTAAAATAAATCGTATAA
This sequence comes from Nineta flava, assembly GCA_963920215.1. NCBI lineage: Eukaryota > Metazoa > Arthropoda > Insecta > Neuroptera > Chrysopidae > Nineta > Nineta flava. Next base: position 16,199,767 of record OY986046.1, on the reverse strand, counting down.
GTTCATTGTGTTTCTCTGAGGACACACTTACTAAATGGTCAGCAGTGTAACCAAATTGGGGATACCCTAATTTTAGTGGATTTAATAATATAATTCATAAAAAAACATTTTGTATTCTGATTCTTTATATTCAACTTGAATAAAAAAATTTAAAAATATGATAGTCCCAAGAATATATCGCCTAAATTTTCTACTAAGCTTTATTAAATCCACTAGAGTTAGGGGAAAATCCCAAAATCTGACAGCATTTACTAAGCAAAAAGGAGTCACAATCTTAGTTGCTTGGCATCTGTCAAGTGTCCTGGCAAAAAACTAAGATATATTTAGTAACTTGCACACTTTACTAAGAACTTTGTAGTGCTGAACACGACCAATGTTCATTTCTATTACGAAAATTTTCAGATATCACAATAATTAAATGTATTTTACTGTAATTTACATTCTGTTTTTTGACATTGTAAACGTCAATCCTTAAGTGTATATTTTAACATTTGAAATAATAGCAATGCAAATTGGCAGCATAAATGGCGGGAAATTTTCAAACGAAATAAAAAAAAATTTCGAAAATTGTTTTCAAATTCAAGTAGTATTTCAACAGAGTATCATAAAAAATTAAGTAAAATTGATTTTTGAACAAAATTAATTTAAGTAGCGAAAGAAAAAAACATTGTCTTAAAAAATTTAACTATAATTATTATTCAAGATCGTTTGTTAGTTTCAAATCAAATCTCTTTAAAATTTTCTATAGCGCGTTTTCTGGTATCCTTCTTCCTAATCTAAGTACCGATTGATCACAGAAAGTGTACTGATTAGTCTAGTCAACAAGTTAAAAAACGTGCTAATTCTTGCTACTGCGAATTAACACGTTTAACACATAACGAGTTCAACGAGCTATCGCACGTATTTTAATTCGCAGTAGCAAGAATTAACACGTTTTTTAACTTTTTGACTAGACTATGATTGGCTGGGTGCACAGTTATTGAGACTAGCGACAATGTGATAAAAATGCTGCATAACACTATGGGGCGGATTCAAAACTCGACTATAGTTTGTCATGTGGGTCTATAATTGATCAATATTTGTGAGACGATTTATGTCCCAGCTGAAGTTTTCCACATTGTTGAAAGATGGATTTTATATAAAAATTAAATATTTACAGAAGCCATCTTTTAATCACATGACGAACAGGAGTTTTGAATCCGTCCCGTAGTTTTGAGCATATTTAGGATATTGTCGCTAGTCTCGGCAACTGTGCACCCAGCCAATACTAACCAACGAACGTATAATTTGGTAATATCTACAACATTCCGGTTTTCTCTTTAAGTACTCATTAAGATAATTTTCTTCACCATGTGAACAAATAAAATCAAAACATTTTTTGATCCAAATTATCTCAATTTGGATCAAATAATTCTTTAATATTTGAAAGAATTTTTAATTTAACAAAAAAAAAAAGGAACCTGCTAGTTTTATTGCACGCTAATACTTATTTAGTGCTTACCTTAAGTAAAATCTTTTTTTGCTTTAAATTTTCTCGCTATTTTCATTTAGGATATGTTTTTCAACGGTACAGGCTGATAGTATTTATTTTTCTCCTCCCCTATACATCTCAGCGACAAAGATTTACGATTGGGATGTTTTTTTTTTAAGGTGATCCATTTAAAAAATATGATATTGCTGAAAAACTCAGTAATTACACCTTTTATACACTGCAGATTCGAATCAAAAACTATTTATAACATACAGAAATTTATAATGATGTCATAAAAATATTAAGTCATTTGATTTTCATCATGTTATTTTCTTTTAAAAGGTTAAGGACGTTCATCAACCTGACAAAACAGTTTTAATTTTATTAAATAATTAACTCAAAAGTTCGTCAACACCATTTTTTTAATGCAATTATATAAACTGCATATTTCAAAGAATATTTATAAACATTATTTATTATGGTGGCTACTTTAATAATATAGTTATTATAATTTTAAGTACAAAACAGTTCTGTTCTCCATAAGACGCTGTGTTAAAAGTTTGATTTTTAATCGATAATTACTCTTTGAAATGATCAACAGGTGTTAAATTTTTGAGGGAGGATAACTACTGAATTGAGCTATCCAATTCACTAAAACAAAAATGTTTATCTACTATTAAGCATCATGTATGAACGTCCTTAAAATAAATCGTTTTGATCATTGTTTATGAACATGATTTAGTTACACTGATTTAAAAACTAGTTTATTGTAGGATCACCTTAAAAAATTTCAAACTTCACTCGTCGAAAAAGATCTGGGTTCACGACCGTTAAGTACAATTGGTTATAATTCGTTCGAAAATTCTTGATTGTCTTTCTTTGATTTTTTTTTCGATAACATTCTTTAGTTTTAGACCCCCTTTAAATTTGGCTAATCCCCTTTCGAAATCTTTCAAAATTTCGATATTTTTAATTTAAATCCGATGATATTTTGCATTTCTGGAATGTTTATACTTCGAGAGACTTGTAATTCAAGGTTTTTGCCCGATTTGATCAATATCACAAATCATTCAGGACATATCTCAAAATTTGGTAACTATGTTTTACCGACAAATACGATCAACCCGTAATGCAATGCTTCTCGTAAACCTCGATTTCAAGTTGCACAATTTTAAAAGAAGTTACATTGTACACTCGAATGCAATACATTTGAAACTACTATAAATATATGTCATTTATTTGTACATTACATATAAATAATAGTACTTAGAATGTTCCGACTAGTTGAATTTCTGTGCTTAACTGTGCCATACTAACCATAACTAATAACCATAACTAATCACCAATTTAAGACCGAATCGAAGGTTTAAAAAAAAATTCATTGCGTAGGAGCTGCTTCAACTTAGCGAATTTCCTTAGAGTACATAAATCACTCTCTAGCGGTCACAATTTTAGTCTGATCAAAGTGAAATGTCGTATCTGATATGATTTTGGTATTTGCAAGTTCAATTTTTTAAATAAATGGCATAGGCAAAGGGGGACGCGGGACATAGAGAAAGAAGAAAACGCAAAATATCTCTCCTAATATTAAAAAAATCGAAAAATGTATAAGGAGTAAAGTTGTAGAAAATCAAGTTTGCTACAATTCACTACCTGATCATTTTTTCTCAAACTCTAATGGGTATAGAGATATTTAGAATTTAACTTTCAATTTTAATTCGTAAATATTTCTGTCAATGTTAGGGCAACAGAAAAATGATAAGAACCAAAATTATAGTAAAATTAATTATCTATAACTTTACTTCTTGGACATTTTTCGTTTTTCCAACATTAAGACAGATATACCAAATTTTGTATTTTTCCCTCCCTCTAAACCAGCCTTTTCCCTTGTCCGATTTTTCCCATTAACGAACTCGACCATTCAAATACCAAAAGTACCTTACATACCCAATTTTGTTCCAATCGGATTAAAACTGTGACCGCTAAAGCGATTACAGACACATATATACATATATATATAAATTTTAGAGACGGTGATTATCGACATCTATTGGTAGGATCGATGGACATTTGAAGAAATTTTTGCGAAATTGTGACTTTGATACGAGACCAATACCTCTATTTCCATTCAGGAAATTCGCTAATAAAAAGAGCAATGAATACATTTAACTTCCATAGAAATTATTTATTACTGACTTGTCTCATTTTCTAGATGATTATATACACATTTCGGTTATCAAGCAATCATCTTAAGTATATAAACAAATTTTAATGTTTATTTAGGAACTTTTAATACTGATAATCTGAGGATTGGGGTCATAAATTACCCTAATTTTACACATGTACACTCTTGCCTCATAGCGCCATCTATACTGTATTTATTCGAAATATTTGGGATTCTTTAGTAAGAGACATTCTAGTTATAAGAGTCAATAAATTACACTGATCTTGAATAAAATTAAATATCAAATACAGATGGATAGCAAAATTCCTTCCACTTCCCTCATATCCTTAGGCATCACAATGGACCTTAAGGTCGAAGTGTATCCCGTCCAGGACAGCCGCTACAATCTATCTATCTAAGATGGTAATAATCTTTCACTGTCAAATGAAAACAAGACATTATATTACAGAATCCAGGAATATAATGAGGGATTCGAAATTTCTACAAGATTCTGTTGATCGAGGAATCAATTTCCAGAGATCATAGACACCATTGTGATTTCGTTAATGGTATGTCAGCAAATTACGAAGTTTGTAGTGATGTAAACAAGCAAAATTTTCGAATTTGAAGACTTGAAAATAAGGATCCCAATAGAAAACATCTTATTTCGGTAACGAGACACAATAAAAAATTTCCCGTTCACATCAAGCGTTCAAAATTGGTCAGGTTTAACGCCTTTACTTTTTAGAATTAAAGAACGAAACTAGTCGCGTTATTCGCGAGATATCGCAGGATCTGTATCGAAAATTTGTAACCATCAATTGAAATCACATGCTGTAATTTACGTGAATTTTTTGACATCGTAAACTATCTAATATATATAACTACCCAATCCTGCTAATAATGATTCCTTAATAATCGAAATACCAACTTAGAAAATTGGATCAATCTAACAATAGATAATTTATGTACCTAAAAATATAATCGATTTTCTTCAAATTACTTACAAAAACAATTCGAATTAATTTGAAAAAAAAAACCTAATTTTTTTAGTGCCAATTCATAAGTAAAAAAATACTTTAGGGCCACAAGAGAAAAGACATAAATGCAGAATTAGAAAAAGAAAATTGAAAGAAAATATTAACTATATGAAGCTTGTATTAATAACCAAAAAATTTCTTTTAAAACTCAGCTATTTTTAAAAGTATCTAATTCAAGCATAGATTTAGTACCATTCCGTGTACCCGCAAAATCCTGATTCTTTTTCACAAAACGATTCGGTGTTTGAACCTGATTGATCAGATCACCTCCATCACCCAAATCCGACATGATCGGTGCTGATGTCTCAGACGTTACAACAATAGTTGGATTGTCTTCAACGAAACAATCAAGAATTTTATTCTCCGCACTAAATGCATTCGTTTGCTCAACAAGTAAATTACATCCAGCATTGCAAGCATCTTCCTGACGTGATTTCTGCCGAGACATCAAATTAAAGTTATCACTCAAAACGGGCCAATCGTATTCACGTTTTAAATCCGATTCAATTTTTAAGAATTTCTTTTTCGATTTATTGATATCGTGGAACATGTGTCGTAATTTTTTGAATACAACATAATCCAAAAAGAAATATTCTAAAAAGCATGCAATTATAAAATTGAGTAATGCGTAACCAATTAAAATGTATTGAAACGAATTTATATCCCAAATATCATGTTCCATTTCCTCCATAACGTAAGTTGTATTCGAAACGAAATCAAATAAAGGCACAGTTGCGTTATCATTCTTTACATTATGCAACGTACTATTACGATTTGGTAGCACTAGCTCAAAGTGTTCGATGAAAAATTCACTCGGAATTAATGTTAAATATAATGAAAATACTGTTAGACCAATTGCACTAATTATGAAACCGACGTTTGTCCACATTGGCTTCCGATACGGTTTCCCTTTTGAGAATACAATAGCCAGAGTGATATATTGAAAACTGGATACTGTGAATATTGTAAAATTTTCCACACATCCCACCGAAATCTTTTTATATTCTGGATCGAATGGTACATACCATGGTTGTCGCTTTAAATGTGTGAATGCGATTAATTGGAAGATGCCAACTAAAATCATTTGAATGATTAAACTTAACACCGGTGTTAGACCAATCAAACTGTTTAGTGGACGTTCTGGGACAATTTTCTTTGTATATGCTTCAGATTTACCAAAAAAGTAGGCGAATACCGTAATTACAAACAGATCTATGTATAAAAATTCCAAATCGGTTAGATTTGATTCAATACTGTATAATAACATCACTGAAATGAATTGAGTCAACGAATAGGCAGCCATGTACTTAAAAATTGAAAAAGATGTGACCAATGCAGCGCGACCATGACTGATAACACTGGTTATCGCTGTGATATTTGGTGTTTTCGATGTAAATGGTGAAGCAACACTGGATTCAGTGTCAGACAGCGAAATACCACAATGAGCGGAACGCAAAGCACCAACATCGTTTGCACCATCGCCGACCATTGCCACGTAGTATCCAAGTGCTTGAAGTTCTTGTATTAAGGATTGTTTTTGATCAGGACTCATGCGAGCGAAGACAACACCTCGTGTAGTAATACGTGGAATTAAATCGGGGAAATAACGACGTACAACTGCCCATGATTTTCCAGTCATCGCAAAACGATAGTTTGCCGTTGAGAGAACTTCATTTTTGGTGTGTGGTGTCGGTGGCATGTCAATATGGATTGAATCTGTTTGGGAAAATATTTGGATTAGTTACAATTATTCAAGCATTAATTAAAAAAGTAGCTTGGTTAAGAGAGATTTTGATAGAAATTTTATTAGTAAGATTCGCTTTAAAATATCATTTCATGGCACATGGTCCAAGAAAATTTGGTTAAAAATATTTTTTTTTGGGGTACTTTTTCATATTGCAACAAAATCGTAGGAGATTATCCCTTCTAACAGGTTTTTAGGATTAAATTTTAAGTTTTTGCTGCTGTAAAATAAAAATATATCCAATTTTCCTAAATATGGATATATCAGAAAAAAGTATATATTTTTACATCAGTGGCTCGTGGATACAGCGACAAATCATTAAAAAACGGAGTACCAGTAAATTGAGAGAAACCCACCTATTCTGATAAAATGATCCATCTTAAAATAAATAAATAATAATATTTTTGAAACTTACTAGTGACGTCAGTGTTCACAGTACAGGATTCAATTGTTGCTAGGCTGGCAACGCTTGAATTATCGGCGTCGGAACTTAAAATACTGTAATCAACAGCACTAACACTCTGTAAAAACAAATGAAAAATCAAATTTTATATTTAGTGCAACCAACAAAATGGTTAGGTTATGACACGTTATGTAATAAAATAATGGGGTTTAACCTCCGTTTTTGAGACACGATGGTCTATAACAGAGGTCTATTATTTTTCAACCTTTATTAATTTTTACTTAACATTTTTAATTATGATGTGAGTGGAGGATCAGGAATTCGTACGCAGACTAGGAATTGGTAGGTGTGCGGCTGCAGCCGACTTTGATAGGAACTATGCCGATATTCATCTGGAGTTTGTGAACGAAAACTGCAGAAAACCTTCACAAGCAAAGCCGGTTACTTCGTTCTTGTCCATACGCCGACAGTTTAGCCAATCAACCGCTCCATTAATTTTTAATTGACATACTGCCGTTGTTGGGATTCGAACCCATAAACTCCCAGTTCCAAGTAGACACAACGCCTTAACAAGCGCGGCTACTTGGCTAGTCATGTAAATCAATCCTATGCTTCTACTAAAGGAAATCGAATTGTATGAGGCGTTCTTGGGATTTTTTTGACTTAGAACTTTTGCGATAGGAATTACAACTTACAAAATTATGAAAATACTTACATTTGGTAAACATAAACCACCATTTTGTGTACGATGTTGTTCTGCATAATAATTTTTTGGACTATTAATTTGCAAAAAAAATACTTCTGGTGAAGATGAATTCTCATCAGGCCCAAATGCATCAATTGTAATTAACCTTTGATTATCGGTTATTATTTTACATTCTTTGGCAACACTTATTGCTGTTAATAGATTATCACCTGAAATTAAAATTTTCCAATTATATTCATGTCAAAATTTTGACCCGGTACCCAGATCAGCCTGACTGTGTTATTCAGTGCCAGGCGGTTCAGTTCCTCGAAGCATTCATAGACTATCCTCGATTGGAATCTTGATGCCTCAAGGGCCCGAAGTGCGGCCTGACTATTTGAGAAAATGCTGATATGTGCCCCACTGTAACCTTTCGTGTTACAGATCTGGGCACCTTTCAGCGTGGCGAAGATTTATGATTGAAAAATCGTCGCATATTGACCAAGAGGAATCGAATTGTTTTGACAGTGATTACTCAATATTTATGGGATCCCAGTTGCATTTTATTACCATTAAATATCAATAGTTTTTTTTTAAAATCCGCAACATATACATTTTTTTCTTTTAAATTAATTTGTTAAGTAATTAAGTTTAAGTAAACCATGCATGTTAAAAATTTCAACTTTGATTGCGAATATCTCGCTTCACAATCGATCTAAAAGTTTAATCCTTCTTTAAATAAATTAAAGGGCACTGAGCTTAATGTCATATTTCAATATCATCAAATTCTAAAGAAAAATGAGTTTACGAGTGAACTACCCTAAAAAAAGTTAACAGTAATAAAAAAAAAAAAACACTTACCTGTAACCATAATTGTCCGTATTTGTGCTGAATTCAACATTTTGATAACCGGTGTCGTTTGTGGCTTCAAACGATTCTCCAAAATAATCAATCCAACTAAATTCAAATCACATTCCAACATTTCACGACTAGCACGTTGAATTTTTGTATACGACATTTTATGTAACACTTTATGCGCTAACGCAATAACACGATACCCTTGTTGCGTATACATTTCTAAAGTTTCATGAAAATCGTCTGGCACAGAATTTATATTCACTAATGTTAATATCATCTCGGGTGATCCTTTACAAAAGTATTCAAAATATGGTGCACCCAATTTGCGTACAATCACCGACATACGCTGTAACGTACTACTAAATGGAAACTCACGTAAAATACCAATTTCCAGATTTTGTTGATACTCCTGAAAACTGTTATCCCCTCCATTATGTTTTAATACACGATTAAAAGCTCCACTACCATCTTCAGTCACGCTTTGTGTACGTTGTCGATTTGATGGGGGTCGTACAGTTGTTGGAAATATTGTATCAAACTTTGTATTATCGGATATATCAGGTTCTTCTAATGTCCATTTTGTGCTTTCGAACATTTTCAAATCCAAAGGATCACCACGCATTTCACCATCGATAATAGTTATCGAATGGCATGTAACCATGCCATACATGAAGACATCGTACGCCATATTTGCAATATCTTTGATAGGAACTTGAAAATATTTATTGATGATTGGAACAATACACAACATATCCAAACCGTCTTCGGTAAGTGTTCCCGTTTTATCGAAACACACACAATCTATCGATCCAGACACGTTTATAGTACGCGGAGAGATGCAGAAAATATTGTTACGCTTCAAACATCGTTGAGCGTACATGCGACCCACAGTCATGGCAGCCGGTAACGCTGGTGGCACAACAATTGTAATCAAATCTAACGCCTCAACAATTAATCCCACCACAGAAACACCTTTCAAAACTTTTGTTATCACTGTATAAATGAATCCAACACTTGCAATAATCGCTAACAGTACAATAAAACGATAACTATCTTTTTCGAAACGAAAATCAACAGGTGGCGGATACAATATACTACGCACCAAACCGCCTTTGGATGTTGAGAATCCAGTACGAATAACAATTGCTAATACTTTTTCATCACCAATGTAACGCGTTTGTAACACTTTTGTACCAGAGAATAATGTATGACGCGCATGCTCCTTGGAATCGTATATTATATTCACGGAATTGGTGATTGGCGTTTTGGTGACGGGTACACTTTCACCGGTCAGCATTGCTTCATTTAATATACAGTTGCCGGTGAGAAGAACAGCATCACATTGCATTGTACAGCCGTGTGGTGGTATTTCTAAAACATCACCTGGAACTAAATGCTCGGTGGAGATTGTTTCGTGCTCGGGTATCATCATACCATGTTCGTCAATTCGTGGACGTAGAACTGTTGCTATATCGGAGCTGTGTACAGTACTTTTTAAGTTACGTTGATTCTGAAAAATTAAGTTTTTGTTTTGTTTCAATTAGAAAATATGTTTTTAAATAATTGAGCACTTTATGGAACAAGGATTTTCTCAACTGTAGTACGCGCACCCCAAAGCTGAGCAGTACTTTAAGGTAATATATAATAAGTAGACATAATCGTCTTTCGAGGGCAATCGGTCACTCTAAGTCAATCCTCTGCAAATGACTGTAATTAAGTTAATTACACTCGAAAAAATGGAGCTTTCACTCCGTCATAAAATATACGAATGAAATGAACATGGAATATAGTTCAAAATCTTATATAGTACATTCATAAAAGTCCACAATAATGTTTATTATTTTTTGTCGTAAGTTAAAATTTAATTTAGGCCCGTCATACCGGGCCTAACAAAAAAGATATTTAAGAAAACAACCAGGGATTTCGGGTAATTAAGCTACCGCCGACAGAAATCAAATTTACCCGAAATCTCAGTTGTTTTCTTATTAATATTTCTATTTTCTATTGCGTGGCTTATTTTTATTCGTCTCATTTTATTCCAAGTGAAAATTATCAAAATATGTCAAAATATAAACAATAATTAATTCAAGACCCCCGTAATCCTCTCCCCCTGAAACTTTTACAATTGATTTATATGCACTTTAACTACATGTAAACAAAAAACCAAGTCTTAATCTTTTAGAAGCTTCAGTCAGTGCTCGTACATCCTTATTCATTTAATTGTTATGATTCTTGTTTTAAATTAATTTTTTGATCCAAAAACGATCGCACCCCATTAACACGAGAAAAACTATGGACCCGATTAAGTAAATAAAAGAAAATGTGACTTACTTTCATCGTTTGAATAATTGACATAACAATACCAAAAATACTCATCAACAAAATGGCTGTTGCATACTGGTAGTATTCATCACAGAACCATAAAATAAAGCTAGCAATTTGAAATATATAAAATGGATTCAATACTTCCAAAAATAAGAGTGTAATGACACCCTTCTCTGGCACATGTATATGATTTGGTCCATACACAAGTTTACGTGTAAATTGTTCGTGACTAGTTAAACCGACAGCTTCATGGAATATGTTGCTTGTTACAGATGCATCCAATCCACGTAACTTCACAAATTTATTCTCATCTTGATTCCATATGTAAATTATTTTCTTGCATGTGAAAAATGATAATTTATCAACATTTTTAAAAACTCCACCTATTAGTTAAAACAAAAAGCAAAATAGAAATTTTATTTAGTTTAAATCGATAACATTTTATGAGCAGGGAACTTGGGAAAATATGCCACTGTCTTTCAGGTAGGGATTACAAACTACTACACCAACTTAGGAAAGTGAATGATCTCACAAATGACGTCAAGAAGCTAGAGCGGAAGAAAACACTCGATAACTGGCAGCTAAGATGGCAAAACTCACTCACAGGACGATGGACAGCTAAACTAATACCTGATTTAGCGAAATGGATAGAATGTCAAAACAAGCTTCTATATGACGCAATTTTTTACCGGCCACGGACTCTTCAACGCGTATCTGTATCGTATGGGGCTTGTCGAAAGCCAAACCAGCTCATACTGCCTAGACGAATCGGAACGTACGTTCTTTCAATGCCACAGATGGTCGACTGAGAGAAAAAGATCTGGGACGTACGCTGATGACGTCGACGAGACGGAGCACTTAAATAGGCAGATAGGGCCAGGCTGAAGTAATGCGCAAGCAGTTTCCGGTCCGGACCCTTTCTATACAGAAAGGCAGAAAATATGAGGTTTTTTAGTGGGTAAAAATCCCACACTACCGACCTTCATCTTCAATAAGCGGTGTCTTATTAAAGATTTTTCCTCCTCGAACGAAAAAAAAACGTAGAGATTACAAAAACCAAAACGTATACATTCACTCGAAGCAGCTCTAAGAGACTTATCTATCAATGAAATCATCTCAGGAGGGAGTCAGTGATTGCCTAAGGCATGGTGACCATAGATTCATTAAAACAAAATTCCCTGACTTTTCCAGACATCTAATTTCAAAATTCCCTGACTAAATTTAGAAATTAGACAACTATAAATAAGGTTAAGTTATTCAGTGATCAGCTGGTGTTTTTCGTACCATTAAGTTTACTTTACCGATATGTAAAACAGATAGTATTATACAGTACGCTAGATGGTATGACAATCGCATCCGCGCCAATTTTTTAATCCATTACGAAATAAACGGAAAAATTCTTACGAGTTTTGTATTAATAAGTATACTAAATTACATTTTTTTTCTCCAGATTTTCAGTAAAATTCCCGGACTTTTCAAGTAAATTAAAAATTCCCTGACATTTCCAGGTTTTCCAGTTTTGTGGTCACAATGTAAAGGAACTACTAGAGCTGGAAAACCGGGAGTAACGTTAAATTTATCTGGACACCAGAAAACAGTGGTTTCCAAAGTTGTAAATAAAAGTGTTAGATGGCACTGCAAACTGCAATTTACATGTTCTTTACGTAAATATTACTCTTGGAAGTTAATAATAAATTATCATGAGACACGCATCAAATTAGCAACGAGTACCATACTGATGATGATTACTTTGTAGTCGAAATACGTATTTATAAAGTACAAATAATTAATCTAGGAATTGGGACAGATTTTGAAAATTAACTGCTCTTGGAAGTCAATAATAATTTGTCTATGAATAATTTCTTACCTCCAAAATGTACCGATAAACTTAATGGAATATCTGATGATGAAAATTGTGAAATATCTCCGATTTCGACATCTGTTTCATTTGCCTTTTCCATCCGCATTACTTGATTCGGTGTTAATGTTTTTAAATCTTTTACATGATAACTTGTATGTTTATCTTGATACGTTTCCTGTAAAATTTAAGAAAAAACTGGTTAATATTGAGACGATTAATATCCAACTACGACATAATAAGAAGGGTTGCGTGGAGCACACATAAAGTTTTGATGAAAGTTTTCAATCGCAATAAAAATAGTTGTTACAACAAAAATTACATTGCTCACACGATGAAATTTACTTGAAAGTTAGCAATCGATGTTTTTAGCGAATTTCCTGAAAGGAAATAGAGCTATTGGTCCCGTACCGAAGTCAAAATTTCGCAAAAATTTCTTCAAATGACCGTCGATCCTACCTAGTAGATGTCAAAAATCACCATCTGTAAAATTTATATATATATATACACATATATATATATATTTTTATATATATATATATATATATATATATATATATATATATATGTATATATGTGTGTCTGTATTTGCTCTAGCGGTCACAGTTTTCATTTTATCGGAATGAAATTTGGTATTTGAGGCGCTTTTGGTATTCAAAAGGTCAAGTTCGTTAATGGGTAAAATCGGACAAGGCGAAAGGGGGGTTTAAAGGGAGAGGGAAACACAAAATTTGACATATCTCTCTTAATATTTGAAAAACAGAAAAATTTATAAGAAGTAAAGTTGTAGGTACGAAGTAAAGTTGTAAGTTTTACTGTAATTTTGTTTCTTATCATTTTTTCTGTTACACTAATATTTACAGAAATATTGACAGTTTAAGATTGAAAATTAAATTCCTTAATATCTCTGTACACATTAGAGTTTGAGCAAAAATGATAAGGTGATGAATTGTAGCAAATTTGATTTTCTACAACTTTATTCCTAATGCATTTTTCGATTGTTCTAATATTAAGAGAGATATTTTATATTTTCTGTTTTCTTCTTTCTTTATACCCCCCCCCCCCCCATTCCCATTCCCCTCGGCGTATGTCATTTATTAATCAAATTGGATTTGCAAATTCTAAAATCATATAGGACATTTAATTTTGATCAGACTAAAATTGTGACCGCTAGAGAGTGATTTATGTATTCTAAGGAAATTCGCTAAGTTGAAGCAGCTCCTGCGTAACGAATTTTTAACAGTTATAATGACCTCTTCATTTTTAACATGTCTTTCTTCGTCAACCGCGTGAGTTACATGATCAAATTATACCAATCACAAGAAAGGAAATATCGTACATACGCAAACACTGCACTTATATACGAGGTCTGTTCGAAAAGTATCAGGCCTGCTTTTTATATCTTCGCGCCAGAGTGTTCGAGCGATCTTTGCGAGGTGCTCACCGACACCTACAGAACGTATAGTTCATGCGCAGCGTGTATTTGTTTACAAAGCCTTTTTTGCGTTCATCGGATTTTGTTCTTGTTAAAAATGACTGAAAGATCAGATCAACGAATTTGCATCAAACTCGGAAAAACTAGTTCGGAAACTATTCAAATGATGCAGAAGGCCTTTGGGGATGAGTGTATGGGCAAAACACAAATAAAAGAGTAGTATAATCGTTTCAAAAATGGCCGCACATCTGTTGATAGTGATCCTCGTTCTGGCCGAGCTTCGACGACAACAACACCGGATAATATCGACCGGATAATAATACAACGACATCAAGATAGTGGCAAATTAAATGGATTCCACGAAATAACATCCATCTAGTGGCTTAGAGATAGAACACTAGTCTAGCATGCGTGAGGTCGTGAGTTCGACTTTCATCCCCGATGTGTATGATTTTTCATATCAAACAATATTTGATGTCAAAGAATACAAAAACAAAAATACTTACAACAATTAAAATTTTTTGTGCCATTGATAAGGGAACTTTCCGATAAGTACTTTTTAAATACAAATGTGGATACCAATGAAAAATTAAGCGTAATATACCACATGTGGATATTATCCAAAACCATGTAACACTAAATTTAAATAAATCATATGCATATCCAATAATTTCCATTTGGTCCTCTTCACCCATGTTAATGAAATTATTTTTATCCTGTTCCATATTAACACCGCCATTTTGGGCTCCTAAAACAATTGTAAATAAAATAATTAATTATGATCAATCTTAAGTAAATTTTATTCTACAAAATTTTATTTAAAACAGTCAATTTTTCTCTTTTGCGAACTTAATAATATTAATAATAAGAAAGAGGGTACCGCATACGGGTCCCTAGCAGCTAGATAAAGGGGTCCTCTGTGCCCTCCTTGAGAACAACTCGTCACCGGAAGGCGAGAGGTCTCAGGGTTAAAGGTGCTATTTTAAGCAGATGGAGCTATAGGATTCTGTTGAGGCCAGATGCTGCACAGAAAGCCCACCACTTTTCCGCCGGGCAGGAAAAGAGTAGAGATAACGAGCTGAAATTTTGTGTGTGTGTGTTCTAAAGCAAAAAAGTAAGGTCAAGTTCGTTAATGGGTAAAATCGGAACGTGTTTCCCACCGCCAGGGGGCAAAATATACATCTTTGAAACCGTAAGAGAGAGAACAAAAATTTGTTAACAAAAAATCTTCTTCTTTTTAAAATAAACAACTTTTGTTTGAAAATTTTTTTTCATAAACTCAATAGTTTTCTCATAATTTGTGATTAACTGTTCCTCAGAAAGCGAATTGTTATCAATTCGAATACGCAGAACTGTTAACAATTCAATCATTGATATACACTCCCGGTTCAATAAAATTGAACAGACCTGAAATATTAATTTTCTTACATTTCATAAAACTCCTCATTTTTGTAACTCTCTGTATAATCGTTCATTTATACACAAAGATAAGTAGTATATATTTTAAGTGTGAAAAATGAAATGGAAGTATAGTAAAAAAACATTTACTACAAGAATAATCAAAATTGTGAGCAACTGATTCGGTTCTGATCTATTCAATTTTATTGAACGGGAGTGTACATCTCAGTATATACTGGGTATTCAAACAATTAACGTTAGTTGTTACATTTAATTGTTTTTAACCTCGAAAATGTACATTCAGCTGAATCAACACAGTGACGGAAATTGTTAAAAATAACATTAAGGCAGTTCAAACATCTGGAAAACTAGCTGACAAAACAGCAAATGTGCGAGTTGTTTCACAGAATGAAAGTTTTCTATACGACTTTCGAGACAGGCACGGAGAAACGACAATTTTTCATTGATGTCTTCATCATAAAGTTCAACCAGTTTCTGAGAATTTTCGCATTAATCATTGTCTGACATCACTACAAGCTGCTGTAATAGTTGATCCGGGAATTAAGGGGCCTCGGTGATTGCTACCTGTAACACCCTCGGTAGCTACGACACTGGTTGAATTGATAAATCTATGCGCGTATAAAATAAACGACACACAAAGTCATACAAATTATTTATCTCAAATACAAAATATTTAAACGATTAATTAGTTCATTTTTCTAATTAAAAAAAAAAAGATTTTTCTTTTCTTACATAACAGTTTTTTTCTTTAGTTTTTACGTCAATTGTAAAACCTTAAATGTCAATAATTTTGAATTAATAAATTTCGAAAAATTGATTTATAATAGAAAATTGATTTATAATGATTTATAATTGATTTATGTTCAAACATATATTATGCAATCAAAACGGTATTCAATTATTTTTGAAAAATGCAAATCCAAAACAAAAGATGTCTTTGTGAATTTGATTTGAAAATCAATTTGTATAAAAATAAGAATCATTAATAATATACGAAAATTCAAAGCCACTTAATTAGTAACAATAGCCGTCAGTCTGATCTGAACATAAATCTGATAGTCTAAGCGCTGTTAGTCCAAAAATCTACCATTAAGGATGTTCGAGCATGAAACCACTTTTCCACAGATTTGGCTCATTTTTTTTCACAGACGTTTTCTTATAAATCCCGAAGTTTCAGAAATTTTGACCGTTTAGAAAGCGAGATAATTCATAGCAAAGTAATAATTCTCTCTCACTCTATCTCATTAGAAGCATGTAAAATTTCATGCCCGCCCAACTATTATCTGTTGTATTAAAAAAAAATACTCGACAGAATTATAAAAAAAAAACTAGGATAATAAAGATAAATATTCATGAAATAAATTTTTTTTTTAAATAATCGCGTTTTACCGTTTTTTTTTCGAAATATAAAAGTTTAAAATTATTTTTTATTTCAAAATTACATTAATCCTTACATAGTATAAAATAAAGTCACCCAGCCGCGTCTGTCTGTCTGTTCGCGATTTACTCAAAAACTACTGCACTGATTTTCATGCTGTTTTCACCAATGGATAGAGTGGTTCTCGAGGAAGGTTTTTAGTATATAATTTGTCAAGTTTTTGTATAAATTGGCTAAAATATAATGATATTTGTTGGAGGTGTCATATTATAAAACAAAGTCCTCCGCCTTTCGATAGATGTCAGTAAGCAACCAATGTGTTAAATATGCTATTCAAAGATAACGATGCATACAACAAATACGTTATACACAACATGAGTACTTCAAAAATTTTGTCAATAGGTGGCAGTGCATACAGCAAAAGTATTTCAAAAATTAAACGCAACTTGACGGAAGAAAATATTATGTTACTTGGTTATAAGGACGTTACAAAATTTTTGCGCGCGAAGGGTAATGCTAGTTTTTATATATACGAATAGTGAATTTATCTATGTGTTGTGTATGTGTGCATATGTATTTGTTCTATAATAAAAATAAACCGGTTTTTTGTCCTGAATCCTGATTATATAAGATAGTGTTGGAACTACCTTAATATTTCAAGATCGAAAATTTGTTAAGATTGACAATTAAAATCCTAAATATCTTTGTACAAATTCGAGTTTTAGAAAAAATGATCAGGTAATGAATTGTAGCAAACATGATTTTCTACAACTTTACTTCTTATAAATTTTTCAATTGTTCTAATATTTAGAGAGAAATTTTATATTTTATGTTTTCTTCTGTCTGAGTGCCCCCCTATCCCCTTTGACCAATGTCATTTATTAATAAAATTAACCTTGCAAATACCAAAGTCATATCAGATATGACATTTCATTTTGGTCAGACTGCTAGAGAGTGATTTATGTATTCTAAGGAAATTCGCTAAGTTGACGCAGCTCCTGCGTAACGAATTATTTTTTTTAATTGCAGTTTTCGGACGAACTTTGAATGTATAATATACTCAGCTCATGTATTATTAATAAAATTTAGTCTATTGTGTTATCTAGCCTTGAAATAGAAATAAAACTTTCCACCGAAATTCCCAACAGAAAATAAAATGCGTTATCTAAATATATCCACTTACTAAAAAATTAAAACAATTAATTTAATAATTAATCTTGAATTAAAACCTAAATCAATTTAATAAATTATTGATGATAAGAAAATAATATTTGATATTTACATATTGTATCGATCAGGATCATAATGCTAAAATATATTTTTATACATTAAAAGGTTATTAGGTGTTGTATCATGGGCATATATTTAATTCTCCTATACAGAGGCGGATTAAATGTCCACAGCGCTCTAGACTAGCACCTCATCAGCGCCCCTTTAGTAGCCATCTTACTAATATTATAAACGCGAAAGTTTGTGAGGATGAATGGATGAATGTTTGTTACTCTTTCACGCAAAAACTAGAAGAAATTTGTATGAAGGTAGCTTATACCCTGAATTAACATATAGGGATACTTTTATCCCGGGAAAGTCACATGATCCCCACGGCGACTTACTCTCTGGGAGGACTTAAGGTAGTATTTTTTTCTTCGTTTAAAAACTTCCACGCGCGCTCTTTTGTAACCTCGCGCCCCTAGACACGTGTCTAGTTTGCTTTATGGATAATCCGCCACTGCTCCTATATGAACAGTTAGTTAAAGCATTGGCACGTCAAATTTGGATCGGAGAAGCAACCGGAGGGCGAGTGGTAATCTGGGTCTTGAAGTAATACAGAACCTCCCGTACCGTCTGAATGGACCCCAAATGAACGGGGGCGAAGATAGAACCGGATGAAAATGCGGTTGCTTTGAAGTTTATAGCCTATTTATATAATAACATTTTTTAAGGATTTTAGAAATAAAATTTCTTTTTTTTAAATAATTTTTTGCGTTTTTCTACTGTTATATTTTTTATTTTAAATTAAACAAAAATGACATGTTTCGGGTTATTAACGCATTCTCAAACTGTGAGATGCATCACATTTTTTGCCATCCGAAACACGCGGGTCGTTTTCGCAACCGCTTTATGAGGTAACCGCTCCAAAATTGGTGAGCTTATTTATTGGTACCACTGTATGTTGTAATAAAAATGCCATCCGATCCTGTTGGGCAGTTTCTGAGAAACAACCCTTCAAAGTCGTCAAAAAAAACCTTTTTTTCGAATTTTTTAAACAAAAATCGAAAAAAAATAGTTAAAATTGTTTAAATCGGATGGCATTCGAAATTTAAGCTCTAATAAGTGCAAGGAATTGTGTGTATCAATGTTTTCGTGGGAATGTTTACGAATTAGCTTTTAGTAAAGTTATAAATTGGTTTAGCACTTAGTATTGCTCTACAAGCTTCACAATGACACCCGAATAAATGTCCTACACTAATATATAACTTTACACAAAGCTAATTCGTAACCATTCACGTACATGTGCTTACACTGACACGATGACGTCATAGACAAAACAAATACAGCGCGACAGATGCGTAAAGTTATGATCCATCTGTTATGGACTCAAACATTGCAAACGAATTATAGTCTCGAAGTTATCAGCGATTGAAATCTTACAGTATTTCGTGACACAAGGGATGTTCGACCGATCACAAGACCCCCCTTAATGAATGACCGTATCCTTAAAACTTTCAAGTATATTAATAACCTATTATCAAACAATTAAAATAAAATTTATGATGAAATCTCATTAGTGCGTGTATCGATATATATTTTTATCAAATCTATACTAATTAATAATTTTATTTTGACTGTAGTTTCGAAACACAGTTTCTTTACCTAAAAATCTATACTAATATAATAAAGCTGAAGAGTATTTACGAGTACAAACGATTTCTCGATGGTACAAACCGGTACAAATGATATACTGGCCAATACGTAAGAGTGAGACCGATTACTCGTTAGTACCAACAGGTACAAATGATTTTTCGGTGGTACAAATGATATAATTGTCGGTACGAATGGGTACAAAGTGGGTTGCCAACTTCACATAGATCAGCTAGTATATATGTTACGTACCAAGCCAGATATTGTACAGATCGGGATTCGTACAGACAATTTTGTACCAAGTCCGATCTATACAGGTAATTTAAAAAAAAAATAAAACCGAAGTAGTGTTCCGAAGAGTGTTTTATTTAAAAAAATAACCTGTACAGATTAGACTGGGTACAAAATAGGGAATATGCATGAAAATTTTTTTTCACTTGAATTGAAGCATGTTTACTTGACAAATATCAAGGTAAAATTACTTTTTAATTAACTTTAAAAATAAACGAGATATGAATGATTGAAATTCCCGATTAGACAAAGAGGGTGATAGTCCTTTTGATATGTTATGTGACGTCATATTACACTTTCACCATTTAAAATACACGTTAAACTCCGTTTTTAGTACTTTTGCAAGAAAGAGACAGATAATAATCTTTAAAAGCTTATAGCTTTCTTGATATTTGTCGGATTTTAATTTCGTTTTTAAATATTATTACAGTATTAACAGTATTTTCATATTCTGAAAATAAATGTGAAAAAAAATTTTCATGCATATTCCCTATTGTCTGTACAAATCCCGATCTGTAAAATATCGGGCTTGGTACGTAACATATATATAAAGATTATTAAGATAATCAAAGAGAACTCTAGGTTTTTGGAAATTAAATTAAAAATTATGCCCTAATTCCTAGAACAATTATTTGTATTTTATAAATACGTATTTAGACTACGAAGTAGTCATCATCAGTAGGATCACCAAATTAGCAACGAGTAACATATCTTGTGACTCCATATCCCGGAGATAGTTACGATTAGCTAATGCATACTGATGATGACTACTTTGTAGTCGAAATACCTATTTATAAAATACAAAAGTGTTCTAGGAATTGGGGCAAAATTTTAAATTTAAGGTAGAATATAGATATAAAAGAATTCTTACGTCGTCTTTGGTGTAGCGGTAAGCACATTGGACTAGATATCCAGAGGGCCGAGGTTCGATTCCTGGTTGACGAGTTAATTTTTTCATATCAATAGACCAGTCCAAGTGGCCGAGCGGACTAAGGCATTATGTCTACGCAGTATGCCTACTTAACTGGGAGGTTATGGGTTCAAATCCCGACATCGGCAGTTTGTCAATTATTAGGAAAGAAAAAAAAAAGGGGGGGGGGGGGTTAATTGACTAAACTGTCGGCATATGGACAAGAACTAAGTAACCGGCTATGCTTGAGAAGGTTTTCTGTAGTTTCCTTCACAAACTCCAGATGAATATCGGCATAGTTCCTATCCTACACACAAAAATTCCTTTCACTCCAATCACATTCTTAGGCATCACAAAGGACCTTATGGTCGAAGTGTAGCCCGTCCAGGACAGCCTCTAAAGCACGCTGGACTAGGTATCCTGAGGACCGAGATTCGATTCCTGATTGACGAGTTAATTTTTTCATATCAATATTTAATTAAAATTCAATGACATTTATCTATAAAGTATACGCTAGTCCTTTCGAATTTGTCTTGCGTAACCGAACTGGAATTTGATAAATATTGTATTGTTGACATCAAAGTATACACAAATATAATAAATAGAAGAATTCAAATTAATCCGGTACTGTAAACAAATTTGTTAATTAATATTGTAATAAGACATCAAGGAAATAAATATTTTAATAGATAGTTTTGTCTAAAAAGAAATATAAATAATATTATATGTATTCGATATATATTGAAATAAAAAATGTCTACTAGATTAAAATATTATAACAAATTTGTCATTGAATAATATTTAAGTATTTATAACTCTGTAACCATTTTGATTGATATATAAACAAAAAAACCCCATACAGTTCAACTTGTTTAAGAACGTTCATGCATGAGACTTGATAGTAGATACAAATTTTTTTTTTAGTGAATTGAATAGCTCAATTCAGTTGTTATCCTCCCTTATAAATTTAACATCTGTTGACGATCATTTCAAAGAGTAATAGGGAATATGCATGGAAATTTGTTTTCACTTAAATTGAAGCATGTTTACTTGACAAATATCAAGGTAAAATTACTTTTTAAATAATTTTAAAAATAAGCGAGATATGAATGATTGAAATTCCCGATTAGACAAAGAGGGTGATAGCCCTCTTGATATGTTATGTGACGTCATATTACACTTTCACCATTTAAAATACACGTAAAACTCCGTTTTTAGTATTTTTGCAAGAAAGAGACAGATAATAATCTTTAAAAGCTTATATCTTCCTTGATATTTGTCGGATTTTAATTTCGTTTTTAATATTCTGAAAATAAATGTGAAAAAAAATTTTCATGCATATTCCCTATTATCGAACGAAGGCCAAAAGACCCTTAAACTCGGCCTTGCACACTTCCGTGCTCTAGATTAAAACTGAAATTTTTAACACAGCGTTTTATGTAAAACAGAATTTGTACTTAAAATTATAATAACTATATTATTAAAGTAGACACCATAATAAATAATGTTTAGAAATATTCTGTGAAGTATGTAGTTTATATAATTGTATTAAAAAAATGGTGACGTAGGTTTGAATTAATTATCTAATAAAATTAAAACTGTTTTGTTTTTGTCACCATATTTTGAAAACTGGCGACAGTGCACAGTAAAAAAAATATATACACAAATATACAACATAGTTTACAGTTAAATCTGTCACATGAAGTCAAATCAATTTCTAATTTACATTTACTGATATTTTACAATACTTTTAAAATGTTTAGGACAAATAAAAAAAGGTTATAAATCGTTGTAAGATTATTGATATACTTTTTTTTTAAATCCTAAATAAATTTTATTAAAGATAGTACTCATTTTACTCAAGCATAGCATATGAACGTCCTTAAGCCGCACGCTAATAACGATCAAAGACGAGATGATCGATCACAGAACGGATGCATGTACAAAGATGTTAAGGAATTTAATTTTCAATCAATATTTCTGTAAATATTCGTGTAACAGAAAAAATGATAAGAAACAAAATTACAGTAAAACTTAGTATCTACAACTTTACTTCTTATAAATTTTTCTATTTTTCGAATACTAAGGGGGATATATCAAATTTTGTGTTTTATTATTATTAGAAGTATATTACGACAATAAACTTATTTAGATCGTATTGCTAAAAGTATAAGAGTATACCTGTAAAAGCTCTTTATGGTCGAATATAAATCGAGACTGATCTCTTATCCAAACTGTTGTAACGAAGTTTGACTGTATTAAAAATTAAAATGAATCATTGATGAAATTTATATCAGCATATTAATTATTATTGAATTAATAAAATGTTTTCTTTTCAAATTTGTTCAATTTGTTCAACTAAGATTCTGTTTATCAGAACGTATGTATTCTCTCGGGCAGTCAAGCTGTTCTAAAAGCCTTGTCTGAAACTGAGGTCACCTCAGGGTTAGTCAAGGATTGTCTGGTGGAACTACTGGAGCTGGCAAAACGGAACAATGTTAAATTGATCTCGGTGCTGGGTCACAGTGGTTTCGAAGGAAACGAAAAAGCAGATACCTTAGCAAAGATGGGAGTCGGAATACCCTTCATAGGCCTAGAGCCTATTTTAGAAATTCCAAGGACTGCATGTAAACAGGTGATCAACGAGTGGATAAATGCTAAATACCGTGATCACTGGGAAAATGTACCGCAGCAAAAGCTTGGGAAAATACTACTTCGGAATGAAATCAAGAGGCTATCTCTCGATGCACTGAAGCTGAACAGGATAAAACTGCGGAAGGTTACCGGATTCATTACCGGGCATTATCCCCTGCGCCAGCATCTGCACACAATGTGACTCCATAACGTGTTGTGTGCAGAATGTGTGGCCAGGAGGTAGAAAAATCCAGCCACATTATCTTTCACTGCGAACCTCTGGGTAACAGCAGATACAAGACATTCGGTGCATCTCACCCCGAATATATGAACCTTAAGACCTAATAAACAAGCTCCTGACCATTGCCAACATTTGGGCGAAGCGAATCTCGCCAGACTGAAGTAGAAGGGGAGCACAATGGACCATAAGATCGAAGTGCAATACTTTTTAGATCCCAAGATATATCTATATATCTAAGATTATTTTATCACTTACGAAAAATGGCAATATTGAGATTTATCTTCAGTTATTTGTGGCCTAAAATAACGGTTCTACCTTTTAGGATTCTAAAGCAAAGGGCTGTTCTGGTGGAACGTTTATATAGATTACGAGCTGTAATACCCACCGTTGTTTGGGTAAATTTATCATTATTTCATTTTTCCAATTGTTAAAATTTCTTGGTAGGCGATGAAATTACTTTGGAAATTCTCATAATAAAGTATCCCATTCGTAAAAGAAGAATAAATACTTCGATGAGATCGACAGCATTACAGACGTAATTCCGCTTCTCTCATTTATTACAAATGCACCCTATTGCCAATAATATTGATCCCAGTAGGGGTGGCAGGAATAAGGGCAGGTGTCGACTCGAGAAATGGAAAGCCCATTAAAATTAATTATAACAGTTAGTAATTAATTATTACATAAGCAGTATTTTATAAGAAGTTTTATCCAAATCCATCAGATTGTTTTGAAGGTAAATCCGTTCAAAAATTCATACAAAGAATTTTATTTATTACTCTAGATATTGTTAGGGTGTTTTTCATAAGTTGTTTACATAAATACAGAAAATGTTAGGCGATAACAATCTTGGAAATTTCCGTACATTTATAATATTATTTCCTATCGGTAATAAGGGCAATGGGATCCAGTGACGGATCGAGAAATGGAAAGTTCATTAAAATTGATTATAACAGTTAGTAATTAATTAATACATAAGCAGTATTTTATAAGAAGTTTTATCTAAGTCCATCAGATTGTTTTGAAGGTAAATCCGTTCAAAAATTCATACAAAGAATTTTATTTATTACTCTAGATATTTTTAGGGTGTTTTTCACAAGTTGTTTACATAAATACAGAAAATGTTAGGCGATAACAATCTTGGAAATTCCCGTACATTTATAATATTATTTCCTATCGGTAATAAGGGCAATGGGATCCAGTGACGGTTCGAGAAATGGAAAGTTCATTAAAATTAATTATAACAGTTAGTAATTAATTATTACATAAGCAGTATTTTATAAGAAGTTTTATCTAAATCCGTCAGATTGTTTTGAAGGTAAATCCGTTCAAAAATTCATACAAAGAATTTTATTTATTACTCTAGATATTTTTAGGGTGTTTTTCACAAGTTGTTTACATACATACAGAAAATGTTAGGCGATAAGAGTCTTGGAAAAACCCGTACATTTATAATATTATTTCCTATCGGTATAGCTTCCTTATCTGAATCTATAGCACGGCAGTATGTCAGACCTAGTTTAAGGTTATTATTACAAACATTCAAACAAAATACAACAGAGATGAAATCAATATAAATTTGTTTTTATTTAGTAAAGAAAATGACGATCGCGGAAAATAAACTTCAAAATGTCATATGACGGACATTTGCCTCAGCAAAACATTTTTATGACTGCATCAATATCATATCTTAAAGCATGAGCAGTTTCGTGTTCTATGGACAATTATCTACTTCGTAGGTAATTTATAATTGTTTTTAACCCGACTTCAAAAAGGAAGATGGTTCTCAATTCGTCTGTTTTTTTTGTTTGTTTTTTTTTATAATGTTTGTCACCTCAGAACTTTGCCATTTATGAACCGATTTTGAATTTTTTTTGTTTTTGTTTTAAAGGGTTTGGTTTCCTATTCGGCCCATTAGCACCAAATCGCATTCTGATGAAATTTTTTTTTTTTTTGAAAGGGTATACTCATTCATAATGGGAAAATAAGAAAATTTTTTTTAAAACTCACTTCAAAAAAAATTTTTACAAAAAAAAACCGACCCCAAAAAAAAAATTTTTACAAAAAAAAAAAAACAAAATGCATGTAAAAAAAACTGAAAATCTGTTACAAAAAAATGTACTAAAAATTAAAAAAACGGATAAAAAAAAAGTGTTATAAAAAAATGCACTAAAAATTAGTACGTCGTTTAGTAGGTCTACCCATATTTAGACAAATAAAATCAGTTATAGAACTTCAAAGTCACTAAAAAGCGAGAAATAAACCCTATTTTGAAAAAATGGAAACCCGACTTCAAAAATCAAATATTCTATAACAAAAAATGCACTAAAAAGTAAAAAAATAATTGCATATTCTTGTGCCAATTTTAGTTCACCTAAGCAAAAATTTTTAAATATATATGTACAATTATTGTTATTTTTGGAGGCGGTGTCCAAAAGTTATGTGAATTTCTCTATTCTGACACCGACTCCAAATATGGTCATATATATTTTAAAATTTTTGCTTAGGTGAACTAAAATTGGCACAAAAATATGCAATTATTTTTTTAATTTTTAGTGCATTTTTTTGTTATAGAATATTTGATTTTTGGAAATGGCCTAATTAGGCCATTTTATGAACACTTTGTGAAGCATTTTTGTCCAGGATTAATATTTTCCGTCATTACAAAGTCGGGACTAAACTTAATATACCTTGCATATTTACATATACTGGGTATAAAAACATATATTGTGGATTTAAAAAAAATCTATTGATATTTAATGGTAAATTAATCTGTATTTAATACTTTTTGCTTTAACTGTAACGAGTCAACTACCTTAATATCCATCCTGAAATAATTCAAATTTAAGAGACATTAATAACAGTTGTTCCAGTCGTAATATTTCTGATTTCTAATAGTATGGTCGCATGAAGAATATCTCTTTAAAAATCCTATCAAATATTCGGATTCCATTCGGAAAAAATCATGAATGTACCTTTTTCTAATACTTAAATGCAAATAATATTGAACCAGTTAATCATATACTTAAGGCGGCGCCAGACGATGCGGCCAACGTTTGAAGCAAAAGTTTGGCCAATTTTGCTTCCAACATTTGAAGCAAATATTTGACGACTTGTATTGGCCAAGTGCACTGCTACACGGTGGAACGAATTTTTGATCCAATCCTTTGAACCAAACGTTGGTTCCAATATCAAAATGGAGGTTACGTTGGATGATGCGATAATCGCTACGGCCGCAAAAATAGTTTTAATGGCTTGTTGAAAATTTCATGGAGATTTTAATATAGAAAATTGATGTAAAACACATTTTTGTTGGGCGATTTTAAGTGTACAATAAATTAATACTATTCCTTTAATAATAATTATTTGAAAGATATTTACCTCATGATAACTTTTGTACCATATATGGGACAAAATATTTTAGGAACGTTGAAAAGAATTTTTTAATTGGTCGATGGAAAAATTTTTTTTTCTTAATCTTTTTTAGTTGAGTATTATAACTACCCGATAAGAAATTTTTTTTAAATAGTTAAGTTAATAGTTTTTTAAAATGTCCCGTGTATGGGACATAATTTATCATAGTTTGCAATTTTTTGTCCTTTCTTAAATATTCTTTCTTAAAAATGAATGTCCCATATTTGGGACAAAAGTTATCATTGGGTGTAAAAATGAACTAAGTGGCTGGTAATCATGAGGTTAAGTAATTGATTTATAATTACCTGCCAAATAGTCCAATTAATATATAAGCAGCTACCCTAAAAAACTCCTAAAGAAAAATAAAAAATACTATCATGTAGAAAAAAAAAATTCTAAGAAAAGTTGCTATGTGGAGTAACTCGATCCGAAATGGCGAAGTTAACCTAAAAAATTCGCGAAGCCCGAAAAAACAGTTTTTTGTAAATTAAAAAAAAAACTACAACTCCAATCGCAAAAAGTAAATAAGAAAGTAGGTAATAAAAAGAGCTTTCGATTAAAATTTGTTGAGTTCGAATCGATAACTTTTTCAAATTTGAGTATTTTTATTTAAAATTTACCACAATAATCAGAAAGAGGGGTACCGGATACGGGTCCCTAGCACCTAGACCAAGGTGTCCTCTGTGCCCAATTTACCACAAAGGTAGATCTCAAGAAACAGAATAAGAACGTTTTTGCAGAATTTAAAAGTAATTTTCGTTTTTGAGATATATCGATTTTTCGAAAAAAAGGCGTCTTTGAAAATTGGCCTATGTTGCCCAACGGGAGGTCGTAGAAAAACGCTCTGGGACTTATTTTTTCTGGAAGAGTTGTACTCTCATGCTATTAAAAGTTTGAGACGATTTCATCATTTTTTAGCCACGAAAAATCACTTTGAAAAATTGTTTTTTTTGTAAAAATTGAAAAAAATATTGAAAAAAACAATTTTTTCAATTTTTACAAAAGCAATTTTTCAAAGCGATTTTTCGTGGCTAAAAAATAATGAAATCGTCTCATACTTTTAATAGCATGAGAGTACAACTCTTCCAGAAAAAAATAAGTCCCAGAACGTTTTTCTACGACCTTCCGTTGGGCAACATTGGCCAATTTTCAAAGAGGTCTTTTTTTCGAAAAATCAATATATCTCAAAAATAAAAATTTATTTTTCAATTCTGCAAAAACGTTCTTATTCTGTTTCTTGAGATCTACCTTTGTGGTAAATTTCAAATAAAAATACTCAAATTTGAAAAAGTTAAAAACAAGATAAAAACAAGAAATAGCATTTTTCGACGGTTTTTTTCTAGATATCTTCAAAAATTATGTATTGATTCGAACAAATTTTAATCGAAAGCTCTTTTTATTACCTACAACTTTCTTATTTACTTTTTTTCTATTGGAGTTGTAGTTTTTTTTAATTTACAAAAAACTGTGTTTTCGGACTTCGCGAATTTTTTAGGTTAACTTCGCCATTTCGGATCGAGTTACTCTACACAGCAACTTTTCTTAGAATTTTTTTTCCTACATGACAGTATTTTTTATTTTTGGTTAGGAGTTTTAACATCATTAACATTGGGTTAAAAATGTATTGATTGGACTAAAAGGACAAATACAATTTAAAATCAAATCGCCAAAGCGCCAAAAGGACAAATAACAAATCGCAGGTCGTGTGGCAATGTGTCCAATGCCTTCCAACGTACAACCGAGCGGGAAGAGAAAATCCTTTGAAACTGGTATCTTTTACCGACAACAGCCGGAACGTCTTCCAATGCCAACGTTGGACGCATGACGTTGGACACTCGTAGCTCGAGTATCGGCCACACGATGCGTCCAATTATCATTCGTCCAAATGTGAGATGTGTAACAAATCGCGAAATAATCTTCCTCGAACTTCACCCCATTCAAAAATTTCCCTTGAAAAGCTCCTTCTCAATGCATTCTGGAGAAAAATATGGACAGACGATTGTACGACAAATTTGCTATCGATATTGATATTACATTATAAGTTTTTTTTTTCGTTTTCCGATTTCTAAAGATCTGTACAAAAGCGCTTCGGAATCAAATCGGTTTTTATTCACATGTTCATTTCTAAAATAATCCCGGATATGATGTTCCATATCTATGTGAACCCTATCAATGACTAATTTCTGTTGAGGAAAATAGTTATTCAGGAAATCCCCAAATTTTGATTATTTCATGTAAGCGACATTTCCTTATTTATTTTGTAAATAAATACAGACAGGAATTGTAGATTTTTTGCGAACCAGGCTAATAACAAAGTCACAAGGACGAGGCATGACTAAAATTTATCAATAAACTTCACCACATTCTGGCAAAAATTGAAAAAAAAATATACAATAGAAAAATTCTTTTTCAAAATTGAACCGTTTTGTAAATAAAATTTGGTGGAATTATAAGATTTTGTAATCATTTAAACTTGGCATTAAGTAAGCGATTGATTTCACTTATCGCTTACATAACATGTGTAATAAATCCAACAATAATCCAAAATTTGATATGAAATATGTTTTTTTATAATAATACCTTTAAGTAATTCAATATACTGTTCATTCTCACTCCTTGTCTCCCGATTAATACGATGCTCATTTTTCTTTTGGTGTGATGATGATTTTGTCTGCAATGAGAATTTCCAAAAATCACGTCTGGATGGTGATACATTCATTTTGATCGGAAATGTTCACAATTATTATTATCCAGAAGCCAAAAACAATAAAAACAAAACGAAATCTCCAACAATAAACAACAACTGAAGTGAGTCTGAATCTCTCTGACGTTGTGACTCTCAGGTGCTACGTTTTTAGTCACGAAAATAAATACAAATAATTGTTTTGAAATAGTACAGACACAGTAATAATCACTAAAACACTTAAGATTTGAGTCAATTCTCTCGTATGTTACTCGTTGATCGGATGTCAGTCTCCAGGATCATTTGTTTTGCGCCATGCAATTATTGGACGACCAGATGTAATCTCCTGTTCGCTCATTATTTGCCTCAATATTTGACTTGCTGCTATTTGAAATTCCCGCTTCACCAGATTCACTTGATTTAAACTGGACTTTATAATTAAGCACATAATAGACTTATATAAATTTTCTCAAATCTAACTAAACTGTCTGTATATTCTGTTTTTTTTTCTGTTCTTTTTTAATTAATTTTAATGATTTTTTTATTAATTAATGATGACACAATTGTAACATTTTAATGATTTTCTCCAATCTAATAATATATTTGAGTTCAGGTTTCTTATTTTTAAACATTTTACATCGATATTCGAACATAATTTTTATTAAGTGAAAAATTTACCTTGAAATAATTTTGAGATTACCATATCATAATGATTTTTCAAACACACAGAATTTACCACAAAATACGGATGATTTTTTTTTTAATATTGAAATTTCCAGATTTAGCTGGTTAAAAGCGGTTAATTTCACGTTGCAAATTATTTTTATAATATGGAGGGTATGTATTACACACACAATTTTCTGAGAAAGAAATTTTTCACTTGAATTTATATCTGTGATGAATCACACATGTGACTTTTTATAATATTATCCCAAAAATTTTTCTAGTTTTATCGCTGTCTCAAATGCTTTTCGTAAATGTCTTAATGTGTGGCAGCATGTGTGTATTAAAAAAGGTACCACGTTCAGCCGTTCTTTTTTAACCTACATAAAAGGTTCATTCACAAATTATATTCTACAAGCATGCGTTGTTCTCACTATACAAATTTATTGTATTTTTCACCTCTATATACACATTGGAAGAGGTTATGTGTCCATTGCTCATTTATGTTAAAACTTAAAACATTCAAATTTCTTATTTAAAGCTATAACTTTTAAAGATGGTAGCGCTACGTAAGCAATAAACAAACTAAATCTAGAGCCAATGTTGATAAATATCATATGTGCCTTTGAAAATTATTACATTATGATACTTTTAATAATTTTGATATTTAGTAAATATTACTTTCATATGTTTGCGACTGGGTTTATCAATTTTTAATTTTCACGCTTTATGCCTATCATTATAGAGAATTATTCTCCAACTTATTTTCAATTAATATTTTTCTTTGCACAGCTTTGGAAAATAATGAAATCAAATTTCTGGATTTCTCTTTTTATTGGATGAACACAAAGACACTGTAAGATCGAGACATTATAAAATTTGCTAAAAAAACGTTTTCATAAATCGTTTGGTCCCGCCTCTCTAACTGTTGAAAATATTCGTTTGTCTGTCTGTAAACACGATAACTCAATAGCGAAAAGAGAGTTTTTGAGCTAAAAGCGCTATGGGTAGGTAGGGGGTAAGGCAATATCTATCTTTGAAACCGTTAGAGATTTTAAAGAGAAAAATGTTCGTTTCTTCAAAATGAACAACTTTTGTTTGAAACTTTTTTCCATAAACTGAATAGTTTCACCATAATTTCAGTTCAAATATCTATAATGACTTTTAATTACATAACCAACGAATTTTCTCGATAACGATTTTTTTTAATAAACTCAGAATGAAGATAGCAAAAGAAGGCTTTTGACATTCTTCTAGTGATGTTAAGATGTTTTCGAATTTCTTCGAAATTGGATTTTTTTAAATAAATTTTGCTCACAGATTTTTTGAACCTTTTTTAATTTAGCCCCTTTAATGGTTTTTTTTTTTAAATTCACTTATGATTTTTTTTAAAGGTATTGCATCGAATTGGTATACCGATGATCCGTATTTAAATCTTATTCAATTAAAAAAAATTTTTGTTTTAGTATGTCTTTTTTATATTTTATAATACTTTGTTCAAAAATTCATAATACGTTATAAAATGTTCAAGGTTTTTCTAAATTTTTTAACTTCAAGCCTGACATTCTAGTTATTTTTTGTTTATCATAATTAAATGTAATAAAATTTGCCATATTTTAGTACAACATTCTAGTATGTGCATAGAGGTCCTGTGAAGTTCACACCATATTTTCAGTCGACATTTTCACGTCACAAACATTTAATTATTTTCCAAACACTTACGAAAATTCACACAATCTTTTTTTAAAAACATATTTAATCTATTTAAATGCCCGAACAATTATATAAATTTAAATTTTCAAATTTTTACCGCACTTAAATAAATTGTACTACAAAACTTTTTCAATATACTCATAGATGGCAGTTATAGTTTTTTAAAATCAATAATAATTTTTGTTTATCATTTAAAATAAAAATTTTGGATTATTGTTCGAATTTAATTAAAAAAATGAATATTTACCTGTCAAGTTATGTCCCGTGGTATATTTATTTGAAAGTGCAAATCGATTCTTCGATTTATTACTTTGAAAAATTCCTAAAATCAAATCAAAACATTGAAACAATTAATAAATATAAAAAGTGTGTTATTAAGTATGTTTTACCAATTTTAATGGTGGGAAGAATTTGTAAACCCATTTGTGAACTCTAGTATTTATCAATAGCATTGGTAAATTTTTTCAGACATTTATTTTTTTTAATAACAAAAAAAACGTGAATGCATTTAGATATTTGTGTACACTATATATGAGAAGTTGAAAGTAACTTTTGTAACTATTTTTTTTTCAACGTATATTGAAGCGTACCTGGACAAACTTCCTAAGATATCTTTAAGATAACACATAAAACACAATAAACTTTTATAATATGTTTATGTAGGTATATACATATATATATATATATATTAATATACCTGTATGTCTAGTTGTAAGTGGTCGATTGGTGTTCTTTAAAAATAATAGCAGTAATTCTAAAACTTTCTTTTCAATACAAACAAAACACAAGTCAATTGGATTTTGTTGATATTTTTTTATGAGTAAAATTGTGTATTTCATAATATGTAAAAGTTGTTGTGAATAAATTCACAATAGATTAAAAATATTTTGGGTATTTCTAAATTTCATGAAAATAAATCAAAATTCGACCTTTTTGTTCAATACATAAGAACTATTTTATTTAATTATTCGTCTGGAAATGTTTCTTTTTAAAAAGATTCCATTCAAATAAAACAAACCTTACTGTGAAATTAAGGTAAGAAAATGGATAAAGAATATTAGTAAATAAAATACATTAGAGTAACAACAGAAGAAATTGGCTCAATACTGCTTTTCCAACGGAGATACTGTTGGTGCACTTAGAGTTTGGCAAAATCGAAGGAGAATTTTAACTGAGCTACTCATGGATTATTGTCGTTAGAGCAAGATTAAAATTACAAAACGACGTATGCGGATTTAAAATACAATTTGCTCTCACAGTTGTGCCTGAAGATATTAGCGGGGTTCATACGTGAGATATTCTTATAGGTTCATTAAAACCATACAACTCTTGAAGAACTGAGGAAAAGAGAATTTAAGTAGGTTATTACTTCGAGACAAACGAAAGCGATCATTGTTGTTTGATCTAAACCATCTTCGTAGATCTATTCCTGCTCTTCCTCCAGCCTTCTTCTCCGTGTATGTACTTTTTGCGTGTAAGCCTGGGAGCCCACGTAGGCTAGGGCCCAGGTGACAAACGTCACCCTGACTCCATGGTCAGTCCGACACTGCTCCCTGAGGGGAAGTTTGGGAACTTCTTGAGGCGTCATTTGAGCTTACAATAAGAAACAGTACTGTTGGGAGATTTTATTATTGTGTGATCCCTAGAAGGTTTCTCTAGAGGATTGTTCTACCTCATAAACTGTAGAACGTCTCTGGTCCTACAAAGAGCGGTGCCGATATGATATGCTGAAAATATGTGAAAATATTGCCAGAAGTCTTAATCAATTGAAATCAGAATATAAAATTATATAATATACTTTTTGGTTAGCCACTGGTAAATCACTTGAATAAATTTATATTAAACTAGTTTTTTTTTTCTCTGAAAAAAAAAAACATGAAGGTTTATCCAAATGACACCTCTTAAACTTAAATTACTTGCATAATAAACGTGCATTGAACTTCATTATCCTATAAATGACACATGCATACACAAAACTGTTGAATTTTTAGGCTAGCGTGCAGCAATGATTAAGACACCGTTAGTACGATGCCCTCTTTATACTTGGTAAACATTCATTCTGTTACCTTCACAAAATGTTTTAACCCGACTTCAAAAAGGAGGATGGTTCTCAATTCGTCTGTATTTTTTTTTCCAAACGTATTTGGATTTGTGCAAGTATAAAAATATTCATATTGTATACCATTAATTTTTGTGTACAAATTTCGATAAACCAATCACTGAGGAATGGGTTTATACTTTATACGCACTAAAAATGAGAAATAAGACAGTAAGTAGTCTCTTTTCTACTAAGGCAATTGTATATACAATAGTGAGATTTAATCACAGATGCAATTTTAATTGTTAAAGAGTAATTCGATACTCACAAAATTTTTGTCCAAATCGACTGTAAAGTTTTGTCCGTTTGGTTAAAACTGATAAAAAACAAGTAATGTAACAAACTAACTGAGTTAATTGTTTGAATACCCAATATATACTGAGTTGTATATCAATGTTTGAACAATTCTTCAAATTCAAAGTTTATAAGATATGCATTTGTTTTCTACGATCAATATTTTCAAGCGTTACCAAAGTCGGAACTAAACTTAATATACCTTGTATATTTACAAATATACTGGGTATAAAAATAGTATGGATGAATGCTATGTACATGTATACATGCATGCTTTTGTTCACCTATCAATTGTATTTTTCATTTTCAACTTTGAGCACAAATTATGAGAAAAATATTGTGTTTATGAAAAAATTTTTCAAACAAAAGTTGTTTATTTTAAAGAGAAGAAGATTTTTTGTTAACAAATTTTTTTCTATCTCTTACGGTTTCAAAGATATAAATTTTCCCCCCTGGTGGGGAAATCCCGGAAAAAGTGGATCAGATTGCGATGGCAAAGTTTTTGAAAAAGGTGATGGAGAGAAGAAAGAGCAGAATATAGTCAATTTAAATTTTGAGATAAAAATTTGAAGAAAGAACGACAAGATAAAGGACTCAATTCAGTAATTCACGTTTTTATTGTTAATTTTTTTAAAAGTTTTATTCATAAATGTATTCATAAATATAGTATTATTTTTATTTTTGTTTTGTTTTTGTAATATGTGTATATTATATGAATGATTTATTTTCTTTTTAACCCGACTTCAAAATGTAGGATGGTTCTCAATTCGTCTGTATTTTTTTTTAATAATATTTTTTGTATTAGTAATAATATTTTTTGTATGGGTAAATAAATAAAGAAATTATTATTATTATCAACCCGGGGCTTTAATATCGCTTAGTGAATGGGCCTCTAAATATCACCTTATCACGAAATGATCAATATTGAAGATTATAACTTGATAGCCAAAATACGTATCTAATCAACGTTATTCAAATTGGGATCATCGAGAAACAAATAAAATACATACCCTGTGATCTCATCGATATTTTTCACAACCTCACAAATTCCTACAGACCTTCCCAAATCCATCCAAATCCGTTAGGCAATGTTTGAAAATATTCAAAATCACTAGTACCACACATTAAATAATAGAACTGATAAATTGTTAGTTTTCACTTGTTTTATTTTTGAGATAATGACAAGCATGGCTAATTAATGACAAGCATACTACAGTGTGGATTTGAATTTGTACCCAATGTGAAAAAAAATGTCGAAATTTCGAGTATGAGGGATTACTTAATTACTTTATTAATTAGATAGTTTAATTATCATGAATAATTTATAATACTTAATACATTTTTATCGACTGTACAGTAGAATCTGAATTTGGTATCTATAACGGATCTCTCTTAGCAACAGTCTCGTTTATTTAATTTAATGTACTAAAGTCTAGACAAATCTTAAAATAAATGAATTAAAATAACTGTAATTAGCAGAGGTAAGTCATTTTCGAAATGTCTCCATTTTAAATAGGTAATTAAAATGTAAATGACATTTTTCATTTTATGCTTTACCCATTTTGCCCAAACATGGTCCGATTTTGTCCATTCGACGAACTTGACCCTACTTTTTAGCTCTAGAATACACATACTAAATTTCAGCTCAATTATTGTATTGACGGACATGCGGAAATGTACTTATTAGGTCATTTTATGAAAACCTATTAGCGTATTTCGTATAATAACGAAAAATATTTCACTGAGCGTTAGAAAACTGGTCGACTACGGTCCGTGGCAGGCAGGTGCGGATCCAGCCCTCATAAAAGGTTGTGGTCACAGTCACCCGAAAATCGGCCAAGTGCGAGTCGGAGTACGAACTCGCTTATCATCGATATAGTGCATTCCTACAAAACAGATGTTTACAAAATATATGACGCTCTGATCAAGATTTTGTACAGTGTATAGTTCCACGTGGACAAATCCGTGGGGCGAACACTAGTAAATTAATAAACCTGTAAAATGTTAGTTTGTTCGCTCACGAAAGTTACAAAAGTAAATATGTGTTTGTTTGCACATCACAGCGTGACATTTTGACTCTAAACTACTGAACCGATTTTGATGAAATTTTTACAACTTCAAAGGATATCAAATTAAATTAAACGCTAGTATACATTTCACATTAAATAATTTGATTTAGGTGCTTACTTAAATGACAAATTCAAGCTTACGTTTCTCTTTCGCGAAAACGTTACGCCACCAAAAAGAAAGAAGACTCGGAAGTTTTGGCGGCAATGTATATGTGAATACAACACACGCTTACTTTTAAATTAGTAGATGACTATGCGCACCCAGCGAATAGTCATCTCTTTTTTTCAATACAAGTATTTATGTGTCAAAAAGAAACAGATAATATGTTGTCAAAAATGTGACATAACGTGTCAGCATATCGTCTATGAGGACTAAGTACTTCGCTGCGTTCCGAATCACGCACGATTCATTTATTAAGGCATTGGAAATAATATCATCAGCCTATCGACCTCAATAGTCCGTGACAGTGTGACGTCACAAGTCTATTAGGGTTGTGGGCATGCCCATCGCGCCCGCTACGGTGGATCCGTGCTTGGTAGCAGGTATATTGAGGTGCGCCCCCCTTGGCATTGGTACCACGTTTTTGGAACATGTGCCAACAGAGCTCAAATATGATGCCCCTGAATCATCAATTCGACTCTATCGTATTGATGAGAAAAATTAATCTCTGCATCTTTGCGTAGAGGAAGCGATGTCGCACCTTCCCATTCAAAACTGCGATCCACTACCCTTACATTCTCATTCAGAGATCATTGTTTTTGTGCGCTGCTGAGATAACAGCACAGTATACAGCGAAACAAAACCAAGCGCGCTTGTACGATCGTTATATTGTGGGCGTAAATTATCGATGAAAAACAGCATTTCGGAAATTGTCAGATCTCGTAATGATGAGTGTTAGGTTGCGTCACCAGTAAGGCGTTATGTCTGCGCAGTATGCATACTTGGAACCTGGGAGGTTATGGGTTCGAATCCCGACATCGGCAGTTTGTCAACTATTAAAAAAAAAGGGCGATTAATTGACTAAACTGTCGGCGTATGGACAAGAACGATACATTATATGCTTAAGTGAAACAGACAAGTGTCTGTCTGTAACATAAGCAGCGTGACTATTCTCTGCAGACAAGAC
This sequence comes from Nineta flava, assembly GCA_963920215.1. Classification (NCBI taxonomy): domain Eukaryota; kingdom Metazoa; phylum Arthropoda; class Insecta; order Neuroptera; family Chrysopidae; genus Nineta; species Nineta flava. Next base: position 16,161,988 of record OY986046.1, on the reverse strand, counting down.
CAAAGTAACCGGCTATGCTTGAGAAGGTTTTCTGCAGTTTCCTTCACGAACTCCAGATGAATAGTTCTTATCAGAGTCGGCTGAAGACGTATATCCTGCCAATTCCTAGTCTACTTATAAATTCCTTCCACTCTCCTCGCATCCTCACATCCTTAGGCATCACAATGGACCTTATGGTCGAAGTATCTATTTTGCGTCAATAATTCGTGTTTTTAAAAAACGAATTTTTTTAAATTTTACTGAATACACAAATACAACAAATTACACATGAAATATACTCAATATTTTTAACCTCCCAATCAGACATTTTCGTTGACCAGTTTCTATACCTGTAACTAGATATCGAAACATATGTGTAATATATGTTATATCGATACGTTTGGATAAAATCGAAACCTTATATATATATAGGTTTTACTGTACATACAAATACTAGTAAGACGAAAGATAAAACTATATAGTTGAAATAGGTACTTGAACAAATTCTAAGTATACGTGACGTAAGTTTCACTTCCGATAAAGTGGTTTTTTTAGAAGTGTCTTTTATTAATTTCTATCGAATATCGATCACAAACAACAGATTAAATCGATTAGAGATGTAATAAATCGATTAAGAAAAATTATAAAGAAGTATGAAAATTGAAGCGATTTGAAGCATGCCTGGAAAGACGAAAGGAACAAATTTTCGTAAAACAACCTTGAAAATATTAAAGGAATGGTTTTTCTAAAGTTGCGTTGGACTTCATTTAGTTGATAAACAATGGACTCGCAAAAGGAAAAAGAATCTGGTTATCCTTATCGTCACGTACCTACACGTAAAACAATTAAAAAAAGGTAAAGCGGCAGGTATCGATGGTTTCTTGAATGAGTTTCTGGTTTGCCTAGTTGGATGTAACAGGTTTGTGAGTGTAATAACGGAGCTGTTTCAAGTAATGCAATCAAGTAGACAATTTCCAGATGCATGGACAACGGGTATTATCTGTAATATGTATAAAGGAAAAGGAAAAATGAATGATGTGAATAATTATAGAGCTATTACATTATTGCCAAATATAAGTAAGGTATATACAAAAATGTTGTCTGAACGATTACAAGAATGGGCTTCTGAGAACAATATAATTAGTGAGTTTCAAAGTGGATTTAGAAAGGGGTATGAAACAGTAGATAACATCCTTGTGTTAAAATATTTAATCGAGAAAAATTTAAAAAGGAAAAGGAACAAGATGTACTGCTGTTTTATAGACCTATGCAAGGCTTTCGACTCAGTAGACAGGACTCTCCTATGGCATAAATTGGAAAAATTAAAAATGTCCAACAACACAATAGAGATATTGAAATCTTTATATGCGCAATCTCAGTGCTGTGTGAAATTAGATGGCGGATATATTACAAAATATTTTAGCACTCGGCGCGGGCTGAGACAGGGATGCCAATTGTCAACAATACTATTTTTATTATTTATTAATGATATACCACAGTACCTGGAAGAAATTGATACAATAAGCCCATGCATTCGAAATACGGAAATTAAAGTACTAATGTACGCAGATGATGTAGTTCTGCTGTCTGACTCGATTGGAGGAATGAGAAGAGCTCTAAATGGTGTGGAAGTATATTGTGAGAAGTGGAAATTGAGAGTGAACGTGGAGAAAACCAAAATGTTAGTCGTAAGCAAGGGTTCAAGAATGACTAACAAGTGTGAGTGGAATATGTATGGAGAAAAAATTGAGTGTGTAAGACATTTTAAATATTTGGGAGTGTATATTTCACATGATGGACAATGGAAAGTGCAACAAGAGAATATTTTACGGAAAGCCAAGAGTGTATGTGCAACTGTTAAAATATATGTTAATAAGCATCGTAATTTGCCGGTAAGTGTCTGTTTACGAATAGTCAAGGCGTTGCTTTTTCCGGTGTTGTCATACGGCGCACAGGTATGGGGATTGGGAAAAATAGACCCAAGATTAAATAGTCTTGTCTGCGGCGTATATAAACATATACTAGGAATAGCGGTCTCTGCTCCTAATGAAGCAACGCTAGTAGAATTGGGTGAATTGCCATTCGAAGCTTTTTTAAGACAACAGTGCTTAAATTATTACAATCGTATCCATGACAGCACAAAGAGGATACAAAAAGATTGCTTTAACCTGGGTATGAAAGATAGAGTGGTTGAAATAAGGAATGAAATAGGAATTAACGAGGACATGGAGGATTTGAACTATGCACATAAAAAAAAATTAATTAAAATGTGTCTTGAAGAAAATTATAGGAAAAGGATGTTTGAACGAATAGCACTATTACCATCTTTAGAGGCTTTCAACAAGATTGGGCACTATGAGAACGGGGCACCTTATCTGCCAGTTGCAGACAGGGACACAAGAAGAGTACTTGCAAATTTTAGAATGGGAAGGTATATATGGGAGAATAAAAATAAAGTGAATGGTGAGAGAGTGTGTGTTTTATGTGGAGGGTGTGAATCGGGATATCATTTTATTTTTGAATGTCAGGGTATAAGTGAGGGAGTGAGGGAGAATATATTAAAAGAAGGCTTAGTTTCGCTGGACCAAGTTTTGAATGTCAGAGATGCAAGACATATAATAATAGTTGCGGAATATATAGACAAAGTTATGAGTGAAAGGAAGAGAAGACTTTAATCTCTGAAGACACGTAAATTTCTTGTTGTTTTGAATTTGTTTTTCTTTTTCTCTTTTTATGTTTTTATTGTTTGTTAGAAACTGTAAATAATGTAAGAATTTATAGCATTTATTTTGTCAAACTCATGAATTGTTAGTTTTTGTTCTTGTTTTTTTTTTGTCCTTTAAGTTTTATTTTGAATACTAGAATTTAGAATGCTTTGTTAAAGAATATGTAATAGTTGATTAGCTTCGGCATGTCAATAAAGATCTTATTATATTATCACGTACCTGCTTCCGTCATTAGACAAAACACAAAGGAGAGTTTAATAGCTTAATAGTTGTCGTGATACAATATTGTCAAATAGTTGTGGAGCGTATGCGTATAATCAGCCCCGGATCTAGGGGGGGCAACCGGGACACTCGCCCCGGGTGGCACTTTCAGGGGGCGCCAAAATCATAATATAATGTTTGAAAAAAAAAACTTTTTTCACAAAGAGACTAGCATCCAGCGCACGTTGTTTTATCAATTATTCATTTGATTTTAAAACTTTAATTATTCATAAAATTAATAAATTATTTAAATTAAAATTCCCGTGCATTCGACATGTTACAACATCTGTGCAAGTATGACTTGCAAGAAGCGTTTTCTAATGTAAGTATAGCTTTAAGAATATACTGCATATTACCTACGACATCTGCAAGCTGTGAGCGAAGCTTCAGCAAACTGAAAATAATTAAAAGTTATCTGTGTTCAACAATGAGTCAGGAACGTCTATCTGGCCTCGCGATCCTAGCCATTGAAAATAAAACTGCCTTTGAGGCGGACTTTGATGAGATAACAGATTCTTTCGCAGAAAAGAAAGCACGCCGTGTAAAGCTGTAGCAAGAGTAGAGAGAAAAGAGACCTAAAGGTTGAATAAATGTCTTGATTGCCTCTCGTCTTTCCTGGTTATATGTAAATATGTTTCCTATATTTAATTTTATTTTACACAAATGAAAAAGTTATTAGTTAATAGATAATAAAGAGAGCAAATTTATATAAAGAGTACAAAGAGTTCGTATTCGACCTGTCACAAAAAATGCCACTCATTATATATTTGTGAGTTTTTTTTTAACAATTTATCTCAAACGCTGGAGAGTTTAACCACTATCAAGTTTCTGCCCCGGGGCGCAAAAATCGTAGATCCGGGGCTGCGTATAATAAGTCATAATTTTTGCCCAAGACTGTACCGGTAGATACGTTACACATACGGTACTTGTCTATACGTATATACAAATACTACATAACATTTCTATAAGTTTCAATCCGGCAACGTCGCTTATATTCCGCCAGTTCATATACTGTTTGTTTACATATAGTGCAACGAATAGTACAACGTATAGTGATGTACAATGTTGTCATGTTGTATCTGTTCACTATGCCGACACGTATATTTATTTATAAAATGCTTCACTTTGCGTTGTTATAACTAAACAATGAAACCGTCAATAATTCTCGTTTTTGTTTTTAAATATGCAGAACAAATGCAATAATTTAAAGCAATTTTTTTAAAAGATTCTTAAGTGTCGTTTTTTTAATAAAAATAAAAAAACTGATAGAAATAACGCTCAAAATGGGTAGTCTCCATTGTTCTCCATGTTAATTATTCGAACTCCAATTAAGTTTTTCTCGACTTTGAGACGGTCAATCGATTTCAAATGTTAAGTGTATAATATCCTTAATAAGTGGACAAAAATTTGGAACATTCTATAATTATGTCCATTAGCACGACAAGACAAAACGAAGAGTTTCAGCTTAACTGCTATACTTGTGTTCACAACTCTATTAGTTACGGCATTCGACATTGGACAGAACGAAGAGTTCAAGCTTAACGTGCAACCGATAGATTCTTAAACTTTGATACTTCATCTGTATTGTTTACATGTTAAAGATAAGTCTGGCGAGTTATCCTTAATAAGTGGAAAAAAATTTGGAACATTCTATAGTTATGTCCATTAGCACGACAAGACAAAACGAAGAGTTTCGGCTTAACTGCTATATTTGTGTTCACAACTTTACTAATTTCGGCATTTGACATTGGACAGAACGAGAAGTTCGCAATCTTAACGTGCACCAGATGGATTCTTAAACTTGATACTTCATCTGTATTGTTTACCTATATGTAAAAGATAGGTCTGCCAAGTTAACAGCTGGGGCGATAATCCATAACCGTAAAGTGCCTCTTAGATTGTCAATAATATTGCACAATATTACAACAATATGGTTGTACAAAAAATATTATGCGCGATGATTGCAATAGTGTGCAACATTGCACAATATTCAGTGAGCTTGTAGCGGTAGGTAGTAAAGGTTGTTTTATGTTACAACCTTTTTCTAGTCATTTTTCTTTATTAGTTGATGGGGGGAAGTATGTAGCGTTATCGCTTCTTCATTAAATTATTATTATAATTTTGTTCATCATTTTTATCTGTTGCATAACAACTATAACTTCCCTCTATTATCACGGTTGCTTTGAATGTTAACAACCATGGTAATTTACATATTAAAAATTATAAGATTTCATAAATCAAATCAATAAAGATCAATTATATATTTTATACATGTTTATTATTTATTTAAATAATAATTATTTAATATAATAATCATTTACCTTTACAAGCTCAAGTGTATTCAGTAATAGAAGGCGCTCCGAGGCTTGCTAGTGCTCTCGTATATCCGCGTAGATAGATTGTAGAGGCTGCCCTGGACGGGCTACACTTCGACCATAAGGTCCATTGTGATGCCTAAGGATGTGAGGATGTGAGTGGAGTGGAAGAAATTTTTGTGTATAGACTAGGAATTCGTAGGATATGCAGCTGCAGCCGACTATGATAGGAACTATGCCGATATCCATCTGGAGTTCGTGAAGGAAACTGCAGAAAACCTTCTCAAGCATAGCCGGTTACTTCGTTCTTGTCCATACGCCGACAGTTTAGTCAATTAACCGCCCCCTTTTTTCTTTCTTAAAAATTGACAAACTGCCGATGTTGGGATTCGAACCCATAACCTCCTAGTTTCCAAGTAGGTATATCCGTGTAACTTGTGTTGTTAATATTATTTTGCCATTACATAGTTCATTACCTACTCTTCAGTTGACCCTCGTCTTTTCTAGAAGAAAGTTATGATATTGAAAGATATGACATTGAAATCGAAGAGTTTGGACCAAAGAATCGAGTAATAATTTTGCTAATCGCTAGTTGATGATTGAAGCGGAGAAAACAGCGAACCATGAAGCTGAAACTTTCTTCTTACCAAATGATTTCAGGAAACTTAACTAACGTAAAATCCTAGATTGCGTCTAGAGCCTGGGCTTGGTATGGGGATCCTAAAGAAGGATAATGTCAAAATAGATCTTTCAGGCTGCAATGACGGGATGTTTTGCCTCATACCTCCGCTTATCTTATTTTTACTTCTCCGAGTTAAGTCTTACGGACTCTAATCGCCAAGTTAGACCGTACTTTTGAAATCCATAATAGATATGTTAAATTTGACATAAAATTTGAAAAATATGAGCCGAATTTAGTATTATTACACTATGCTAGGACATAATTAATTTTTATGGTGTCATCAATTGCTCGCGAAATTTTATCACGAATATTTTTTCGGTATTTTGTCTGTATTTGTTGAAATTATTGCTTATTACACTAATTTTGAGTCATATTTTTAATTTTTTCATATCAGTATTTAATTTAATTAAAAATTCAATGACAATGAAATTTGTCGGAGTATACGCTAAAGTCTTCTACAGTTTGTCATACGTAACCGAAAGGAATTTGGATAAACATCGTTATGTTGACGCTTAAGTATACACAAATAAACAAATATTAAATAACTTCGACAGAAGTAATACTGTCTAAATAAATAAAAATAAGAATGATATGAAATAGTTGGCTATTACGTCACAGTCGTCTTTGGTGTAGCGGAAGCATACTGGACTAGATATCCAGAGGCCCGAGGTTTGATTCCTGGTTGACGAGCTAATTTTTTCATATCAGTATTTAATTTAATTAAAAATTCAATGACAATGAAATTTGTCGGAGTATACGCTAAAGTCTTCTACAGTTTGTCATACGTAACCGAAAGGAATTTGGACAAACATCGTTATGTTGACGCTTAAGTATACACAAATAAACAAATACATATTTTTAACGGTTGAAAATATTGACCGAAGAAAAAATTTTTCAGCAATGGGAGACAATGAGAGACAGAGACAGTTGTCTCTTTGTAAAAATTCAACATCGTTATTTAACAAATAGGTGTATACATAAATCTGTTCATTTAACAAAATAACTTAAAAACATTGCTGAAAAATTTTTTCTTCGGTCAATATTTTCAACCGTTAAAAATATGTATTTGTTTATTTGTGTATACTTAAGCGTCAACATAACGATGACTTCTGTATTGATATCCGCTACACCAAAAATGATATTGTTGTCTTTATATGTAGTTACATATAAAGACAACAATATCATTTTTGGTGTAGCGGATATCATATAAATTCAGTATATACAGAGTATGTAAACAATTAACTCAATTAGTTGCTATTTACACTTGTTTATTTCGAGCATCCACAAGAGGTTTGATGAATTTCACATAAAATTGGAAAAATATGCCGCAAATTTAGTAGAATGGGATAAAATTAGAAAATTGAAATTAAACGATGAGTGTTTTCGAATATCTTCTTGTTAAGTAATTCCATTAAAAAATTCACTGACCTTAAAATCAGATTGGATTTAAATTTTATATCAATTTTAATTTTTATTTATTTTAATAAAAAATGCAAAATTCATAAGTACACTTCATGAATGTGATTTAATCTTTCTCTACAGAAATCTACTCACGTTCATTGATATTTAAGATAGGTAATGTTATAACCATATCTAAACTACATGTTTAGATAAAGTGCTTAAGATCAAATAATTAAATACCAACTTTGATTTAACCTTTCTGAATATCAAACCGTTTACTGAAATGAGTCTTTTGGTCTCAAATACTAATTAAATGATTTTTTAAGCGTGATAAACGCTTAAATATCTAAATATCCTAAATATCTCTGTTCACATTAGAGTTTGAGAAAAATGATAAGCTAACGAATTGTAGCAAACATAATTTTCTACAACTTTACTTCTTATACATTTTTTGATTGTTCTAATCATAGATACTAAACAAGGATACATAACTCCATGTAAACAAATAATTGGCAAAAATAAGATGTCAGTAGTGTTCCTTCGGCACCGAAAACAGAACAGAGAGTATAAGGCGCGAGTTTTAATTGAAAAACCTTACGCATTTATAGTTTTATAAAAATTATTTCCAGCCAAAGTATTTTTTAAATAAATGATAAGTAATTTCAATTTTTCAATAAGGAATTAGTTGAATTTGAAGTGAGTTAAAATTCGCAAAATAATTACATAAAAATAAAAAGAAAAACGGTAATCACTTCGAAATAAAACTAGTTACTTTTGGTTATTTCATTTCTATTTATTATACTATACCGTACGTTTAGTTTACATCTTGGCATAGCATCATCTCCCACGAGTATGAGAGAGTACATATGTATACATTAAGACCTCCTTCTCATACACATTGCTTAATGAATACATATGTACTCTCTCATACTCGTGAAAGATCTGCTATGCGAAGATGTAAACTAAACGTACGGTATTTCACTTCGGTACGGATCAGTTCCTATCAAAAACTAGCGACCCTAGCGGCATAAAAAGTAAATATAACTTCTACCATTTCGTTGCCATATTTTGTCAATTTTCCCGTTCGAGTTAGATCTCCTTTATATAGTCTCCATGGTTCTAATATTAAGAGAGATAATTTATATTTTGTGTTTTCATTTTTCTCTATGCCCCTCTTTCCCCTTTGACCAATATCATTTATTAATAAATTTGGCCTTGCAAATACCAAAACCATATCAGGTACGACATTTCATTTTGATTAGACTAAAATTGTGACCAATATAGATTGATTTATCTATTCTAAGGAAATTTACTAAGTTGACGCAGCTCCTGCGTAAAGAATTTTTTAAGTATGGGCCAGATAAATTGCTTAGAATTTAGTGTTTTTTAAATTTGTTTGCGTAGTTTAAAAAAAGTGATAAAAATTTTTTGATAAAAATTTAGACTTAAGTACTAATAAACATTTAAATTACCTACAAAATAAAAAGATTTTTGCCTAATTTATCATCCACTATATGATATAACCAGTGGCGGCTTATCCATAAGGCAAACTAGGCACGTGCCTAGGAGCGTGTGGATTTTAAACGAAGAAAAAAAAAATACCTAAAGTCCTTCCAGAGAGTAAGTCGCCGTCGGGATCCGTCGAAAATTTTCGGTTTGTAATGATAATACATAGTAACGGCATGAGATTAAATTCGTTTTCTAAGAGGGGGGGGGGGGATAAAACCGACAAATTAATTTACATTCTAAAATCAGTTCAATTTTATAATAAATAAATTTTATTCATAGTCTTATTGTTTTTATATGTAAAATATTAAATCTTAAGTTTGTACTTAATTAATGATAAAAAACAATCGGACTTACTCTCTCAACAATCGGACCACGAATTTTCAAGTTCTATCCTAGTTAAAATTTATAATATACTAGACTTTGGCAGCGGCTTCGCCCGCATGGCATGTGTCTTACTGGGGATAAAAGTATCCTATGTGTTAATTTAGGGTATTAGCTACTTTCATACAGATTTCTTCAAAATTCGTTAAGTAGTTTTTGCGCGAAAGAGTAACAAACATTCATCCATTCATCCTCACAAACTTTCGCGTTTACAATATTAGTAAGATGACAAATAGAGGGGCGCTGATTAGGTGCTAGCCTAAGACGCTGTGGACATTTAATCCGGCTCTGGATATAACTAAGTGTTACTGTTTAAATGTTTGAATTTCAAACACTAATTAATTAATATTCTAATAAGGAATATGCATGAAAATTTTTTTCACATTTACTTTCAGAATATGAAAATACTGTTAATACTGTAATAATATTTAAAAACGAAATTAAAATCCAACAAATATCAAGGAAGCTATAAGCTTTTAAAGATTATTATCTGTCTCACGAGACAGATAAGCTTTTAAAGATTATTATCTGTCTCACGAGACAGATAATAATCTTTAAAAGCTTATAGCTTCCTTGATATTTGTTGGATTTTAATTTCGTTTTTAAATATTATTACAGTATTAACAGTATTTTCATATTCTGAAAATAAATGTGAAAATAAATTTTCATGCATATTCCCTATTGCAATTATACATCACTGTGAAGGGTATTTCGATTCTCTTCTTTGCTAAGGTATCTGCGTTTTCGTTTCATTCGAAACCACTGTGATCTGGTATCCAGATTAATGAACATTGTTCCGTTTTGCCCCAGCTCTAGTAGTTCCTCTAGACAATCCTTAACTACCGTGACTTCAGTTGCAGAAAAGGCTTTTAGAGCAACTTGATTGTCTGAGAGAATATATACGTTCTGGTTTATGTAGCCTCTACGTAATTTCTCACGGACGCAAGCCAGTATGGCGTAGACTTCTGCCAGAAAGACTGTGGCATATTTCCCCAAGTTGAGGCTTATGTTTGCTTTAGGTCTCTCACCGTAGATTTCCGCCCTGGTTCCTTCCCCAGTTTTGGAGCTGTCTGTATACCAAACGATTTCTTGAGATAGGGTGATTCTCCTACCGTCCACACAGCCTTTATCACAGAGGACAATGAAAGGTTTTGAACTAGCCTTATAAACTCAATGTAAGTAAATTCAAAAATGGCTTACAATTCAAGAACAAAATATTGAGTAAAAATTGTTTGAATACTGTTTGTATAAAGTAACAAATATATTTATTTTATGTTAAATATTTAATTAACTTCTTAAGAGCCAGCTTAACTTGTAGATTTTTTTTATTATTATGAGTAATTAAATTGGGATTTAAAGATCAAAAATTTATTTTTATCTGAATTGAGATATCTATGTATTTAAATATATATAGATTAAATTGTAATATATTGTAAATTATTGTTAAAATTATATTATGTATCATAAAAAACATATAATTATAATCATACGGATAACTAGTTGGGCCCTTTCAAATTTTTGTTTTTGGTGGGATTATACTCGTACACATATTAGCGAATTTCCTGAAAGGAAATACAGCTATTGGTCCCGTACCGAAATCAAAATTTCGCAAAAATTTCTTCAAATGTCCATCGATTCTACCTAGTAGATGTCAAAAATCACCATCTGTAAAATTTATATATAAATATCTATGGACATATATATATATATATATATATATATATATATATATATATATATATATATATATATATATATATATATATATATATATATATATATATATATATATATATATATGTGTGTGTCTGTAATCACTCTAGCGGTCACATTTTTCATTTTACCGGAATGAAATTTGGTATTTGAGGTGCTTTTGGTATTCAAAAGATCAAGTTCGTTAGTGGGTAAAATCGGACGAGGGGAAAGGGGGGTTTAGAGGAAGAGGGAAACACAAAATTTGACATATCTCCCTTAATATTCGAATAATCGAAAAATTTATAAGAAGTAACGTTGTAGGTACTAAGTTTAACTGTAATTTTATTTCTTGTCATTTTTTCTGTTACACTGATATTTACAGAAATATTGACGGTTTAAGATTGAAAATTAAATTCCTCACTATCTCTGTACACATTAGAGTTTGAGCAAAAATGATAAGGTGATGAATTGTAGCAAACGTGATTTTCTACAACTTTATATCTTACATATTTTTTGATTGTTCTAATATTAAGAGAGATATATTATATTTTTTGTTTTCTTCTTTCTTTATGCCCCCCTTTTCCCTTGACATATGTCATTTATTAACAAAATTGGCCATGCAAATACTAAAATCATATACGAAATTTCATTTTGATCAGACTAAAATAGTGACCGCTAGTAAGTAATTTATGTATTCTAAGGAAATTCGCTAAATTGAAGCAGCTCCTGCGTAACGAATTTTTATAGATATTCAGGGTATAAACACAAGTAAAATTGCATATCATATCGACATGCATAAATGAATAATTAATATTGAATTATGGTAATTATTTCAAATGATATAAAAATTTTTATTCAACCTTGAAGAAAAAAAAAAATTTCTTTAAATAATTTTGTTTCCTAGTGATTACTACTAATGACCAATTACAATTACATGTTATGTAATATTCCAAAGATACCTTTTGAATATTTTTGTTGAAGTAAAGTAAATATCTACAGTATGTGTTGGAAAGCATTGCTAATAGAGAATCAATGTTAAATAAATAAATAAAATATTTACTATAAAACTATACACATACATACATCTGGCTATAGGCTTGTGGTGTATGGTGTTTGTTTGATGTCATTTAAGAGTGAGGATGTTGTGATGCACATTATAATTGATAATATTAATCATTACGTGTGTGAATGCTTGGGAAATATTTGGTTGTGTGTTTTAATGGTATTACCGTATTTCAACAATGGATTATTACACAATAAGTGCAAATTATTAAATGATACTTTGCGGGACATTCGGCACAGGAATGTGTCAATTTATTTATTGTGGCATTTGGGAGGAAATGCAATCGACAAGCATTCGAACAGTTACTCATATGATTAGCTGTTTTGAAAAATAGGGTTGTATATCTAGTTGCAAAGATTGCCACAAAGATATAGATTATGAAGCTCCACAAAAAAATGAAGAGGGAGATATAACAGTTTGTAGTTTATTATTTATTGATATTTATGGATAAAAAAATGCAACTCTACAGTTGCAAACATTTGGAAGCGGAACAACTTCAAATGTTTTAAATATGGAAAAACCAAAGAGATTTTGACTGAGGACCCTTTATCGCAGGATGGAGTTTTGTGAAGCTGTGATGGAAAAGGCCGAGAAGATAATTTCATCAGAAATATTTTATTTACTGATGAATCATCTTTTCCATTACATAATCTATCTGTCATGCGATATTTGTCTCAGACAAATCAGCATCCACAAGCATACATACATAACACACATTACAGAGTACCCTCACTATTTTTATTTCTTTATTAAGCATTGTGTATAGTTATTATAGTAAATAATATTTAACATTGATTCTCTATTAGCAATGCTTTCCAACACGTACTGTATACGAATTGCTGAATATGCAGAATTTATTTAATATTTTTAATCGATTTTTACAGACTATAATAATAGGTAGTATAGTGCGGAGGCTTAAGGACAACTTCAAATGGATTCGTTCCAATAGTAATGCTTCGTTTTAGACTACGACATAAGTTGCGACACAAATGTCAGACAAAAATTTAAACAGATTATTTGTGTCTGGACACCAGCCAGACACAAATGTACGGAACTAGTGTTCGAGCTATTGACACACAAAAGAACTATTGCTGCTTATATTGTAATTAAACAACGACGTAAACGCTATATTTATTACTATATACTATGTTTATGGAATGTATGAAGTGTATGATAAAATGCCGAATCTGTTTGAAAACCTGAACAGACACTTGGATACTTGGACACAAGGTGTTTACACACCCGCTGCTTTGACACTAATTATATAGGGTGGCGCATAAGTAACGTTATGATTTAATTAGTGAATAAATATTTTGTTTACGTGTTTTTTAGTGAATTTCCTGAAAGGAAATAGAGCTATTGGTCTCGTACCGACTTCAAAATTTTGCAAAAATTTTTGCAAATGTCCATCGATCCTACCTAGTAGATCGAAAATCACCATCTGTAAAATTTATATATATATATATATATATATATATATATATATATATATATATATATATATATGTGTGTCTGTAATCACTCTAGCGGTCACAGTTTTGATCTGATTGGAATGAAATTTGGTATTCAAAGCGCTTTTGGTATTCAAAAGGTCAAGTTCGTTAACGGGTAAAATCGAACAAGGGGAAAGGGGGGTTTAGAGGGAGGGCGCCATCCTTTACAAACAATATAATGAAGGGGAAACACAAAATTTGACATATCTCCCTTAATATTAAAAAAAACGAAAAAATTATAAGAAATAAACTTGTAGGTACTAAGTTTTACTGTAATTTTGTTTCTTATCATTTTTTCTGTTACCCAAATATTTACAGAAATATTAATGGTTTAAGATTGAAAATTAAATTCCTCAATATCTCTGTACACATTAGAGTTTGAGCAAAAATGACAAGGTGATGAATTGTATCAAACATGATTTTCTACAACTTTATTCCTTACAAATTTTTCGATTGATCTAATATTAAGAGAGATATTTTATATTTTGTGTTTTCTCCTTTCTTTATGCCCCCATTTCCCCTTGACGTATGTCATTTATTAATAAAATTGGCCTCGCAAATACTAAAATCATATACGACATTTCATTTTAATCAGACTAAAATTGTTAGCGCTAGAAAGTGATTTATGTATTTTAAGGAAATTCGCTAAGTTGAAGCAGCTCCTGCGTGACGAATTTTTTTTTTTCAGAATTAACTTTGAAAAACTTGGTAAATTTATGATGGAAAGACTCAGCACAAAACAAAGAACCGAAGTTGTTCAATTCAGACACAAAGATCATATCGAAATTTCTTTCATGTTCAAAATGCACCTAGCGCTCCAACAATTTACCGATTGGTTCAGCGTTTTCGTCAAAATCGGCCTGTCTGTGATCTTCCGCATGCTGATGAACGATGTGAACATTGCTCGGGTGCAAGCAAGTGTTGAGGAAAACCCCGAAACTTCCACCAGGCGACGTTCTCAGCAGTTGGAGATGTCTAGGCGGTCTTTGCAAAGAATTTGACATCGTTTCCCATATAAGATTCAATTGGTTTTAACTCGTGAACCGCAAATACGCATTCATTAAATAAATCATAACGTTACTTATGCGCCATCCTTTACAAACAATATAATGACCCATTTCCAAAAAGTGTTAACTAGCCTATTAATACTATCGAATGCACTGTTTCATATTATTAAATCCACTAAATTAGAGGAAAACTCCCTTTTTGGCACCACTGTTGACAAGTTAGTAAGTGTGTCCTGAGAGACGCACATTTGGGTCCGTTTTTAGACAATTCCACTATGCCAAATTTTTGATTATTTACTTCAATTAGTCTTTGATAGACAGACACCGAGGTGATTTCATAAGTGTTTCGTTTTTCGAAGTACAGAACACTATATATTTTGGATCGAGCCGTGTAGATAGTTTTGAGATAAAATTAATTCCTAGGATGTAACACAACATTGACTCGCCGGTCTCAAAGTAAGTTTGCAATTTTCGGCACGTGGACTTAAAACTTTTTCAAACTAAGAAAAAATTCTAATTATTTGTTTTGATTAAAAATAAATTAGTTTTCCATTACGGAAATATCAAAACGTATTTGTCATTTACAGTAAAAGTCAGTTATAATGTTCGTAAAATGATATATAAATGTGTATATCAAATATCCAATCAAAAGTTTACATCGTTAAATACCCGAATAGGATTAAGGACGTTGGACCAATTCGTCAAACATGGTAAAATTTGTTTTAAACAAATGGAGTATTTACATATTACAATTTCTTGTTGTGATAGACTCGATTACCTTAATTTGTCATCAATATGGCGTCAACTGGCTACAGTACATATCTTTTTTTTAACATTCGTCTGTATTTTTTTTTTTAAATTTTTGTCACCTCAGAACTCCGACATTTACCGATTTTGAATTTTGTTTTTTTGTTTTAAAGGGTTTGATTCAGATTGGTCCCATTGTCACCAAATCGCATTCTGGTGAGGGGATCCCCTGGAAATCGAGGAAAATCCTCATTTTATATGTGAAAGAATGTGACATCTTTATTTAACAAATATGTATATATATATGTATATATATGTATATATATATATATATATATATATATATATATATATATATATATATATATATATATATATATATCTTCATTTAACAAATTTTCAAATTACGTAGAGAATGTGTTTACATGATTTTCAAAAATTGGTCGTAAAAAAAGACTGGAACTCGGGTATGGGACTACACTTAATTTACCCTGGTAATGGTATATCGTATGTGTTGGAAAGCATTGCTAATAGAGAATCAATGTTAAATATTATTTACTATAATAACCATACACAATATGTTCAATAAAGAAATAAAAAAAATAGTGAGGGTACTCTTTAGTGTGTCTGTTGTGTATGCTTGCTGGACTGCTTTCTACTGCATTAACATGTAATTAGAGTGAGTTAAATATGTTCATGGTTGCCTTCTTAAGCTTAGCATTACTTCTAACAATTGAAAATTCTTTTTTGATGATAGTATTCTATTAACGGTATAACATAAAACAACAATCCACACAAATTGAAAGAAAAATAAAACCCCAAAAAGAAAAAAAAATAGAATTTCGACAAAAAAAAAGTTAAACCAACGGTTCGAATATTCCTCCATTATTTGTTAAACAATATCCGAGTCGATTGTAGAAATCTACCTGGGTATTTTCTAGCACTTGAGGAGAAATATTCGCACAATTGTCAACAATTCTTTGCCTTAATTGTTGCAAATTTTCAAGCCTATTCGGCGAATAGATCTGTGTTTTGAGAAAACCCCACAAAAATAGTCGTTAGGAGGGAGATAGATCTGGCGTTCTGGCTGGCCACTTGAAGGTTCCAAAACCACTCATAAGACGTTCCTGGAAAGTTTGTTCCAGGAACAGCCTTACTATCATGGCATTGCAACCATCTTGTTGGAACCATACAGATTCCAGGTCTAAATTAGGAAGAGCTCTAACATTTGACAAAATATTATTTCGTAACAAACTCAATATTCCAGTCCAGAAATTCAGTTTCAGTATGTATGTGTATGTATGGCTTTATAGTAAATATTTTATTTATTTATTTAACATTGATTCTCTATTAGAATTGCTTTTGAAAACGGTCTGTATATTATATATGCAGGGTATAAAAACTTTGATGTATTAACTTAAATTAAATTATTTTTCATTCTCTGTTTTAATTTCATAATTTGTTTCAGGACAGATAAATAGCTGAGAATTCAAAAGTATTAGAAAGATAATGAACTAAAAATGTTATCTTTTGTTTTTGTTTAGAACATATTTTCTGGATGGTAAAATCGAACATTAATTACCCCTCCCTCCGTGTAAAATCCGCGCCTGACTATAGTATATTATATTATTTACAAAATATTTTCTAATTTTCAAATAATCACAATGATATCGAACGTGCTGGCTGACCTTAAAATTACGTGTGACATAATTTTTCGCGTCAAAGTTGACGTTATATACGAGTACACTAAATCAACGTCTCTTTAAACGGCTTCCTGTTATAGATGACGTTATAAATGACTTTCACTGCATTTATTTATATCTTTTTACGCCCACTTTAATTTTTTTCATTAATGTTCCCTGTGTGTAATAACTTCAAATGTCTAACTACATTTTGATGGGCACAAGATGTGCCAAAAAATTTTTAATGGACTTATGCCAAAATCTGGAATCGTTGAAATATAAGTGAACATGATATGACAATTATCCTTCAACTTTGTGACAACATTTTTTCATGACGCAACGATGAGACGGTTTTTCAGTGGAATATGACCTTACTAGTTTTTTATAGAGTAAAATTTTCAGGAGATTCTGTATGACTGTAAGATCAATAGACAATGTAAGATAAAAAGATCATCGACCTTATTGGCCTTTAAAATCGGTCGACGGCAAATATCTCTTGCTGTTCGGGAACAGCTCCAAATGGTTTAAGGAATATTGGCTCCTTGTGAAAAGTTCCCCTATTCAGGTATCATAATGGGTCATATAGCCTAAGTATGGTTCATCCACTACAACTTAGCCGAACGGATTCACCTTTAGTTAACGTGAATAAATCCCGGGAAAAGCCAAGAAGTGATTTGTCGCAGTGGTCAGTGATTTCTAATTGAAGCAAATGAATGAGCTACGGCAGACTTCCCAACCCATGCACCGAGAAAGTTAGGTTAGAGATACATAATCCACGGTCATTTATCACAACAGTCTAATGTTTTCGGCTAGATAAAAAAAACACAATGATAATATGGTTATGTTGAACAGAATTTATTAAATCCACTAAATTTAGGGGGCAATCTCTAAATCTGACAGCACTTACTACATAAAATAGCGTCACAATCTAAAATGCATAAAACTAAGTTAGATACACTTAGGGTGTATTCATTTTGGGCGTTTACACGACATCAAGCGTTGTTTTTAGTGTTTAACTCTTGACGCTGTGTATGCTGACAAAGCGCGCTAATGGTTGAGTTCAAACGATAGACACCAGGCTCACAGACGCTAAATCTTATGCCGGCTGTACACCCTCGGCGAAGCAAGGCGAGGCATAGCGAGCACGAGTGTGGACTCACAACGCGCGGCCTGCGTTGTGTCAACTCGCCTCGTGTCGCCATCGCTCCATTAAAAGTCAGTTTTTTTAACCCGAGTCAAAGAAAGCGAGCGGACACTCTCGTCTACATTCGATTCAACGTTCAACCGCTATTTTTAAATATTCAACTATCAACCGCTTTAATTGTACCCATTTATTTTAATAGTAGAACACGAAAATAATTAAAAACTGTATAAATTAATGAATACTTTTTTTAATTCTTTTAGTGTCATTACATACTCATTTGAATAATAATTATTTTTAATAGTTTAATCAAAAAATTACTACTCCGTAATTATTAATTTAATAATGTCATTTTTCAGGTATACCAACGTAATTTCGTTGACTATATGACGAGAACGAGACTATATGAAGAGTATTGCCGACCGAACACTCGCCAAGAATGTACACAGTTCCTCGCCTAACGAATGTCTTGCCGAGACATTCGCCGAGTGCTCTCGCCGACTGTGTACTGCTGGCATTACTAACTCCCAAAATAATTATCTGTCATGTGCATAGTGTAAGCGTTGCATAAGCTAAAACGAACGCCAATAAATTGCACTCATAAGCGGGAGCACTGAAAGCGTGCAAGCGTCCAAAACGAATACACCCCTAGTAAATTACTTAGTTTACTAACGACTTAGTACAGTCCCGAAACACAATTATTATATACGAAGAGGCATGGCTCCTGTATAACTTCCGAATCAACACCGAAATCAACCAAAAATTACGACTGCCAGATTTGAAAATTCGTTGACCTTCCGATATAATTATATACACGTAGATATATAGCTTCCGCCGGCTATTATGAACGCGGAAGCAATTCAATGTCCAATGTTCACAATTACAAGGATTATCCAAAATAGATAAGAAATCATGCTATTATTATGTTTGAAGATTTCATAATTCTGCGAAGGTTTTCATTTTTATTTATAAAAATGAAAAGTAGCTACCTAAGTTATAATTTTAATGAAAAAGGATAATCTTTAATGAGATCAATTACATTTAATATTTTTACAATAAAACCGTACTAATTAATTTATTGATTTATAATTTATGTTTGAAACAATAATGCCTGCCTGTTATCTACCATTTTTGTTTGTTTCGAATAATTGGGTAGGTATATAGCACTTGTTTTTTTTTTCCATAAAGTTTTAATAGCGCATTAATACACTAACAGTATAACATTTATAGGATGTAGGAATTTTATACACAATATGGTGTCAGAATACAGGGACTGACTTTTTTTTTGTTACTCGTTATACCGGTTGTTTAGTTTACATCTTCGCATAGTAGATCTCCCACGAGTATGAGAGAGTACATATGTATACATTAAGCAATGTGTATGAGAAGGAGGTCTTATAGATTTGTTTTGCTATTATTATTACATGTTATAGCATACTGAAGTCTGAAAAACAGAACAAATCAAAACAACTGATCTGTTCACTTAAAAAAACCCCATACATCACACAACAGTTTAACTTTAAGTAAGAAAACAAACCTATAAGACCTCCTTCTCATACACATTGCTTAATGTATACATATGTACTCTCTCATACTCGTGGGAGATCTACTATGCGAAGATGTAAACTAAACAACCGGTATATAATATTAGTCAATAGACCTTTTCATTTCAAAATACGAGTTGATTTTGTTTCGGGCAAAATATCAAATAGATCAATGTAAAGAAATAAGTACAGAATACTTCACGTCCTTGTTCATCTTATTGTCTTTTTCATTTCCACGCTGATACCCGGGTAGATGTCTACAATCGACTCGGATATTGTTTAGCAAATAATGGAGGAATATTCGAACCATTGGTTTAACTTTTGTTTTGTCGGAATTATTATTATTTTTCTTTTTGGGGTTTTCTTTTTCTTTTAATTTGTGTGGATTGTTGTTTTATGTTATACCGTTAATAGAATTCTATCATTTATTTTCAAACATTCCACATACAAATAATAACGGATATTCAAAAAAGAATTTTCAATTGTTAGAAGTAATCGCTAAACTTAAGAACACAACAATGAACATATTTAATCCACTCTCATTACATGTTAATGCAGTACTGAGTACAAAACAATCCAGCAAGCATACACAACAGACACACTATAGAGTACCCCCAATATTTTTATTTGTTTATTAAGTATATTGTGTATAGTTTTTATAGTAAATAATATTTAACATTGATTCCCTATTAGCAATGCTTTCCAACACGTACGGTATAATACTAGTCAATATACCTTTTCATTTCAAAATACGAGTTGATTTTATTTCGGGCAGAATGTTCAATTGATCAATGTGAAGAAATAAGTAAACAATACTTCACGTCCGTGTTCATCTTATTGTCTTTTTCATTTCCACGCTGCGTTTTCGTTTCCACGCTCTCGCATTCGTTCGGCACTCGACTTTTTCGACTCATTGGATGCCTTTCGACACGAACTTTCTTTTGACTTGCGTTTTTTTCATAAGAGACGACATCTTTAATTATTTTGTAATTTTAAAATGAATATCGATTTTCACATATATTCCGGCGAATCCATAACGGGTCCATTATGTGAAGCCAGTGCGGGAGGAGAAGAAAACACATACAAGATATTCGGTGCATATCACCCCGAATATATGAACCTTCAGGAAAACCTGATAAGCATACTCCTGGCTATTGCCAAAATGAATCTCGCCAGACTGAAGTAGAAAGGGGACACAATGGGCCATAAGGTCTACGAGCAAAACTTTATATACCCCGAGACATATCTATCTATTCATCTGGCGTTCTACTAGTGTTCCACAAGCTCTTCATAAAGCTAATTCGTAACCATTCACGTACACTTCCGTTCAATAAAATTGAACAGACCTGAAATGTTAATTTTCTTACATTTCATAAAACTTCTCACTTTTGTAACTCTCTGTATAATAATTCATTTATAAACAAAGATAAGTAGTATATATTTTAAGTGTGAAAAAAGAAATGAAAGTATGGTAAAAAACATTTACTACAAGAATAATCAAAATTGTGAGAGACTGATTCGCTTCAGATCTGTTCAATTTTATTGAACGGGAGTGTACATGGGTACAATGACGTCACTGGCACAACAAGTATAGCGCGATAGTAAAGGCATGAGCTATATGTTTTGAGTTCAATCATTGTAAACCCATTATTAGTTTCGAAGTTATGAGTAAATCTTACAGTATTTCGCCACACAAGAATTTTTGAGCAACCGTCAGTGTAATAGACTTACGTCAAAAATGAACGATTAATCTTATATAAGATTAAAATAATGTAAAATCCAACCCTGCACAAAACTATAGGTAAACCTATTATTGTATAGCATATGTGAAGACTTTAAATCCTATTAAAACTAAAATAAACACCTTTTAAACTCGAAAAGCATTCAATATAAAAAACAGAATACCTCAATCAGTAAAAAAAATCGTTGCTATTAATAAACATATTTATTTGTTCATTTAATTTTTATCAAGAAATTATAAAATTATTTTATTCATAGAACTGTTATTATTATTCATAATTTTTATCGATTTTTTTTCTGGCAGATAATTTGTTTCAAATGTAGGTTAAAGATTAGATGAGTCCATGTGATCGATCCAATGGTTATAATACTCCTCATTGATTAATTAATTCATAAACATAATTAATATTTTATTGACAATTAAATTCTTATTTAATAATTTGTATCTGTTAGTTTAATCTGTTGTCTTTGCGATTACAGAATATTCACATTGAAAACAACAACAGACGAAACAAGATAAGTGACGCCTTCAGGGATAAGTAATTAAACTAAATATTTACTCTAGAAGAATATATATGTTCTTTAAGGACGTTCGAAAGAGTCATTTGCGGGGAAAGACGTAAAGGGAGGGGGGGGTATCAAGCGACTACGCATGCCCGAAGCGTTACAGATTTAATGTATACGTTGAAACTAGATTTATATATTCTATGGTTATTTGGTAAATAATAATACTTGTGAGTCGTGCGTGACTCGTAATGTTTCTTTTATTTTAAATAAAAAAGTAATAGCTTGTGTTTTGCTACTCTAAAATGATAAAATTACTTATATAATTCAATATTACTTTCCAAAATTAGTTTTAGAAAAACTTCTCTACATTTTAAACAATGTTTTATTCGATTATAAAGATTAAATTTGTAGTTTATCCATAAGACCCAATGTTAAAAATATGATTTTCAATATAGAAAAAAACGCAAAAAATGCATTTGAACTAACATTTTGAAGCGTACCAATGAATTCGTATTGACTTTTTTTATTGGGTGCATTCCGAAACAGAATTTTCTCGAGTTTTTTCCGTAGACATTTGTGTTATAGTAATAAGTCAAAACTCGCTCTGCTCGCAAGACGGGTACCCCCCTTGACTCCCTTCGGCCTTAGCTCCGCGTCACAGAAAATAACATTGCATGAATTGTAAAAAAAGTTTTTGGAGGGTGTTTTTCCGACTTTCCGGAGGGTTGCAATGAAAAACCTAAAGTTTTCCGATTTTTCTCGTCAGTTTCAAGCAATTTCGCGTCGAATGCAAAAAACCGCATCTTTCTATCATGTCTAGAAGTGCCTTAGAGTTTGTATAGATCAGTCAGCTTCACTTCTAGCTTTATAGTATAGTGGATTCCTATTTAAGAGGTTTTATCGAATTTAACTAATGGACTAAATTTCTTTTGAAATGCTTATCCTTGCTACCCAGTTCCCCATTTTTTTTTCAGAAACGTCTTCGTCGTTAAAATTTGCTATCCAGTTATTTTAAGATGTAGCCTTGACCTAGGCAGATTAACCTATTTATGTGCGGGTTAGTCAACCGTTTCATTTCCATCTACGTTGCAGTGCTTTGGAACACAAACTGACGCCAAACGCCGAATTCAGGAATCATTAACGTGACTTGCGCTTTTTTTCATTTTTTATTAAGATTTTTCCATCCAATTATCAATGAAATGTGTTTGCATTGTTTCGAAATATGGTTCCGACAATTACCCTTTCGAGCACACATCGAAAGGAAGGAATATCATTTATATAATATAAAAAAGTCGGGGTCCGAGTATGAAGCATTGTGGTACACTGGCCTCGATACGATAATAGTAGTAGCGGAGGGGTTGTCGAATCCTGGCCAGTAGACCTTTTTTACCGACCCCTAAAGAACAAGGAATTTGTTTGAAGTCTGGAAATTAGTAGGTTGTGCGACTACAGCGGCTTTGATAGGAACTATGCCAATGTTAATCTGAAGTTTGTGGAAGGATCCGGCAGAAAACCTTCACAAGCATAACCGGTTACTTTTCGTTCTTGTCCATACGCTGACATCGTTTTTTTAATTTAGTTATTTGACAAACTGCCGTCGTTGTGAATTAAACTCGCAACTTTCCAGTTCCAAAACCACTTGGACTGGTGAGGGATTTGAATTTGGGATTTTCGGTTTGATAAATAGGAAATTAAGAATTTATGGATGTTGGTTGGTTTATGTGCTTGGCAAGTTTGTCATATAAGTATCTGTTTATAAATGGTATATTATATACAGTAGTCGTCAACATACTGCTTGTGAGAGTTTATAAAAAGTTATTTATTTGTATGATGTTTATGTAACAGTACCTACAGCACACTCTAACTGAGTAGTGTAAGTACAATGCAACAAGCAGTGTGCTGTGTGTTAGAGTCTCAGTGTTAAAGGGCTTTATTCATACATTTTTAGCGAATTTCCTGAAAGGAAATAGAGCTATGGGTCTTGCACCCACTTCAAAATTTTGCAACAATTTTTGCAGATGTCCATCGATCCTACCTAGTAGATGTCGAAAATCACCATCTGTAAAATTTATTTATATATATATATATATATATATATATATATATATATATATATATATATATATATATATATATATATATAAATATATATATATACATATATACATATATATATATATATATCTATATATATATATATATATATATATATATATATATATATATATATATATATATATGTCTGTAATCGCTCTAGCGGTCACAGTTTTCAAATGATAAGGAGATGAATTATAGCAAACATGATTTTCTACAACTTTATTCCTTACGCATTTTTCGATTGTTCTAATATGAAGAGAGATGTTTTATATTTTGTGTTTTCTTCTTTCTTTATGCCCCCCTTTTCCCCTTGTCATTTATTAATAAAATTGGCCTTGCAAATAAAATACTAAAATCATATACGACATTTCATTTTAATCAGATTAAAATTGTGACCGCTAGAAAGTGATTTATGTATTCTAAGGAAATTCGCTTAGTTGAAGCAGCTCCTGCGTAACGAATTGTTTAGTTAATTAATAGAGCATAAAAGTAATGGAATGAAGATACAACGTCATAAAACCGATGACCTGTTTATAATTTAAGTCATGAATAAAGCCGCAAAAACGTTATAGGTCATAAATTGGTCACCGAACATGCGAAAAAACCATTTTGCGTATTTTCAATGACCTAAATTATATTAATACATTTCCTATCGTGTCCAATGAAGAGATGATTTTAAGACTCTAATAATCCACTCAATTTTGCCTCGGGGGTGTTCGTTTAACAAAATTTTATAGTTGTTAAGATTAATTGTTCCTTATAAATTTTTTTTTGTAAACCGAATGGATTCGACGCAAATCAACTAAAAAATTTTGAGAAAAGAATGACAATTTTGTCGTCCATTGTACTTATTGTAGGCCAAGTTCCGCTATTTTTTCAAAAAATTTTAGTTGATTTGTACCTTAGGGAAAATGTTTTAAATACAAGTTGTTATTGTATTGAGAATGAACAAATTTAAGAACTTCATGAAATTCACATTATTAGTAAAATGAATCCTCAGAAATCAGCTGAATTTTTTTGAGAATTTATCCCCATGACGTTTTTGAGAAAATCGTTACGTAAGTTAGACAAATTTAACATGCATCTTCATAAACATGGTGAAATAAACACGATTCCGACTGTTTTTACTTCGAACACCGTGAATAAAGTCACGGTTGTGTTGAAATTCGACACATACTTTCCTCAATTCCTTAGAAATATTTTTCCTTAAAACTTTGGGAGAATGCCCATCGGTTTGTTAAGTTTTTTGATAAATGCGTAAAAAAGTGCATTTTTTCATGTCCGCAGCAGAAGGTTTTTTTTTATGGTTCAGTTGGCATCCTGAGTACCGGCGCACTGAAAGTCGTTTGAAATAATATACTAGTTACTATATTAGTTACTAGTAACTAGTAACTAGTATATGTATGATGTTGAACAACGCGCAGGAGTACATATTTTTGCAAAAAACCTTCACAAGCATAGCCGGTTTCTTCGTTCTCATTCATACGCCGACAGTTTAGTCAATTAACCGCCCCTTTTTTTTCTTAATAATTGACAAACTGCCGATGTCGGGATTCGAACCCATAACCTCCCAGGTCCAAGACCGCTCGGCTACTTGGACGGTAAGAATTCAATATATACAAGATATTACAATTTACTCAGTTAGTTGTTCCATTTTTTGATATTATTAAATATGTGAATAACACGATAAGGGATGCATTAAGCACCCTGTTTTATTGTATAAAAAAAATTGTTTGAGAAACCCTAAAAATAGACACGCATTATGCTTGACAAAGCAATAAACTTCAGTTTATGAAGGGTTTGAAGAATAAAAAAATAAAATATGATATCGACAATCTAAATTCAATATACACTACATAGCCTAGTTTTAAACACACAAATTTGTGATTAAAATTGAATTTGTGGTTAGATAGATCATCTAAATTCAATGTTTGGATATAAATTTATCATTTTGATGATATTCTTGACCATATTTGGACATATTTGTGAATCATACTGCAATCTTTTGTAAGGATGATGTAATATTTTGTACAAAAAAAAAACTGTGTGCATTGAGTTGTGTTTTTCTGTTTTGTAGCCCAAATGAAACGTTTCATCACAGTGAGGAAATTAGTTTATCGTTACGAGATATATTACCGTTACGTTCAAAACATTATGATAAGAATCGTGCACCAAAGTTATCCGGCCAGGCAACGGTTGTGTACTTTCATGTAACTGTCTTATCGTTGGATTCAATTAATGAAGAATCAATGGTAAACTTTTAATGAAGTAGACGCTTGAAGCTAGCTTTTGATATAAAATGCTGCCTGTATAATTATAAAAAATTGTACCTCGTTAAAATCCTAAATAAATTACTTTTATCCTGTATAGATAATCTAAAGGAATTCCAGGATTTTTTAACCTATTCCTAGTAGTAGTGGTAGTAGTAATAGTGGAGCGGAGCTTGAAGCCTGGCAAGTAGGCCTTTCTAGATCATTTTTACCGACCCCCGAAGGACAAGAAATTTGTATGTAGACTAGCAATTGGTAGATTGTGTGACTGCAGCTGATTTTGATAGGAACAGCTGATTTTGTGAGAGAAAACTGCAGAAAATCTCGTCGGTTACTTTCGCCGGTAGCTTAGTTAATTAACCGTCCCGTACTAAAAAAAAAAATTCGTTACGCAGGAGCTGCTTCAACTTAGCGAATTTCCTTTGAATACATAAATCACTTTCTAGCGGTCACTATTTTAGTCTGATCAAAATGAAATTTCGTATATGATTTTAGTATTTGCATGGCCAATTTTATTAATAAATGACATAAGTCAAGGGGAAATGGGGGCATAAAGAAAGAAGAAAACACAAAATATAAAATATCTCTCTTAATATTAGAACAATCAAAAAATATGTAAGGAGTAAAGTTGTAGAAAATCATGTTTGCATCAATTCACCACCTTATCATTTTTGCTCAAACTCTAATGTGTACAGAGATATTAAGGAATTTAATTTTCAATCTTAAACCGTCAATATTTCTGTAAATATTAGTGTAACAGAAAAAATGATAAGAAACAGAATTACAGTAAAACTTAATACCTACAACTTTACTTCTTATAAATTTTTCGATTTTTCGAATATTAAGGGAGATATGTAAAATTTTATGTTTCTCCCTCCCTTTAAACCCTTCTTTCCCCTTGTCCGATTTTACCCATTAACGAACTTGATGTTTTGAATATTAAAAGCGCCTCAAATACCAAATTTCATTCCGATAAAATGAAAACTGTGACCACTAGAGTGATTACAGACACATATATATATATATATATATATATATATATATATATATATATATATATATATATATATATATATATATATGTCCATAGATATATATATATAAATTTTACAGATGGTGATTTTTGACATCTACTAGGTAGGATCGATGGACATTTGAAGAAATTACGGAACCAATAGCTCTATTTCCTTTCAGGAAATTCGCTAAAAAGAATTATTTGACAAACTGCGTAAAAATGCCGTAAAAACTGTGTAAAAATATCGGTTTCTCCATAAGAGCAATGCATTAAAACTCGAACTTTAACATAAAATAATTATTTCAAGACTCCCATAACCCCCCTTCCCCCTGAAACTTTTATAATTGATTTATATGCACTTCAACTACATGCAAATAAAAATTCAAGCCTTAATATTTTTGAAGCTTCAGTGCTCGTACATCCTTAATTTATGTAAATTAATTTTTTGATGCCGTAAACTGCACGTTTTTAAACCTTAGACTAGCCAATAACCCTTATTTATACTTCTTATTAACCCTTATTTATTCTTTAAATTGACCAGTCCAAGCAGCCGAGAAGTCTGACGCGCTCTGCCTGCTTGGAACTGGGCGGATATGGGTTCGAACCCAAACACCTGTAGTTTGCCAATTAAAAATTAATTGGGCGGGTAATTGACTAACCTGCCGGTGTACGGACAAGAACAAAAGTAACCAGCCTTTCTTGTGAAGGTTTTCTGCAGTGTCCCTTCACGAACTCCAGATAAATATCAGCATAACCAGTCGCACAACCTATCAATTCTTAGTCTGCAAACGAATTCCCTGTCCTCCACTCACATCATAACAATGTACACTCCAGTTCAATAAAATTGAACAGTTCTGAACCGATCTCACAATTTTGATTATTCTTGTGGTAAATGTTTTTTACTATACTTCCATTTCTTTTTTCACACCTAAAATATATACCACTTATCTTTGTTTATTAATTAATCATTACACAGAGAGTTACAAAAGTGAGGAGTTTTATGAAATGTAAGAAAATTAACATTTCAGGTCTGTTCAATTTTATTGAACAGGAGTGTATTGTTAAAAATTAATAAAGGTTGAAAAATAATGATGTTAGTGTCCTCGGTTATAGACCATGGACTCTGAATCGGAGGTAAAATCCCATTATTTTAATTCTTTAAATCAAATATTTTCAAGAATATTTTTCCTTTCAATATAGACTTACGTAACCGATATATTTTTGGCACAAAGTTGGCGAGATCCACGTTTACGTTTACCAGAAAATATGAGTGAAGAATATCGTATATTAGATGTTGAATGGTTACATAGTATATGGCGTCCTGATTGTTTTTTTAAGAATGCCAAAAAAGTTACCTTCCATGAAATGAGCATTCCAAATCATTATCTTTGGCTGTACCACGATAAAACATTACTGTATATGTCCAAGTAAGTATCTAAAACATTTATATTTGGTATCCAGAAACAGTGCGGGATTATCCAAGTAGCGAGATTTAGCAAATGCTACAGGCCTCATGCATTCGAGGGCCCAAATACATGGGACATATAACGGTATACCATCTACCGTTCAATGGAAATTATTAATTTATTGTAGATATGGAGTCATGGAATCCAAATTTACAATGATTATTAATAATTTTAGTACATTTTTTTAAATGAGCGCTGGCTACACCATGCAATATGTGTCGCTTACATTAAGTTGACAACACCGCCATTTGCTTACGTCCAAGCAATGCGGTTCACTTTTTCAAATACTAAGGCATAAGCCAAAATCCTGGAGAATATCAGCAACAGACTTCAAGTTAGAGATCTACTACACTCGATGAAGTTGTAAAAAATCAAACACCTGGGCAACATTTTGAAATTCAGGTGTTTATTGTAATAACTGATAATGTACTGTCTGCATTAGCTAAACGCCTGGAAGCGCACCATCAAGTGACTATAGTATTCGGAATACTTCGGCAATTAAAATATTTTACAGCAGAAAAGTTTTTGAAAATAACTTCAATTATCGTCAGCGCCTACCCAAACGATTTGGAAGAAAGCGCCAAGATGACGAACTGGTGTAGTTCGCTGAGTTGCTCAAAACAGATGTGGTTGCTTCTATTGACAGCAAAAACCTGTGTGGAACTGCAGTTTTATTAATTTTCAATAGAAAATTCAATAGAATTGTGTTTCCCAACTGATGATTCCCAAACGGTGGGACCAGAACATCCAAATTATATCACCTTATTGAACACAGAATATGATTTGCTTAGTGCTATCTCTAAATTTGCCCACATTAAATCGAGAAAATTGAGAAAGGTGCTGTTTTATTTTATATCTTAAACTTTAGGACCTAAAGAAAATCAAGTGTCTCTTGTTACCATTTGCTACAGGAACCGCACTGGCTTAATCCGGCACTGTCCAGAAGCATATGTTCACATATTTCATTTATTTTTTAAGGTTAACGTTGGTTTTGTCTTGCGCCATGAAATTTGAATCTTATCCACATGATACTCAAATTTGTTCGATGATGATTGAAAGTTGTAAGTAAAAATTATTTGAAAAACTATTTCCAAAATTGCGAAACATATAAAACTCGTAACGCAAAAATTTTAAATAAACAATGACAGAGGACTATTAATGAATCATTTTGTGCTTCTTATTGAGAGTCTAAACAAGCGCGGATTCACCATTGTGGGCACGATGGGCATGACCACAACCCTAATAGACTTGTGACGTCACACTTTTACGGTCTATTGAGGCCGATAGGCTGATGATATTATATCCAATGCCTTAATAAAATTTTAAAAAACAATGAATCGTGCGTGATTCGGAACGCAGCGAAGTACTTAGTAATCATAGACGATATGCTGACACGTTTTGGTGGCGTGGCGTGGCGCTGACGTTAGTAGTTTGTACTGTTTGTAAACATAGGTAAGAGGTAACCTAACTCGAATCGAAAAAAAGTTGACTTTATAAAGTTACTCTGATTGTTTCTTCGACATAATATATATTGTATAAGAAATTATTTCTATTTTACCACTCTAATGCAAAGCCCTACGCTAATGAACAAACTAACATTTTACAGGTTTATTAATTTACTAGTGTTCGCCCCACAGCTTTGCCTACGTGGAACTATACACTGTACAAAATCTTGGTCAGAGCGTCATATATTTTGTAAATATCTCCTTTGTAGGAATGCACTATATGCACTCGCACTTGGCCGATTTTCGGGTGGCTGTGACCACAACCCTTTTTTGAGGGGCTGGATCCTAAAAATCTTTATCTGAATGCTTGTAACCCTGAATAATCACTGCGGGCTTAAGAAATACTTATATGTCATGGGAATTATGGAGAACAATCTATGGAGAACAATTTCCAGACTGGTGCATGTATATTTAGATGAATTAACCCCCCCCCCCCACCACATAGTTTTGTGTATAAGATATAAGTTTCAATATATCAAAAAATTGTACCGTTTTCGAGATATCAGACTTTGCTTATTTCTATTTTTTGTTCACTATAACTAGACCACTAGTCGGAAAAAATGGAAAAGTGAGATTAATTTGCGTAAATCTCATAGAAAAACTCGAATATTTCAAAACATGTGTACGGTTTCAAAACCGAGACTTTTGGGTTTTCACTAACAAACTCGAAAACGAAATTCACTATCAATACGATTTTCATGATAGTGGAAAGCGAGCAACTGCCAACCCTCTCATTTCCAAAAACACTCCTTATCATTTATATTTTAAAAGTGTATGATTTATTTAAAAGAATTCCTTTTCAGTGTCTCATACAAATCATGATCTGGTATTTTTATGGAACCTTACGGATCCGTTAGTGGTAAATCCAGATATTGAATTACCACAATTAGATATCTCCCAAAATTATACAGCTGATTGTACGATTGAATATTCAACTGGTAAGAAAGTTTCTTATATCTATGACAAGTCGGTTACCGACAAAAGTCGTTTAGAAATAAAACAAGTGGCGAAATTCGCTAATTGACGCAGTTTCTGCGTACCGAATTTTTTTAATGAAATACCTCTAATTTAAATAAATGGTGCATTTTATTTATTAGATTATCAAATCATGATAATTAATGAGAACTCTAGGTTTTTGAAAATAAAATTTCAAATTCGTCCCAATACCTAGATCAGTTTTTGTATTATAAATACGTATTTCAACTACAAAGTAATCATCATCATTATAAATTAGCTAGTCGTAATTTACTCTTTGACAATTAGAAATGGATAGAAAATCGAAATCAATAGACAAAAATAAAACTAAATAAAAAAATTAATTAAAATATAATAAATTTTATTGAAATTACTCTTGTTAAAATTGTTTTCATTCAAATTTACTCTTGTTAACATCACTCTTATTAGAATTACTCTTATATTGTCTCAGGATATGTTATTCGTTGCTAATTTGGTGACAGTTTCACGACGTTTCTTGGTTGTGCCTTGTTTATATACGTTTGATCGACGTTTAACTCTATTCTAAGATCGCTCTTGATTGGTGCTAAGTTATGCGTTGCGCAGTAAACGGGTTTTTATATTTTGACATCTTCAGAAAGAGAGAGACGGACATACTGACGATTAATTTTTCCGTAAAATTTTGATTAAATCTGAATTTGGAACCGATCCATTGTGTAAATTCATAGTATTTTTTTTAATTTCTGAATGTAAATGCTTTCGTATGCATTCAGCTCTGAAGGATTTTGTACTGCCTTTACAAGTTTTAGATTGGACTTGTCGATTTTATGGTCATTCTCTATAATATGTGCTGCCATACAGGATATTTCTAATACAAAAACTGATCTAGGTATTGGGGCGAATTTGAAATTTTATATGCATTTTATTGTTTTAGGTAATTTTACATGTTTAGCAATTGTTTTTAATTTACGGCGTCGACTTGGGTATCACTTATTCCATACGTATATTCCATCCGCTTTGATTGTTGTCATGTCATGGATATCATTTTGGATAAAACCTGAAGCGATACCAGCACGTGTGACACTTGGTGTGACATCATTGTTAACATTAGCAACACAAAATACACAATCACAACAGTCATTACCACCGGTGTCGTATGTGAAAGCGATTGACGTATGGATGTCCAGTTGTTCCGTCTTCGTGTTTTTATCGTTAATGGAATTTGCTGTTGTCAATAATTATATGGGACCAGTTGCAACAAAAGTTATGAAAGGGTATTCAGACGATGATATACCGTCGGATCTAGATGAGTATAAGGTAGATAGTTTTATCTTTATAAAAGGTGACCCCCCGAGAATATATCCATTTTTATTTGGCCTATACTCGATAATCATCATTGAGGGTTAAAATGGGTAAGGTTACCAGTGCCGTAACTAGGGCGGTGCCAGCGGTGCCCGGCCACAGAGCGCAGACACTGGAGGGGCGCAGAAATGACCAAACCCTGATAATATAATATATTCTTCTTATAAGTAATAGAAGTAAATAGCATTAAAAATATAAAAGACGATGAGATCGTTCGTAAATATTGACATTACGAGTTGCGACTGGCTAGTCTAGTTCACATGTACCAAATATTCTGCAGATATAAATGCTACTGAATTTTGGGACGAATTAGTCAAGTCTAGGTCTTCTTAAAGCTATAGTGGAACTAGATTTAAAGAAATGCCAGTGATTGTAGCTTCCTGCGAAAGATCATTCAGTAAGCTCAAATTGATAAAGACGTATCTATAAAGATCGACTGAGAAAAAATGGACACGATGGGTTTCAGACCCATCATGTCCTTTAAATTTTTTTCTCCTGGTTCCAATAAGATGGTTGCCCAGCACACAATGCCCTGATAGTAAGGCTGTTCCTGCAACAAACTTTCCAGGAACGTCTTATGGGTGGTTTTGGAACCTTTAAGTGGTCGGCCAGATTACCAGATCTATCTCCTAACGACTTTTTTTTGTGGGGTTTTCTCAAAACACAGATCTATTCGCGGAATAGGCATGAAAATTTGCAACAATTAAGGCAAAGAATTGTTGACAATTGTGCGAATATTTCTCCTCAAGTGCTAGAAAATACCCGGGTAGATTTCTACAATCGACTCGGATATTGTTTAGCAAATAATGGAGGAATATTCGAACCGTTGGTTTAACTTTTTTTTTGTCGGAATTCTATTTTTTTTTCTTTTTGGGGTTTTATTTTTCTTTTAATTTGTGTGGATTGTTGTTTTATGTGATACCGTTAATAGAATACTATCATTTATTTTCAAATATTCCACATACAAATAATAAGGGATATTCAAAAGATTTTTCAATTGTTAGAAGTAATGCTAAGGCTAAAGAAGACAACAATGAATATATTTAACTCACTCTCATTACATGTTAATGCAGTACTGAGTACAAAACAGTCCAACAAGCATACACAACAGACACACTCAAGAGTACCCCCACTATTTTTATTTCTTTATTAAGCATATTGTGTATAGTTATTATAGTAAATAATATTTAATATTGATTCTCTATTAGCAATGCTTTCCAACACATACACGGAGTCAAATCATTGAAACTGATTAATTGGTTTTAGGATGTGGAACCTAGACCATCGTTAGTATTACCACAATACGAAACATTCTGTAATGGACGTGAAATTGCTGTTTATATTGATAAAATGTCCAGATTTTTCTTTCCATTTTCATTTTTCATATTAAATATAGTATATTGGTGTACATTTTTAACGTGAAAATTCATTTTTTTTCACTGCCATTATTATTTTTATTAGATCAATTTCTAGATTCAATTTAGATAGAAAAATATTTCATTAGGGAGTCAAATCAATGAAATGTCCAGTCTTTTGAAAATTTGCTTTCTTACTTTCGACGACTGTATAACGGAAAACTCGACAACATACAGTTTAATTTGAACTCTGCTCGATACAACAGACGAAATGGAACCAGAGATAACTACAACTACTGAACTTTTAAAGCGATGCAATTTGGCTAATGAAAGCCTGTCCTCGCACTTAATCAATGTGTCCGGAGACCGGAATTATTTAGAAATGACTGAAAGACAGATTGTCTATGCCTTCAACGGCTGGGTGGATGAACAGAAAATGGTTTAGTTGCAGCAAGCTCAATAGGAATAATACTAAAGGTATTAAGTGTTAGATTGTTCTTGGTTTAAATCTAGCTCATTGATAAGAACCGGAAAAAAAACCTTCTTATTGAGGTGGTTGCCGGCAGGGTCGGGCAGGGGCGAAGAGGCCCGGGTGGCCCACAAGCCCGGGGCCTGGAACGGGATCATGGTTGATGGGATAGTATCGGAAAATAATTAAATATACAAATTATTAATTATTAATTATTAATTATCAATTATATATATTATTAGGTAAATATAGTTCTTATAATATAACAAATCGGAAGCTAGCCAATCAACATTTTTTTTAAAAGAGGAGGAGTTTCAGTGAAATGTTAATAACTCGATCATAAAAGCTGCTATTCTCGTCATCCTTGATAGAAGTAGTCACAGTTTGAGTGGATCAGTCTATTTTCAAAATGACGGGGAGGAAACATATATTTAATACTAAGTATTAAACATATGATTAAAATATGGTTTAAATAAGTTGCCCTTCTACTTTTAAATAAGTTCCCCTTACGTGCATATAATAGTCAAAACAAATAAATTCAGCTTCTATAAGGTAGTGTACGTGCTGATGTGCATGTTATATTGTGATAAAAGTTTACATGCACATGGTATGCAACTTTGGCAGACGTCCGAATCGCTTCGGGAAAAAAACATGGCATCCTTTGCAGTTTGGTCTAAGACATCTTCGTCGTCTTTTTCCTCACTCTGGTAATTTGAGCCATTCATTTCTGGCTACCTAGATGGAACGTACTCATCTCAAAGAGTTTTAGACAGTTCAAAACATAATTTTATGAATAGATTTGATAGATATTATATTAGATTCGATTACGATATAATGTATCTCTTAAACAATGTGAAATGTCGTGTATTATGATATACGTCAAAATCGGTTGATTCGTTCAAAAGTTATCGCCGTTCAGAAATTTCCAAAACAAGTTTCAATTTTTCTGTTTCATTTCTCTCTAAGTATGTATGAACTATCTACTTTACATGTAGGTCACAAAAGCCGGGCCGTAGCCTACGCGGGCTCCTTACCGTAACTACCGCTTGGATTGTGGCAAACCCCGCAAGCCAGGCCCGTGAGGAGCCCGCGCAGGCTAGGGCTCGGCTGGCAAACGCCACCTCGACTATATGGCCAGTCCGACGCTGGTTGCCGGTCACTGCAGACTCAAAAACCATCTATCCATCGTGAGATTCGAGAACAACGAGGCTTACGCGTACTTTAAAGGGGAGGATTGGTTTGCCCTTGCCATCTTCTTACACAATGCCCTTTCAGAGCTAGAATGAAGTACTTAACCCTCGGCTCGACCGAAATAGGTCTCCGAGAACCGAAGATGAAACAAAGTGGAGTTATCTCGTGTTATGCGTAAAGAGGACGTGAAGGTTCAATAAAGACCACAGGGTTGGAGGAGGCACACGAAGTGAGCTGGTAGAGGCAGGAAATTAAGGACATGGGTTCCTAGGGATCGGCAAAAAAGTCTAGAAAGTCTTACTTTTCAGGTTTTGACCTTCCTCTAGACTTTTACTAAATCTCGCAGTTTTCTCAGAACTTGTTTAAACTTTTGGGAGATCATAAATAACGAAATTTTGGATTTTTCCGAAAACTGTGAAAAGATATTTTTTAAACACTCCTCCACCAAAGGATTTATGTACGAATTAATCCGTGTAACGAGTTTGAGCGCTTATTTTCATTGGACTAAATAATTTGAACCAACATTTCAAAGATTTTGCTCGTGATCTTAATTCCAATATGTGTTCTATATTAATTGTTACAATTTTTCTATGTATATTTTAATTTTATTTATAAAAATAATATTTAAAAAAAAAAAGGAAATACGCGTGCAGTTGTACAAGTATGGTTGTAGTTTTATGTTTGAAAATTAATTATTCCTCTAATATCTTCCTGTTTTCCATAGGATACACATACGCCGGATACTTTCAAGAATTAAAAAAAATATAAATTATGAGTATACAGCTTGTTTTTTAAAATACACCCAATCAGGAATACTGTATAGTGTATATATCGCTGTCTATATGTAATGTACTATGATATGGTTTACTTTGTCACACTTAAACAATCAGTATTGTATTATAACATAAATAACTATTATATTATACTGATCACTCTGTAATTACAATCATTTATATATAGTTACATCTTACTCGTGCATGTATACATCGTCGTTATTGTCCGTCGTCTGTCGTGTGCGTGTAACACCATATCATGGCATACTATACATAGGCAGTGATAGATGCACTACACAATGTTGCTATTGGGTCTATTTTTAACCCGACTTCAAAAAGGAGGATGGTTCTCAATTCGTCTGTATGATGTGGTCTGTATGAAGGATGTGAAATTTTCATAGTTGATTTGTGCCGAATCCATTTGGTTTTCGAAAGAAAGTTTTGAATCGAAAATTATTCGTTATAAAAGTATAAACAACGTAATTTCTAAACATTTTTTTTCGAAAACCGAATAAATTCGGTATAAAACAATAATAAAATTTTGAAAAACCGCAAAAAATTATGCTGTTGACTTTGCCAAATGGTGCGATTTAATTAGTGGTTGAAATGAAGATGTTAAATTTCAATCAAGACAAAAAATTTAGTTGGAACAACAATCCATAAAACTAATTAAAAGTTTATACAATATGTCAAGGGTCACGGCAAGCCAGACAAATTAATTGTCATAAAATTTGTGTCATAATAATTTTAAAAAATGCTACAAAAGGTTTACACAAGAGTTTATTATGATTTTTATACCCAGTATATGTAAATATACAAGGTATATTAAGTTTGATCACGACTTTATAACGCTTAAAAATATTGATCGTAGGCATGCATGTTTGGCATATGTGTGTCTGTCTGTCTGTGGACGCGATAACTCAAGAAAAGAGATAACGAGCTGAAATTTGTATGTGTTCTAGAGCAAAAAAGTAAGGTCAAGTTCGTTAATGAGCAAAATCGGACCATGTTTGGGCAAAATGGGCCTATCTTTAAAACCGTAAGAGATATAACAAAAATTTAATAACGAAAAATTTTCTTCTTTTTAAAATAAACAACTTTTGCTGGAAAAATTTTTCCATAAACTCAGTACATACTGGGTATTCCAACAATTAACTCAGTTAGTAGTAAACATTACTTGTTTTTTATTAACTTTAATACATCATATCAAAATTTTGTCGATTTGTGCCCCATTTATTTGGTTTCGAAAAAATCCTTCGGATAAAAGTTGTTTATTATAAATATGCTAACAACTATTATTTGAAACATTTCCCCAAATTTTCCCAAAAACTGAATTATTAAGGTAAAAATCAACAAGATAATATTGAAAATTGAGCGCTACTTTTAGCGGTCACACAAGTCCAGGTCATTTTTTTTTAAATTTTATAATTAATTTGTGCCTTATTGAATCGGTTTTCGAAAAAATTTTTCGGATAATAGTTGTTCATTATAAATATATCAACAACTTTACTCGAAACATTTTCCCGAAAACAGAATGAATAAGACACAAACCAATTATCAAATTTTGAAAATAGATCGCCACTTGTGTGGCAATCATATATAATAGTACATACATACATACATGTATAATTGACTCCTCGTCTAAAAAAGTACTTAAATAGCATTCCTTATATTCCTATGTCTATGAAATACTCTAAATATTTTGAATTCCAGCAAAGACTCAAACCAAATGTCATATTATATATACTTGGTATATTACGTTCTGTATTATCGGCATACTTTTTAAGTTTTGATGATTTTACTTCTTACCACATTACGTTTTTAGTAAATTTATGCATTTCTTTAATAAAACAAATAAAGAAAACAAATTAAATTCGATAAATAATTCAAAGCACATTTAATAAGCTTCAATCAATTTTGTTTTCTCAAATACATTAAACGAATTCCATTAAACAGTTTTAAATCAAACAAACGTTTAACCCAATTTTGTAAATGCTTATCTAGTATACTTTTAAATGAAAAAAGATTTTAATTATTACAAAAAAAATAATTGATTAAAATAACATATTTAATTAAAATACGAATATCGATATACATTCATTTTTTTGTTAACGTACAAAATGAAAGAACGAGGTTTAGTTTAAATTTTAACCTAAAAATTTTTTTCTTAAAAGCCGGTTTGTTTATTTTATAAAATAAATGATTTATCAGTTCAATGTAAAGGTAAATTAATATTCGACGTTTGTGTTTTTTTCGAAATAACGAAAACGTTTTATATATTTTAGAAAAATGGATAATTTTGATGAAAATTTATACGTTTATGAAACTGATCCGGACATGGAATATTACGATGAAGATCCAAATATTAATCATTTAATTGAACACCAGAGTTTTATTAGTTCCTTTAATAATTGTGCTTTGCCTGTATTAGAAAAAACTCTTATTTCTGTTATTGGATTTTTAGCATGGGCGCTAATTTATCGTCTATCACATT
This sequence comes from Nineta flava, assembly GCA_963920215.1. NCBI lineage: Eukaryota > Metazoa > Arthropoda > Insecta > Neuroptera > Chrysopidae > Nineta > Nineta flava. The sequence continues at coordinate 16,123,164 of OY986046.1, read as the reverse complement.
GCAAGTAGTCTATTTTCAATTATTCTTTTTAGATTTTTCAGTGATGTCACTAGATCTGGCCATGATTACGCAACTCCTACAACAACCTAATTTATGGTGTATTAAAAAAATGGTCTACTTTTGAGATATAAAATTATTTTTTATTTTGGAAGTAGTCTTCTAAAATATGTCCCTAGTTACATCGCGAATAGTCTTCGACTTTTGAAATGTCCTTAAAAATAACTAATTTCTGCTGATTTTTATCTAGGAAATAGCTTTCTAAAATATTTTGGTATAAACCATAAACAAACTGCGAGTTATCTTTGACGTGAATTCGCTCGTTATACTGGTGGTTGGTCGAGAACTTTTGTGTTACGTCAGATTTCAATCCCCAATAACTTCGAGACCAATATTGCGTTTACTACAATGGTTAAAACCCACACCAGATAGATCATTTGTTTACTACATATCTGCCACGCTGTATTTTATTTTCCTGTGACGTCATCGTACAAGTGTAGACGCATGCGCGTTAATGGTTACAAATTAACTTTGTGTAATGTTATAAATTGGTATAACGTGGAAACCCGTGCAGGACGTTTTCACGAAAAATCTACGGCGCCGATCCTGCACCTTTTTTTCTTTTTTTTTTAAATTCGTGTACGATTCAAGACCGAATTACGTTAAATTAGTACAGATTCGAATGTTTATTACAGATTGATTTTATTTTCGTAAACTGGATAGTTTTGCCACAATTTTAGCTGAAAAATTAAATAAACAGTTCAAGCATTGATAATGAACTCAGCATATATCGGATATGTAAGCCCTTAACTCGGCTAATTCTATTTCAAAAGTATATTCAAATACGCGTTTGTTGGTTCAATCAATTGAATGCGAATCTGGTTTTATTTGTATACTGTAATTAAAACCGGTTTTATTTGTCATCCATTTGTACCGTTTGAATCCAGCTTTATACCTATACAAATATCTCTCGAGTTACTTGTTTTTAGAAAATGATACCTGTTGCAATAAATTTTGTTTACTAAGCAAAAAGATTTTAAAACTGTTTGAATTTACATAAAATCGAGTCTGGACTTTTTATATTGAATTTAAACAGAATTTCATTTAAAATCATTCATTTTTACGTAACTATTTACAGGATGCTCGGATAAAACTGTGCAAAAAATTTAACAAATGCAAATAAATGAATAAATATTAACTAAAAGATCTAAAAAAACTCTGTTTTCGAAATAAATTATAGAAAACAAGCAATGTAACAACTAACTGAATTAATTGTTTGAATACCCAGTATATACTGAGTTGTATATCAATAATTGAATTTTTAACAATTCTGTGTATTCGAATTATTAACAATTCGCTTTCTGAGGTACATTTAATCACAAATTATGAGAAAACTATTGAGTTTATAAAAAAAATTTCAAACAAAAGTTCTTTATTTTAAAAAGAAGATTTTTGTTATTAAATTTTTTTTCTATCACTTACGATTGGGGGGGAGGAGGAGCACGTTCCGATTTTGCCAATTAACGAACTTGACCACCCTTTTTTGCTATAGAACACACATACAAAATTTCAGCTCGTTATCTCTTCGTTTTTGAGTTATCACGTTCACGGACAGACGGATTAGCCTAAATGGCCGAATCTGGCCATTTTATGAACACCCATTCCAAGCATTTATGTCAACGATTCATATTTTCCTTGTAAATTCGTTACGCTGGAGCTGCGTCAACTTAGCGAATTTCCTGTGTGACTACAGACATAGTCCGATTGAAATAGAATTTCGTATTTGAAATGCGAATGAGAATTTTATGGCCACAGAGCAATAATAAACCAGTAAGATGTATTATCGAATATTGGAAATTTGAATATGTTCCAACCTCTTGTATTAGGATTTAATTGTATCATAATTTAAGGACTGTACATTAACTCAACAAATATTTTTCTGAATTTTAGATGTGTTACCAAATCGATGGACTCATGTGCTGTCCTTTATTTGCGGCTTCGGCACTTTATATACAAATAATATAGCCACATTTACGCATGTCATATATTTAGGTGTTAGTACATACATTTTTTTAATAATATTAGTCAAATATTTGAACAGTAAATATAAAGGATATTCAATGGCGTTATACTGTTTCTCGTATTTGCTGTTATGGTAAGTACTTTTGAAAGTATTTGATTAAGATAATTCGATCACGAGTACCATAGTGTTTGGTCTAAAATAGGAATTGATCAACAAGGGGAAAGACTTTAAACATCGTGATCATTGGGAAAATATACCGCAACAAAAACTCGGGAAAATACCGTTTCGGAATGCATCCATGGGGCTGTCTCTCGATGCGCTCAACCTGAACAGGTTGAGTGTATTATCAGCAGTTGAACATATTACCTACGAAAGCACCTACACACAATAGGACTACACAATGGGCCCATTATGTGCAGACTGTGCGGTGAGGAGGAAGAAACCTCCCCGAAAATATGAACCTTCAGAAAAACGCTTCCTACAAACTAGCTTACCTTAATAATAATAAGAGGGGTACTGCAAATGGGTCCCTAGCACCTAGACCAAGGGATCCTCTGTGCCCTCCTTGAGAACAACCTGTCACCCGAAGGCGAGAAGTCTACGGGTAAGAGGTGCTATTTTAAGCAGATGGGGGCTATAGGATTCTATTGAGGCCAGACGTCACACAGAAAGCCCACAGCTTCTCCATCGGGATTGCTCCCAGGATTGTTGGATCCAGGGTTTCGGACCGAAACATTCCATACCTGACAACTTGCCGGTTTCTGCAGGTGCCAATGACATGTATGGAGGTTTCATCGTCCTCCCTACAAGTGGGGTCATCAGAGATCCCCAAGTTATGAAGGTAATAGTTCAATCGACAGTGCCCTGTCAAGAGCCCCACCACCCTTCTCAACGGTGTTCTAGTGAGTTTCAACCGAGCACAGTCGAATGGCCTTGCTGGGTTTATGCACAGCTTGGCCTGTCGCATGCCAAAGTCCCAGTAATCGAGATGTGCTTGTCGTAGCCATGGGAATGACTGGCTCAGATGAAAGGGGCATTTGAGATGACTCCTGTTGTGCCAACGAGTCCGCTACTTCGTACCCTTTAACACCAAAGTGGTCCGGCACCCAGATCAGTGTTATTCAGTGGTTCATTTCCTCGAAGCACTCGCTTACCTTACGCCTATGGATTTTTCTCAAAGTTCGCAAAAAGACTGATGATTGTGTGTTTTTCTCAAATTATTCCAAATAGCCAGGAAACTCTTTTTTCATATATTGCATACACCTATTTTTATCTTACTTGATTCAAAGCGAACAGAATTCTTCTTCGTAGAAGGAACTGTTGGACATGTTGATTAAAGCCAAACACGAGTTCCAGGCATAGAAAATAGGAAAAGTCACGCGGTACACACTTGGTTACGATTGTTTTCACACTGATTCATGTTCATTTGAATTGAACGCTCGTATTAGTGAATTAAATCAAATGAATTAATTTCTTAATAAATATTTGAACGGTTTGACTTTACTCGGAATTATAGTTTTGTATTGATCTATAAGTTTTCGAGTACATTTACATTTCGTTACTTAATTTTATACTGAATAGTGATAGAGAATTTTTGTTTTCAGCGAATTTCTAGTAGAGAGTCAAGTATGGCGTCAAATAAGCAGCATTCAAATGATAATGGTTATGAAAACAATCAGTATTGCCTTTGATATTGAGAAGCAAATTATAAAAATGCCATCATTTCTACACTATTTTGGATACGTATATTCTGTGTCAAATATATTATTTGGCCCATGGATGTCGTACCAAGAATATTTGAAAATTAATGTTTCATTGGTAAGTATACATTTTATAAAACTTACCTTTCATTTGTGTTTTACTAACGGAGGTGACTTGCGTTTATTTAATTTGACATTTAAGTAATATGTTGGAAAATTTGTAATATTATTTTGACATCAATGTTTTGATATGAAAAATCTTTAAACATTATATTATCGAATGATAATTAGTGAGAACTCTAGGTTTTTGAAATTTTATATGAAAAATCTTACATATCCTTGGCTGGGGCTTATTTGCAGCGTTCTTTTACGAATAGCAATCTCGTAGCTCCACAGAAAATGATCTGTAGTTTGACTATCCGGGAGAATGTAAACGTTCTGGTTAATGTATACCCTCCGTAAACTTTCTTGGATGCATACCAGTAAACAAAGACTTTTGCCTGGAATACAATAGACAAAATGTATTTCTGCAAGTTAAGGCAAATGTTGTCTTTAAATCTTTCGTTACTTAATCTAATCGCAGTTACTCCCTCAGTTTTGGAGCTGTCTGTATACCAAATGATTTCTTGCCACACACCAAAGTTATTATATAGCTGACATAGTCTATGAATGCTACGAGGAACTGAACCGCCTGGAACTGAATAACACAGTCATACTGATGTGGGTACCGGGTCACTCGGGCGTTAAAGGGAATGAAGCATCGGACTCGTTGGCACGAGAAGGGTAATCTCAAACGCCCCTTTCACCTGAGCCTGTCATTCCCATAGCAAGATGCTCCGTAATTTACCGAATCAAGAACTGGCTAAGACAAGCTCATCTCGAATACTGGGACAGGCCAAGCTGTGCCATTCGACTGTGCTCGGTTGAAACTCACTAGAACATAGTTGAGAAGGGTGGTGGGGCTTTTGATAGGACACTGTCGATTGAACTACCACCTTCATAACTTGGGGATCTCTGATGAACCCACTTGTAGAGCCTGTATGGAGAACGATGAAACCTCCATACATGTCATTTGCACCTGCAGAGTGTCAGGCATAGAATGTTTGGGTCCGAAACCCTGGATCCATCAATCCTGGGAGCAATCCCCGCGAAGAAGCTGTGGGCTTTCTGTGCGGCGTCTGGCCTCAACAGAGTTTTTTAGCTTCATCTGCTTAAAATAGCACCTCTTACCTGGGGATGTTTTGTCTTCGGGTGACAGGTTGTTCTCAAGGAGGGCACAGAGGACCCCATGGTCTAGGTGCTGGGGCCCCATTTGCGGTACCCCTCTTGATTATTATTATTATATAGCTAACACGCCTAGCGGTCGAGTTTAATAGTACCAATCTCGATTAATTGAATATTTCTTATTTTTCAGAACTTCACATCGTTTATACGCACAGTAAAACATGTTTTCTTAAGTATATCCTGTTTATTGATCAGCAATTGTTTTGGATATTGGTTGATACCAGATGATTGTAATGATTGGCTTCTAGTGTATCGTGATGCGTTCCTATTTCGTACCAGTCATTACTTTATTTCGCATCTATCGAAAGCAATCAGTGTCACATCTGGGTACCATTATACAGATGTTGTACACATAACAGATATCGAATTTCCAAAATCATTAAGTCAAGTTGTTGTACATTGGAATATTCCAATGCATAGATGGCTGAAACACTGTAAGTATACAATAGGGAATATGCATGAAAATTGTTTTTCACTTAAATTGAAGCATGTTTACTTGACAAATATCAAGGTAAAATTACTTTTTAATTAACTTTAAAAATAAGCGAGATATGAATGATTGAAATTCCCGATTAGACAAAGAGGGTGATAGCCCTCTTGATATGTTATGTGACGTCATATTACACTATCACCATTTAAAATACACGTAAAAATCCGTTTTTAGTATTTTTGCAAGAAAGAGACAGATAATAATCTTTAAAAGCTTATAGCTTCCTTGATATTTGTCGGATTTTAATTTCGTTTTTAAATATTATTACAGCATTAACAGTATTTTCATATTCTGAAAATAAATGTGAAAAAAAATTTTCATGCATATTCCCTATTCTCAGTTTTAGCAATGCATGTATTAGTATTATGGAAGGTAGAGGTAAGGAGAGCTATCTCCGTATATACAAAAGAGTAGGATTAAGATGAAATTACTATAACAACATTCCCAAAGTTGTTAGAGTAGGACAAAATGAAACGAATACAATGATTTTGCTAGTTTAAGGACGTTTTTATTTGCTACGCTAAAGTCAGATGAGTACTATCTTTAAAAAAATTTATTTAGGATTTGAAAAAAAGTTGTAAATTATATCAATAATCTTACAACGATTTATAACTTTTTTTATTTGTCCTAAATATTTTAAAAGTATTTATTGTAAAATACCAGGAAATTGTAAATTAGAAATTGATTTGACTTGATGTGACAGATTTGACAGTAAACTATGTTGTATATTTGTGTGTATGTGTATATTATTTTAGTGTGATCGCCAGTTTTCAAAATATGGTGGCAAAAACAAACCTAACAAAACAGTTTTAATTTTATTAAATAATTAATTCAAGCGTTCGTCAACACCATTTTTTATGCAATTATATAAACTGCATATTTCAAAGAATATTTCTAAACATTATTTATTATGGTTGCTACTTTAATAATATAGTTTTATACCAGTGGTGATGTAGAATTTCCTCTTTATCTAGATGTTATACTCATCCCGATAATATTAGGGGGGCGGGATCTCGCCGCCAATTTACAAACAATCTAGCTTTACATTGTTTCTGATTGGTTATTGTTTGATTTTTAATCAGGACAGGTAATCCTTCCAGGTAAGCCCCTGAACAAACCTTGTTGTATACCGGTGATGATGTAGAAATTTCTCCGTATCCAGATGTTATACTCATCTCGATAATATTCGGACGGAGAATCATCGTTTGTTTAAACATATCGCATTACGTGCAGGTGAAATCGAAATTTGATTAAGAGAGGCTATTGATTACATATCATTATTTCACTAGCGTCCTGTCTATAAATAGAAAAGATAAAATAATTGACTAATTTTTTATGAATTTGTTTTTGCAGATGTGTTTCGACCTTCACAGCATATAGGAAAATTTGCAGCCATATTAAGTGTATATATTGCATCGTCTGCCTTGCACGGTTTTAGTGCAGCTTTAGCCTTAGTACTATTATCATTAGGTTTTTATACATACATTGAATACATGCTCCGTTCAAAAGTTAGTCAAGCACTAAATAGTTGTACATTAGTGACGTCATGCAAAGATAATTGTGGACATGCGCATACAAAACGTAGTACATTAACGTTATTTGTAAATTTATTTTTTACTGCATTGGCAATACTGCATTTAGCGTACTTAGGTGTTATTTTTGAAGATATATCATTAATGCGAGCTACAAATCCATTAGCGCATACGATCTCAACGTGGGCAGATGTTGGCTTTATCAGTCATATCGTTATTGGGATACAATATTTTGTTTATCTGTTACTTTAATATACGCTGTTGGTGATTTAGCACATCCACACTTGTCAACTTGTGGAACATCGTTTGGTGGTACAATCAACGGCGCAATTACTTCAGTCAAAGTGAAATCATTATAATAACAGTGAACATTCGTATAATGTGGGGGGGGGGTACGTTCTGTAATATCAATAGACTTGCAAACAGGTGGACACAATCTTATAGTACAGGATCCCAATTAGAAACGTTCTCTACCCATATGCTTACCGGATGAAAAGTATTTATGTAACGAAAAGTATCGCGAATGAGTTGCCTAAAAAAATATGTTAAGGCTATTATTAATTAAAAATAATTATTGCAAACACGGTGGTTCAAGGTTGCCTGCGAAAAATCGTTCATGAATCACGGTTGCCAGACTTTGAAATTGAAAAATTGGAGCGAATGACGATGTGCAACAGAAAGGTGTTTTGTATACTATCCTGTGTGATAGAACAAGACGCAGCATAGCAGCTGTGAGCGGCGCGTCTGTTGGTTGAAAAAGAGTGCAACCCAATGTTTACATATTCTTTAGGTTTCATACTTTCGATTGGTATTTAATTTTTTTGGTAAACAAGTGAGGGAAATAGTAAGAAAAAATTAATTATTCTATTTTTACTTAATAATAGCCTTGAGCATAATTTTTTAGGCAACCCATTCGCGATACTTTTCGTTACATATTGTATTTGGTATTCTAATTGGGATCATAGACTATTATAAAAGTTCTATTTTGTTCTTTTTGAGAGACAAAAAAGTGTATTATTAGGAAATTATTGAGAAAAAAATAGTGTTTTATGGATTCTATCCTATTTAAATTTCATCAAATTTTTAAGAAAAGTGGGTGTACTAGTGAATTACCTTAATGGGTTAAAAAAACGGCCTAAAAAATCTAATTTTTTCAATTGGCATATATTGTTATCGGCCACACATTTATGTATGATAAAAATTCATGCGCCTTCATTATTTATAACAAATGTTTCTAAACCTCGCTCGTAGAGAGAACGGCCTTAAATCAGATATGAAATAATTTTAAATCATATGAAAGGACCACGCACATTTCTCATGGGAAGCCTTCCTCGGTGAAATTCGCTGAAATCGATATATGTTATTCCGCTGGGGCTACTGATCAAAAGTTATCATGGTCACACAATCGGAAAATGGACAATTTTCCACATGTGGGGGTCGGAAATCGATTTCTCGAAATTTTTTCACTTAGTATGGAGCTATGATCCATTCAACGAGTTTTTCGGGTCGCTGATTTCAAATCAGATGTCGAAAGTAACATTCGACAGTTGCCAATATCACTGTCAACTCGGTTTATTTACAGGAGTATCAGCATTTAGACAAGGGGTTTTTTTGGTAGCTGACTTCAAATCCGGTGTCAGAGCCCGCCTTATTTTCCAAAAAATATTTATCAGAATATATACAAGGGTTTTCTGGGTCGTTGAATTTAAAATCACCTTGTATACAACCTGATAATTATGTTCTAGAAAGTATGGCGATTTGACACAGCTATTAGCAGTTGCCAATTGTTAAATGCCACTGGATTTGAAATCAGCGACCCAAAAAAAACTACTATATGTTAATACAGTTCCGGTAAATAAATCAGATTGTCAAATGCTACTTTCAACATAAGATTTCAGAAATCAGCGACCCGAAACAGTAGAAAACTAGCGAAAACGCGTTGAATGGACAATAGTTCCATATTCTTAGTGAAAAAAAAACAATAATCGACTTTCCACTTCCCATATCTGGAAAACTGTCCATTTTCCGACCGTGTAACCATGAGAACTTATGATCAGGAGTTTAAAAGGAATAACATACATTTACCAGCGAGAATTTTACCGAGGGTGGCTTCCCATAAGAAATGTGCGGGGTCCTTTATTGATTTAGTTAGATAAACTGTACCATGAAATTGGGTTTCCAATTCTCAACTCATAGAAACTGTAGCTCAATGAATTTCAAATTTCAACGAGTAGAGGTTGTTTGATATTGAAAATTACGTATGTTTTTTTAAGTTATAATGGTTCAAACTTCCATAAATTATTTGAATATGTGAAATAATGGGTCTGCATACAAAATTGCGAGATCCCTGTATGATTCAAAACTTCCGTGTTGATTCTCAGATCGGTGAATCTTCAAATGAACACAGACACAGAAATTAAAGAATTAAACAAAAATGTCATAAATGCGACGTCGTTCTCTCCTCGAATGGAATAATTTTTGCGGCATCTAACTTACAATAATTTTTTAATTAATTTGTAATTCGAAAAGCACGACGAGGGATAGAAATGCGGAAATACTTAAGAATAAAACATATTTGAGGTTTGAATCAATTGAGTAATCCGGAAATTTTTGAAATATATATAATTTTTACTTATTTGTTAAGTTTAGGCTTAAAAAATATAATAAAAGCATTGAACAAATTGTTTTTTTGCTGTTCAATTATTCAATATTAAAAATCAGCTGTCATTTAAAACGTGACCTGATCGAATGTGACGTCATTAGCCATGTTCTTCTGTTCAACTGTCAATGTTGTTTGTACTCTTTTAACACAGTGATAAATTTTTTCTAGGAGTTTTTTTAGTTGAATTATTACAAGGCACGAAAAGCAATTTATAGTTGCTAATTATTTCTCGTGCGACATTTCACTGGTTCATGACGTCATACAACATGGCGCGTTTTCGGAAGCATTTGAAAAGTACCATTTTTTTAATTTGACAAATCGAGATCAACAAATCGAGACATTTTTTAATATGAAAAAATTTTCGATACTCTTTTTTTATTTGGTATATAATATATACCAGGGTTTATTAAGTTTAGTCCCGACTTTATAACGGCCTAAAATAATCTAATAAGTTCATTTCCGCATATCCGTCTGTAAACAAGATATAACTCAAAAACGAAAAGAGATAGCAAACTGAAATTTTGTTTGTGTGTTCTAGAACTATAAAGTAAGATCAAGTTCGAGAATGGGCAAAATCGGACCATGTTTAGGTAAAATGGGGAAAAACTGTCCATCTTTGAAACCGTAAGAGATGGGACAAAAATTTACTAACAAAAAATGTTCCTTAAGTAAAAATAAACAAATTTTGTTATAAACTATTTTTCATAAATTCAGTATATACCGGGTATTTAAGCAATTAATTCAGTTAGTTGTTATTTTTCATTTGTTTATCTCTAGATTACATTAAACAGGTTTTTAGGGATTTTCATTTTTGATCGGATTATTCTATTTTTAATGAATGAATTTTCAACTTGATTATATTTGATTAAATATTTTTATTATCAATGAAAACAAAACAGTATTATTGTGTTTCAAATAATTACCAACAGTATTCAATTACCGATTTTATCATAACGTAATAATTTTAGTTTATTGATTTTTTATTAAATAGCTGATTCAAAATTTTAATGAATGGTTTTTACCTTACCTAGATAAAAACTAAGATTCTTGTGTTCATTCAAAATCAAAATCACTTATCGTGTCTTCAACAACTTGTAGCAAAAATTGGTAGTCACATTCTCTATTGTAGTCTGCTTTTAAGGTTGTTCTGACATGAGATTTAGCTTCATAGTTGTGGTAATATTGAGTTATAGGTTGAAGCATTGCTTTTTGAAAATATTTCCAACAGTATCTAATAAAATTCCAAAATAAAAATAATTTTGAATACATACAAATAGAATTTGAACATCACAATATGTTCGATCACTTTTAAACAGTCTTGTAATACTGCATTTTAGCGAATTTCCTCTTGTAGAAAATTTTACCGAATTTCCTCTTCAAGAAAACAGAGCTATTGATCTTGTACCGATATCAAAATTTCGCAAAAGTATGTACAATCAAAACCGTATATAACGACATTGAAGGGACCACATAACTAAGGACGCTATATCCGATAGTCGTTATAAGCGATATACATATAAAAAGTCGTGCTATTATTTAAAAATTTTATAATAGGGAATATGCATGAAAATTTTTTTTCACTTGAATTGAAGCATGTTTACTTGACAAATATCAAAGTAAAATTACTTTTTAAATAACTTTAAAAATAAGCGAGATATGAATGATTGAAATTCCCGATTAGACAAAGAGGGTGATAGCCCTCTTGATATGTTATGTGACGTCATATTACACTTTCACCATTTAAAATACACGTAAAACTCCGTTTTTAGTATTTTTGCAAGAAAGAGACAGATAATAATCTTTAAAAGCTTATAGCTTTCTTGATATTTGTCGGATTTTAATTTCGTTTTTAAATATTATTACAGTATTAACAGTATTTTCATATTCTGAAAATAAATGTGAAAAAAAATTTGCATGCATATTCCCTATTGATTTGTGCCTTATTTATTCGGTTTTCGAAAAATCACTCTTTACTTGTGTTATTTTTGTACGTTACATGCAATGGGCGAATATTCTTAAAGCAACGTGGTTTCTTAACTTTTCCGTTCACTAAAAGTTCTTCTTTACGCGATCATGTTTGCAGCACTGTAATTCTTGTTTTAGACAATTTCCCACCCTTGCCATGCACACCTTTGAATTTAAATGTCTTGTCAGGGGACAAATTAAAAAACAGTTCGGTTTCATCCGCATTAAAGATTTCCTCTGGGTTGTAATCTTCAGACAGTGCAGGCCACTTATGAGTGGTCCCTTCACTCACCACAAACTTTTCCAGCCACAATGTTATGACGAGCGTGGAAACGCTGTACCCAAAATGATGAGCACTCGAAATTTTCTTTCCTAAGTCGAGCGAAATCTTTGGCTTTTTGTTGAAGGTCCGGACCATTTATTGTCACGTTGTTTATCCTCTGATGTATGAATCACGTTAATGAAGTCTCTTCTATAACTTTATGTTCAGATACCCTCAACCGTTTAATTTTCAAAGAATTGTTTTCAAAAAGAACTTTTATTTTGCCCACAAATTCAATGGAATGGACTCCGAGTCTACCATCCTCAATGTTCAATGGCTTCCAGAAAATTTCGATACCGTTTTCCAAAATTTTATAATTAAAAAAGTTGGGCGTCTTGTCAAAACGAAGCTACTTACAAAGTACCAGTTTGATGCTCATCATCCTGAAAAAACCCTCTGGGTCTCCCGGACTATACGACATTTCATTTTGATCAGACTAAAATTGTGAAATTCGCTAAGTTGAAGTAGCTCCTGCATAACGAATTTTTTTTCATAGATTGGTTAAACATCTTTGAGATTTTATATAAAAATTTGTAAAATATTTTCTTTATTCAATCTTTGTGTTAGGAGAACCTTAAAACACAATCTTGATTTGAACTACGAGTTGACATGGCGATTCATTTATCACACACTCTTGCAAAATAAACATAAAATCTGAATGCGCAGAATTAGCATTAAATTTCTATGATTTATATGCTTGTGAAATAAGTCCAAAGCTCAATACTGGATTTAATCCCGTATGTTGAAATATTTGAAAAACTATCCAAACAATTTTAAATCAGCAAAAAATCAAAATCATTTGTCATTTGAATTCGACAAAACTCGACATTTTCAAATTTATAAAAAAAAAAACATTCACTTTTAACAATACTTGGGTCCACGTTTATGAAAACGTTACAGGCGATATACATGTTTGAGCGTTCGTTGTGAAAACATGTAATGTAACAACTAACTGAGTTAATTGTTTGAATACCCAGTATATACTGAGTTATATATCAATGATTGAATTGTTAACAATTCTGTGTATTCGAATTGTTAATTTAATCACAAATTATGAGAAAACTATTGAGTTTATAAAAAAAATTTTCAAGCAAAAATTGTTTATTTTAAAAAGAAGAAGATTTTTCGTGAATTAATTTTTTTTCTATCGTGTATATTTTCCCCTCTGGTGGGGGTAGACACGTTCCGATTTTGTCAATTAACGACCTTGACCTCACTTTTTTGCTATAGAACACATTACAAAATTTTAGCTCGTTATCTCTTTTCATTCTTGAGTTATCGTATCCACAGACGGACGGACATGCCTAAATGACCGAATTAGTAAATTGTAAATGTATTTCGGCATTGAGAATGGCCGTTGTAGCGTTTTTTCAAATATTAAATTTTTGATAAATGGTCAAGTTTACGAAAAAAAATCACAACAAACAGTTTTTGTTTTAATGACTCAAAATACCTAAAATTAACTCTATTCGAGTCAAAATATTTGGGTTGGTAAAGAAATAATTAGTTTAAATAAATTAGGACCAGATTTTCGTATGGCAAAATCTTGATCCTTATCCAGGGGTATATCCCAAACGTGAATATGCAAAAAAAAAAAGAGGAAAGGCGCAGTTCGGGTCCGTTCCATAGATTTTTTAAGAACACGATCCGTAGACATTGTCGCTGGCCACTGTATGGGCCAGCTATATAATCACTTTGCGCCAGTTTTTCATTTCATTTTCGACGCTGCCGCATTCGTTCGACAATTTACTTTTTAGGCTCCTTGGATTCCTTTCGACGCGAGGTTTTTTCCTCTGATATACGTTTTTTTATAATTAATTATTTCGTAATTTTCAATATAATACCAATTATCCGACCTAAACGCGTACCCACACTACATCAATTTATAACTTAACACAAAGCTAATTCATAAACATTCACGCGCATGCGTTTACGCTGGTACGATGACGTCACAAACAAAAGAAATATTGTGCAACAGATACGTTAAGACATGATCTATATGTTGTGGGCTCCAAGTAATGAGTAAACGCATATTAGTTTCGAAGTTATTACCGTTTCAATTTTCAAACAGTATTTCGTCACTCAAGAATGTTCAACAGACCACCAGTGTAACGAGCGAATAGACGTTTTCACATCAAAAATCGAATGGGAAAATTATATCTACGAATGCAAAGTTTTCGTCTTGTCTAATTTGTTAAAAGTTGTTGAGCGTAAAATTTTTTCCAACAAAAAAAAGTCTTGGAACACACAGTGTTCAGACCAGTGCTGTATACAGTTGGTAAACAGTCCATCTATATACGCGCATGCTCACTTATGCAAGATAATTAAATATTTGAACATATATTAGCTATTTTACTCAATAAGTAATTACAAATTTTTCGGACAGATCTGATTAATTAATAAAACAATAATTTTATAGTACAGTGTTTTTCAAAAGTAGGTGTTCACCATTTGCAGTTTGTCAAATATTCAGAAAAAAAAAGAAAATTGGCGGTTAATTGACTAAACTGTCGGCGTATGGACAAGAACGAAGTAAGCGGCTATGCTTGTGAAGGTTTTCTGCAGTTTCCTTCACGAACTTTAGATTAATATCGGCATAGTTCCTATCAAAGTCGACTGCAACCGCACAACCAACCAATAGGGGGGAATATGCATGAAAATTTTTTTTCACTTGAATTGATGCATGTTTACTTGACAAATATCAAGGTAAAATTACTTTAAAAATAAGCGAGATATGAATGATTGAAATTCCCGATTAGACAAAGAGGGTGATAGCCTTCTTGATATGTTATGTGACGTCATATTACACTTTCACCATTTAAAATACACGTAAAACTCCGTTTTTAGTATTTTTGCAAGAACGAGACAGATAATAATCTTTAAAAGCTTATAGCTTCCTTGATATTTGTCGGAATTTAATTTCGTTTTTAAATATTATTACAGTATTAACAGTATTTTCATATTCTGAAAATAAATCTGAAAAAAAATTTTCATGCATATACCCTATTCCTAATCTACACACAAATTCCTTATCCTCCACTCACATCCTTAGGTATCACAATGGACCCTATGGTCTAAGTGTGTCCCGTCCAGGACAGCCGCTATGCCGGTATTCATGTGGAATTCGTGAAGGAAACTGCAGAAAACCTTCTCAGTTTCCTTCACGAACTCCACATGAATACCGGCATAGCGACTGTCCTGGACGTGTAACCATAATGCTTCGTTTAGACTACGCCATAAGTTGCGACACAAATGTCAGACATAAATTTCTTTACTGTTTACACTTAATCAGATTTTTGGTGTCTGGACACCAGCCAGACACAAATGTACGGAACTAGTGTCCGAGCTATTCACACACAAAAGAACTATTGCTGCTTATATTGTAATTAAACAGCGACGTAAACGCTCTATTTATTACTATATACTATGTATATGGAATGTATGAAAAAATGTCGAATCTGTTTGAAAACCTGAACAGACATTTGGATACTCAGACACAAGGTGTTTACACACCCGCTGCTTCGACACTAATTACACCCGTGTGCACACATAGACACTTGGTGGCTAGTTTCGTAGTCTAAACGAACCTTAATGATATTTGTTAAAACAATTTGTGGTTGGAAAGATTCCCAAACCGACTTTTGAAATACACTGTACTAAAGCACTTTATTAATTAGTATTTATAATATAATTATAAATCTAAAGTGATATTTTCAAATTAAGAAAAAAGTGATATACATATTAGTATTTAGACATATATTATAGTATTATTATACAATTTAAAAACAAAATGAAATCTTATTTATATTTGAAAAGTAAAAAAATATTGTTAATTTTTTTTTTAATACAAATATTTTAAAAATTACAATTTTGTGTTTGTTATTTCCGAATGGATCAGATCCGCATCTAGGGTTGCCACCTCTTTAGATTTGTCGGGAGATTCCCGAAATCGTACAGCTTCCCTCGACTCCCGATTTCACAGGTAAATCTCCCGAGTTCAGTGGAAACAAATTTTGCTAACTAAAATTAATTCTAAATAAGAATCTAAATTTAAAAAAAATTCGTTACGCAAGAGCTGCTTCAACTTAGCGAATTTCCTTAGAATGCATAAATCACTTTCTAGCGGTCACAATTTTAGTCTGATCAAAATGAAATGTCGTATATGATTTTAGTATTTGCAAGGCCAATTTTATTAATAAATGACATACGTCAAGGGGATAGGGGGGCATAAAAAAAGGAGAAAACACAAAATTTAAAATATCTGTCTTAATATTAGAACAATCGAAAAATGCGTAAGAAATAAAGTTGTAGGAAATCATGTTTGCTTCAATTCATCACCTTATCATTTGCATTTATCATTTGCTCAAACTCGTAATGTGTACAGCGATATTAAGGAGTTAAATTTTCAATCGTCAATATTTCTGTAAATATTCGTGTAACAGAAAAAATGATAAGAAACAAAATTATAGTAAAACTTAGTACCTACAACTTTACTTCTTATAAATTTTTTGATTTTTCGAATACTAAGGGAGATATGTCAAATTTTGTGTTTCCCCCTCACTCTAAACCCCCCTTTCCCTTTGCATGATTTTACCCATTAACAAACTTGACCTTTTGAATACCAAAAGCGCCTCAAATACAAATTTCATTCCAATCAGATTAAAATTGTGACCGCTAGAGCGATTACAGACACATATATATGATTACAGACACACAAATTACAAGAAAAATAAAACCCAAAAAATAATAGAATTCCGACAAAGAAAAAGTTAAACCAACGGTTCGAATATTCCTCCATTATTTGCTAAACAATATCCGAGTCGATTGTAGAAATCTACCCGGGTATTTTCTAGCATTTGAGGAGAAATATTCGCACAATTGTCAACAATTCTTTGCCTTAATTGTTGCAAATTTTCAGGCCTATTCCGCGAATAGATTTGTGTTTTGAGAAAACCCAACAAAAAAAAAGTCGTTAGGAGATAGATCTGGCTGGCTACTTGAAGGTTTCAAAACCTCTCATAAAACGTTCCTGGAAAGTTTGTTCCAGGAACAGCCTTACTATCATAGCATTGTGTGCAGGGCAACCATCTTGTTGGAACCATACAGATTCCAGGTCTAAATTAGGAAGAGCTCTAACAGTTGGCT
Organism: Nineta flava; assembly: GCA_963920215.1. Taxonomy (NCBI): domain Eukaryota; kingdom Metazoa; phylum Arthropoda; class Insecta; order Neuroptera; family Chrysopidae; genus Nineta; species Nineta flava. The sequence continues at coordinate 16,106,044 of OY986046.1, read as the reverse complement.
AAATATTATTTCGTAACAAACTCAAATATTTTTGAGAATCTAAAGATCCGTCAATGGTCCTATAATATGGTCACCTGTTATTCCAGTCTAGACATTCAGTTTCAGTATGTATGTGTACCTATGTATGGTTTTATAGTAAATATTTTATTTATTTATTTAACATTGATTCTCTATTAGAAATGCTTTTGAAAACGGTCTGTACATATAATTTATTGTGGAAAGTCAATAAATAAATAGTAATAGTCGTATAAGTCGTAAACGGTAAGTGATACAAAAAAATTAATTAACGAAAAAAGATAGGAAATTCAATTATCAACAAGAAAGGTTATTACCATTTTTGGCCTAAAGTGCACGATAATGGATATATAGGCCGATATAGTTTTTCTCAAAATAGCAGCACTTCCGAGATCGAAATTTGAAAGAATTTGATGCGTGTCTCACCAAATTAGCAACGAGCAACATATCTCTGACTCCATATCCCAGAGATAGTTACGATTAGCTAATTCATACTGGTGATGGCTACCTTATAGTCGAAATACGTATTTATAAAATACAAATAATTACTCTAGGAATTAGGGCAAAATTTGAAATTTAAAAACATATAGGTACACTCCCGTTCAATAAAATTGAACAGACCTGAAATGTTAATTTTCGTACATTTTATACAACTCCTCACTTTTGTAACTCTCTGTATAATCATTCATTTATAAACAAAGATAACTAGCATATGTTTTAAGTGTGAAAAAAGAAATGGAAGCATAGTAAAAAACAATTACTACAAGAATAATCAAAATTGTGAGGGACTTATTCGGTTCAGATCTGTTCAATTTTATTGAACGGGAGTGTACAAATTTATAAAAAAAAAAAATGTAGTTAAAAATTAAAATGCAAGATAATTTCACAGGAATTTAATGAACTATTCAGAGTGCGCCAAATTTTTTGCTGAGCAGTGTAGTTGAGTTGGCCCATCACCATAACTATTTAAATAATTTGTCTAATTTAAATATTTCTCAAATGATTCATCGATCAGTTATGTATGTATGTATGTTTTTTTTATTTGTTAAGGTAGTTCCCTCGTAAAACCACTTTTCTTAGTAATTTGATGAAATTCAAATATGATGTTAATCTAAATGTTTTGCATTTATTTAAAAAAAAAGAAATTTTTTTTGACCGATTGTGAAGCGAGATATTCGCAATCAAAGTTAAAATTTTGAACATACAAACATGGTATGGGTGTATTCGTTTTGGGTGCTTACAAGTAAAATTTATTGGCGTTCGTTTTGGCTTATGATCGCTTACTCTACCCTTGAAAATGCCGTCCATTTTGACGTTATTAGTGCGTATAAGCGTCAATTGACATTAATATTCAACATATGGCCGATGAAAACAATTCAGCTATTTTTCAAGCAGTAGAATGTTTGTTTGAGTGACTTCAAAAGTCCCTAAAATCAAACCAAAGCCCCCTAAACTGACAATTTGAAAAAGTATGTCGGTAATGTAGGTTTTTTACAAGCTTTTATTTAACTTGCAATGTATGTATATATGTCTGTATGTTCGGGTCAATTCGTGCAAGCTGAATTAGAACCACTTCCTCTTATCCTACGGAGTTGAATTTTTACATGTTGGTTCAATTCCGATGATAATGCATTTTTATGGTAAGCATGACAAGAATCGATAAGAGGAAAGACGGGTTTAGAGGGTGGGGGAAACACAAAATTTGGTATATCTCTCTTAATATTGAAAAAATCGAAAAACATGTAAGAAGTAAAGTTGTAGAAAATTAGTTTTACTATAAAAACCTTGTTTTTAAAAAGGTTTTTTTTAATAGAAACTTATTTCTAATAAGATTTTGCATGTCATTTTGAGATTTTTTGTTTATTCAGAAAAAAAAAAGTTTAAATATTCAAAAAATTAAAAATGCAAAGAACCCCTAAGCATTTTTGTTTCCTATAAAAACCCTAAGGAGGTTACTACTGTCAGCGTGGTACCCAACCATTAGCGCGTTTTGTCAGCATACACAGCGTCAAGTTGATCACCAAAAACAACACTTGATAGTGCTGAAAGCGTGTAACCGTTCAAATAGGGTTGCCATCTCTCCAGATTTCGTCCGGGGACTCCCGAAATCGTACAGTTTCTTTGTACTCCCGATTTCAAAGGTAAATCTCCCGACTTCCCGAGTCCGGTGGAGAAAAATTTAATGATTCGAGAATATAATCAGGCTTCTACGCTTTCAAATGAAAAATTATATTTTTGATCACCCAAGTAGCGGTATATTTAGTGTACACGATCAAAATTGACCCTTCTAGGTAGTTACCTACCTTGCCTACCCGGTAAATCCTCCACTGCCTAGTTTACTGAATATGGACTTCCCGATCTCCAGACTAGATTGACATAATATATGTTGATTTCCCGACTTTTCATACTTTTGAGGTGGCAACCCAACGTCCAAATACGTAAACGGTTCGCGCATACTCTTTTCTATAAATTTTCTAAACATTTCTTTCAAAAACAAACATTGTATAAAGTTGAAAAATATTGAATAATCACGGTCAAAACAATTCTTGTATAGTCCAACATATAGTAAATTGTATTATAAATGTTAAAACACTATAGATGTTATACTAGATATGTTCAATTGGAATAGTTGTAAGAAGTAAAGTTGTAATAAATAAACTTTTTATTTTGACTGTAACGAGTGAACTACCTTCAATATATTATAAATAATTGATTTATTAATCAGGCATTAGAAGTGTGTTAAAATATTTGTCGTATGATATAAGATTCAACATTTATGACATGATTAGCCAAAATTTACATCAATGATTTCACATGCTGTGCTGTGTTTTATTCAACACACACACGTTCAAATTATTAAATGAATTTTGTAATAAATCAAGGTTGGATTTAGTTTTATTTCTTTACTAGCCCAGGGTGTCTAGTTGTCTAGAAAATCTGGAAATGTCAGGGAATTTTGAGTTTCGTAAAATTCCAGTGAATTTCATGGAATTTCGCATAATCGTATTTAAAATAACTTATTTCTAATAAATTAATAATAAATTACTAATTACCTGTTTCGAGGTTTTTGAAAAAATTTTATGTATGTTACTGATGAAAAAGAATGTATAGGTTTTATCATATTATCCATAAAAAATGAATATAAATGAACAAATCTATACTTTTCTTAATTTTTCTATCAATAACAAAATATTATATGAAAAAATGGACTGGAAAAATTCGAATTCAAGTCTGGAAACCCTGGAAAAGTCAGGGAATTTTTTGCCAAAATATTACTAGACATCCTGTTAAGCCGTTACCCGTTCGCCTCGCTGAACGTAACTTAAAAAAGTTTTCAGTTCTATAGGTAGATTTATTTATCGTGGGGTATAAAAAGTTTTGCACTTCACCTAATGGCCCATTGTGTTTCCTCTTCTACTGATGAGATTCTCTTCTCCCATATCTTGGCAATGCCCAGGAGCTTACGTATCAGGTCTTCCTGAATGTTCCTATATTCGGGTTGAGATGCACCGAATATCTTGTATCTGCTGTAACCAAGAGATTCGCAGTTAAAGATAATGCGGCTCCATGTTTCTTCCTCCTCGCTGCACATAATGGATCCATTGTGGAGTCAAATTATTCATACTCAAATATATTAAAAAGGTACATTTTCTGCCCCAAAATTCCAGAGTATGTATTCAATGTATTGTATACTTTGAATAACAGTGACCATAAAAAATAGTTGGTATTATTATATTTTTTTCAGAAAATGTTTTAATTAAAAAAAGAAAATAATAATAATTAGTAGGAGGAGTACCCTGTATTTACTCTATCTCTCTTCCTACCTCTCACTCAGAGCTGAGTGCAGTCAAAGTTTGTCCACCGGCTTAGACCGCTCGGCCACTTGGACTGGTATTTTCAACCATTACAAAGTCAGAACTAAACTAAATATACCTGGTATTTATTATATACTGGGTATAAAAATAATAACGCTCTTGCTCAGTAAAACATTCGATTGAAGACATCACAACTGGCACGTGTAAAAAGGATATAAGTGATAAATACTTACTTTCAATATACAACTTCCAATCGCTCTTCTTAACTTGTACAAAGTAGTCAGAGGTCTTTCTTTTTGTAAACATTTTTGTCTGTGAAAGTTTCCATTTGAATCTATGTGAATTAAAAACATCGATTGAATCCATGTCGGTAAAATAGGTAGAGTCAAATAAAGCGCCAAATTTAAATTATATTATTTTATAATGATATGATATCACTGTAAAAAAGTCTCCACAAAAATACTACACATAAAAACTCGGTATAAATATATATATATATATATATAATATATTTTTTTAATTTAAATAACTGTACCAATTCAAAAAAAAAAAATCAGTTCTATTTCACAAATTAATTGTTCCACGCAGTGGTATTATTTCGCTTATACTATTTTCAAAAAAGAAAAAAGATTTATCTTTCCATAAATTTTGTAACAATTTCTTTTTTTTTATACAATCCCAGACACTTTCCTCGGTACTACGAAAATGTTACAAACATATTTTCAGATAAACTTTTTTTCTGTTCGCCAGTTTGTTTTTTACAAATTATTTTTCAGCCAGAATACTTTAGCTTGAAATCCAAGAGGGTAATCTGCGTAAATGATAGTTAAGAATACTTTGTAAAAGAAACAAACTGAAAATTTACAACCCTTAGCATTTTTATTTCAGATTTTCATTTTAAAAACGGCAAGAAGTGATCGGACAAAATTTCCAATAAATAATATTCTATTCAATTGGAACCATCCATTAATTATGTCATTTAAGTGACTCAGTTCTCCTTAAGTCACGGATTTGTCATATAAGTCGGTACCCATCCTTTCCCTATTATGAAATCACATTTAAAATTTTGATTAAAGCGAAATTCTCGTCCCAATTCTTGTTCAATTTTCATTTTTATGGCCTCATTTTGTTCGGAAAAGTATTTGCTACATATTTTGAGAGGTACGAAGTTAATTATTAATTTCGGAACTTATTTTCTCCCTTGTCATTCTTTGTTTGATAGCTCAATTTGATAGCTCAGATAATAAACAATACCCTTCAGCGATTTTCTGAAAAAGTTTCACATATGCCATGTTTCGCAATTTTCCGAAAAAAAATTTTAAGGCACTTCTAATGTTCCAAATTAAATGGGACCAACACCATTAAATCCAGAAAGGATCAAATGAAAATTTTGACATTTAAAAAAAAAAGATATTTTGAGTCGAAAACGGTCGTAACCTCTTTTAATTGAGACACATATTTCAGAATGACTTTTATTTTAAATGTGACGTCACAAGTCGTGACTTCCTCTATCACAATCACCTTCTCTTACCCCTGAATGCATAACGTAATTGATGGATGGTCTGACTTACGCAGTTATATTAATGCCAAGAGTTGTGTTCTGTCCCTAGTCGCTACAATATGTGCCACATCCATTTACAATAAAATACACAATTGTATTCCAGAATTAGCAAAACTTTGGTAATTCGTTCAGAAATTAGCAAAACCTTGGTAATTATACCCACATTGAAAAAAAAAATTCGTTGCGCAGGAGCTGCGTCAACTTAGCAAATTTCCTCAGAATAAATACATCGCTTCTCTTTTGCAAATAGATCTTTATATCCTTTATCTTATTAATATTCATGACGACCGGTGACCGCTAGAGTGGCTACAGACACACACACATATACAGGGTGAATCGAACCAGGTGCATCAAACACCTCCATTTCTTTCTATGTGATGCTTCCATTCCCCAATCACATCCAATAGAAATCGATAAATTGATCATCTCCCCGAAACAAATGAAGATCACTCGTGATTGGCTCAAAGATATGAGATAAACACCAAAGTACTCAAAGTGGAGTACTAGGAGAACATCTGGTAAGTGTTAGGAAAATTATTATTTTTTCATTAATAAAATAATATTTATGTTAAATTATAATTTTAGATGAAAAAATAATAACTTATCACTTACCACATGTTCTCCTAGCACTCCACTTTGAGTGCCTTGGTGTTTATTATATCTTTGAGCCAATCACGAGTGGTCTTCGTTTCAAAAGGTGGTCAGTTTATCGATTTCTATTGGATGTTATTGGGAAATTGGAACAACATAGAAAGAAATGGAGGCGTGTATATATATATATATATATATATATATATATATATATATATATATATATATATGTATATATAAATTTTCAAACTTTCTAGCGCTCGCAATTTAAGTCTGATCAAAATGAAATTTCGTACCTGCTTCTGGTATTTGAAAGGCCAAATTTATTAATGAGTAGAATCGGTCAAATGAAAGGGGGAGGGGCTTAAAAACAGAAGAAAACACAAAATATAGAATATCTCTCTTAATATTAGAAAAAGCAAAAAATTTGTAAGCAGTAAAGTTGTAGAAAATATTTCTACAACTTGACTGCTTAAATATTTTTGTAAATATTAAAGTAACAGAAAAAATGATAAGAAAATAAATGATAGTAAAATTGATTTTCTATACTACTTTACTTCTTATACATTTTTCGATTTTTCCAATATAAAGTGAGTTATACCAAATTTTGTGTTTTCCATTTATTCTAAACACCCGCTTTTTCCTTATCCGATACTAAATGCCAAAAGCCTTTACTAAATTTCAATCAGATCGGAATTTTGCCATCAGGACAACGCCAATAGATCCAATGTATGTCCTTGTAGAGGAAATTCGCTAATCATATAAATACTTCCGAAACAGTTTCGAAACGAAAAAAAAAAAAAACTAATATACAATTAATTAACAAATATTAAAACTTAAGGCTTGTCTATACACATTTCGTGGAATTGTTGTTGAAAATGAACAAAAAGAAATTACTTAAATCCAAAATCCTTCCCACTTCCTTTGAATATATAATTAATTATTATATGTGATTCCTACTTGAAACAAAACACTAATGGCACAAAACATCATACGTTTCACTCGACAGATCCAAAAAAAAAAAAGTTATTAAAATTAAAAAACAAAAAAAATAAATTATTAAAGTTAACCCTCTTCAACGATTTTTGTTTAAATAAAATTTTTATGCTCGAAAAATACAAAATTTTGTTATTTTTCCCAAAAAAAAAAAACAAATTAAAATATTATTATTTATAATTATTATTAGCGATTGACTAGGTTGTGTAAATTTTCAGCTAAAAAAATATGAATTTCATTGATATTTGATTAAAAACTATTTATTTCTATTATTTTAAGGTTAAGTTCCGCCATTTTCATATAATTAATTGATTGAAAGATCCTGATCCAGAAAACAGAAAACACTGAACATGATTGAAATCGGTTCGAAAGTCAAGGCATAAAACCGGACGCACCATGCATTTCTGTAAAACACAACAGCGAATGTTCGTATACAGGGTCAGTGTGTCACGAGCCTTACTTATTCGGATGGGCCAGTATTGGGCTCGATGAATTTAAGAGCTCTTGGTAATATTTTTAATTCTAATACTGGGGGGGGGGGGGGGGGGTAGCATATGATCCGATGATATCATCCAATGCTCGTGCTTGAATCCAACGCATTCAGAAAACTGTTCACAGGCTCCACGTTTTTTTCATTAGAAAATTCACCCTTAAGGATGAATTCTCCGTGGGTTTTATGTAATTTGCAATTATTTCACCTTCAAACTTATTGGAATCAGATTCTGAACTTAGTAAAGATGCAATATGCATTGTTGATAGAATTGCGCGTAGTTGATTAAAATCCTGCATCCGGGCGCCACTCCTGAATCACTAAAGATTGATTCTCTATTGACAAATATGTGAATAAACATGGTAACGAAGGTTACCATTTCAAAAAATCCATTAGGATTTCGAAAAAAAAACTTAAAATATATGTTGTTGAAACTTTTATAATCGAATACCAAACCGATTCGGCTCAAATCGATTCTAAACAAATTTTTGCAGATCTCTCAATCAATTATTTATTTCTCTTTTTGGAAATCGTTAAACAAAGTTAATTTTCACCAACATATTAAGGCCCAACTCTCGACTATAATGATTATGTAAAAACAGATTCCACGATATAGAAAAAAAAAGGGGGGGGGGGGTGGTTGGTCGCTGTTTGTTTTCTTAATAATTATAATCTAACCACACAAATATCTACGTTTTCGAACAATAGCAGCAATTTATAATATACAAAATCTTAAGTGTAGCTCTTCCATGACGTAACCCAATTGTTTCGTGAATAAGAAACACTTTGTAATTCTTATGGAATTACTTTCAAGAAAAAAAGCTGCCCTATTTGTTTGCAAGGTCAGCTGCAAGATTTCAAACATTGAGTGATAATTCTCTCCCGTTTTATTCTTAAATATAAATATGACGTCAGATTCCTATATTACTTTTGTATGTACAATTGAGAGAAAAATTACGAAGGAGGGGTGAAGATTAATGTACAGAAATAAATATTTTTGATTTGAAATAATTAAAATATTTTAAAATCATGACGTTAACGCACTGCGATCATAAATCAAATTAACAGTTACTGGATACGGAAACACACTTCTAGAAATAATTTAACACTTATATCAAATTAAATAAACAACTTACAAATATTCACTCTACAAGACACGACTTATTTTAGATAGAGTTCGTGGATTTAATAATGGAACCGACGCAAAAAGACCTATCCTCTCTTGCTCTCAATACTTTAGTTACATATTTATATATAGACCAGTCAAGTAGCCGCTTGTAAAGGCGTTGTGTGTACTTGGAACTGGGAGGTTATAGGTTCGAATCCCGACATCGGTAGTTTGTCAATTGTTAAGCAAAAAAAAGAGCCGGTTAATTGACTAAACTATCGGCGTATAGACAAGAACGAAGTAATCAGCTGTGCTTGTGAAGGTTTTCTATCAAATTTCTAATCTATACACAAAATTCCTTGTCCTCCATTCACATCCTTAAGCAGCACAATAGACCTTATGTTTCGAAAAACATTCGATTTATTTAAAGCTATTTGTGCCTCCTTGTTCAAATAATGCGTAAACACAATACTTTTTCTATGTTGTAAAATTTGTGTAATTGTCTTATTTTATAATAATTAGATTACTTTTATCCCTTCCAAATTCAAAAATTTGTGCGTAAGGGAAAGCGGTTCCATTTCTAAATCCACCAACTCCAGTATCGACTCCAAAAATGGTACAAATCATCTGTTAAATATATGACCAACAAAACGCGGCGGCGCACTAGTACGAATTCAATTACACTCAAATTATCGAAATTTTGGGTTACGTCATAGTTTAGCCCGTACAGAGAATATCTTAAAAAATATATGTGTGGGGGAAAATATGGGTGACAAAGAGGAAAGTATATAAATTAACTAAAAAAAAAAAAAGAGCTCAAAATAAAATTTTTTGTTACTGATATGTGTTTGTAAAGACACTGAACTCTAGTTATAATAATTAGCGCAAAACTAAACGAATAAATTCTTGTAGACTCTTGGTGCTTCTTTTTTTTTTAAATAATAATCAATTACCTTAGGCAAATGTTTTATTCACAATTTCCTACAGAAAATTTGTGTTTCTCAACTAAAAATAATAAATTCTTGTAAACAAATAGTTTTATCCGATTTATACCGCACATTGTGTATGTAAAAAAGGAATGTTTGCTCGCAACTTGTTCCTTCAAAAACATTTACAATTGTTTTTTTTATAAACGAAAAACTTATCTCTTAAAAATATGTTAAAAACATAACCCCATTTTATTTTTGTAAATAAAATCCATTTCTTTTGTTAAAATAATTCGAAATCAAAAATTTTTTTAAATAACGATTTTCATTCAATATTTTGGTGGTCTTTTCCTTGAGCTTACCCACAGATTAGCGTACATTACATCCTTGTGCTTTTATATTTGTCAGAATATGACTAAAAAGTCTTAACGTCGCTGTCAAAGTTCAAAACTAGTCACACCATATGTACGCTAGTCTGATCGTGTAGCTGTAATAAGCACGAATCCGTACGAACAATTTTGACAGTTCAATTGCATGATGTTCGCATACGTATTTTTACAAGTTTTATTGATGTCACAAAAGTTAAAATTCCCCTGTTCCCGACCACCCCCCTGTGATTTCTTTTTAATTGTGGCATTAGTTTGTAAATTTCATTCATTGAGCAGAAAAAAAAAGCATTGAAAACTTTAGACTGTTCTTCAATTTTCTGGAAAACTTAACCTAACATCACAAACATTATAGATAATATTCGATAACTTATGAAAATATGTTCCAGAAAATGAAAGTCTGGTCCGATTCTGAAAAAAAATATCGCATTGCCATGGAAAATCTGTTGAATGAAAATTGTTATTTATGAAAAATTCTCTTTAGAAATTTGAAAGCAAAAAGAAAATCGTTAAGGCGGTATAGAAAGGTAAGAAATATTCCATTTTCTTTAGCTACACAGAGGAGGTATATTTACAAATTCAGAAATATATTGAAAGAAAAAAAAAAACCCTATATTTTGATACATAAAAACTATAAAAAAAAAAAAAAAGAAAATTTTTTTTTTTTTTAAGAAAATAATAATCTTATGCACTATAAGTAGGTAATTCATCTTTCCAACGATTGTGAAAATTTTGATTTGTGTCTGGATCCGTATATAAACTTTGCTCTAATTCAAGCAGTTGACCCATAAAATTCAAATTTGGTGAAATTATCGGTCTAACAGTCTTTACAAACTTGTATGCTTCAATCATTGACAGCTGTTTATGTTTCATGATGTAGGCGATTGCGATTGTTGCACTGCGCGATACACCCGCTTGACAATGTATTAAGACACTTGCGCCTCGTTTTCGTGCATCTTCTGCAAAAAAAAAAGGGGAAAAAATCTGTTAGTATACTCGTTTTTCCTCTTGTTGCGTATTTTACGCAAATTATTTTTTTGAGGCCGTTGAATATTAATTGTGATGGTGAAGACTACGCAAATGTAGTAGTAGCGGAAGGGATGCAGGCTTAAGCCTGGCTTTTCTAGGCCAGGCTCCTAAGGAACCCATCCCCTCAACCTCTTCTATCCTCTGCCACACCTGGGTTTCCTCTAGCCCCGTATTCTTTGTCGAACCTACCGTCTGTCTTTGCGAATGACAGGATAGAGCTCCATTTTAATCATTTTACCTCAGGCCCCTCTTATTTTCCCCTGAAAAAACACATTTTGCCAGAAGGTTCTGACATTCTTCCAGAAGGTGGAAGGGAGTATCATCCGCCCTTTGGCAAATAATATTCCCTTAGACAAGTGACACTTTGAGGCAAAATAATTAACCTTTTAAATGGAACAAATAACGTTTAATTATACCTCCAGACCTCCACTTTGAAGGCCCCTCAAGCGACAAATTAGGAAAATGTTTAGTTTATTTTTGGTATAATGAATAATGACTTATGGCCGATTTGAACCTGGCATGTGGACTTTTTGGGAGAGAGAAAATCACACTGAGCTTATATGATGGCATAGTCCCACTATAAATCCTCAAATGTTTCATCGCCAATGATTTTTCATACAGGGCTCACTTGAACACGTTTGTTTCGAATTATTAAGTACACTAATCTTGATGCGCATCGCGTCAGCTACCAAAAAGCCTTACTTTTCTTTTAATTTCAATAGTTTTCGAGTAATTATACTTAAAACAAAGTGTCTGGATTCATCTACGCAATTTATATCTGCGCTAGTAACTTCTGTATGGAGATACACATTCAAAAGGTTAAACATTTTTTCAATGAAAATGATATGTAATTGTTTTTTATCTGCTTACAGGCAGGGACGTAGCGAGAGGCTGATTTTCTTCAAGTGTAAATTTATTAAATCCCGAATTCCCCAACTACAATAGGCTTAACCAATGCCAACTTTGACTTTCTTAGTGCCCACATGAAGAGCTCTCTACAGCGGCCTTATCGGAAAAAGGTTATTGATTTAAAACGATGACTTTGATCTCCTAACAAACTTGAGTCGCACTATTCTAAACCGCCTCTAGAGCCGACACGACTCTGAACTCCTAACAATATTCTTGTTGATAAAAATTTGATAACTAATCGATTTCATTCAAAAATTGTATTATCAATATGGCGAAATATTGACCTATGACCCAATAAAAAATCAAGTACATACGTCATATAAATATATGTTTGCTCAATGGAAATATTCTATTTGTCTAATTTTCTTTATACCAGGAAAATTTTATTTGCAAAAAAAAAAAATCCTGAATACACGAAAAATGACCTCTGACCAAAAGTTTTTCCGTGTAAACATTTATCAATGGGAATTTGAAATAGACCTATGCAAGATAAAATCGGGGAATTTTTATTATGTTTTGTAGGAAACATTTCTGTACATACCTATGAAATCGAAAGATTCCTCGAAGTACTGTTTCAGGTTTTGGTGACCAGAATCTGTGGCAGGTATCTGTTTGTATGTGATACCTCTGGTTTCGTGATATCCTGGTAATTGTGAGGTAACATTTAATACACATGTTGTTCCAAGCTTTTGTAGGCACTCCAAATCGGCAGCATCTTTACCATTTCCCAAATATAAAAATGGTAGGACACGAGAGGCCGGATGTGAATGGATATCCTCAATACTGGAATTTTTACTTAAATCCCCGCGAGGTGATTCACTCTCCGGCGATGACGTTCGCGAACTGGGTGACAATAAGGGACTGTCACAATAATCATGGTTTCCTGGAAACAAAAGAGGAGAAAATTGTTTAAAAATCATTTGAGTTATATTCATAAAAACTGGTGTATATTAAAAATATAGGTCCTTAAAAATATAGGACTTTTTAGTTTCCCTAGATATTTGGTGTATACTAGAGCTAAAAAAATAGGACCAAGTTCGTGAATGAGCAAAATCAGATCGTGCCCCCTCATTGGGGGGGGGGGGGGGGTAAATATCCATATTTAAAATCGTAAGACATAGAACAAAATTTTAAAGACAAAAAATGCTCCTTTTTTTTTTAAATAAATAATTTTTGTTTGAACATTTTTGCATCAACTCAGTATATAACCGGGTATTTAAACAATTAACTCAGTTAATTGTTATTTTCACTTGTTTTATAACCTAATTAATGAGTGCTGACAAAAAATGGAAAGTTTCGTTTTGATTTATAAAAAATTTATAAATTTGTAAATATTTATTTGAAATAAATGAATCATTATTTTTTCTGCTAGCATGACAAAATAATTGAGCAACCGACGTTTGAGTATCAAATTTCAATGGAATTGCTTTAATCGTCTCAATTATAATTTTGTTTTTTGTTGATAATTTTAATTTTATAATAATTAAAAAAAATAACAATAGACCTCTGGCCATAATTTTGATTATTATTAAATTGAAAACTGAAATTTATTGCTCCGAAGGAGACACTGGTAATTTGCAATAGTTTTTAAGTTCTTCCAGGCATTAAAATCGGTCGGGATTCTAAAAGATCATAAAAGGATAAATATCCTTGAGAAACAGTATCGAGTATTCTTATACTCGGTATATGCCTAAGGATGCCTAAGGATGTGAGGATATCAGTGGAGTGGAGGAAATTTTCGTGTATAGACTAGGAATTGGTAGGATGTGCGGCTGCAGCCGACTATAATAGGAACTATGCCGATATTCATCTGGAGTTCGTGAAGGAAACTGCAGAAAACCTTCACAAGCACAGCCGATTACTTCGTTCTTGTCCATACGCCGACAGTGTAGTCAATTAACCGCCTCTTTTTTTTCTTAATAATTGGCCAACTACCGATGTCGGGATTCGAACCCATAACCTTCAAAAACGAGCCATTTTCGATAAAAATCTGCCAAAAAGACCTCGTTTAAGTTCCACTTCCGGTGAAGTTATGTCGCCCAAAAGCTTATTTTTACAAAATTCTGGCTATTATCGTTCTTGAGACGATTTTTACGATATCAGGGCACCTCAAAATATAAAATTCGGGGCCGAACACATAACCTTTGAATATATATTGTTGTAGTTTGTCGATTTTTAACCGAATAGCGCCCGCACTTATAATTACGAAAGAACTAAATAACATCACTCACCATAAATATTAGTCATTATTTTTAAACGTTTGATACCTCTTTTGTTCATTGAAGCTTGTTGCAAGCACCCCCAGTTATTTCATTGTTATTTAAAAAAAAAAAACGAATTGAAATAAAGTACCTAACGGATTTCTTTTTCAAAAAAAACAAAAAACTAACAGGAACAAAAGATGACGTCATCATCACTTCAAACAATACAAAAAAATCACAATATGATGACTAATTCACCCCACATTTTCTCAAATACCCTAAAAAATAGTTTCAATACAAAGAAAAATCTTTTTATTAATCACAGGATTAGTAAGCGCCCTCGATTATTATTTAAAATGAGTCATCCCTTGAAAATAATCTCCCTTAAATAGGCATCAAAATACGTTATGCGTCATGATCATTATACCATATTTACTATTCGGTGGGTAAATTCCTAATAATTTTTATTAAGAATAATCTGCGAGAATCAACAACATACATTAGTAATTTTTTCAAATAACACAATTTTTATTTAAAGAATTAATAAATAAATAAAAAATGTGATTCATTCTCTTAGTAATTATATTACCAAGACAGGTGTCCCTTACGATGACGTAAGTTTCTCTCACTCTTACACATAAATACATATTGTATTCACAAAGGTGAATCCCCTGAATTGATTATAAATCTATGAATTTTAAAAAGTATAATTCATCACTGAATTACTATGAAAAAAATGTTATTTTTCAAACAAATCGGTCAAGTACTGAACAATCGTCTACTTTGGACCTTTGTTCGTGATTCAGCTGCATCATATTAGCATGTATGTCTTCATTTATTTTACCTTAGCAAGGTTAAACATCTTTTGCGATGTCAAAAATGTAGTTTACGTAAAATACAATGTATTATATACTAATATATAAAGAGATAAAATTTATTTGTTTGTATGTTCAGGGTAATCTCTGGAACTAATCAACCGATTCTAAAAATTTTTTCACTGATATGAAGCTACACAATGCCCATGTAACATAGGGTATAAAAAGTTTTTGTTTTATGCACCCGTGTCCGCGTGGCATGTCAAAAACCTAACTTTTAAACGATGCGAGATAGAGAAAATCTTTAAATATAAAAAATATTTATCTAATAAAAACAAACAACTTTTATATAAAACATTTTTTCATACAACCAATAGTTAAGACACAATTTCAGTGCGAAACCTGGCCGGGTTAGCTATAATAAAGAAATACTCGTTTTAGCGTTTTTCGAAAATCAACCCTTAAGGGGGTCAAAGAAAGAGTCAGAATTGCTTCTGCGTCGGTTTCATTTCCAGATCATTCGGCTCTACAAGCAAATTTTGATTTCTCTTTCTCGACAATGCGAGTAGGAATATCAGAAAAATTGTAGAATAATACTACGGAATCCTAAAAGTGTTACTATTTAAATGACACATAAACAATCACAAAAATACACATTAAAGAAAGTAATTAACAATTATTATTGATGATTAATATTGAAATGATTACAACGCATTTTAAAAACGAAAAAAAAAAGTGATTACTCAATTTAACGTACACTACTCTAAAAGAATATTGATCCAAACTGAAATCCACCTGCCTATAAATATTATTAATGAAATATCATTTAATTTGAGTAATCAGTGGCGTAACTTCACATAGCGGGGCCCAGGTGGAAACTGTTTTGGAGCCCCCTTCTTCACATAAATAAAAAAAAATTTCAATATATACAACAATATATGATCATTGACAGGAACAATATATAGTATTTCGAGAAAATTTATTAAAACAGAGATATTAGCAATAAAACAGAGGTCAAATCAATATAAATTTATTTTTAATTAGGAAACAAAATGACGATCGCGGAAATTAAACTTGAAAATGTCATACGCCGAACTTTTGCTTCAGCAAAACATTTTAATGTGACCGTATCAAGATCAAGTCTTAAAGCATGAGCAGTTTCGTGTTCTATGGACAATTAGCTACGTCATAGGGAAATTTAAACTAATAGCGAATTTCCTGAAAGGAAATAGAGCTATTGGTCCCGTACCGAAGTCAAATTTTCGCAAAAATTTCTTCAAATGTCCATCGATCCTACCAAGTAGATGTCAAAAATCACTATCTGTAAAATTTATGTATATATATATATATCTATGGACATATATATATATATATATATATAAATATATATATATATATATATATATATAGATATAGATATATGTGTCTGTAATCACTCTAGTGGTCACAGTTTTCGTTTTATCGGAATGAAATTTGGTATTTGAGGTGCTTTTGGTATTCAAAAGGTCATGTTCGTTAATGAGTAAAATCGGACAAGGGGAAAGAGGGGTTTAAAGGGAGGGGGAATCTCAAAATTTGACATATCTCCCTTAATATTTGAAAAATCGAAAAATTTATAAGAAGTAAAGTTGTAGGTACTAAGTTTCACTGTAATTTTGTTTCTTATAATTTTTTCTGTTACACTAATATTTACAGAAATATTGGCGGTTTAAGATTGAAAATTAAATTCCTCACTATCTCTGTACACATGCGAGTTTGAGCAAAAATGATTAGGTGATGAATTGTAGCAAATGATTTTCTATAACTATATTCCTTACGCATTTTTTGATTGTGCTAATATTAAGAGAGATATTTTGTGTTTTCTTCTTTCTTTTTGCCCCCATTTCCCCTTGACGTATGCCATTTATTAATAAAATTAGCCTTGCAAATAGTAAAATCATATACGACATTTCATTTTGATCAGACTAAAGTTGTGACCGCTAGAAAGTGATTTATATATTTTAAGGAAATTCGCTAAGTTGAAGCAGCTCCTGCGTAACGAATTTTTTTTCTTATTCAAATATAAGGAATGAATTACCGCGTGTGAGACACGCACCAAATTGATAACGAGCAAAATATCTCTGACTCCAATCCCAGAGATAGTTACGATTAGCTAATTACTGATGATGACTACCTTGTAGTTAAAATACGTATTTATAAAATACAAATAATTGTTCTAGAAATTGGGGCAAAATTTGAAATTTAATAAATCTTATCAGTTGTATTATCATTCCATATCTATCCATATATAATTTCCTTTTTGTTTGTAAAATACATTCGCATCGTTTCTTGCGAATACGAATGCGAATGTCAAAAAATATGCGAATATTCGTTACATCACTAATACTGAGTATACACAAATAAATATATATGAATAATAACTTCGACAGAAGTAATACTGTCAAAATAAAAAATAAGAATATGAAAACGTGGGCTGTTACGTCACAGACGTCTTTGGTGTAGCGGTAAACACACTGGACTAGATATCCAGAGGCCCGAGGTTTGATTCCTGGTTGACGAGTTAATTTTTTCATATCAGTATTTAATTATATATTTATCATTTTGTTAGACTTATTATTAAAAAATAAAAGTTTAATTTAATATCTGATTCAATAATCTTCTCAATTGATTTTAATAATTTTAATATAATTTATTTCTACTTAATTGATTTGCATTTTAACAATTCCCACTTTACAAGTTACTATTTAATTATTCGATATTTTTAAAATTATTTTGTTTTTTATTGCTATGGAATTATTTTGCGAATTTTTAACTATCACTTACATCAACTAATTACTTTATTTCATTTATTAAAAAAAAAATATTTTATTGGAAAAATACTTTGGCTGCAAATAATTTTTATAATACTTCATAAATGCGTCATGTTTTTCAATTCAAACTCGCGCTTTTATTTAACCGCTTTAAAAAATAGTTTTCCACGATACAGTGACCGCTAGAAAACGATTTATGTATTTTAAGGAAATTCGCTAAGTTGAAGCAGCTCCTGCGTAACGAATTTTTTTACAATGTATTATGGTAGAATTGTTTCAGTTTTATTGTATAGAACTGTACACGAACACAGTACGCATTAAATACACTTGTTGGAAAAATTTATAACACAAACAGATCCATATTTTGATTGGACATCGAACGTATGATGAATCATCAATTTGCATAATTGTTTTTATTTAAATTCATTACTCAATTTTTTTTTTAATTGAATGATATGAACGCTATTTAATCGATAATAGATTATCGATAAAAGTTATTTGTCATTATGTAATTAAACGTTTTAATTATGGAGTGTTGTCGATGATGTATCATAAACTTAGCTACTAATTAGCGAGGTGACAAATTTTTATGTTCAAGTGTTTTTGTTTAAATCTTTATTATATGTAAAAAATTTATTACATAGTAGCCGGGCCCATATTTAACAGAATGGCCACAAAAAAATGATTCTAAAATTCCCTGATAATTTCCGATTTTCCAGTTTGACATAGTTTTCCCTGATTTAAGAATTTTATTCGTATCATTAAGATATTTAAAGGTTTGATTATACTTTAATTTATCCATAATTAAGTCCGGTATTAAAATCATAAAATTTAAAAAGACATGTTCAACTATGCTTAAATATACAAGGGTATATTAAGTTTAGTCCCCACTTTGTAATGCTTAAAAATATTGATCGCAGACATAAATGTTTGGAATAGGTGTTCAGAAAATGGCCTGATCCGGCCATTTTCGCATGCCCGTCGTCTGTGAACACGATAACTCAAAAACGATGAGAGATAACGAGCTGAAATCGAATTATGTTTGGGCAAAATGGCCAACACTGCCCATTTCTGAAACTGTAAAAGATAGAACAAAAATGTTACGAAAAATGTTCCTTTTTTAATAATAAACAACTTTTGTAATTAACTTTTTTACATAAACTCAGTATATATTGGATATTTAAGCAATTTAATCAGTTAGTTATTATTAATAAATTGTGAAATTTCAAGTTGTCCCAATTAAATTTCCTGATACTTTTCGAAATTCTCTCATATAATTCTCTCATGATATTACCCGGTTGAATAAAATTTTCTTATCATTCCCGGTTTTCCAGGTTTGTGATCACCCTGTTTAAGCCAAAACAATTGGGTCTATGAAAAAAGGATGTATTTAGAGATATTCTCTATCTTGCACGAAGGTTTTTGAAACAACAATCACGCGAAAAAAACGTATAACCTATGTTATCCGGTAGAATTCTTTTTTTGGCATCTTAAAATCAGCATTTTTGGAATCTTTTATCATAATATTAACCAAATTTAGAATTATTTTTAAGATAGTTTCCATTACTTCAAAAAAAAGGCGATCCTGTTTCGCAAAAAATGAATTCGACCCAAATGGTCTGTAAACATTTGAAACAGGAGTTAAATTTTCACTCAAAAGGAGACTCCCATAACAAACTTTGTTTTTTATCCTGGAGGAATCCCTGAAACATTATCCGTTTAATTTAGAAGGCGGTTAGGCCAAAGGGGAGTCAATTACCCCCTTAAGGGCTGATTTTCTAAAAACGATAATGATTATTAAGATAATCAAAGGGAACTGTAGGTTTTTAAATTTTGCCCTAATTCCTAGAACAGCTAAGTCATACTGATGATCACTACTTTGTTGTCGAAATACGTATTTATAAAATACAAATAATTGTTTTAGGAATTGGGGCGAAATTTAATACCAGTTTTAATATTTCTAACTTAAAAAAAAAAACACGGGATCCGAATACAAACTTGCACCCCCTAAGGAGTTGATTTTCGAAAAATCCTAAATCCAATCTAATAAACATATCTTCCAAATTTCATATTTCTAACTCAATAGTTTTTTTGGTTGGGCGACGATGAATCATTCAGTCATGCCATTTAATTTTATGTGTATAGATAAATAACTTTTATCCGAAGCATTTTTTTCTGAATAAAGCACAGTCAATTATACAATTTTGAAAAATGAGCACACGTCTGCGGCCATATGTACTTAATAGGGAATATGCATGAAAATTGTTTTTCACATTTATTTTCAGAATATGAAAATACTGTTAATACTGTAGTAATATTTAAAAACGAAATTAAAATCCGACAAATATCAAGGAAGCTATAAGCTTTTAAATATTATTATCTGTCTCTTTCTTGCAAAAATACTAAAAACGGAGTTTTACGTGTACTTTAAAGGGTGAAAGTGTAATATGACGTCACATAACATACAAGAGGGCTATCACCATCTTTGTCTAATCGGGAATTTCAATCATTCATATCTCGCTTATTTTTAAAGTTATTTAAAAAGTAATTTTACCTTGATATTTGTCAAGTAAACATGCTTCAATTCAAGTGAAAAAAAATTTTCATGCATATTCCCTATTGGGGCGAAATTTAATACCAGTTTTAATGTTTCTAACTTAAAGAAAAAACATGGTATCCGAATACAAACTTGCACCCCCTTAGGAGTTGATTTTCAAAAAATCCTAAATCCAATCTAATAAACATATCTTCCAAATTTCATATTTCTAACTCAATAGTTTTTTTGGTTGGGCGACGATGAATCATTCAGTTATGCCATTTAATTTTATGTGTATAGATAAATAACTTTTATCCGAAGCATTTTTTTCTGAATAAAGCACAGTCAATTATACAATTTTGAAAAATGAGCACTACTTCTACGGCCATATGTACTTAATTAGATCCCACCAAATAATACCGTGACCGTACACAACCTTAACCACTTGTCAACTTATTTTTAAACTACAATTAACTTCCTTTTTATAAACAAAAGTTTCTAAACGAATTTCAAGATCAGTTGATTAATAAAAACCACGATGGCATGCATGCATAATAAAAATATAAAAAAAAACTACCTAAAATAACTTTGGGTATGAATCATTCGCTGAGTATAAATTTTAACCGTGCGTTAATTCAAAATAACTTGTGTAATATTATAAATAACTTTTTAGTTTTGTGAGTGATAGTTCACATGAAATAATTATATTATTTTTGTCCTTGTAAACATACTCATGATTCAAATATGACTATGTTTACACAACAATTTACGATTTTTTTTTTTTTTGCAACATATACACATAATATTATGCAAAGGACTAGCACTTAGCTGCAGCAAATTTTACAACATGGGTTAACACTGAGTCTAGTAAGGTTATATAGTTAGATAGATAGGTTGTAGAAGCGGCCCTGGGCGGGCTACCTTCGACCATAAAGTCCACTGTGATGCCTAAGGATGTGAGGATATCAGTGGAGTGGAAGAAATTTTTGTGTATAGACTAGGAATTAGTGATAGGAACTGGTGACTGGTAGTAAGGTTAGATAGTAGTTAGTTTAAATATAGCCGATAGTTAACGCAGCTTATTTTATTAAGAAAACCTCCGTTCATGCTGATAGAATCCTCTCGAACGCTCGTGTCGTTTCGGGAGCGCTTCGTTTCGAGTCGGTTTTTTAAGTCAAATTAAGGCAACATAACGCTTTAATTGACGTCGCTCTCGCAACATAACTCCTATGCTCGCCATATAACATTAAAGGCCATTTAACTGTTTTAAGCAATGGCACAACAAATGTACATTTAGACTTTCTTTGGGTTCCTAGCCATATCGGAATCGAGGGCAATGGAAGGGCTGACATCGTCGCCTCTCTAGCCCACGAGGATGGACGTGATGTAGACGTAATAACTTTTGAAGACCTCATACTTCACATTAAAAATAAAATGCAACAAAAGAGAAATGAAAGTTGGTTAAATATAGTCGGAAACAACAACAAATTAAGAAAGATAAAAAACACCACAAACTATTGGGCAACATCGAACCAGAACAATAGAAAACATGAAGTCGTTCTGGCCCGTTTGAGAAATGGTCATACCAAATTAACACACACATATATAATGAAAAAGACCCCGAGACCAAATTGCCAATACTGCAATATTCCTATACAGTTGAACATATTCTAACCAACTGTATACAATTTCAAAATGAAAGACAGTCAACTGAATTACCACCCACAATTCAAGAAGTTCTAGGCGATAACCCCCAAACATTAGAAAAACTTTTCAAGTTCCTGAAACTAACAAAGCTGCTTCCACAAATATAGAAGATCACAACTTAGTCCAATTAGTGTAACTTATCACTTATTGTATTGTTTGGATAACCAATGTAGTTAAAAAGGCAATACAATGTTAATTAGTTAAAATTTAAAAAAAAAAAAAGCAATGGCAGCAAATTCATACAATGACTGGACGAGAACTGTACAGCTGACAGAACACTTTCGATGTGTCTCGTCAAGACACGGCTCCACTCGTGACTTCTCGCGGAGACTCAACCACAGCAAATATCTCTCCCTCGAATGACTCGTCGAGTGCCTTACCTTGGCGAGACACTCTTGCCAAGTTTCGCCAAGACATAGCTCCACAGATCGCGGCTTATAAATGTCTGGCCGAAACATTCGCCGAGAACTCTCACCAAGAATATACTTCTGGCATCACACAGTAAAAAATGGGGTAAATTGAAAGTAATCGTAGATTATTTAACTTTGCGGCGGGTATAAATAAGGTGAACCGAATGGATCACTTCTCCGAAGTACGAGATAGTTAGTTTAGGCAGATAATCTGAAGCAAACCACGATGAAAGACTCTAAAAAAACAAAGATTTGGACCATCCATGACGTTTTCTACATTCTAACTCTAAAATGACACACGTCTCTGAAATGACATACATGTTGACATCACCACACGGAGAATGGTTATGGTTTTACTCCAAAGTTAGACCACTTCAAGATAATCTTAGTCCCATAAGTGAAATTTTCAAAAAATATATTTATTCTGAGGGATGGCACGGGGTGACAGAGGAAAATGTTTCGATAAAATCATTTGAAAAACACGGGAAAACATGTTTGGAGTCAAAATGGCAGCCAGTGTCATTTAATGGTTAAAATTTGCGGTATGGCTGTATAACACTACATCCGCCAATTTTTTATTAATATTTTGTATAGTTTTAATTAAACTTGTGGGGCCCACATTAAACAAAAACGGATTTATAAAGTAAGCGACCGCAATCGTTACAGATATGGGTGTAATAATTATGCAACATTGCATTCATTTAAGGATGTACGAGCACTGAAGCTTCAAAAAGATTAAGGCTTGATATTTGTTTACATGTAGTTGAAGTGTATTTAATTTAAATCAATTATAAAAGTTTCAGGGAGGGTTACGGGGTCTTGAATTAATTATTTAATGTTTAAGTTCGAGTTTTAATGTATTGCTCTTATGGAGAAACCCATATTTTCACACATATTTTGATAATTTTCACTTGGAATAAAATAAGGCGAATATAAAACAAAACTACGCAATAGAAAATAGAAATATTAATAAATAGATGGATCCAATAAAATTCCGGGCCTAAGAAAGAAGATATTTAAGAAAAAAAATTGAGATTTCGGGTAAATTTTATTTATGTCGACGGTAGCTTCTTAAATATCTTTTTTTTTTGGGTCCGATATGACGAGCCTAAATTTTAATTTTAACTTACGACAAAAAAATAATAAACATTATTGTGGACTTTTATAAATTTACAATATAAGATTTTGAAGAATTTTATAAATGGACTATATATCTAGTGCTCGTACATCCTTAAAAAAATGATTCGATAACGCAAACTGATTGAAGTGATGATTTAATAAATAAAATAAAAATCCAACATATCTAGTACATGATGATATATCGTATTTCAAACCCCTCATGATAAAGTATGAATCATTCTAAAACCAAACAACAGTTACACAATTGATAATTGTTGTTTAAAGATTAATTATTAACGATACTTCACATAACATACCAGAGATACGTTATAGTTTAGGGTTCAATATCAATCAACAACACCACCAAATTTTTTTTTCAAAATGATTTATTTATCAAGTATATTCCCTAATGAACCAAAATATATCGGTTTTCAGTTTCTTACTCATAAAACTATATGATTATTATTAAAATTGAATTTTAAACAGTCATTTAAATATTCTGTAATAATAATTAGAAAGAGGGGTACCACAAACGGGTCCTTAGCACCTATACCAAGGGGTCCTCTGTGCCCTCCTTGAGAACAACTAAGTTGTGCTTATGCACAACTTAGCCCGTCGCATGCCCTGCGCAAAGTAAATATTCCGTATACTGTGTGTGTTGGCAAGCTTTTCCAATAGGGAATCAATGTTAAATATTATTTATTAGTGACTGTCCGTCTGGTTACTATATGAAGTCAGTCAGTACACATGTTATGAGAGTCATCACATGTACAATCATCAATCATACACATGTATGCATATGGTTGTTTGTTTGTCATTTAAGAGTGAGGATTTTGTGATTCACATACTAAAGTTAAGAATTCAATGAACATATTTAACCATTACATGTGTACTGACTGACTTTATACAGTAACTACACGGACAGCTAGTAATAAATAATATTTAACATTGATTCTCTATTGGTAAAGCTTGCCAAAACAGTCTGTACTTATACTGCTTGTATTTTAAAATACACCCAATCTGCAAACAGTTTATAGTGTACTATAATATGGTGTCTTTGTTACACTTAAACTGTATTAAAATCAATGTTGTATAACATATAACTAGAGTATGTTAACTATATATAGTTATCACTCTCTAACAACATTCATTTATATATAGTTGCATCGTACTCGCGCATGTATACATCGTCCGTCATGCATCGTGTGAGCGTGTCTATATGTATATGTAACAAAGACACCATATCATAGTACACTGCATATAGACAGCGATAGATACATTATACATTGTTTGCAGATTGGTTGTATTTTAAAATACAAGCTGTATATAACTAGCATTACCGGTTGCAGCTTCGCACGAAACATTTTGTATGGCCCTTATAATTGACTAACATAATATTTCTCCTCGCCAAGGACTGGTTTTTGTTAAAACGCTGTTACCCGTATTTATTTGTATGATTTATAGGCTAAATCTAATCTAATTTGTAATTACTGAGCTTCCATACAAACGTTCCCCTCGAGTTTCACCCCTTTGAAGGTCCATTTTCCAGAGAAACTTGAAAACACGTATTTTATGATGTATAATTGAAATACAAATTAACACGTCTCTAACTTCTAAAAACCCGAAACTCTGGCTCCTTATTTGATCCCCTTAAAGGTTAATTTTCGAAAAACGCTGAAACGTGTATTTCTTAATTTATAACTGACTCCTACTGAAATTGTGTCTAAACTATTGCTTGTATGAAAAAATTTTTCATACAAAAGTTGTTTGTTTTTATTGAATAAACATTTTGTTATACTTGTAGATTTTCTCTATCTCGCATCATTTAAAAGTAAGGATTTTAGGATGCTACGCGGACATGGTTTTAGTAGCCGCCACGCGGACACGGATGCATAAACGAAAACATTTTATAGCCTATATCATTCCGGAATACTGTAGCTTCCTATCAGTGAAAGAATGTTTCGAATCGGCTCAGTAGTACCAGAGATTACCCGGAACATACAAACAAATTTTATCGCTGTATATATTAGTATATAGATATATACAAGGATATTATAAGTTTAGTCCCATCTTTGTAACGGTTTAATTTCCGGCTATCTGTCCGTGAACACGATAACTCAAAAACGAAAGGAGACAACGAACTGAAATTTTGTGTGAGTAAAAGTGTTTGGGCAAAATGGCCTAAACATCTATCTTTAAAACCGTAAGAGTTAGAAAAAAATATTAATGACAAAAAATGTTCCTTTTTTAAAAATAAACATAATTTGTTTGAAACTTTTTTTCATTAATTCAATAGATACCAGATATTTAAGCAATTAACTCAGTTGGTTGTTATTTTTACTTGTTTTCTTAAAGAAATGACTTTTTTCATGATTTTTTAAATTATCCGGTTCAGGCCCGGGCCATCAGATATTCTTGTTTTTCTCCAATTCACAAATTCTTTATTCGAAAATACAACATTGGAACTTTGGAACTTATAGCACCATTGGTGTTTGTTTCTATTCATGTATTTTTGATCGTGTAGAGTAATCGAATATTTATCAATACTACGATAAAAGTGGATCTATATTTTCGCTACAGCCATGCGTAATCTATTTAATATTTAAAACAAAACATGTCGATCAATTTAAAATAATACCCGCATCTGATAATACAATACGCTTACATCATGGATGACGTGTTCCCCAATGTTTAAAAACAAGACTAATACAGTAGAACCTCGTCGAACTTTAAGGGAAAGGCAAAAATATTCCGAGTTTTCGACTTATGAAGGACTTTATTTTAGAAAAGTTTTTACACGTGTTCGAATTGTAGAGGTTTTTAATTGATTTCCAAAATGAATTTCTACGAGATACAGAGACCTCAAATTATATTCGTTCGAATTAAAAAGGGAAAAATTGTACTGAAAAACCTTGTAGGAAAATATTAATTAGGGTTTAAGTTATATAGAGGTTTTACTGTATTTAAAATGTTTAAAACGTATTGAAAACAAGAAATATACTAACTTATTGAATCGTTTAAATACCTTATTTATACTATATTCTTTATCAAAGCATGTACTGTTTAGTTTACTTCTTCACACGAATGAATGTAAATTATAAAAAACATAATTTTTTTGACAAGTTTTCGATTGAAAATATTGATCGCAAAACAAAATTTTTGGTACAGGTGTTCATAAAATGGCCTAATTAGTCTATTTCCATATATCCGTCCGACTGTCTGCCAGATAGCTGTTCGTAAACACGATAATTCGAAAACGTAAAGAGAAAACAAACTGAAATATTCGGACATATTTTTGAAACCGTAAGAGATAGAAAATAAATTAAAAAACAAAATATGTTACTTTTTTTTAAATAAACAACTTTTGTTTAAACCTTTTTTTCATAAACTGATTCATTTTGTCACAATTTTTGCTCAAAAATGTGTAATTAATTCCAAAATCAAGCACCTTTCTACAATACTTATATATATATATATATATATATATATATATATATATATATATATTTTTATACAAAATAAACAGTTCACACATTCATAATGAACTCAGTATAAACGGGGTAATTAAAGAATTAACTCAGCTAGTAGTTATTTTCACTTGATTTAAAGTTTAGGACAAGATAAATAATTAAATTTCCATTTTGTAGGATTTTGTGAACATACTATATATAATAATAATCTGTAATCTGTTAAACTACAATTATCACGAGTAAAACTGACCTATATTAATGGCTAGATTACGTTGGTTATACAGTTTTTCGTCTATTCGTGGAATTTTTGCGAGCCACCCTGTATGAACTCGCTCATTTAGTAAGTATATAACAACATCATTCGTATTTATAATTGTTATGATTAGGTCCTGATAAATTTTTATGGATGATATCACAATCAGATATTTTCGAGTACCTTTTCATATTCAACTCACAAATCGTTGAAAATGGTATGTTTTTCCAGAAAATTTACAAAAGAACTGAAGTTTATTCTTATCAAAATGATTAAAAAGGTTTAGAGTATGTTATTTGATAAACATAGCTAATGAGTCTTTGTGTATTCGCATTCAGAATCGGATTAACCATAAGGGTGTTTTTACACGTGAAAGTTTTGATGCAAGTTTTCTATCGATTGTTTTACAGAGCATGCGCAGTATTACTTTGATATCCGGTATATATAATATATACCCGGAGTACTTTAACTTTCGCCTCGACTTTGTAACAATTAAAACTATTAATCGCGGAAAGATATTTTTGGTATAGGTGTTCATAAAATGACTGACTTCATTTCCGCATGTACTTAGATTTGATAACTCAAAAACAAAATGAAATAACTGGCTGAAATTTTGTGTGTGTTCTAGAGCTAAAAAGTAAGGTTAAGTTCGTTAATGGACAAAATAGGACCGGGCTTCTCCCCGCCAGGAGAGACAATGTCCATCTTTGAAACGTTAAGAGATAGAAAAAAAATTTAAAGACCAAAAATGTTCCTTTTTTAAAAATTCAAGCAACTTGTTTGAAACTCTGTTTTTTTGCTGTTATGTAACATGTTTGTTGATGAAATCACTCTGTATATTTTAAAATATTTTATTTTTATTGAATTAAAAAAATTGTTTTGATTAATTTTCAATATTATAGAAAAAAAAAGTAATCAAGTGTATTTAATATATAAAACAATATCAAATGTGACGTCACGTCATATATATATATATATATATATATATATATATATATATATTAATTATTCAGTAAAAACAAGTGTATTTGTGTTAATAACCACAAAATTTTTGACATAAACTCAATGTATATTGGATATTTAAGCAATTAACTCGGTTAGTTGCTAGTTTCACTTGTTTTTTTGTACTAAAAAAACATTCGTAAAAGAGTGTGATTACATGTATAGTATATGTAATGAATATTACATTAATGTATAAAACATTGCCTCCAGTACTATATAAAAATATCATTACAATAGAAAAATAAAACTAAGGACGATATTTTTTGAGATACACACACAGTATCTATTGTTTTACAATTGAACCTTATTATAAATTATATCATATTATCTACTAAGACAATATACGACGAACTTGAGTGATAAAATTTTTCACAAACAATAAAACTTGAATCACGCGGTACCAGCAACCACTTGATTAAATAAGAATCAATAATATACAACGCAATTAGAAAATGCTTTCGTAAAAACTTTCTTCATATGATTACATGAAAATGTCACGAAAACTTTAAATTATTATTTTTTATATCCGGTATATTAAAATATATATAGAAGGGTACATGAAGTTTAGTCCCGACTTTGTAACGGTTGGAAATATTGATCGCAGAAAATTTTGGTGTAGTTGTTTATTAAATGACCTAATTAGTTCACTTTCGCAAATGTGCCTGCCCGTCTGTAAACACGGTAACTGGAAAACGGAAAGAGATAGCGAGAATTTTGTATATGTGTTTTAGAGCTAAGAAGTAAGGTCAAGTTCGTGAATGGGAAAAATCGGACCATGTTTTGGCAAAATGGCCAAAACTATCTATCATTGAAACCACAAGAGGTAGAACAAAAATTTAAAGACAAAAAATATCCCTTTTTCTACAAAAACTTTTTCGAAACTTTTTTTAATTTGTTTTTTTAAATAAAACAGAAATTTATAATTAATTTTCGATTTAGATAATATTTTTCCACGAAATTCACGATCTTTAGTTCATTTTTAGCTCTGGAACACACACCACCCCTAAATATTTTCCGTCGACGTAAATTCGCCATTGTGCAGACATGCAGATATGGACTAATTAAGTCATTTTAAGAACACCTATACCAGTAATTTTTTTTCTGCGGTCAATATTTTCAACTGTTACAAAGTCGGGACTAAACTAACAATACTCTCACATACATTATACAGTGTGTTCATTTCAAAAGTTTCCAGCTTTTGTTCCATGCACCCGTGGCCGCTGCGTTGTATAACTTATCTTTTAAACGGTGCAAAATAGGGAAAATTTTTAAATGCGAAAACTGTTTATCTTATAAAAACAAACAACTTTTGTAAGAAACTTTTTTTTTTATATATCCCCTAGTTTTAGTGTAAATACGGTGTAATTTTTGTATTTACGACAGACATATTGGACAAATGAAAAAAATTTTCAAACAAAAGTTGTTTGTTGATTCTTTTTATAAGAATTATATTTAATAAGAACTCATAAAAACAAGCAACTTTTGTTTGAAACTTTTTGTCATGCATCCAATATTTCGGCGTTAATACAAAATTTACGCCAAATATACACCAAACAGAATATGAAAAAAAGTCTCATACAAAATTTGTATGAAAACAATTATTAATGTGTTTTTCTTGGAATTAGTATAGAAAAAAAAGTTATGCGCGATAGTCGAATTGGGGGGGGGGGGATGATTGCCCTTCTTCGGATGAGGTTTTCGCGGGGTTGGCTAGGCAAGTGATTGAAGTCACTATATGTACTATCTTTTCTGAAAGTTTGATCCCCAAATTAAATGGACACCGTTTTTTACGGTCCCCGATAGGACTATTAGTTTTCTTCGAAGAGAAAATTATGGAATTTGTTTTTTATTTTAAGTCTATTCTATGGTTAACAGTTAAGTAAGTCTATGATTTTTTAAACATTAATTGGGTAATCGACAAATAAATTTATTTTTTACTCGAGTGCATTTAGTCCAAAAAAAATTCCCGAATTGGGAAGAGCTTCATATTAACTCGATTTTAATTAAACCAAAATTGCATTTGCTTCCGTATATCCTATGCATGAAAATCTACATTGTGCAAAAGTAGATTCCCCAATACAAGGGGGTAAAATGGTTTTTTTTAAGATTTTCATTAATAATTGGTTAATTAAGATATTTTCTTCACCCTCATTCCCAAAGTATAAATTTTAATTCAAAAACGGTGAGAAATTGAGCAAAACTTTAAATAAAAAAGTTGTTCCATATAAAAAGACAAACAATTATTATTCAAAACATTTCTGCGAAAGAGTTGGCAAAAATCCGCTGTACAAACATACAACTGGTATGTATAGATTCTTCAAAAATTTTGTATTCGATTTCTGCCAAAACTATTCAATTTTCGAAAACATTTTTTATTAAAATTGGATTTCTTCTTCGTTATAAGGTTTAAAAAATTGACCCTGGATAAGGATCAAGATTTTGCACTACGAACATCCGGTCTCAATTTTTTATTGCCAACCCGATTGACCGAATATTTTGAGCCAAATGGAGCTTTTAAAGTGTTTTGGGTTACTTTAAATAAAAAAGTCTTTAGTAATTTTTTCATAAACTTGACCGTTTGCGAGTTATAAACAATACGCTAAAACGTATGTAAAACTTATATAAAAGAAATTGTTTATAACTCGGAAACGGTCAAGTTTACGAAAAAATGACAATATACCTTTTTTGTTTAAAATGACATAAAACATACAAAATACTCCAATCGGGTCAAAATCTTAGGTTATTCGTATTGCCAAAAAATATTTAAAAAACTTGGGACCAGATTTTCATAGTGCAAAATCTTGATCCTGATTCAGGAGCATGATCTAACCAAAAATATGCGAAAAGAAACGAATGGGAAAATATATTTTACGAATGCGAGGTTTTCAACTTGTCTAATAGCATAATATTTGCATCGGCTGTCATTTAAAAAAGTTTTTTACCAAGTAATTTAAAGTTTTGTTTAAATGCACTCGAGAAATTTATAAAAATCAAGTTTTACCTAAATTTACTATCTTACTATCCTTCGAAAAATCGCTCCCCATACTTTTTTGTACTTATAAAAGAAGATCCAAATGATCTTATCAAACTAAAATCAATATTTATTCTAATTGCACTCGAGTAATTTATCAAGATCAATTTTACTACCAAATTTGAAAGTTAAACAAAACTTATAATTTCCATTGGATTAAATATAGGAAAAATACTGAAAAAGGCCATAAAAAACAATTTTCTTCTTCAATATTGTTATTAAAAACAAAACATCTAATATAAACAATATGACGCGATGCTTAGCACACGATGACGTATTGAATACGTTTAACTGTATGAAAAAGTTAAAAATAATTTTTTTTATTTTGTAGATAAGAAAATTTATGAAAAATTACCTATTTGTTGAATAGGAATGAATCGTAGAACAAGACACGGCGCTTCACGTTTTATCCTCATAACTATTACAAAGTATTCCAAAAGTATTCGTTTCAGGAAACACAATTTACAACACACTATTAGTCCTGCCTGTCTAATACCAAATTTTCAAAAAGAAAAGTTTAGCCACTGCAGGAATTTTTCCAAAAATGAAAATTCAACACAAACACCAAAGAACCACTGAAAATATTGTTTCAAAAAAAATAAAAATAATGTTGTTTATTTATTTTTTTTTCAAACACTATGTTCAAATACTGTTAACATTTTCTAGCTGTGACTTTTCGAACACAAATCACTGAAAACTAGAGCCACATTCTTTCAATTCGAACAAATTTCGACTTATGTCCTAAAGTTCTCCTACAGGGAGATATAGGATATTACTTCTAACTTGTTTAATCGGTTTCCCTACTATGATTACGAACTGTATGAGTCAAGTGCTCAATGCGTTCAATGAGTCTGAATCATCAACGGCTTGCTTCACATACGTATTCAATATTTTTATATTTTGAATAAATATTATTTTTATAGTTTACGTATTTTGTGCACATGTGTAATTCGATAAATGCAATTGAAATACTTGATGTTACTAGAGGATAGATTATATGGATGTGTATGTAGGGTGCGCTTTGTCTAATCGTTATATTTATTTTTGGAACTATGCTATTTCGTATGTAGCGATGACTCATTTATCAGAGTAAATATGGTATCGTATTCATAGTCATATATTGAATTAAGTATTTGTTTAAATAAATCCACCTTACTTGATCAAACAAATCATTTACTTAATATAGACTTTGTTTTGAACTTTTATGTTAACAAATCAGTTTTATTAGATATTGAATCAAAGATATTGATGATTAATAATCATATATTTGGCTAATCATATTTACAGTAATTATTATTAATTTTAAGGACGTTGTGACTAATCTCTGGTTGTGTAAAGATTATTAAAATAATCAAAGAGAACTCTAGGTTTTTTGAAATTACATTTCAAATTTTGTCCCAATTTGTTTGTAGAAAAACATTTGTTTGTAGAACATTAGTTTGTATTTTATAAATACGTATTTCGACTACAA
This sequence comes from Nineta flava, assembly GCA_963920215.1. Lineage (NCBI taxonomy): Eukaryota > Metazoa > Arthropoda > Insecta > Neuroptera > Chrysopidae > Nineta > Nineta flava. Next base: position 16,073,393 of record OY986046.1, on the reverse strand, counting down.
TGTAGTCTTCATCAGTATGAATTAGCTAATCGTAACTATCTCTAGGATATGGATTCCGAGATATGTTGCTTGTTGCTAATTTGGTGCTTGTCTCACCAAATTAGCGAGACAAGAAGAATTTTAGCATTACGAGTCATGCTATAAATCATATCATTTTGATGGGCTCGTAAACTTTGAATATTAAATGTATATATTGATAAACCTGACCTGGTCTTGATAAATTTCGCTAACTTTGATTCTAATTAAATTTCAAACTTTGCCCCAATTCCTAGAACAATTATTTGTATTATATATATATATATATATATATATATATATATATATATATATATATATATATATATATATATTTGTATTATATATATATATATATATATATATATATATATATATATATATATATATGTTGTCTTTGATTATCTTAATAATCTTTATATTTGATTCTAATGTAAATAATGGATTTAGTGTCAATCTTTCAAACTCTAATTTGAACGGAAGAAGTGACGAAGGTTCTGTTTACCATGATAAAATGTAGAATCATTGGTTTAAGATATAATATACATTGAAGATTTAATTTTTCTATTATAGTTTTTCACTACTATACCATTTTACTAAACTTTTGTGTCTTAATAGTAGTGTTGACCTTATTTTATATTATTTTAATAAATTATTTAAAAATAAATATATCTCATTGTTTTAAAACTCTTAGATATACCAAATTTAGTATTTGATCCTTCTTCTAATCCACACTTTTCCCTTGTTCGATTGTGCTCATTAACGAACTTGGTCTTTCTTGTACGGTTCTTTTGGTATTTGAAAGACCAAGTTCGTTAATGGGCAAAATCGGACAAGGGAAAAGGGCGTGTATTATATAATATATATATATAAATATATATATATATATATATATATATATATATATATATATATATATATATATTTATATATATATATATATATAAATATATATATATATATATAAATACGGATGCACAGAAACAATTGAAATGACCTAATTAGGTATTGGTTCCGTTAATTGAACGTTCGGATAATCGAAGCTCTAATATATATAGCGTAGTAGAGCGTCGATTATCCGAACGTTCAATTAACGGAACCAATAACTAATTAGGTCATGTCATTTTTTTCTCTCAGTTTTAAATCGTTCTTTGTGAGGTGTATCACATTTGTGATAACTTTTTTTTTAAAATTACATACAGCATGTCAACAAAAAGAGTCGTTCATTCATTAAAAGAACCAGTTTTTTAAGTAAATTTCGATTATCCGAACCACCCTTGCCAACATTAGTTCGGATAATCGACGCTCTACTATATATATATATATATATATATATATATATATATATATATATATATATATATATATATATATATATATGTAAATATGTATATAATAGATGTAGTAAAAAGAAATCCATTATTTATGAGACTTAACTAAAAAGGACACACACAGGCGGGGGCGGTCAAATTGCCGATGTCGGGATTCAAACCCATAATCTCACAGTTCTAAGTAAACATAACGCCGTAGACCGCTCGGCTACTTGGACGGTGAATAATAATAATAAATAAAAACAAACAATAATAAAAGTTATGAATTCAGCTGTTTGTAAATATCCTTGGTCGGTTATGCGGGGAGGTCATACGGAGGTATTTTTAAAGACAGAAAGAATAAAGAAGTGTATATATATATATATATATATATATATATATATATATATATATATATATATATATATACATACTGGTATTAGTCATTGCTGTTGAAGCCTAATCTATTTGGTATTAAAATCGAAGTGGCTGTTGTGCTATGGCAGTTGGAGAAATTTATAATGTATTTTATATTTATAATAACAACACAACAGTGAATATATCGCATCGCGGTACACATTTATTATTTTACTATTTTGACTGTGATGCTGATGAAGTTAGATGTGCGATGTGAGACTCCCAGAGAAACTATTGTAGGCCACGTGTCTACATTTTTTTTCACTTACTTTTTTGCCATTCTATATTATTCCGATCCAATTCAATTTTCAATGTGTTTAAATATAATTATTGTTTAACTCAAATAGTATTTGATGTTTATTTAAATTTAGCTCAACGATTTTGTTATAAAAATTTTTTTTTTTTGATTCAATTTATTGGATTCCTCGGGCATAGAGGACCCGTTTGCGGTACCCCTCTTTCTAATTATTATTAGATTCCTTGACTAATTTTCCCAAAACGCACCCACCTTTGAAATTTTATTCAGAGCTTCTATACAACTCACGCTCATTCACCGTCTAACAGAATGTCTTTACAGAGGCAGGATGAGATACCTAGCCTTCGGCTCGACCGAAATGGGGGAACCTGAGGTAAAGCAATTAAAGTGGAGCTCTGCCCTGCCAACGGCCGGGTAGGTTCGATAAGGATTGAAGGAAACGAATCAGGTGCCACAGGGGATGGAAAAGGTTGAGGGTTTGGGTACCTCAGGGATCGGCTATAAAGGCCAAACTTCAGCCTTCCCTCCACTACTTCTACTATATAACTAAAATTTTCAAAAAAGAACGCTATTTTTGTGGCCTTTAACAGAAATGAGTTGAAGAAGAAAAGTTTTGGGAGCAAAAAGGTTTTTTGTTTAACTGTATTTTGTTTTATATATAGGTGACGCATAAGTAACGTTATGATTTAATTAGTGAATAAATTATTTGTTTATGTTTTTTTTTTCCTTTTTTTTTCAGAATTAACTTTGAAAAACTCCTCCAACAATTTACCGATTGGTTCAGCGTTTTCGGCAACATGGAGCTGTCTGTAATCTACCGCGTGCTGGAAGACCTCGTGCAGTTCGGGTGCAAGAAAGTGTTGAGAAAAACCCCGAAACTTCCACCAGGTGACGTTCTCAGCAGTTGGTGATGTCAAGGCGATCTTTGCAAAGAAGTTTACATACGTTACACCTTTTCCCATATAAGATTCAATTGGTTCACGAGTTAAAACCAAATGATGCACAAATACGCATTCATAAATCATAACGTTACTTATGCACCATCCTTTATATATATATATATATATATATATATATATATATATATATATATATATATATATATATATATATATATATATATATATATATATATATATATGTATGTATATATATATACCGGTTGTTTAGTTTACATCTTCGCATAGTAGATCTCCCACGAGTATGAGAGAGTACATATGTATACATTAAGCAATGTGTATGAGAAGGAGGTCTTATAGGTTTGTTTTCTTACTTAAAGTTAACCTGTTGTGTGATGTATGGGGTTTTTTTAAGTGAACATATCAGTTGTTATGATTTGTTCTGTTGTTCAGACTTCAGTATGCTATAACATGTAATAATAATAACAAAACAAACCTATAGAAGAGAGATAAACCTATACAAGCCTCCTTCTCATACACGTTACTTAATGTATTCATATGTACTCTCTCATACTCGTGGGAGATTTACTATGCGAAGATGTAAACTAAACAACCGGTATATATATATATATATATATATATATATATATATATATAAATATATATATATATATATATATATATATATATATATATATATATATATATATATATATATATATATATATATATATATATATATATTTTGTGGATTCTACTTTTGATTTGAAAGCCTCACATTTTGAGAGGGGGGGGATCTAAAATCATTGCTTAATGTTTAACATGTTTAATTGGATAAGAATTATATCGATCTGATTAATTAGATAAAAACCATGTCATTTTTAACCAATTTTGAGACTATGCTTCCAGTGGCGTAGCTACCGAGGGTGTTACAGGTAGCAATCACCGGAGTCTCCTAACTCAGTTGTGTCTGAGTGCTTGTCTCGAAAGTTGTATAAGAAAACTTCATTCTGTGAAGCAATTCGCACATTTATTGTTAATAGAACATTCTATTTTGTCAGCCTGCTTTCCGGATGTTTGCTCTGCCTGAATGTTATTTTAACAATTCCCGTCACCATTGTTGATTCAGCTGAACGTTTATTTTCGATGTTAAAAATAATAAATTATCTACGAAGTAGGTAATTTTCCATAGGACATGAAACTGCTAATAATTTAAGACATGATCTTGATGCAGTCATCAAATACTTGATGAAATAAAAGTCCGTCGTATGACATTTTGAAGTATATTTTCCACGATCGTTATTTTGTTTACTGAAAAAACAAATTAATATTGATTTCACCTCTGTTGCATTGGGAATGTTTGTAATAATAATTGTAATAAATTTTCTCGAAATACTATATATTGTTCCTGTCAATGTCAATCATATATTGAGATTTTTTTGAGCTATGTAAGATGGGGGCCTAAATTTTCCACTTTGCGGGGTGCAAGGTGGACATCAAGAACGTGTTGATGTCACTACAAAAGTTGATGTCATTTTTCAAAATTTTTTAGTTGATTTGTGCTTTATTCATTCGGTTTTCGAAAAAAAATTTCGAAAAACAGTTGTTACTAGATAAATAGATGGTAGCGGATGCCCTGGACGGGATACACTTCGACCATAAGGTCCATTGTGATGCCTAAGGATAGACTAGGAATTGGTAGGATGTGCGGCTGCAGCCGACTATGATAGGAACTATGCCGATATTCATCTGGAGTTCGTGAAGGAAACTGCAGAAAACACCTTCACAAGCATAGCCGGTTACTTCGTTCTTGTCCATACGCCGACAGTTTAGTCAATTAACCGTGTTTTTTTTCTAAATAATTGACAAACTGCCGATGTCTGAATTTGAACCCATAACCTCCCAGTTCCAATTAGACATAACGCTTCTGACATGCGCCTTAAACCGGTATAAAGAAAGAATAAAACACAAAATATAAAATATCTCTCTTAATATTAGAACAATCGAAAAATGCGTAAGGAGTAAAGTTGTAGAAAATCAAATTTGCTACAATTCATCGCCTTATCATTTTTGCTCAAACTCTAATGGGTACAGAGATATTAAGGAATTTGATTTTCAGTCTTAAACCGTCAATATTTCTGTAAATATTAGTGTAACAGAAAAAATGATAAGAAACAAAATTACAGTAAAACCTAGTACCTACAACTTTACTTCTTATAAATTCTTCGATTTTTCAAATAATAAGGGAGATATGTCAAATTTTGTGTTTCTCCCTCCCTTTAAACCTCTCTTCCCCCCCCCCCTAATCGGATTTTACCCATTAACGAACTTGACCTTTTGAATACCAAAAGAACCTCAAATACCAAATTTCATTCCGATAAAATGATGTATATATATATGTTTATAGATATATATATATATATATATATATATATATATATATATATATATATATATATATATATATATAAATTTCACAGATGGTGATTTTTGACATCTACTAGGTAGGATCGATGGACATTTGAAGAAATTATTGCGAAATTTTGACTTCGGTACGGGACCAATAGCTCTATTTCCTTTCAGGAAATTCGCTAAAACCGGTATTTTGTGGTCTATAGTACACACAAACCTTCTGGAAACCTTCAACACAAACCTTCTCTAGATTATGGTGAAAACCGCATCAAAATCCATTATGTAGATTAGAAGATGTGATCGAACAAACAGACTCACGCAGATAGCACCTTTGTTTTATACTATTTAAAGATTTATAATACGACAAAATTAACTATTTTAAAATACTTTTGTAAAATTTGTCAACTCCCCTATTAGACATTCAGCCGCCAGACTTTACACAATTCACAAAAATAAACGAAAATGTATTTTAAAATTTCAATTGAGAACACTCAGGCAGGCAGTCAGGCAGTATTTTAAGTGTTTTTTTTTTCAGTTTGACTGTTCAAAATGTGACAACATGTTCTCTGTTGAAACTTCCTATTATGTTTTTTTTTTCTTCATAGTATAGCAGACAACATTAAAATCAAGACATCCTGCCGCCAGGCTACAATCTTCTATACAAATAAATATAAAACCTATTTTGACAAAATGGAAACCCGACTTCAAAAATCAAATAGTCTATAACAATAAAACCTATTTTGACAAAATGGAAACCCGACTTCTAAAATCAAATATAACAAAAGATGCACTAAAAAGTAAAAAAATAATTGCATATTCTTGTGCCAATTTTAGTCCACCAAAGCAAAAAATTTTAAATATATATGTACAATTATTGTTATTTTTGGAGGCGGTGTCACCATAGAGAAATTCACATAACTTCTGGACACCGCCTCCAAAAATAACAATAAAAAAAAAACTTTTTTTTTATCCGTTTTTTTTTTTTTTTTTATTATAAGTGCATTTTTTTCAACAGATTTTCAGTTTTTTTTACAAGCATTTTGTGTTTTTTTTGAAAAAATATTTTTTCGGGTCGGTTTTTTTCTTGTAAAAAATTTTCTTATTTTCCCACTATGAATGAGTATACTATTTCAAAAAAAATAAAAAATTTCGCAGAAATCGGTTATCACATATAAAATGAGGATTTCCCGGGGATTCCCTTATCAGAATGCGATTTGGTGACAATGGGACCAATGGGAAACCAAACCCTTTAAAACAAAAAATTCAACATCGGTTCATAAATGACGGAGCTCTGAGGTGACACACATAAAAAAAAAAACAGACGAATTGAGAACCATCTTCCTTTTTGAAGTCGGGTTAAAAAATGAAGTATCTGTCGTCGATTTTGATATAAAGGCTTGTTCTCAAACTCGTATGGTTATTTGTATGTTTACCAAAACCCAAACACGCGTTTTAGCGAATTTCCTTTTCAAGGACATAGAACTATTGGTGTTGTACCCATGTCAAAATTTTGCAAAAATTTCTTGAAATGTTCATCGATCCTACGTAGTAGATGTCAAAAATCACCATCTGTAAAATTATATATATATATATATATATATATATATATATGTATATATATATATATATATATAAATATATATATATATAGATAAATAAATAAATATTATATATATATATAATACAGGGTCTGAAATTCGTGTACGGTGTAGAGCTGCAAAAAACAAACAAAACAGTTGAATAAAGTTTTTCGATTTGACGCTTATTTTTTAAGATATAATCAATTAAACATTGATAAATTCAACCAATCACACAGAGCGCATAGTATAAGGAGGCGTGGCCTCAGCAGTAGATCGTGGTGCTTTACCTTTTAAAGGCTCGCAGACGGTAAGAGGCCCCGTCTCCTTACACTATGCGCTCTGTGATTGGTTGAATTTATCAATATTTAATTGATTTTATCTTAAAAAATAAGCGGTAAATTGAAAAACTTTATTAAACTTATTATTATTATATATTATATAATATATTCGACTTTAAACTATAAATATAATAAACTTTAAACTATATATAATATATATATAGTTTACTCGGATTAGAATAAAATTTGATATTTGAGGTGTTTTTGGCATTTGAAAGACCAAGTTTGTCACTGGACAAAAATTGGACAAGGGATAAGCGGGGTTTAGAGGGAGATGGAAACACAAAATTTGTTATATCTCTTAATATTGGAAATATGTACAAGAAGTAAAGTTATGATCTTTTCTATTATAATCATATTTACAGAAATATTTACGATTAAAGATTGAAAATTAAAATCCTAAATATCTCTGTACACATTTAGAGTTTTGGAAAAAATGGTCAGGTAATGAATTGTAGCACACATGATTTTCTACAACTTTACTCCTTATACATTTTAAGATTCTTCTAATATTGAGACAGCTTAGTCAATCAACCGCCCCCTTTTTTTCTTAATAACTGTCGATGTCGGGATTCGAACCCATAACCTTCCAGTCCCCAAGTAGACATAACGCCTTAGACCACTCGGCTACTTATCTCAGCGCATCATGAGATCCTCTTAATCAACCCCTTACGGTGAGTTATAGGACATAAAACTTTCGGAGTATACTCTCGTTCATAAAGATTGAATCAGTTGAAACAAGTGTTGAAACTTAGCAAAGTAATTATGTTATGACATTTGTTGGTATGAAAAATCATACACATCTAGGATGGGAATCGAAACCACGGCTTCTGCCAATCTAGAACAACGCTCTACCAAATTTTGCCCCTATTCCTAGAACATTTGTTTGTATTTTATAAATACGTATTTTGACTACAGTGTAGTCATCATCAGTATGAATTAGCTAATCGTAACTATCTCTAGGATATGGATTCCGAGATATGTTGCTTGTTGCTAATTTGGTGCTTGTCTCACCAAATTAGCGAGACAAGAAGAATTTTAGAATTACGAGCCATGCTATAAATCATATCATTTTGATGGGCTCGTAAACTTTGAATATTAAATGTATATATTTTTATTTTAATAATCTTCATTATTAATTCGTTTTGCATCTAGCGTCTATTTATCCAGTTTTAGTATGCTTGCCTCTCGGTTACATTATACCAACGGAAGTGACCTACGTTTACTTAATTTGTTTCATTTACAAATCAAATATCTTTAGAATGGGCCTGTATCATAAAGGTTAAATAGGTTATAATTTCTTTGTAAAAAATTTCGATTGTATAATTTTCATCGCCTAAATTAACTTACGACAATTGCGTAAAACCTTGAAGAAAAAAAAATTAGTCATCGCTTTAACTTTGTATGAGAATTTTATTAGCACTAATTAGCATACTAATATTAAAATTATTCAATATATTCAATAAACCTTAGTCATTATGTTCTGATTTTAATATTAAAATTTTCATTTTTACGTAAAATATTTAAAAAAAAATTCCTCACGATTTGAATTGGGTTTAAATACTTTTTGTAATATGTTTAAATCCTGTTGATCTCTTGACCGGTTTCGCGGGGAGGACAGACATTGAGTATGATCCATTATTATTAGTGCTTTTTCTCATGCACGAATGTTTGCAGACCCGAAATCTGCTATCAGGATGGTGTTAGATAAGATAAAAATTTCGGGGATCCGTGATCGGACTGAAAGTATGACATTCCCTTTTTAATTAGGAATCCCAGACCAGGTCCAGATCCTTGATAAAACCTAGAATTTTACGTGGTTAAGTTGCAATCAAGTTGTTGGGTTTACTCGTCGATAAGATTGGATTAGATTCGAATCAGGAGGAAGTCTTATAAAATGCTTTGTCACCGAGACCATTTTAGTCTATTGTACTTCCTTTCCTATGGACTTGATAAACGTTAGGATATCCCTTAGATGGATAGATTGTGGAGGCTGCCCTGGATGGGCTACACTTCGACCATTAGGTCCATTGTGATGCCTAAGGATGTGAGTGGAGTGGAAGGAATTTTTGTTTATAGACTAGGAATTGGTAGGATATTCGGCTGCAGCCGACTATGATAGGAACTATGCCGATATTCATCTGGAGTTCTTGAACGAACCTGCAGAAAACCTTCACAAGCATAGCCGGTTACTTCGTTCTTGTCCATACGCCGACAGTTTGGTTAAGTAACCGCCCCTTTTTTTTTAATTATTGACAAACTGCCGATGTTGGGATTCGAACCCATAAGGTATCCTCAAGGCCAGTAGGTATCCTCAATTGGTTCTTTTCCTGGTTATAAACGCATAGAGGCCTTTTCCATGAGAAGCTTTTTATACGACCCTTGGGGTGATCTTGGCAATGAGTATTTACCCTAGAACGATTGGACTCTTGTACCGCCCATTCTTTTATTTTATATTTGACTGTCCTTTTCAACAGTCCAAGAAACGGTTCTGGGTCGTTTAGTGTAGCGTTAGCACCCATTCTGGTTAATTCATCAACCTTCTCGTTTCCATCGATTCCGACTCTTGCTCCATGTTTTAAAAATATTTACTTCATAGGTAATTTATGTGTACACTCCCGTTCATAAACATTGAACCAATTTAAACATTCTAAGTGTTGTATGTAATATATATATATATATATATATATATATATTTAGTAATATATACGTTTAGAATGTGACGTACTGGTGGTTCACTTTTTATGAACGGGAGTGTACTATCTGTGTTATGTGGATTATTCTATTTATTGAAACCCAAAATTTTGGTCACGACCTGTTTAAATTATTAAAAATGGAAAATGTCATTTACATTTTAATTAACACTTTAAAAAGGAATCATTTCAAATATTTCTCATCCCTATTTAGACACATTTCAAATGCTATGTCAACACTGTGTTATATAATCAGGACAAAAAATTGGCTTGATCTTATTATAGAACAAATACATAAACACACATATACAACACATAGACAAACTCACTGTTCATATATACAAAATAATGTAATTTTGAAAGAAAAAAATAATTTTAGACATTTATATTTTGAAAACAAAACGGTAAAATGTGATTATTTAAAAAAAAATTTATTTATTAAATATTTATCTTTACTATTCTAGTTTTTTTTTTAAATTCTGTCGAGTATTTTTCTTAATACAACAGATAATAGTTGGACGGGCATGAAGTTTTACATGCTTCTAATGAGAGAGAGTGAGAGAGAATGATAACTTTGCTATGAATTATCTCGCCACGTTCTAAGCCAGAGGTGGGCACAGACGGCTCGTTGGAGTCGAACGGACACTCCGTAAGCTAGGTGAGAGTAAGAAAAAGAGGTATGTTTTGAAATAAGACAGAACGATGTTTCAATACAGGTTGTCCTACCGATTATTGCCCAATAATTTATTCAATCAATTTAGAATTAGTTTTATAAAATATTTATTGTTTAAAAAATATCTTTTACAATATGGAGAAATACACCAAATAACATAATAATAATAATAACAATAATAACAACAATAATGATGATAGCAATAACAATAATTACAACAACAACAACTATATGTATTCCCACTTTATGTAAAATTTAACCAATTAGAAATTAGAAACAAATTACCAAACCTCCCCTCCACCCAGCTTTATCATTGGCATCTTTTTTGTATCCAGTGTCATCAAATTCCCATGACACTATACCCTCTACTAAGAAAAAATAATTAAATCAAGTAAATAATTGTTTATTAGTTCTCCGATATGAATAGTTTAGACAAATTACTCGGAATTTCCTAAAATCTATTTCTAAAATCTAAACTAAAGCTAAATCATCAAAAAATTTACAAGTGGTAAATGTAAAAGATCAAAAGATTTATATTTTATAATTTATATAACATATATATTTTATTCATACCCAAATATATTAAAAAGGTACATTTTATGCCCCAAATTACCAGCCCGAAATTCCAGAGTATGTATTCAATCTATTGTATGTATTGTATACTTTGAATAATAGTGACCATAAAAAATAGTTGGTATTATTATATTTTTTCAGAAAATGTTTAAAAAAGAAAATTAAAAAAAGATAATAATAATAAGTGGTAGGTACCCTATATTTACTCTATCTCTCTTCCTACCTCTCACTCAGAGCTGACTGCAGTCAAGGTCTGCCCACCTATGTTCTAAGCAGTCAAAAATTCTGAAACTTCGGGATTAATTAGAAAACGTTATTTTTAGTGTGTGAAAAAAAATGAGCAAAATCTGTCGAGAAGTGGTTTCATGCTGGAACATCCTTAAAAAAACATTTGACATGTGAAGTTGCGGAAACAACAAATGGTAATAAATAAAAATGATATATAATAAGCACAGACTATATAGCACCCAACATATATAAATAAATGTATATATATATATGATTGCGTTATATTTGTGTTTACGAAAATAGACACTTACAAAACTATAATATGCTTTTCAAATAAAAAAATGATTCATCATCCATGAGAACTTCAGCACTCACCAATAATAATCATGTTTACCAATTACATATACAGTCAATTCTCACATAACGCGACATACACACATGAAATATCCATACCAGTGGAAAAAGAAAAGAAAGAAGAAACCTGAAGTTTGTTTGATTGATTTGTGTTGGGGTCTAAAAAGTATTGCACTTCGACTTTATGTTCCATTGTGCTCCCCCTTTTCTTTCAATCCGACGAGATTCGCTTCTCCTATATGTTGGCAATAACCAGGAGCTTGCTTATCAGGTCTCCCTGAAGGTTCATATTTTCAGGGTGAGATGCACCGAATATCCTGTATCTGCTGTAACCTAGAGGTTCGCAGTCAAAGATGATGTGGCTGGATGTTTCTTCCTCCTCGCCACACAAACTGCACATAAGGGACCCGTTATGGAGTCCTATTGTGTGCAGATGCTTCTGCAGGGGATAATGCCCGGTAATGAATCCGGTAACCCTCCACAGTTGCATCCTGTTCAGCCTCAGCGCATCGAGAGATAGCCTCTTTGTTGCACTCTGAAGCAGTACCTTCCCAAGCTCTTGCCGCGGTACTTTTTCCCAGTGATCACGGTGTTTAGCATTTGACCACTCGTTGATCACAATGTGCAGTTTGGGTCCGTGTCGTAGATTTTTCCTGAAAACGTGCTGCGCATGATCTGTAGACGTTTGGACTTTCACTGGCCGCTGTATGCCTGATAGGCCAGCTACGTAACCGCTTTGCGCCATCTTTCATTTCCTTTTCGACGCTGCCGTAGCTCTTACATTCCTTAGCTCGTTGGATTTCTGCCAACGCGAGCTTTCCTCTGATATGCGTTGTTTTTTATGATTTCGAGTCATATGAGACAAAATAGACGAGATTTCAAATCATTTGAGTGTGCAAACTCGCATATGTCTCCATGGTAATTAAAAGACCGAGGAAAAGTCTGTTTTGTGCGCTGTCTCTTAGTCTCGAAACTATTAGCCATTGAAATCATACATCTTCGTCACACAAGAAAGTTACGCTGACCAGTCCAAGTGGAAGAATTCTGTCAAAGGCGTTATGTCTGCGCAGTATGCCTACTTGGAAACTAGGAGGTTATGGGTTCGAATCCCGACATCGGCAGTTTGTCAATTATTATTAAAAAAAAGGGGGCGGTTAATTGACTAAATTGTCGGCGTATGGACAAGAACGAAGTAACCGGCTATGCTTTCGAAGGTTTTCTGCAGTTTCCTTCACGAACTCCAGATGAATATCGGCATAGTTTCTATCATAATCTGCTGCAGCCGCAATTCCTATCAATTCCTAGTCTATACACAAAAATTTCTTTCACTCTACTCACATCCTTAGGCATAACAATGGCCTCTACAATCTATCTATCTAAGTTACGCTGAGTGCTGACCACAAGTGTAACGAGCGATTAGACATATATTCAAATAAAAAAACTGTTATATAACAAAAATTTATAAACCGCATTGTATGGGGAATTACTTTATATTATGTTTTCATTTTGAATATTGCGACGAATTTCATTCAGGGTGAAATTCAGTTTTTTATTTATTTTCTTTATGACTAAAAAAAGAAAGATGCTGCTATTCATTGATTTCAAAATAAGATTAGATTTTTCCAGATATAAAATTTATTGACCAACGCGCAATGATTTGTTTTCTTTTATTTAAAAAAAGCTTGTTAGTTTGTTTAGAATATTTTTCTTTGATAGCTTTCTAACGATCCATTTAATATAAAATTTTCTCTCTGCTCTTCGAATTTATTGCTGAGTCTAAAGTCGTTCATTAAATTGGATAAACGTAAATGAAATAATTACCAAACAATATGGATAAAGAAATAATAGACAAATTATTGACCCTATTAGTCATAGCTGCTATTAGTCACAGTCTTTTGGTGAGTTTTATATCCAAATATAATCAAGATTATATGGGGTTGTCGAATTTGTACTACAAACTAAGGGCTCCGTAGGAGTATAAGACGAGCTTTTAATTCAATTTGTCGTTTATAGAAAAGTTGCAAATGACTTAAGGCCTGGTTACAGTGCCGGATTTACCATATAGGCGGACTAGGCGGCGCCTAGGGGCCACCACAAAATGAAAAATTTTGAAAAATATAAAATAGACCAATTCAAAAATCAGACCTTTGAGAATGCAATCGTAAGTAACCGAATCAACCCGGCTGATGCCGTTTTTTTTTATCTTTGAATATGCAGTCGTAGGTAACCAAATCGAAAAATGTTCAAAAAAGTTTTGAAGCAAGACTTTATAAACTATTATGTGACAATGATTTACATGAATCATTTCCTAATGTAAGCATTGCTCTAAAAATTAATTTAACTCTAATGACAACCAATAGGGAATATGCATGAACATTTTTTTTCACTTGAATTGAAGCATGTTTACTTGACAAATATCAAGGTAAAATTACTTTTTAAATAACTTTAAAAATAAGCGAGATATGAATGATTGAAATTCCCGATTAGACAAAGAGGGTGATAGCCCTCTTGATATGATATGTGACGTCATATTACACTTTCACCATTTAAAATACACGTAAAACTCCGTTTTTAGTATTTTTGCAAGAAAGAGACATATAATAATCTTTAAAAGCTTATAGTTTCCTTGATATTTGTCGGATTTTAATTTCGTTTTTAAATATTATTACAATATTAACAGTATTTTCATATTCTGAAAATAAATGTGAAAAAAAATTTTCATGCATATTCCCTATTGTACGAGCGAACGAGCTTTTTCAAAATTGAAATTATTACAAGGAAATCTCAGAACGTGCATGAGGCAAGATAGATTAACGAGTTTGACGGTCATGAGCATGGAATCTGATCTACTGAGAGAATTAAATTTTGATGACATTATTGATAGTTTTGCTGAGCAGAAAAGTCGGAAAATGATTTAAAAATAATATTTTGTAAACTTTTAATCCTTGATGTATCGGTCATTTCATTTATTAGTAAATAAAAAAATTATCAACTAAAAATCTGGTTATTTTCCCGTTTCTATCAAAAATTTTCGTCTCAAATAGGCCCCCACAAAAACTCCGATTATGGGCCTTAGAAAAGTAAATTCGGCACTGCCTGGTTACACGGTACGAACTTGCACCGTGTGACCGGGTGAGGTGAGCTACTGTCGTATGTGAGTCGGTCAGTAGCTGGCATCCGAGTTTTGTTTTTACTTGCCACTCCCCTTCCTCCACCCACGCCATTCGCAAGCGACTCAGACGTCAACTCGCACGTTTTTAACGAAATGACAGTAGCTCATACACTCAGGCACACTCCGGGTGCATTCTCTGCTGCTTCACGTGTTTATCTTGTATCAACAGACAAAATAACAGCGGATAGATGGACATCCGAGCAAAATTTAAAGTTTGTGGACCCATACACGGATCAAACCAACTTATGGAATTGTTTGGATCCTAATTATAAGAACTATCTTCATTATATAGCTCTTTAAATATTGCATATGTTGCCCCTTTCCTTTGCATCCGATTGCTGACCCAAATACTTCTTTTTTTCTTCCTTTTTTTGTATAGCACTTTCAGTTCGAAGTATTTCAGCGCAAAGTATTTTTGTAACCGCTTTCATTGTGGTATGAGCTATGATCAGTTGTGAATTTTGCGACAACATTGCACGGGACATGATACATGCGAGTACAGAGGTGCAGTAGCTGTCTACTATCACAGCAACATTGTGTGACCGGGTGAGGCGAGTCGAGCTACTGTCATGCCAGAACAAATAGCTGTCTACTGTCATCGCCAATAGCTCGCACCGTGTAACCAGGCCTTTACACAATAATGAATCACGTTCCGATTTGATTAATTTAAAGGTAAACCAAATCATTTGGGTCCCCTATGCATCTTCTTAAAAAATTCCGATTAGGTGGCCAAGAAAACTTTACTATCTACATCAGAGGGTACCAAAATTTTTGACGTGAAAACGTCTATTCTCTCGTTACACTAATGGTCGATCGAACATTCTTGGGTGACGAAATACTGTAATCGCTAATAACTTTGAGACTCATAAGGCGTTTACAATAGAATGCATATCAGAGGAAATCTCACGTCAATAGGACTCCAACGAGCCTAAAAAGTGCAGTGCGGAACGAATACGAGATCTACGGCAGCGTCGAAAATTAAAATTAAAAAATAATCGAAGATTTTGTCTCATAAATATGCTCGGAATTATAGAAAACGCATATCAGAAGAAAGCTCACGTCGAAAAGAATCTAACGAGCTTAAAAAGACCAGTGCCGAACGAATGTGAGAAGTATTATATAAGTATGCAGTCAAAATTAGAGATGGATTCCATTTTGGCCGGATATCGGATATTCGGTGGAACATTGTCATAACGTAAAGTGTCGATATGAGCGAGTCCGCGATCGGATGGATTTGAGTATGAATTCGAGCTCCTTCTTGAGTAAAATAAGCGCCTGCTAAAAGGAGCCGAGGCAGAATCAACTGTGACTCGTGAAGTTTACCAAAAGTTCTGGGGTTGCTTTAACGAGGTAGCAAATAAATATAACAATAGCTAGCGTCACCAAAAAAAAAACGCCATTGCGTCACAAGAAAGTTCGAATCGATCAGTACCCGAACAAAGACATTTCTCTGAAGCTGGCTTTGTTTACGAAGACAAACAAAACCGCTTATTACCTCTTAATGCAGAGAAATTGGTGTTCATTAAAAATTAATAAAGTCAATTTTAAGAAATTTTCGTCATTTTTTTGAAAATCCAGTATCCAGTATCCGGTATCTGACCGGATTGTAAGCCGAACAGGTCAAATACCGGATATTCGTTCCATCTCTAGTTAAACTCTGTGTTCGGCGCATTATGACACCTATCACCGATGGTCATCACCTATATAAACGGGATCCACTCTCGTAGATCTCTATATATATCTCATGCGCCCCCAATTTCGATGTCGATAACGCGGACCCAAATCAAAATCGACCATAGGGGGCCGTATGGACCACTTTGGGAAGGCCTGATCTAAACATTTTGGGTAATGTAAACTACTTTTGTTTACAATTGCATATATCAATTTTTATAGAAGTAAATATGATATTTTGACCTTAGTAAAATAAAATTTGAACTTTCAGATCCATCCACAATTTTAAACAGATTTACTTGTGATAGATACTAATCCAGATATGGTTTAATATGGACAGACAATATACCATAATAAGCTAACCAGTTTTATTTGTTAGTCATCAAAATTGATCTTTTGGGAAATTGGGTATTTCCAACCGATAATTTACCTGAAAAACGCCTTTAATAAAAATGATCTGAAGGTCATATGAATGTCTTAAATCAGTTGTAAAAAGAGGAAAAAAAAAACAGCGAATGATGTAATACTTCTTACTTAGAATAGTAAATACAACTGTAAGCAAATGTCTTAAATAAAAATAAGTCAACATACAAAAAAGCTCTTAAGGACGTTGTATCCATACAATCATTTTCATTGTAGTACAATGGATCACAAAAATTAACACTCATTTTTCAAAATTTTATAATTGATTTGTCCCTTATTAATTCGGTCTACGAAAATATGGCTCGAATAAAACTTATTCATTATAAATGTATTAACAACTTTTATTTCGAAATATTTTCCCAAAACCCGAATGAATACGGCACAAATCAACTCTAAAATTTTGAAAAATGAGCGCTACTTAAATGGACGTGTGTACAGTCAAGAATATTCGTAGTTTTTAGCGAATTTCCTGATAGGAAATAAAGCTATTGGTCTCGTACCGACTTCAAAATTTTGCAATAGTTTCTTCAAATGTCCAACGATCCTACCTAGTAGATGTCGAAAATCACCATCTGTAAAATTTATAAATATATATATATATATATATATATATATATATGTATATATATATATATATATATATATATATATATATATATATATATATATATATACATATACCGTGTGTGTTGGCTGGCCGTGTGGTTACTGTATGAAGTCAGTCAGTACATATGTAATGAGAGTCATCCCATACATACAAACATCTGGATAGTCTATAGGTATACTGTATGCGTATGGTTATTTGTTTGTCATTTAAGAGTGGAGATTTTATGATGCACATCTTTACCCGCGCTAATTACATGTGTACTGACTGACTTCATACAGTAACCACACGAATAGCCAGTAATAAATAATATTTAACATTGATTCTCTATTTGAAAAGCACACACGATATATATATATATATATATATATGTGTATATATATGGATATATATATGGTTATATATATGGTTATATATGGATATATATATGGATATATATATCGATGGACATTTGAAGAAATTTTTGCAAAATTTTGAAGTCGGTACGAGACCAATAGCTATTTCCTATTTCCTTTCAGGATAATGTATATATATATATATATATATATATATATATATATATAATTTTAATCTCATTGGAATGAAATTTGGTATTTGACGCGCTTTTGATATTCAAAAGGTCAAGTTCGTTAATGGTTAAAATCGGGGAACATTCTCAACATTGGGATGAAGAATGGCGTGAATGAAAACCAGGATTCTAAGTAGTTTATTTAACAAAAACAAAGAATAGAAGATTAGACTTTGTAATTTAACATTAAATAAATTTTATAATATATTTTTTTCTCTTCTAGGTAAATAATTCCAGAAAATTCCATCCTGTAGTAATAGTCACTGTCACGTACGCTGGCCACACCCCCTTAAATTCGATATATATCCATCGAGATATTGCCATTGCTGTCGATGACATTATCAGGTCAGTTACAAAAACAAAGAATAGAAGATTAGAATTTGTCATTTAACATTAAATAAATTCTATAATATATTTTGTTTCTTTTCTAAGGTATATAATTCGAGAAACTTCAATCTCTGACCCCCTCCAAACTTTAACTCTAGATCCGCGCCTGTGTTGCACTTGTGTTATTTTCGTAATATCACTAAACTTATCACGTATAAGAGTTCCGTTTGCCCACATCTGGCTACGGAACTCTATAAAAAGATCTGCAGTTTTTTCTATTCAGAAAAATGCAGATGACTTTCACATGACATTGAAAATGAACCTCAAGGTCTAATCAAAGCATGCATACTATGCAATATTTAGGATGTACGAGCACTAGATATAGTCCATTTATAAAATTCTTCAAAATCTTATATAGTACATTCATAAAAGTCCACAATAAAGTTTATTATTTTTTGTCGAAGTTAAAATTAAAATTTAATGTAGACCCGTCAATACCGGGCCTAACAAAAAATATATTTAAAAAAAAAACCCTGAGATTTCGGGTAATAAAGCTACCGCCGACAAAAATAAAATTTACCCGAAATCTCAGTTTTAAATATCTTTTTTCTTAGGCCGGTCATACCGGAATTTTATTGGATCAATCTCTTTATTAGTATTTCTATTTTCAATCGCGAAGTTTTTTTTTTTTATTCGTCTTATTTTATTCCAAGCGAAAATTATCAAAATATTTCGACGCTCACGGGTTTCTCCATAAGAGCAATGCAATAAAACTAGAACTTTAACATTAAATAATTAATTCAAGACCCCCGTAACCCCCCCCCCCCCCCTGAAACTTTTATAATAGGGAATATGCATGAAAATTTTTTTTCACTTCAATTGAAGCATGTTTACTTGACAAATATCAAGGTAAAATTACTTTTTAAATCACTTTAAAAATAAGCGAGATATGAATGATTGAAATTCTCGATTAGACAAAGAGGGTGATAGCCCTCTTGATATGTCATGTGACGTCATATTACACTTTCACCATTTAAAATACACGTAAAACTCCGTTTTTAGTATTTTTGCAAGAAAGAGACAGATAATAATCTTTAAAAGCTTATAGATGATTCCTTGATATTTGTCGGATTTTAATTTAGTTTTTAAATATTATTACAGTATTAACAGTATTTTCATATTCTGAAAGTAAATATGAAAAAAAATTTTCATGCATATTCCCTATTGATTTATATGCACTTCAACTACATGTTTAAAAAAATCAAGCCTTCATCTTTTTGAAGCTCCAGTGCTCGTACATCCTTAAAAAATAAAATAATAATGATTTGCAAATCAGAGTTTTTCAGTTCAATAGTTGGTTTTGATAAACTCATGCGACCTCTATGTTGATGCAGATATAAAGTGCAGACGTATAAAAAGTCATACAAACCTTGAGTACAGTAATATCCATAATAAATGATTGTAATGTTGCAATCATATGTGTATTATGCATAAATCTTTATAAATTAGTCATCTACTGATTTGTTAAACAGGTGCAATGAATTTTTAATGATTACTCAAATAAATAAATCCTTTAAATGGTGATGATTTCTCAAACGAATTAAATACCAAACATATTTTTAATTCATTGTTATTTACATAATTGATTCTTTAATAATAGGGAATATGCATGAACATTTTTTTTCACTTGAATTGAAGCATGTTTACTTGACAAATTATCAAGGTAAAATTACTTTTTAAATAACTTTAAAAATAAGCGAGGTATGAATGATTGAAATTCCCGATTAGACAAAGAGGGTGATAGCCCTCTTGATATGTTATGTGACGTCATATTACACTTTCACCATTTAAAATACACGTAAAACTCCGTTTTTAGTATTTTTGCAAGAAAGAGACAGATAATAATCTTTAAAAGCTTATAGCTTCGTTGATATTTGTCGGATTTTAATTTCGTTTTTAAATATTATTACAGTATTAACAGTATTTTCATATTCTAAAAATAAATGTGAAAAAAAATTTTCATGCATATTCCCTATTTGTTTTCATTTATTTTAAGGATGTTAGGGAGATACACTCCGGTTCATAAAAATTGAACCAGTTGAAACATTCTAAGTGTTAGATAGATAGATAGATAGATATACTTTGGGGTATAAAAAGTACTGCACTTCGAACTTATGGCCTATTTTGCTCCCTCTTCTATTTCTATTTCTCTTCTGAAGGTTCATATATTCGGGGTGAGATGCACCGAATATCCTGAACCTGCTGTAACCTAGAGGTTCGCAGTTAAAGATAATGTGGCTGGATGTTTCTTCCTTTTCGCCACACAAACTGCACACAATGGACCCGTTATGGAGTCCCATTGTGTGCAGATGCTTCCGCTGGGGATAATTCCCGGTAATAAATCCGGTGACCCTCTGCAGTTGAATCCTGTTCAGCCGCAGTGCATCGAGAGATAGCCTCTTGGTTGCACTCTGAAGCAGTACCTTCCCGAGCTTTTGCCGCGATTCTTTTTCCCAGTGATTACGGTGTTTGAGCACTCGTTGATCACCTGTTTACGTGCAGTCCTTGGAATTCCTAAAATAGGCTCTGCGCCAATGAAGGGTGTTCCGACTCTCTTCTTTGCTAAGGTATCTGCTTTCTCGTTTCATTCGAAACCACTGTGACCCAGCACCCAGATCAATTTAGCATTACGTTTTGCCAGTTTCAGAAGTTCCTCCAGACAATCCTTGACTACCCTTGAGGTGACCTCAGTTCCAGACAAGGCTTTTAAAGCAGCTGACTGTCCGAAAGAGTACATACGTTGACTAACTGACTGACCACAAAGAACTTAATTGTCCAAAACATGACCAATGAATTTCATATTTCAATGCTTTTTTTTTACAAAAATAATAAATACTTACGCGATTTTGATAACATTATTTTTCATATCAATAAAAATAAATTTTTTCTATAAATTAATAATATAAAAATAAAATATTGAAGCGCCTATCTTTTTGCTTGGATTAAAATTTATTTGTTTTAGATTACGAAACTGTTTACTATCATTGTTGAGAAATTAGATAATTAACTAATAATAATTTTTCATCACGTTTTTTTTTTTTTTTTTTTTAAATTTCTATTTCAAATCAAAAGAACACTTTAAAGATAAGCGTTCAGTACACATAAACGCACAATTGTAACGGAAATATTGTGTACTTAAAAAGCAGCATGCTTCCGAATTGAAAGTAGTTCGCTCAGAGGCGGGTTAAGACAATTAGCCGCTCTAGCAAAGTGCCGTCCCTCGACTTTCAATGTACATTTTCATAATTACGTTCGACATTAGTATTTTATTTTTATCATTAAAGGTTTTCTCTTACTCGCATCGTTTAAAAGTTTTCGCGTAAAGCTAAATGTAATTCGGAAATAATGTAGCTTTCTATCAGTGATTATATATATATATATATATATATATATATATATATATATATATATATATATATATATATATATATATATATATAATAATTTGAGTGTCTAAATTTACGTCGATTACTTTCCAAAACATGACTTGCAAGAAGCTTTTACTAATATTAGTATAGCTTTAAGGATATACTCAGTGCCGGATTAGCTACGTAGCAAGAGTAGCAAATGCTACGGGCCCCGCGCATTTGGGGCCCCGCGCACCCACGCCACCTGAGCGTAAAAAAAATTATTTAAGGAAATTACAAGTCACTGATGTTATATTTTTTTTGAGTCATTATTGATAACGTACTGTCTGCTTTAGATAAACGTATGAAAGCATACCATAAAATAACTAGTATTTTTGGAGTATTTCATCAGTTAAAATCTGTTTACAAAGAGGAGATTTTGAAAAAATCTTCAATTATCGTCTGTGCTTACGCACATGATTTGGAGGACTGTCTAGGTGACGAATTAGTGCAGTTCGCTGAGCTGCTCAAAACAGATGTGGCTACTGCTATTGACCGGAAGAAGGACGAGGCTCAGGAACTGGACTTTAGAATCGTGTTTCCCAAATGTAGAAATTACCTAGCGCATTTACTGCAGTGGTGAACGTTCTTTTTCAACGTTAAAGCGTATAAAAAATGAGTAATACGATGGGCCAAAAACGTCTAAATCACCTCAGCTTGATGAATATAGAAACTGATTTACTCAGAGAAAACGATATCAATAGTTTAATCTCCAAATTTTTCCACATTAAATCCAGAAAAGTTCATTTGTAACATATTCTTTTATTAATCATCCTAAATTTAAAACCTAAGGTAAAGCAAGGGCCCCTTAATGGAATTTGCTACGGGCCCCGCGCTGCCTTAATCCGGCACTGGATATACTGCATATTACCGACGACATTTGCAAGCTATGAGCCAAGTTTCAGCAAGCTAAAAATAATTAAAGCCTATCTATGTACAACAATGAGTCAGAAACGTCTAACTGGTCTCGCGATCCTAGACATTGAAAATAAAACTGCCTATTAGACGAACTTTGATGAAGTTATAGACTCCTTCGCAGAAAGGAAAGCTCGACGTGTAAAGCTGTTGTGAGTAAGTAATAAAGAGTGCAAATTTATTTAATGGTTTTTATTCTCCCAGTTACAAAAATTCCCTGTAGACCCAAAAGACTGTATATTGAAGTCATGCGAATATTACGTACCAGATTTTTTTTAAACATAACCTAGAAAAATGTATATAAAGACATTGATAAACAATAAACCAGTTAACTGAACGCATACGCAACTTATATGGTGATACAACATAGTTAAGACCGTTTTCAAAAGCATTTCTAATAGAGAATCAATGTTAAATAAATAAATAAAATATTTACTATAAAACCATACATACACATATATACTGAAACTGAATGTCTGGACTGGAATATTGGGTGACCATATTGTAGGACCATTCTTCATTGACGAGTGTTTAGATTCTCAAAAATATTTGAGTTTGTTACGAAATAATATTTTGCCAACTGTTAGAGCTCTTCCTAATTTAGACCTGGAATCAGTATGGTTTCAACAAGATGGTTGCCCTGCACACAATGCCATGATAGTAAGGCTGTTCCTGGAACAAACTTTCCAGGAACGTCTTATGAGTGGTTTTGGAACCTTCAAGTGGCCAGCCAGTTCGCCAGATCTATCTCCTAACGACTTTTGTTTTGTGGGGTTTTCTCAAAACACAGATCTATTCGCGGAATAGGCCTGAAAATTTGCAACAATTAAGGCAAAGAATAGTTGACAATTGTGCGAATATTTCTCCTCATGTGCTAGAAAATATCCGGGTAGATTTCTACAATCGACTCGGATATTGTTTAGCAAATAATGGAGGAATATTCGAATCATTGGTTTAACTTTTTTTTTGTCGGAATTCTATTCTTTTTTCTTTTTGGGGTTTTATTTTTCTTTTAATTTGTGTGGATTGTTGTTTTATGTTATACCGTTAATAGAATACTATCATTTATTTTCAAACATTCCACATACACATAATAAGGGATATAAAAAAAAGAATTTTCAATTTTTAGAAGTAATGCTAAACTTAAGAAGACAACAATGAACATATTTAACTCACTCTCATTACATGTTAATGCAAAGTACAAAACAGTCCAGCAAGCATTCACAACAGACCCACTATTTGTATTTCTTTATTAAGCATATTGTGTATAGTTATTATAGTAAATAATATTTAACATTGATTCTCTATTAGCAATGCTTTCCAATACGTACGGTATAGTTAATAGTATGTGTTTGTTTTGTTTTTGTTTTTGTTTTAAATTATCCTTCAAAAATAAATGTATGCTCATAGCCTGACAGGAAATTAACACAACGTGCATATGTATTATTTTAGTATATCACATAAAAATAAGAAGACTGAGAATGTTTCCTGAATGAGATGATGACTCACTCACTCACTCGACAGGAAGTAGTTAACACAGATTTTTATTAATCTTATATGGGTTTGAATGAAACCAATGATGTTCTAGTTTTTTTATATTATTTATTTTTAATAAAAATAATTTTGTTTTATTATTATGTTGGTATTCACTTTCATTTATAGATTAAGTAAGGAAGGGAAGGGAAGGCAAGGGAGGAGGCATCGACATGCCTTACAGGGCCGGACTATTCTGTGGATTGTGTGATCACTTCTATCTAAAGGAGATCAGAAAGGAAAAAAATTCGTTACGCAGGAGCTGCTTCAACTTAGCGAATTTCCTTAGAATACATAAATCACTTTCTAGCGGTCACAATTTTAATCTGATCAAAATGAAATGTATATGATTTTAGTATTTGCAAGGCCAATTTTATTAATAAATGGCATACGTCAAAGGGAATGGGGGGCATAAAGAGAGAAGAAAACACAAAATATAAAATATCTCTCTTAATATTAGAACAATCGAAAAATACGTAGGGAATAAAGTTGTAGAAAATCAAATTTGCTACAATTCATTACCTTATCATTTTTGCTCAAACTCTAATGTGTACAGAGATATTAAGGAATTTAATTTTCAATCTTAAACCGTCAATATTTCTGTAAATATTAGTGTAACAGAAAAAATGATAAGAAACAAAATTACAGTAAAACTTAATACCTACAACTTTAATTCTTATAAATTTTTCGATTTTTCAAAGGAGATATGTCAAATTTTGTGTTTCCCCCTCCCTCTAAACCCCTCTTTCCCCTTGCACGATTTTACCCACTAACGAACTTGACCTTTTGAATACCAAAAGCGCCTCAAATACCAAATTTCATTCCAATAAAATGAACATGTGACCGCTAGAGTGATTAGAGACATATATATAAATATATATATGTATATATATATATGTCCATAGATATATATATATAAATTTTACAGATGGTGTTTTTCGACATCTACTAGGCAGGATCGATGGACATTTGAAGAAATTTTTGCAAAATTTTGAAGTCGGTACGAGACCAATAGCTCTATTTCCTTTCAGGAAATTCGCTAAAAAAGACACTAAGAGAGTCACACTCTGGAAGAATCTTTCGGGGCTTAGATAGGCAAAGAATCTTCAACCGCAAAAAATTCAAAACCTGCATTTACCTGAGCTAAAATAAACTGTGGCTTTTGACAAGGTTTGTTACGGGACCTTGTAGACTCAGGGGGGAGACCTTAGGAAGCTAGGCTTGGGAAATGAGGACAACTGCAGACTTTGTAGAGAAATGGAGGAAACTCTGGAACATCTTCAATAGACTATGACGCCCTCATACACAAAAGGACAAAGTGTCTGGGAGTATACCAGATTCGTACAGGGAAGCTACAATCCAGATGGTGTACTTCCTGAAGGAAACACCGCTGAATGACTTGCTCTAAGACCAGACCACTCCTCGCTAGGCACCAGATGGGGGAGCACAATAGACCTTATAGGTCGCAGTGCACAAAATTCACATCATTATTTTTCAACCTTTATTAATTTTTACTTTTACATTTTTAGCGAATTCCCTGAAAGGAAATAGAGCTATTGGTCTCGTACCGAAGTCAAAATTTCGCAAAAATTTCTTCAAATGTCCATCGATCCTACCTAGTAGATGTCAAAAATCACCATCTGTAAAATTTATATATATATATATATATATATATATCTATGGACATATGGACATATATATATATATATATATATATATATATGTCTGTAATCACTCAAGCGGTCACAGTTTTCATTTTATCGGAATGGAATTTGATATTTGAGATGCTTTTTGTATTGAAAAGGTCAAGTTCATTAATGGGTAAAATCGGACTAGGGGAAAGGGAGGTTTAGAGAGAGGGGGAAACACAAAATATGACATATCTCCCTTAATATTTGAAAAATCGAAAAATTTATAAGAAAGTTGTAGGTACTAAGTTTTACTTTAATTTTGCTTTTTATTATTTTTCCTGTAACACTAAAATATTTACAGAAATATTGACGGTTTAAGATTGAAAATTAAATTCCTTAATATCTCTGTACACATTAGAATTTGAGCAAAAATGATAAGGTAATGAATTGTAGCAAATTTAATTTTCTAAAACTTTATCCCTAACGCATTTTTCGATTGTTCTAATATTAAGAGAGATATTTTATATTTTGTTGTTTCTTCTGTCTTTATACTCCCTCCCCCCCCCCCCCATTCCCCTCGACGTATGTCATTTATTAATAAAATTGGACTTGCAAATACTAAAATCATATACGACATTTCATTTTGATCAGACTAAAATTGTGACCGCTAGAGAGTCATTTATGTATTCTAAGGAAATTCGCTAAGTTGAAGCAGCTCCTGCGTAACGAATTTCGGGTCTCCATTCGGGTCTCCAGTCGGGTTTCCATTTTGTCAAAATAGGTTTATACTATTTAATTAAAGACTAAATAAATTTCACTGTATTTACAACAAATTTTTAATCATATCTGTTAGCATGAAAAGCTTTACTTATTCTTAGTATACTTATTTCATATCAAAGTTCAAATATTATCGATTAATTATTAATTATTTAAAAAACGAATAATACTTGATTGGTATGGGAGCGTCCATAAACCACGTGGTCCTATTTCAGCCCTTCTGGAACCCCTCCCTTCGAAAATAGAAATAAAGAAATCGAAGAAATATTGACGGTTTAACATTGAAAATTAAATTCCTTAATATCTCTGTACTCATTAGAGTTTGAGCAAAAATGATAAGGTGATGAATAGGGAATATGCATGAAAATTTTTTTTCACATTTATTTTCAGAATATGAAAATACTGTTAATACTGTAATAATATTTAAAAACGAAATTAAAATCCGACAAATATCAAGGATGCTATAAACTTTTAAGGATTATTATCTGTCTCTTTCTTGCAAAAATACTAAAACGGAGTTTTACGTGTATTTTAAATGGTGAAAGTGTAATATGACGTCACATAACATATCAAGAGGCCTATCACCCTCTTTGTCTAGTCGGGAATTTCAATCATTCATATCTCGCTTATTTTTAAAGTTATTTAAAAAGTAATTTTACCTTGATATTTGTCAAGTAAACATGCTTCAATTCAAGTGAAAAAAAATTTTCATGCATATTCCCTATTGTAGCTAACATGATTTTCTACAACTTTATGCATTAGGTATTTTTTCGATTGTTCTAATATTAAGAGAGATATTTTGTTTTCTTCTTTCTTTATGCCCCCCCTTTCCCATGACATATGCCCTTTATTAATAAAATTGGCCTTGCAAATAGTAAAATCATATACGACATTTCATTTTGATCAGACTAGATTTATTTCTAAGGAAATTTGCTGAGTTGAAGCAGCTCCTGCTTCAACTTCAACGCAGAACAAATCCAATAATTTATAGCCATTTTTTTGAACCCTATTTTCCCCTATTAATGTAGAACCCTATTTTTAACATTAAATAAAATGTATTAACAATATAGGTCAAGTTCCGGGAGACATTTTTTTTTTTTGGAAATTTCCTCTTCTTTAAGAATCTGTTTGTAAAATTCCTCTAGCACCAATAGTTTTTGAGTAATTCTCAAAAAAGTAGACCCCTTTTCTTTGGAATCTTTAATTGTTTATAATTTTGGCAATTGTTTATGTGCGGGTTTGAAATTTTTGCACATTTTTCTAAACGTCATAACAAGTTCAATAAGCTATCGCACGTATTTTAATTCGCAGTAGCAAGAATTAACACGTTTTTTGTTTTGTTGACTAGACTATTACCGAATTACGTGTTATCAAAACAAATTCATTTTTGCTAAATTGTGTGTTTATACTTAAATAGTCAATAAATAGGT